>JAHQIY010000014.1:1222125-1833187 GCA_019054805.1 Brachionus manjavacas | reverse complement strand
TTTATTTTCAAAATTTTTTAAATAGATTACAAAAAAATTCTAATTCTGCATGTATTAAATTTTTGCAAGTCTATCTAGTAAGTCATTAATGTTTGGTAGCGGACATTTTCGGTAATAGATTTTTTTGAACATCTTTTTTGGGTGCAACTGCTAAAGGTGAAGACCATGACGATTTATAGGGGCGAATAATATTAGCTTTAGTCATTTTTCGTATTTATGTTCCAAAAAATTTCTTTCCCTTTGAGATTTTTTATGTGGATCTGAAAAAATAGAAGGCGCAGATTCATTGATTTGTCTTATAGAGTATAGAGTATTTGTATGCTGAACAAACACTGAGGTTTTCCAATGCAAAAAGCTGATTTGGAAATTTGGAAATGACCAAAAATAATCATAATTATGTTCATAATCATCAATTTTGGAAGAGAAAATCTCAAAAATGTTCCTATCTAGTTCCATTATCACTTTTTTAAACTAAACTCAAATCTGGGGAATTCATTTAAGCGACAGCTGGAAAGATACCAGCTTTGGAGATATGGAAGCAATCAATTCCAAGGAGCTGCTTTAGAAACTAAATTCTTTTTAAAGAATTTAATTTAAAAATATCAATTGCATCAAAATGTCTGAGTTTCAACTACGCCTGAACATAAAATTCTATTTTATTCAAAATTTAGAGTAAAATTACCTAGTTTCACTTAATTTTCCATTTAATGTACAGAGATTATTATTATTACAAAAATGTCAAAATTTTCTGGAGACATTAGTTCATTCTCAGCTAAGTTCCCAGCGGGATAAACTGATTTTCTAATCTACCTAATGGTGTGTTTAATGTTTCAGAAAAAATATTCCATTTTTGTATTATGAATTCTGAAACTAGAAAAAAATTTCATTTTTTTATTTATTTTACCTAAATTTTTAGTCAAAAAATGACTAAAAAAATTATAATTTATTGAAAAATTGTAAACGGATAATTGTAGTTTCTAGTTGCATTTTAATTATTAATTAATTTTAAAATAGTTTTGTATCCCAGTTGTTACCGAACTCTTGTAAGTATATTCATGTGTAATGCTTCGCGTGAGTTTCTGATCCGTCACGGTTGAGTGGTTTTTGATCGATCTTCGATTATTGATTTGCTTGACTGATATACGATCGAAAGAGGGGCCCCTATGGCACTTCTCAATGCCTTTTTTGTATACTTCTCAATATACGGAAAAACTAGACTACTCTGTGCTTGAGTTGGTCGACTTATGACCAAGTCTTTCGTCTAGTCCCTAGGCTCTCAAAGAACGAAGCAATAGCATTTTTTAATAATAGGATACTTTTCAGTAACCTAATAGATGACTTTTCAATCACCTATAAAATTGAACTAAAAGATACTTTTCAATATCTTATTCCGGAAAGTAAATTAAGATATAATTTTCTTTCTAAGATTTTATATAAGTTTTTTTATTAGTTATTTATTATTCAAAAATACAATTAATATATATATGAAAATTACAAAGTTATAAGAGTTTTTCTCATTTACTTTTCTAAAAATAACTTTAAGGTAAAATTTATTAAAATTTTATTTTTTTCTTTTTTAATCTTGAAATTACATCTTTACACATGTTTCACTTTTTCGTTTAAAAGCATAAAATTTATTTTAAAATGAATATTCTATTCTATTATTATTAAAAATAGTTAAGAAAATTTACTAAAATTATTTGGAAAATAAAGCAAAAAATAAAAAAGATAATATTTGATGCATATTTTGGTTTTTTGATGGTAGATATCGAATCTCATATCGAAATTGAATAGTTTTGATGATTTGAAAGTCCAAAAAATAGGCTAGAAAACGAGTACAGAATAAAAATGTTATAAAATTTATTTTCTATTTATTTTATTCGTAAACTTTTTTATTAAACACAGTGTCTTTTAATCAAATCCTTGAAAATCTATCTTGAAAATAATTAAATCACATAAGTGATAAAACTTAATTATAATTCTAAGCTAAGGCCGATCGCCGACCACTTGCTCAGTGACCCGTAAAATAAGGGGCACTGTGTTTAGTATAAAAAAAAATATAAAAATTACAAAATTGAGTTTAAAAGGTACCAAAAAAAAGTGAGAAAGTACCATAGTTTCTATTTACAATTTTAGGTATTCAATGATAAAATAAAATTAGTTGTTTGACTTTTGATTGATAAGAGACTGTCGGATATGAAAACTAAGCTACATCAAATCTACAAATCTGGAATATTAAGCCCGATTTGTTATCATTTCTCCCTGTCTTATATATATCTCTGAGCTTTTGGACTTTGGCATCGTTTTTTTGATTTGAACGATACTCAGTAATGTTATTCAGCTTAACAAGTTTGTATTTGTCCTGTAGTGACATGTTTTCCTCTTCCAATTCTCTGGTACTGTCCAGGATTTCGCTAATGAAGTCATTCGGAATCGGTTGTTTTGCTAGCTCAATAATCATCTTCTTAGTGAGTTCATTTTCAATTAATCGATTGAAAAAGTCAACCTTAATGTTTTCTGATGATGTAATCCGTAGGCATGATATTCAATGACAAGAATAAGCTTGTTGTACGACACCTGCTTGGTATAGTTAGTAGTCCTTTGATTATGTTGCCCTCTGTTCTTTTTATGTCATTCAGTGTGCTCGCATTTATTTTGTTAATAATGTTTAAATATTAATTTTCAATAAAAAATTAATATTTAAACATTATATATTTTAATTTGTTTAGAAAAAAAATAGAAAGAAGTAATAAAAAACCCATTTTTCTTTTTCTTTAGAATCTACCATTTTTTACCTTTTTTTACAAGAATTTACCGAAATTTACGTTAATTTTTGTCAAAAAAATTTTTTTTGTTTTCCTTTTTTAAAAATTCAAAAAAAAAATTTTTTTCATGAAAATCGTTTTTTTTCGAGAAATTTTGGAAATTTTTTTTTTCACTGAATTTTACAGTAATTATCGGTAATTTACGATAATTATCGTTATTTTACGAAAAATACCCTTTTTTAGATTACCATATTTTACAGTAAATATGGTAAAATATCGTGAATTTACCATAATTGAATTCAAGAAATGTGGTGAATTCAAGGTATCGTAGCAGCACTGTATATATTTATGTATTACAAAGCTTAGATCACTTTGATTTTTTAATTTTAAAAGATGGGCAAGTATTATCTCCTTTTAGGGCAAATCAAGTAATTATAAAATTATAGATTGAATATATTTGAATAAACTAATTAAAATCATGAAAATAATTTATTGAATTGAACTAATTTTATTCCAAAAATATTAATAACTATTGATTTTTGATAATCATTTAAGTTTTAAAATTTAATTATTATTATTATTATTGATGCAATGTTGTGTTTCTGTCAGTACCTTTCAAACATGATCAAATAAATTGCTTTGCTTCAAAATAATTAATTTAAAAAAAACTTGCTTTTCTTATTCATTGATCTGCTCTCATCTAATTGTCTCTCCATAAATCGTAAATCAAACTATATCTATTGGCATGAGATTAGATTTGTTTTGAATATTTTATCAATTATTCTGTTTTTAAATAAAATTTTTGAGTTTTCATTAAACTCTTGATTTAACAATACCTCTGATAAAAATACTAAATTTTAATTCTTAGATATTTTCTTTGAATACAATTTATATTTAGACTTACAGAACTTAATTATTTTATAAAGCAAATATATACTTTAGAGTAGTCAGCAAATATTAAACATATGAGCTAAGAAAATGCTATATTAATCAAAATGCCGAAGCAATCGGGTACTAAATTTCAATTTTATTTTTTTAAATAAATTTTAATAAAGACTAGCATTTTTGTATAAAAATTAAATCCAAAATTTTTTTTAGAAATAAATTATTTCATTTAAAATTAGTGACAACTCTTATAATTAAATTGCCTTAGCAAGTTAAGAGTTACTAGATAAGATAAATTTAAAGTTTGTCTAAACTTATCTTTAAACAATTAACAGTTTTGATAAAGTAATAACTTTTTTGAAAGAAAAGCTTGGATAATTTGGTCAATCACGACTCATTTTCCAACTAATCACCTATGTTCATAAAATTAATGTTAAACAAGATGAGAAAAATTATGTTTATTTACGTATAAAATAGACAAACAATATAATATTGTTATTTGGCTCGAAGCTAAAGCTCGAATTGAACCAAAATGAATACAAAATCATTAGATCTACTTAAGTAACTATAAATTAAATAGGAGAACTGAATATACCTAATTGGCAAGTAAAATTTAAATAAAATTATTTCAATTAAAATTTTTATTACTTTTTAAATTTAGGCTTTAGTTTTGCGGCAAATAGAGGCCAAAAAGCTAATAAAAAATTAAACCTTTTTTTTTGTTAAGATTCTGAAAAAAGTTTTGAGATTTTTAAAAATTTCAAAGTGCGCATATTTTATCTAAATTGAGTTGTAATTTATAATTTTTTAGTTTTTTTTAATTTCCGGTTTATTTAAAATAAAAAATTCCAAGAAAAAAAAGTTTTTTTTTTCAGAAAGCTAAAGAAATTCTTATCTAATTTTCAGGTATGGATTTAATTAAATTTACACATATTTAATGCATCAAAATGGTCGAATGCCAATATGAAATAAATCGATTGTTACTAGGGCCTACAAAATATTTTAGAATTATTATTATTTTTATTATTATTATTAATAATTTCAGCCTCATAGGCATTCAAACGAAACAATCTTAAGCATATTTTCTGAACTAATTTTTCCCGAACAAACTCTCGGCATTTCATAATTATTCCCATTCTAAATAGGAATGAACAGCAATTTTCAGAAATATCAGCACATGATTTATCTAGACTCATTAATAAATGATCGATCACGGCTCGGATTTCTGCTCTAATCGATTGGGCTTAGGCAACCACCAAAGGTCAGTCCAATTAAGGCCTAAGATTATTTGAATTAGCAAATATTTTCTTTGCTTTCTAGGTAAATTTTATTAAAACGATTAGTCTAGAAAAAAAAAAAAAAAAGTTCAAAATTATTGAAATAGATTAAATTTCAACACAACTTAGATTAAAAATAGACGAATTTTGTTGTTCATTTTTTGATTAAGTTGTATATAAATTAAAAACAACTTCATCTTGAATTCACCCAGAGCATTCGTTTGAAAAATTGGTAGCTCCAATTTAATTTGTGTACGCTACATATTGCTTTTAATTATGTTTTTCTCCTATACTCTATTTTTTTGTAATTGATTAAACTCTCATTTACCAGCTACACTTCAGCTTTATTTGAATATTTCTTTATTTTGTTCGATAATCGATTCCGATCATAATCCGCTAGGTTTTCGCATTCAGGTCGAGAATCCACTTTTAAACCAACAACAAAAAGGTAAATATTGCTCTTAGCCGAGCAAATACTTAGGTATGAATAATTTTATCTATGTTTATATGTTGTTGCCAGAATATGAAAATTTTAAATGGCTTAGTATTGCATAATATCAGCTAGTTGTTGCTCACCGAAATGTTATTATTTTACCTTTATGAAAAGCTTAGAAATTTCAATCAACTTTTACATTTGTGTCTTTTAGATGAAATTTTTTTGAGCCTAAAATCTTACCTGAGCAAAAAATGAGCATATCATCAAGGGACACGGACCTGTCGGCCTACGAGCTACGTAAGTACTAGAACTAATTTTCAGCACTGCTAAAGAAGTTTTTTCAGCGATGATCCAAAAGAAAATAGTGCAGCGCAGCTGTAAGGGCCCTGTGTCCATCAAGCGCATAGACCCAAAAGGAGAATACATAGTCATCGAGAATACATGCATCAAAAAGCCTGTGGTCATGACCAACTGGACTTTGAAGCGTCGCGGAGTCGACGTGCCTTCAAACAGCTTTAAATTCGAAAAGCACTTTGTTCTTCACCCAAACAAGTCAGTCAAGGTAGAAATTAATTTTCAAAAATGAAATTAAAAAAAAAATTTCTTATTTTTTCTTCAATACTTTTGAAAATATTGATTAGAGTTTTTTTGTTCAAGATTTTTGCCAAAGACAAGGGCAGAAATTATCCGCCTCATGAGTTAATGAGCGACACGGTGGTCAACTGGGGCACAGGCACATACGCGTACACATCTTTGGTCAATCATCTAAATCAGGTGAGTTAATTTGACCAGTTTTTTTCTGTTTTTTTTTAATTAATTTTTGCTCAGGAACGAGCCAGTTTGTTGGAAAAAATCGAGCACTATGAACGAGAAGTTCAAGTTAGTGTGAAGAAACAAATTGATGCTAATCAAATTCGAGAAAGATTGGACGAGTTGGACTTGGACGAAAAGTTCGATTTTAGCAGAGATTTTGAGTTTTATTACGAAAAAAATATACGGCCCTGAAACAACATTGTTTTCCAATAAATGCCAATTTTTTCGATTTGGACATTTTTGCTTTCTAAATATACCTTTTTTTGTCTTGAGGATCAACAGTATATTTTATTTTTTGTAAATAAATTTTTTGTTCAAATATTTATTCCATTATCATAAATCCAGCATGATTTGTAATTTAAGAAGGACTATAATTAAAATTTTTCAAAAGCAATTTATTAAAGTTTAATAACAACATTTTACTAGTGGCAATATTTCTTATTTAATAAAGGTTCATTTTTAAAATCACTCAAGCATTTACTTTCTTTCGTTTTTTAAAAGTTTGGTTGAAAAATTTTAAAATTCAACAAATTTTGGTATTATTTTTTTAAGAAAATTATTGCTAACTTGATAATTTAATTTATTTTTTTTAATATTTCTATGCTAAACCTAATAAAGTATTCTTTATCTATTTATTATTATAATTTAGGATTCCGACTTTTTCATAGCTATGATTCATCATTTTTTTCTTTGAAGCTGATAAATTAATTATAAATATTGATTTAAAATAGATAATAGAGAAAAAATTATTAGCTTTTAATCTATTCAAAATAGCTTTTCAAAAATTTTTCTAAACATTTTTTTAAGATTTATTTATTTATGTAATCAGAAAAATTTGAAGCAATTTTTTAATTAGCGATCGAAAAGAAAGCTTTATTTCTATTGAAATTTTTTATATTTAACAAAAAGAACTTAAAAAAAAACAAACAAAATTCAAGTAAATTAGTTTTTTATTTCTTTTATTTTTGAATAACAAAAAAACAAAAAAAATTTAAATTAAAAGAAGGGAAATTAATTCTCAATTGCTTTTACACATAATAATTTTATTTTATTTACTATTTTTTTCAAATTACTTGAAAGAAAATAAACAGCATGTTTCTATTTAAGTTTACTAAGATATTATGTTTACTAAGAAACATCTTTATAAACACAGAAGAGCCTATGATTTGAATAAATTAAGAAAGGCAAATAATTTTATTTAAAAATTAATCATTGAAAAAATTTAAAAATTAAAGTGAAAAATAAAATTTTTTGTCTGTTGCTTAGTTTTCGAGATACTTTAGCTTCATATTTAAAATTTCAAAAACACATAATTTTTTTAAAATCTAGAACATGGAAAAAAATTTGATTTCACATTGTCAAAAAATAATGTCAAAAATACATATTTTATTTAAATGATAAAATTATAATTATATTTGAAATTTTTTCTATTTCATTAAAAGAATATCAAACAAATGCATAAAAACATTCTTTTAGCCTTTAAAATGGAAAATTTTACAACTTTGAAAAAAAATAAAAAGCTTCAGACTCTAATCACCGAATTTTTAAAGACCTAAGTTTTTAAAAAAAATTCCATAAAAAATAAAGGCGGATTTGAGGATCCTGAAATTTAAAAAATAAAAATATTTTGATACACAAAAAATCGCAAGAAATAAAACAACCCTTAATGAGTTAGTTTATTAGTATTCTTATTTTTTTTTATAAAGCCGCTACAGAATCTTGGAATTAAAAAAAAAATATGCCATCATTAAATTTCAAAAAAGATTAATGTTAATTATTATTTTTGTATTTATTTTATTAAAAACTGAAATGAAAAAAAAACACGCTTGCTCTTCTGTTTTTCTTTCATCATATTAACATTGCCAATTTCAAAATTAATAAATCAATTATAGAAATGGTGTTTGGTTTTTATTCTAGACTTTCAGATGCTCATTTTAAAGTACTTTTAATTAACAAGATATTTCCAGAATGGTGAATCGGGAAATATTTGACAATATTTTTTTTTTTCTTCAGGAAATTAGAAATTAAAGTGTAAACAAAATCTGTTTTAAAATTTAAAATTAATTTGAACTTTTTTGAAAATTTTCAAAAATTATTAATGAACATGTAATAAAAATATTAAAGCTGCCTAAAATGATTAAAAGGAAAAATTTAATCAAAATTAATAAAAAGTTTTTATTAATTTTCAAATCTAAATTTCTTGTATCGTTTTAAAGGATGAATATTTAACCTGTGCAAGACTAAATATTTTCTAGATTATTGTCTAAAATTAATTCAATGTTTTCATTTTATTTTTGTAATTTATAAATTAACATATTTAAATTTTAATTGCTTATTAGGCTCAAATTTTATATATTAAAAGAATTACTAAAAATTATTTTTTAATTTATGCAATTAATTCGCAAATTTTTTTGCAGAAACTTACTGCAAATGAAATATATATCATAATTCAATCTAAATATACCTCCAGTTTAAGATCTCATTTATCTGTGAATTAAAAAATTTTTAAACTGACATTTAAAAAGATATAAAAATGATTATAAACTCGGTTTGACCGAAAAAAGAAATAAAATGATATAAAATTTGATATTTAATCTCAATTTAAAATGAATAAATTTCCTTATTCACTTTATTGTATTGAAAAAATCTAATATTTTTAATGAACACTTAGAAAGTTGAAATAAAAGAAAATAATAAGATAAATAGAATCCTAAAATTCTATTGCATTAAGTATAAAAAATTTTGATTTTTTTACAAGATTGCCTTAAAAAAGAGAGAATTGCTTCAGCATCAAAAAATAAATACATTGGTTCTGCCCAAACACATTGTCTCAAATATTTAAAAGTTTTTTTATGAGACAATTTTTTTATCATTACAAAGTTTCATTAAATAAAAGCTTAATTTTTAAAATTTTTTGTGTATTACTATAAATAATTAGGCCTAAATAAAATTTTAATTATTATATAATTAATAAATAATTAAAAATTTATTCAGGCATTGAAATTTGAAAAAAATGATAATGCGATGCTCATATATTATTTAAGTTCCCCTGAACTTTATTTTTGTTTCTTGGTCAAATTTATTTATAGAAGAACCTTAATCCTTGAAAAAAATTTACTTTCTTTTAGTACCAAATTAAAAAAAAAAACAAAATGGACTATGATTGTTTTCAAAATTTTTTTTTATTATTCAAGGTTAATCAACAGGCTAGTGCCCATGCCTCATGAGACTGATTAACACTTCATTTATTTAATTAATTATTAATAAAAAAAAATACATATATTAAAAATATTAAAATAAAATTTATAAAATTGAATAGAGTTATTGATTTAAAAGTTATTTGAAAAAATTTAACAATAAGCTATTTAAGTTAAACAATTCAAATTTAGAAACAAAATCTGTGTAAATTAAATTTATATTATTGAAAATTGATAGCTTAAACGTTGAAAACTTCAACATTGATCTCTTGATCACAAAGCAATTTATTAATCTTGAATAAAAATGTTCAAATGTTTTTTCTCCACTTTTTGATTTGGCCATTGGTTCAATAAGGTTATTACTGTTCCTTAAAATATAATTCAAATTTTTTGAGTCATTTTTCTTTAATTTTTCTTTAAGAATTAGCGGAGCATTGAAATAAAGTAGACATTTATAAGAAAAAGTTAGCATCCTTTCAAAAATTCGATGTTGAAATGAATAAAGACCATACTTTTCTAAAGCGTTATTTATTTCATTAAAGCTGTTTGCTTCTAGCTTAAGATTTAAAAGTTTTATGATAGAGATATAATAACTTTTAGCTAATTTATTTATTGCTTCTTTTGAAAAATAGCATAAAAGCGTAGAGCAATAGTCAAAATACGGGAGGATAAAAGTCTTAAAAAACTGTATCTTTACTGAAGTAGCAAGATAGAAAATTCTCTTGATAGAAAATAATTTCCTATTAACTTGAATTGATAAATTAGATACAAATTTGGTAAAATTAAGATTTTGATCAATTATGAAGCCTAATAAGCAGATTTCCTTTACAACTAATATGTCTTCATTACCTACTCTAATCTTATCTGGATATAATTTGGAGTTAATGTGATTGGAAATTCATTCCAAACATTCTAAAAATTGCTTACCTAAAATATATTTTAAATATTCTAAAAAAGGTGAAATTACATTTTTTAGATTTTCCTTTTAAGTTTAATCGATCTAAAGATTATTTGTTTAAATTTTCCAATATTTTAATAACTTTTTATCTTTAGTATGTAAGAAAAAAAGAAAATTTTTTTTTAAATTTTTTTATTTAATTAAAATACTCATTTGCAGTTGTCCCAAAACATTTTGCATAATTCGATTGCCATCTTTTTTAAATTTTTTTTCGATTTTTCATCGGGAAATTCTTTTTGTGCCTCACTTAGCCACACATCTTCGGTTCTGTCAAAATAATCGTTCAAAGTTTCATCATCTTCCACAGCCGGGGCATCGATCTCCAACTCTTCATCATCAGACTCCTCTTCCTCACTGTCCCCTTCAATATCAGAGCTTTCCGTTTGTTTTTTCAACTCTTCATTAATCTCTTTGTCTTCATACAAAGTTTTCCACTCATCCAGCTTTTTAATGTTCAAACAATACATATCATTAAAAGTAAACTCTTTGTCATTTGGATCCTCAAATTTTCCCCCATATAGATAAAGATTTCCTTTAAAAAACTGTAAGTACGCACTGCGTCTTGGATGTGGCATAAAAATCCGCTTTTCCTCTTTCACAGCCTCACTCACATCATCACTTTTAGTTGGTCTATTTTCATAGGTGAGCGTGAACACGTCATCTTTCTGTAAACTCAAATCTTCCATATTGACATCCGATACTTCATCTTCCACACTTTGATCCAGTTCATTTTGCTCCATTTCCGTGACTTCTGCTTTCTGAGATTTTTTGGATTTAATCTCTTTTTTTCCTCTTAAGCTCAAATTAACCCATCTATAAGAAGATAAGTCTAATTTGTACAGATCATTAAAAAATTTTGAATTGGACTCATCTTCTTCGTCAATATCGGCATCATCTTGATCAAAAACTCCCCCAAAAAGCAAAGCTGTATCATCATGAAGTGGTATCATTGAAAAACTGATTCTTTCTGACGGTTTAGCCCCGCTTTGCTTAGCCCTTTTCCAGCACCATTCGAATTTATCATTCTTTTTAGTATCACACGCTAGCACATACATGTCCGAATAAACAATTCCTTTTTCGCGATCTTTCTTAAGCTTTTCTTTGCTAAAACCTCCATAAATCACCACAGTGTTATTTTTGGCGCATACATTTAATTGGCATGCAGATCTTGGCGATGGTGGATCATTGCTGGTTGTGAATTTCATCTCTTCCCATTGATTAGTCTCCAAATTGAACAGAAAAGTGTCATTATAAAACTTGCAGTTTCTTAAGTTGTCATAATAGCCACCGAATAGAACTAGATGCTTCTTTAAGACTGCCATTCTGTGACCAGAACGTGGCGAAGGTGTATTGGGAGAACTAAAAAAATTGAAAAAAATTTTTTTCAAATTAATTCTTTGAAATATTTGGACAAAATTTACACTATTTTAGTCCATGCTTTTGTCTGGAAGCTAAACATCCATAGATCGTTGTAGTGATAAAATTGAGATTGTGATGGAGAAGAAAATTCACCTCCGAAGACCCAAAGCTCACCTAAATTTCTAGACACGTACACTGATTGGTGAAATGTGCGCGGTGGTGGTGCATTTGGCGGCTTTATCTGAGTCCATTGATTTTTTTTAATGCTGTAAATGAATAAGTCATTGTACATGAAAACCTTAACACCGTCAAAATAGTCACCACCAAAAAGAATTAATTCTTCTCGTTCGGGAGACAGGTTAAAACTAGCTCCGCCACTTAGAAAAAAATTTCTTAAGTTTCTTCAAAAGAATAAATGAAATTTACCGTCGGCTCGGAAATTGTCCTTCAGGCAACTGGAACTCTTTTACTTGATTTAATTCAGCTTCTTTTTTGGCAAAGTTTTCGATAATAGTTTCAATATCTTCCTTTAATTTTTTTGTAAGTATAGGTGAAAATTTTGGAAAAAAAAGATACCTCTCCTATTTCTTTGAGCTCTTTTTTAATATTTTTTTGAGCTTTTTTTTCAGTTTTGGCCAAGGTTTTTTCCATGCCAAGACCTTTCTTTTTTTTTTCCTTATTTTTACCCATTTTAGATTAATTTTAATTTGAAATTAAAATTACTTTATAAAATCACATTTCTTAAATATTAGTAAAGTGTTTTGTTTTGGATTTTTTTTTTAATTGCTAATTTAACTTTATTTTTTTTTGAATTTTTAAATTCTCAGGAAAAATTGGCAAATTTAATTATTAAATTTTTCTAAAGAAAAATTTTTTATTAAAATTTTTAAAATATAAAAAACGGCTTTCAAATTTTCATAAATCATGAAAATAAATTTTTAACATGGCATAAAATCGAAATTTTAAAGTGTTGTACAAGTTATAAATAAATTTATAAACGATTAATAAATAAATTTACTAAGGGGTATCCAAAAGTTTAAAAAAAGTTAAAGTTGACGTTTGGGGAAAATTTTTTTTTTTAAATTTTAGAAGTATTTGGCTTTATTTTCTAAACAAAGTTTCATTCTTTCAATTAACTTATGAACGATCTCTTCTTTAGCAATAATAATTTGGAGAGCCAATTTTTCTTTATCTATATGATCTAGTAAGCTTTTTTTATTTCAATGAATAATTAAAAATCACATGGAGCTAAGTCTGGTGAGGAAGGGCGATGTTCGATTATGGTTATATCATTAGAATTAATAAAGTTCTTTTAAATTGATAAACATGAGGTCGAGCTATGTCATGCAAAATTTTTAAATTTTTGGTACCTGACGTCGGTCTTTGAGCATTAGTCATTTTAACAAGAGTACCTAAACAGTTTACAACATAATAGATGTTGTTTATGGCACTTCCTTTAGAATCTACATGTACCAATACAACACCTGTTGTTTTCATGAACACGCATACCATATTTAGGCTCAAATTGATTGTGCTTAAAAACATTTTGGGACCTAATGCTACCCAACCGGAATTAGACGCCTTGTTCTCAATTTTTCTGTGATATATCCATAACTCATCTCCATTTTTCTACTCTCTAGATATTCCAATTTTTTCGACAAATTTCCAAATTGTTTTTTTGACTTTCAGTTTATTCATTGAGGACCGAACCATAAGAAAGTTTACGTAAATTTAGATGCTCTTGCAAAATACGTCTAATGGTTCGATGACTCAAGCCAGTCTCAACTTCAATAAAATGTATAGATATCCTATTGCTTTCTTGATAAACGAATTGTAACAAAAATAAAATTTTTTTTGATTAGGTCTAAAACTGGTTTCGCAAAATGGTAAAAATTTTGTAACATTTAGTTGAAGTTTCCTCAAAAACTTTTCAAAATTCAAAATGCCATTTATCCAGGCCTTAATATGAAAATTTACAAAATAATTGAGTAATTTAGAATTTAATATAAAGAATATTTATTCTGTAAAAAATTTAAGTTAAATTGAAGTCATTTTTATCCAAAGACTTTGGACTAATTTTACAAGTCGTAGAATAAAGCTTCATCTTTTTTTGTCGCCAGTTAAGCTATTTAATTATTAATTTTCAGACCAAAATAAAAATTTTTGAGATCTTTGAGCCATAAGATAAATCAAAACTTAAGGTATAAATGTGAAAATCAATTAGAAAAATTTATCTTAATTTTTTTATTAAAGGTTTTAAAAATTCGGAGCACTACTTTTAAATACTCATAAATTGTCCTTCAGCATGTGGGTATGCATATCATCTGTTTAGGTCTATGCAGTATGGTCTCCAAGGCACAAAATTCAAAAATTTGGAAGAAGTGAAAAATTAGTTTGGTTGGTTTTTAGGAATCAATATAAATAAAGCAAAGTTTTTATTTTTATTTAATAAATAAAGATTTAATGCAAGAAACGCATCGAACTTATTGAAAATCCAGATAAAATGCAAAAATTTGAGTATAAACAAAAAAAATTGAGGATTCTAACCTAACGAATAACAATCTACAGTGTGATGAAGGCAGAGCTGGGGAAGTGACTGTGCTCTAAACACAGAACACGCTATCGCCCTAGTCAAATGGAGCATCGGACCCGAGGTCCCCATCTCTCTCAACATCGAACCAAATTACCAAAAGCCATCTAGTTCTCCACGACACTCTTATTCCTCTTCAAACATTATTATCATCTTTAATAAATTAAATACTGACATAATTAATTTTACTGATTAAGTGTACATACCACAGTAACCATAGATGGGATCCTACTGTTTCCGGTTTTGTAAAATTAAGTACAAAATGTAAAAAAAAAGCAGAAAAAAATGTAATAAAATTGAATAAGATTTTTTCTAAAGGTCTTAACTTAGTTCTGTAAATGCAACATAAGTCAAAATTCAAAGTTGCATCAAATATCAAGTTCTGCTAAATTTGCAGATTTTAGTTTAATTTCAATATAATTTGCAGAGATTTTGCACACCATTAGCAGACTTTTAGAGTTAATGCAACTTTGAATGTTTCACCATGCTGCATTCACAGAATTAATTTTAAACTTTTAGAAAAAAATTTATTTAATTTTTTTACACTTTTTTCTATTCTTTTGTACTGAACTTCACAGAACCTTGTTTCCCATCTTCGCAAGTCTAGCTTGCTAGCTTGTTGTAACTTATATAAATATTATAATTATTGTTCTAACTTTTTTGTAATTAATTTACTGTCTAGTTGATGATTTTTAACCAAAATTTCAATTAAATAGTTAAAATACATTTAAATGATTATTCTAAAGAAATTTAGAATTATTTATTATTTTAAAATAAATATGAGGTTTTTAAAATTTATTTCAAAAATTTGTGAATGAAAAAAAAAGATAGCTAAACTGCGTAATAGTGAAAAAATTGAAAATTTCAACCAAAGGTCTACATTATTATAAAAAAATTCTTCTAAGATAAACTAAAAAATGATTCTATTTTAAAAAGTAGCTATTTGACAAATTTTGCATTCAAATACCGGGAATTCATTGTATGGAAATTCATTTAAATTAATAAGTAAGTTAAAAACAATTTCATTTAAAGGTCTACGATTAGATTTTTAAAATGAGCATAAAATAATCTGAATAAAATTAATGCTTGAAGAAAAAAATATATTCAAATAAAAAAAAATATTTTCAAAACTTTAATCTTTTTTAGTTTTATTTATCATTTTAAGTATTGTTCTGAAAACAGACATGAAAAACTCGATAAAAAATCCCTCAATAAAAACATAATCAGAGAAAGCTAATTGAGTCGAAACGTATTGTCCAAAAATATTGACACTAGTTTAAAATAATATTTATCTGAAATTAAGAACTAAAATAAAAAAAAATTAAATAGAAATATTGATCCAGCTCTACTATTCTGATCATATCAATTTAAAATCTTAAAAAAAAAATTCTGAATTTAATTAATTCAAAATATGATTAATTCCGATATATGATAGACTAAATTATACTTGAAATATTTAAATTAGTCTTGATACTATCGATTTCCAGGAAAGCTAAAATTTCGTCCTACAATCATTTATTTTTAATTAGAAAAAAAATGATTTAAATACGAGACTTGATATAATTATTTTGGTAATTTTTACCTTTCAGAAATTAGCTAGATTTTCTTAAATATTTACTGTTTAATATTTTATAAGGCAAAAAATTTATTGTCAAGCTCAGATACTTGTTTGGATGCGTAATTTTTAGAGCTATGATTTGTGCATGAATTCCGCATTTTACAATTTTACTTCCGATTTAAACTCACAATCAAAAAATCAGATTTTTATTATCATCAATTTGAGAGACTGGCATTCAAAAGAAATTCAAGTGTAATCAATAAATGAATATTAAATCTTGGTAGAGACTTAATTCAAGCGATTTTGAGTATTTGCTAAAGTTGTTGGAAAAATTAATTTCAATTTTAGTCCTAGTTGTATCTATTCATTGTGTTTGTTTATCTCGCAAATACCCATTTTCTATCTTTTAGTATAATTTCTTATCAATCATTTAAAAGCAAGGCTCAACAATTCCATTTGATATTTACAACACGATCTGGAAATGCACAAGCAAATGATTTATTTTATTAAGTTTCAAATCGACTCAGCTAAATTAGTACAAATTTTAATTAAAATAAAAACAAGAGGCATTTATGTATTGATAATTATTCACGTGCTGGGATTTGTGGTGCCCAGGAATTTAAGATTAAAACAAAATGATTAATTCGTATCTTGAAACTGCACTTTATTAATGAAAAATATCATAAATTCTAGATTAGCATTATAACTCTCTTTTCTGCCTTATTTGTAATTAGTTTAAAGATTTTCGATCGCTTCTGGATGTGATTGATGCCTCTAGCTTCCACCGGCAAAAAAGATTATTTCCAAGTATTTCTGCATGCCTTACTTGTGACAAATAAAATTATCTAATTTTAAACCGAATAATGAAAAATAATTTTTACACTTATTTTTTAATTTTTAAAAGTTTGAAATTTTTTTTATAAAGGGTTTACATTTTTTCGAAAGTTTACAGAGATTTGATGCCAAAAAATTTCTCATATTATTTTGGTAGTTATTTAAAAAAAATAAAGTGCCGGATTCAATAAAAAAATTTAATTGAAAAGAGAATTTTCAATTTTGATAAATTTATTCGAAGTTGAGTGATAGAATAAGAGAACATTTCTTGGGTGATTTCAGAATTATGATAAATTATTTAAAAAATATGTGATAAATAATCAAAATTAAAAGTTTAATGCTTTCTAATTTGTTTTTTTGGAGACATTTTAAAAAGTATAATAAAAATTGAAGATTGCTTTTAGAAATTTTTTTTTGACTTTTTTCTATTTTAACTATTTTAGAAAATAGAGGCACTTGAATATATTTACAAACAACGAAACAAATGAGCATATCAAAAAAATTTTCTTTATACAAAAGTATTTTTTATTTTTTAAAATCTTGAATAAATTTTATTTTCCAATGATCAATCATTACATTTTTTTTTCGTGATTCAAAGAAGAACGTCTATTACTAAAGCTAATTGTTTTTAAATTTTGATAAACATAAAGAAATTCAAAAGATCAATATTTTATTTTATTAGAAACATTAAGTAATTAAAAAAATTCTCAAATGAGTTTGTTTGTTTTTCAATTTTCAAAGTATTTTCAAAGTAAGATAGATACTTCCAATGTGCCAACTTTTAACCTTCCACCCAACATTGAAATTAAAATTACATAAAATATATTAAAATAACAATCAATTTTTTTTTTTTAATACATGAAATTAAATTGTTTAAATAACACTTTAGCTGTTTTTTAATTATTAAATGAAGCTCAGTAGAATCGACACGAGGTAATGGTGACCTTTTAGAGTGACTCTCAACATCAAACCAAATTACCAAAGCCAACCAGTTCTGCACGACACTGATCTTCCTCTTCAAACATTATTATCATCTTTTAATTAATTTTGAATAATAATGAATTTTACTGATTAAGTGTAAATACTATCCATAGTTGATAGGATCCCATTTATGGTAACTATTGTTTCCCATCTTCCCAAGTCTAGCTTGCTAGCTTGTTGTAACTTATACTATTATTATTATTATTATTTTTATTAAATGCATGGGTCTAAAGGGAGCCAATTTCAAATGATTTGTTTACGAATATATTTAATTAACTGGATAAATAAAAATTGAATTTTTTAGCTTGATTTAGAATAACTTTCATAAAAAGATCATTAATTTTTTCAATTTAATATTTATCAAGATGAATTTATTTAGTTTAAATAATAAGATTAATTTTCTTAAATATTTGAATTTTCATCGAAAAAAAACTAAGGCCTGAAAGGAAAAAAACTAAAGTGTATTCAGGCAGCCTGATATTGATTATTTAATATTAGCAGCTAGTTGATGTATTCCAGATTTATTCTATTTAGGTTACATTTGTATTTATAGAGAAACTTTAAACAAATGCCAGTCGAACCATGTTGTGGCAGAAAGAGCTTTTCATTAATTTAGTGCAAAAGGTTTAATTTATTTTTTTAATCAGGGAATGAGAGTTTTGTCACAATCATTTAATACCTCAAAAAGCATTTGCGTGTGTCGTATTGTTTAACTTTAAAGCATCTGCGCTAAGTCTATTATTTATAAGACTATTTTAATTATTGATTCTTGCGGATTATTTCCCAAGAAATTGTCAACAACAACAAAATATAATTTTCCGATATGACTATTAATTAAATATATTAAAAAATAGTATTTATGGAATTTTTTTTTGTTTAGATGAAGCTTGAATAATGTGACAAATGCAAAATATGAAATTTAGACTAGTGTTTTTTTTGACAAGTTTGCTCTTGATTGTAAAATGTTCCGATCGATTCCGTTTGGAAAAACTGGTCAAGGAATCTTTTTCCGAAGTGTCAGCTTTTGTTGTTTCACATTTTAACGAGAGATGCAATCTAGCCGTTCATAATTGTTTGTTCCGTACCGAATGGGATAAAGTTTTTGGCAAGGACCGATTGGACTCCAAGTATCACTATTTGAAGAGATCAAACGGTCAAAGTGCAAATGAGACTTATTACTATTGCCAGGCATTTGTGATCGGAAGGTTTTGTATTGACGACTATTTGGCCAAGTCGACAGATAATTTCGAATGTCTGAATGGAACTAATGGAAACACTCCGGACAAATTCAAAAAATCTATTTATCGCCTAAAATGCAAAAATTTGTACGACCACTTTTTTCATAGTCGATTAACTAACAGATCGACTAATTTATCTTTTTATAAATTTTTTTTTTTATTTGTAAATATTGTAAATTTAATAAATTTATTCTAAATATTAAAGGAAATTTTAATGATTTTTTTAATTTTTTTATAAATTTGCACCTTTTTGTCCCTGTTGCTCTAATTTTGACATTTTAAAAAGATAGAAAAAAAGTGAAATAACGAAATAAATTTTTTTTCTAAATGCCAAAAATTGGCTTAGTATATTGTATCAGCTGATTTAATCGATTAATCACCAAAATCCATCTTCCTAATAATGCATACATAGTAAAATGAATGAAAATTACTTTACCAAAGCTAGACTCATGTGATACATTTTACAGAGCCAGTTTTTGGAAGATATGTCCCCTCACATGGTGCTATAATCCAAAAGTAGGCTGTTCGCAGGTTTTGTCCTCTAATTCTGCTCTAACCAAAGCATCATAAAGTTCAATCAATTCCATTTAAAAATTCTACATTTTTATGTCCATATTTTGTTTCCACTTATTTTACTTAAATTTTATTTTTTAACTTTTTGAATCAAACAAAATAAAATTCAAACTATCTCAAACTGTCTTCTTATTAAAAATTCAAGAAAATCTGTTAAATGATTCTCTTAAAATTCGTTACCAAAACTACAACATAAAAATCAAATTTTATTTTTTCAATAAAACTAAAGCTTTTCTGGCTTATTTTACTTGAAGGTTTATTTAAAAGTGTTAAATATAAAAAAAACTTGCCACTTAATACAATAAATAAATTTTAAATTTTTATAATTTTTTTCAATTTTTTATTTTCAAGCTCTAACTTGTTACATTTAAGCATGTAAATAAATAAAATCTTCAAAATGTGAGAAAAAAATACAACTAACTGATGCATAATTAAATATTTAATAATAATAATAATAATAAGCTACAGCAAGCAAGCTTGCTGAGATGACCTACCAGGAGGACATCTATGGTAGCCGAAATTGCGCAGAAAAGATGGAAATATTTAATAATTGAAAATTTAAAAAGCTGATTGATTTTAAAATTTCAATTAGAGAATTAAAAATTTATATGAAATTAGATTCAATTTCAAAACGTTTTCCTTTAATATTTTTAATTAAATTTAAAGAGAGCAAATAATAATGTTGAAACAGATATTTTAAGCTGTTATAAATTAATTAAAACTCTTTGATTAATAAAAACTATTTAAAAAAATTTATTGAACAATATAAGCATATGCTTCATTGTGAAGAAGTCAGAATTTTATTCTTTTTTAAGTCAATTGATTTCTTAATTCATTTTTCTAAATTTAGAGATATTATAGACCTTACCTGAGTTCAGCTGACCGAGCAAAAAATCAAAATCTTAAAATTGGAACCATTTTGATCCTAGCTCGGTATGATTTTTATTTTTGCTTGATTGATAACATGTCGATTTTTTTATCAGCGTGGCCTTCCATTTTTGTAATTGTATCTTTATTAAATTTAAATATTTCACAATTTATATCTATTTTAAATTCTAAATTGAAATTCTTATTAACAATCAAATTAAATAATAATTTTAATAGGTATGATAATAAAGGTGCGGACTCAAGTTAAGCCCATTAGTGATTGCATTGCATTTTTATTTTTTAATTTGTAACTTATTTATTATTATTCGGTTTTTAGATAGTTAAAATAAAATATTGCAGTACTTGAGTACCGAAATTAATTTTCAATTTTTTTTTTTATTATTGGAAAAATTTTGTGTATATTGTCAAGTCGAAAATTAAAAACTTCAATAAATACCAAGGTTTTTGAGAGCTTAATTTTAAGAAATTTTTTAAAAAAAGACCCAAAAAAATTTGGAAAACTATCATGAAAGAAGTGGCTGGAGAAGAATCTTTAAATAAATTTTTATTTGAAATTTAAATATTTTTTAAAAGGCTGACAAGCATCAAATTCGCAACTGATCATTCCAGTGTGTTTAATAAATACTATTAATCATCTTAATACTATACCATATCAAAAATATCATTAATAACTCTTATTAAACAACCTAAGTTTTTTTTTTTTGTTTTTTAAATTTTTTGCTAATTTTTCACCTTTACTATTCATACTTATATTTATCTATTCCTCAACTACCGTATTTCCGTGCTTAAAAACGCATGCACTAAAACCTAAAGAAACATATTAAGCGCATGCAAAGACATAAACTTCTTCCATGTTAAAAAAAAATAAAAATAAGTCCGACGTACATAAAATTAAATTTAAAAAATAATATTGAAAAAATATTATATTTTCAGATGCAAGTGCCGGTCCAAATTTTGAGTTTAAAAAATAATAAATTAATATAAAAATGGATAAAAAAGCAACAGTACAAAGGTAATTAGAAAATATTTTTTAAATTTATTTAAACTTTGATTTTAACGACGCCCTAAACTAAACTCTTTGCGTCTAGGAGGTCCTACTATAACACTGACCTCCATTTTTTTTAAAGCAAAAATATTTTTGATAGTAATAACATGTTTTTTTAGCTAAATTATCTAATTATATTTAAATTTAATTAGTTTAATTATTTTTAATTACAATTTTTTTTTTTTTTTAACGAAAATAGATGTTTTTGTATTTTTAAAAACAATTTTATACAACTGTCCCCAAACCGACCACCATTAATCTTGTAGAGAGTTTCACGAGTTCCCAATAAATTTGCTTAGTTTTTGACCTTGAAGTAAAGTTTGTGAGAATAAATAAAAGATTTAAGTAAATTTAAAGATCGATACACCATTCGATTCAGAATTTGACTAAGCTCTTTAATAATGACATTGTTTTTTTAATTTTCTATAATATTTTTAGAAATTTAAAAAAAACAAAAATTTTCTTATATGGAAACCTGACCCTTACTGATCCCCAACTAAGCACCATTATTCTAAAATATTCGAAAATTGTGAGTCAGTGCTTTAGTAGGACCCATTAAAGGACTTAATTTAAAATCAATTTATTAAAACCAAAAATTTCGAGAAAGCAATTAAAAAATGACGTTTAAACCATTTTATGAAATAATAATATATCAAATTTTGACTTTGGTAAATTTTTGGTTATTTTTTATAAAAATTCCGAATTTATGAACACTCATTAAATGGAGTTATCATTTAATTTTTTTGAACAATATTTATATCAAAAAAGAAGCCAAAAAGATATATATGTTTTTTTAAAAATGGATTTATGTCTAAATTTTTTAGATTTATTTTTTCTTATTCTTTTTTGTTTTTATACATACTGTATGGAAAGATTAAGAGGTTTAATAATTTTTTTATGTGTGAGTTTTGCTATTAGAATCCAAAAGAAACCTTTTTTGCAATGCGCAAAATGCCTGCCAACATTTTCAAATTTTTACTTAATCAAGATTTGTAAACTTCTTTATAATCCAAAGTTTTCGACATTAAAGTTGTCAATTTTCAGAAACAAAAATAATAAAAAAAATAATAATAAGAAAGCTTTAATGTGCTAGTACATGGAATGAGGGTTTAACCTCATCTTAAAAGCTTGTTTAAATCAAGTTTATAAGTTTTGTTTTTTAAAACATTAACTGTTCTCGAATTAATAACAACTCTATCAAGTTGATTCCAAACATTGACCACTCTGCTGCTGAAAAAAAAATTTTTTTATTTTTTATATTTATTTAATGGGTTTGGCTTATTTCATCCAAGTCTTTATGGAAGCAAATGTACTTCTTTGTAGACAGCATTTTAGAATAATAATTTAAAATATAAGTCTAAAAAATTTGAAATGAGATAGGTTTAAATAAATGATATAGAAATTACTAGGAGTGACATTATTGATTTGTTGAGAGAAAAATTTTTTTTTTTTTTTCTTTAAAGAGTTGATTAAATTAGATTATTTATAAAAAAATTTGAGTGATGATATTAATTAATTAGTTGCTGAAAAATAAAATCACAGCTCTTTTCGTTCATAGTTCTAATTTTCGAGAACAAAACTCGATTCTTTTCGTAATTTGGGGATGAAACGTGCTTAACAATCTGTTTTCAATTTAAAACTAAATAATATAAAAATATAATATAAAAAATTTAATTATGCTTAAACATAACTTGAATTTTACATATTATTTATAAAAAATATTTTATTAGAATCTTGCTGATGTTATCAATTTGAAACGATAGCACCATCGTAACAGATAATATATAGGATAAGTAAATTTTATCATTAGTTTTAGTTTTTTAGTTTTCTTTAAAAATAACTAAAGTAGTTAGTCAAATAAAACTTAAACCTCCAGTTTTTTCTTTTACTTCTTGTCTAATCCTTATCAAATCCTAAGCAGCCCAGTCGCACCACAAAATTAACAAGATTAACTTCACAGTAATTAATAAGGCACATAGTTCTTCTTTAGATTTTAAAATTAATATTTGAATTTATTTGAATAGTTTTATTGTAACATTCTTTAAATGTTATATAGATTTAAAAAATAAAATTTTAAAAAATTTTAAAAATTTTAAAATTTAAATTTCTTGATTCTCTGTTTCAAGAGTATTTTTATCTAGCATTCAAAATTGAATTTAAAACGAAATTCCAAATGTGTCTTAAAATGAAAAGATCGATCTTTCCAAGCATTTTTTTTTAAATAAAAAATATTTAAATAAACTTTGCAAAAAATCAGCTTATAAATTTAAATTAAATAATAAATCTTATCAATCTATTTAGAAAACATTTTTTAAATATAATTTTTTAATTTTTAAAAATCTACATAACATCTAAAGGATGTATCACTAAAATTGTTTAGATTAATTCAGATATTAATTTTAAGATCTATTGATAAACTCTTTGAATTGAAATGATATTTTTAAATGATCATTAATTTCAAGATACTATCAATCTTAAGTGTCCTACTTTTAACATTTTCAATAGGGAATATTTTGAAATTCTTGATTTATTTTTAGTTTTATCTTTATTAATTGATAAAAACATTGGTTTTAGATTACTAAATAATCAAGAGATGACAAGTGATTATTTTTCAATTGAGATCATTTTTCAATTTCTGCTGCCCAAAAAAGCATTCCATTACAAGCACAAAGAATTTTCAAAACCATTTCCCGTTCCAAAATTGTCAGTCTAATTAAGGAAATCAGAAAAATTAGGAGAATTTTTAAAATAACTTTTTTTCAAATGCTTAACATAGATTTAATCAGATAACCTCGGAAGGTGGTTGCTCTTTGAGCTTTTCCTCTTATCCATTATATTGGATTAATTCATTTTTAGATTCAAAATCATTAAAAGTAAATGTATTATGTTACTGCAGGTGTTCCTCAAGGCTCAGGAATTAGTTGTAATTTTTTTTTCCAAAAATTTAAAAAATTAGTTTTCTGACATTTTATTTAAATTTTTTATTTTAGAAAAAAAACCTAATTAAGCTTTTCTAAAATTTTAAAACAATTTCTCAACCATTCATGGTTCAAATTCAGTTCCACAGGACCGGAAAAGTTAGAGCTAATTGCAGAATGATGATTGAGTTCAAATTAAGGTGCCATAAATTTAATTTTTTTAAAAGATAAATACAAATTTGTTAAATAAAAATTCAGTCTTTGAAAAAACTCCATGAATAAATTTCGTTTTATTATGGGGTAGAAATTTTTTTCAGAGGCTAAATTTAAATTAAGCAAATTTTTTTAAGCTTTAAAAAACTATTTATTTTGAATAAAAAATAAGAAATTAAATTCAAAAATTTTCAAAATAAAGTTCAAGTAAAATTTAAACAAATTTTTCCAATTATTTTATATTGAAATCATAAGGTTCTGGCTATTCGTGATATGCGCATAATCAAAACTTTTAAATTTGTCATTCTTAAAGCATTTAAGGAAAATGTGAACAATTCTTATTATATATTTTTTTAGTAAATAAATTAAAAATCATAAAGAATCTTTAAATTAAAAAATGTGGCATAAACTTTAATTTGATTTCATTCGGGGTAATGGGTAAATTGAAGAACGAGATTGAACTTTCATTTAAATTTTACCTCTTTTTATCTATGGAAAAAACTCCGGATTTTTTTTTGATTAAATATTCTATCTTAAAGATAAGAATATTAAATTTCAGAATATGTAAACATTATTAATTATCAATTATCAAATTGATAAGAATCAATATTCAAAAAAATCTTGTTTTATAAATCCTGATAAGAAATCATGCTTCTAAGTTTTTTTGAGAAGTTTCTAAAATTAAGTGAATAAAAAAATTTTACAAATTTTTTATTAGTTGATTTCTAATTTGAAAATAAAGTATAAAATTAAACAAATAAAATAAAACTATTTTCTTTGTTATATTTAGAATAAAAATTTAATTTTATAATTTTCCAATTTACAAAATATTCTTTTTAATTTGTTGTCAAATAAAACCTTATCAATTTCTTTATACAATTCTAAAAAAATATATAAAATTCCATGCTCCAAAGAGAATTTTTTTCTAAGATAGCTCAAGCCGTATTTTTACATTTAAAATTTTTATCTTTGTTTTAAAATTTTTTTTAATTGATTAAAAATCTTCACCGTCAAACATCTATTTTGAAGGGTTTCTAATCATCGTTGACCTACAGGCTGTAAATCTAGAGTTAAACTTTTTCGTAAATTTTTCATGCCATGCTCCATTGATCCACTATTATTATGCTGAAACGAGTCTAGATCAGCAAAATTTTCATTTGCACTGGTCGACTGAACAATAATAGTGGACAATTCAGTGTTTTTTTCGTTTAAACTGGAATCAATAATCGCAGATTTATTTGTGTTAGTTGGCGTGGACGAGTGGTGTGACACCATGTACTTACATGGCATGGGTGATGACTCGGTTGTGGAAATCACCACATTCATCTCGGCTATGTTGTCCATTCCGATAGACGAAGAAGATGAAACTGCTGGAGACAGATCTGAATTGAAGTTTTTTCTATTTGCCAAGTGGACTGTTTTAAGCAGGTCCATTTGGTTTGCCTTTTTTCTGGCAAAGACTGGACTATTCTTGGTCTCAACGAAGTCATTCTCGTTCACAGACACAATGAATCCATCCATTAGCTGATAGCAGTCCGTGCAAATGTCGATTGCTTGATTCGCCTGGTAGCCTAGCGCACTCGTCGAGTCGCTAAAATTGTCTTGATTATACTCGGTACTGTCGTCATTGTTTGTGGATATAATTTCGTAATCTTCATTGTCTGAGCTGCTGCTTGCCGAGTCGTTTTTAGACTGGGATTTAGTAGAAAGCTTGCTAAGTGGAACTTTTACTAAGAAACCATTTCGTAACAGGGCCTTGTAAAATATTTTAATTTTTAGAAAATAAATTAAATTGAAATAAAAAAAAAGATAATTTAGTTAATTAATTAAAAAGGTACATTTTGGAGACATTTTTTGCAGATTTTTTGTTGGCAAATTCGGCATTTTGTGCCCCAGTTGAACAAATGGAAGCGAGTTTTTCTGCACGAAAAACAAACTTTACTTCTAGATACATCGTGATAGATCTTCTTATCAAATAGCAAATAGTCTAGATCAGCTTTGGTCAGAACTTTTCGGATGTGACACAATTCTTCAAATGTTAGTCGAACACATTCTTTTTGCTTGTTACTTGTCAATTTCTTAATTAGATAGCAATTTAGTTTATTATTTTTGTCAATATTCAAAACATATTTTTTTAAATTTTCTAATAAAAAAAGAAACTTAAATTAAGAGCAATGTGGGCTTTAAATAAAATACGTCATTTATTAATTCAATTTTGAGGTTTTAAGTTGGTGGTGAAAAATTTTTCAATTTTTTTTAAAAGATTACTTATATTAATTTTGAAAAAATGAAAAGATGATTTTGTCGCCAAATTTGATTTATCTTACTTGAATCTTTGTTTTTAAATTTTTTTCAAATAGCTATGTAATCAAAAACATTATTTAACATATTTAAATTTATTTATCAAAAAATAAATATTTTTAAATGAATTTCAATAAATTAAGTGTTAATCTGTCTCAACTCTTATTATTAGCCTTGGAACCAAATCTTTAAATTAAAATTATCTAAAACTTTCAACCATTTAAGATTTTTATTCAAAATTTAAATTTTTATATACATCTGAAAAAAAAAATTTTTTTTCTTTTTTAATTTTTTGTTTCTGATAAAAATTAATTTTGATTTTAAAAGTCAAAATGCCAAATTTTGCTAAAAATTCCAATTTGAGAACGATCTTCTAGCTAAAATTGTTGGCCAATTCAATAATTCAATGCAAACTTCACGGTTTTTAAAAGATAATTTCCTTAAAGCCTGCGAGAATATAAATTGTTAAATAAAACCATAATTAATAATTTTTTTTTGCATTTAAATTTCGATGTGACTTGTACTGTATAATTAAATTATAATTGATAAATTTACAGTTTTTTCAATCAAAAATAAATGGTGTTTATTTTGATTATATGCTTAAAAAAATTTAGAAATTAATATTAAAGCTTAAACAAAGTTCAAGCTAAAACGCAGATCTGTTTTTAAGTCACAGTTTTAAGTCTAAGTCAGAAAAATTTAAGTCAAAGTTATGACTTTAAAAATTTTTTTTTTTTTTTAAGTCAAAGTCATTTTCTTAAAAAATTTTTTCATTTTTTTAGTGAAGTTTAGTCGAGTCAACCAATTTTCTGATTTTAAAACTAAACTTTTTTTGGATTAAAATAAAAAATCATATTTATTTTTTAGTTTAAAAATCAGAAAATTAGTTGACTTAAAACTTCACTAAAAAAAAAAAATTTAAGTCATTGACTTGACTTGACTTAAGACTTGTGACTTAAAAACAAGTCTGCTAAAACGAATGATTTGAAGCCATTTTAAGTGGTCTCATATGTAATAAATAGAGCTTGTGTAATTATATTTATTATAAATAATTAATAAACAAGGTAATTTATTAATTATTCTTATGTAAGTCTTTTTTTCTAATTCAAAGTAAAGCATTCCATTGATTTACCTTCCTTTTTTTGTATGTTTCATTCTAATAGATTACGGTAAAACCTTGCGATGACATATAATCAAAAAGTTTTATTAGATTAAAAAAAATATCGTTATTTGAAAATTTTAAAGAGTAAAATAAATTAAAAGATTATTTTCATTTATTTATTTATTTATTTAAAGAAAAAAGGGTTTTTTTTTTGTTACATTTTTTTATATTCATATTTCAATTGAAAAAATAAATTTAAAATTCAACTTAAATAATTCTAACATAGAGCATAGATTCTTTTTATTTTGAATGCGTAATTCAAAAGATACATTTGACTCTAGATTTTTCTAAATTCTAATTATTCAATGCGATGATTCATCAGAATACATTGAAGCTTAAACATTTTTCTAAACTAAATAAGTCGCTTACAAAGCTTAAAATTTAGCTTTTCAAAAAAATGAAATTTAAAAACTTATAAATGTTTTGTTTTCTATTTGATGTCAATCAGAGTGAGTTATAACCTAGAATTTGGCATTTTGGAATTTTTACTTAGTTTTTGGTTAATCGATTTATTTTTGACGAATTATCCAAACAAAATTAATTTTAAATTAATAAAATTTTAAATTGATAGAGTTTTGTAGAATAATAAGAAATTTTTCAATTTAATTTTTGTTTTATCAATGCTTTTGAGAATATAATAAATTATAATAAATTTCTCATATTTAAAAGCATAGTTTTGATTTTCTTTTGAGGTTCGAAAATTTTACTAAATTTAATTAGTAGCAGAGCTTAATTTTTAAATAAAAATCAAAAAAAAATCCATTCATTTTTTGACAAAATTAATTCTTAATCCATCACTTTATAATTGATTTAAAACAAATGATCCTTTTGATCACTATGCATTAAAACAGATGGTAATTATATTTTCGGTCAAATTTGACATTAAAATTTCAGAGAACATTAGTAAATTCACCTATTTTTCTTATCAATATACAATTAATTATTGTAAATCAAGTATTTTTTTTTTGATTTTTTTTGATAAACTTTGCGACCACTCTATCCAAAATCTATTCTAAAAGCCTCAAAATTTTGAGCACAAAAACAACATTTTTCCTCATTAAATATTTAAAATCATAATTGACAAAATTTAATTAAACACAAAAGCTTTTTTTCATCGCATGAACAAACATTTAACACTAGAATGATGGCCATATTTTTTGCCAAGCTCTTCTTGCCAATTTTTCAAAAAAGGCATGAAAACAAAAAGTCTGCTTTCTGAAAATAAATTTTTAAATTTACTTGAAAATAAAAATTTCTCTAATATTTTAATTTTCACAAATACTCTGGTATGAAAAAAGGTATGAAAACAAAAAGTTTTTTTCTGAATCTGAATAAATATTTTAATTAATTTATAAATTTACATAATATTAGAAAGAATTGAAAAATTGAAAATAAAAATTTCCCTAATATTTTAATTTTCACAAATACTCTTGATTCAAAATTTTTGTCACATAAAATTTTTTTAAAACTTTAAATAAGACAAGAATTAAAAAAAATATGGGGCTATTTTTTCAAGTCCAATTTTTAAAAGCCTGTCTTAAATGGCATAAACTGGTGTTAAAAAGATAAAAGCCGCACACAAACATGGCAAAAAAGAGCCAAAAAAGGCAAAAAAATTCAGCTCAATAGCTTACTTTAATCAAGTCATGGCTAGTGACATAACCAAAATCGGAGTAGCCCGGTCCGCTCTTACAATATACCAGATTTGTGGATTTTTTTTTATCATTTTGACAATTATCACTTACTTTTGAATGCTTAAAGCTATACGAATGATTTTCCTGGTCATGTAAAGAGTCTGTCTTGGATTTGTCAGCTCGCGCAAATATATTAAACGCGGATATGCTGGAGGTAAGGCGATTGAGGTCGGCCAAGCTCATCGTGTGCCTCCGATTTATTTTGGGCTCTGGGTTCATTTCTTCGCAGAGGATATTTTTCCAGTCGTCTTCGGCGTTTCGCCACGGCGCCAAAGGCGACCTCAGCGAGTCCGGCGCCTTGATCCGCTTCTTGCCCTTGGTCTGCACGCTCTCCATCAAACTGTTCATCAAATTAATGTCCAATTCGTCCTGTTCTTCTGGCAAAATGGGCAAGTCTTTGAGCTCGTCATCGTCAATGTCGCTCACATCCTTTGGAACAAAAAAATTGAGCAAAAAAAATTTTTTTTTTTTTCTAATAAAATGTTACAGTATCACTAGAATTCAGATTGTTTAGCAGTTTTTTGTCGGCTTTGACAATGCGCCGCTTGGACTCGTTTTTGGTGTGATTGTTGGTCTGGTCGTGTTCTCGGGTGTCTTCCAGGTTGGTTTTGCGCAACGGTGTCGAGTAGTTTCGAATGGAGTTCATTAGTTGCTCGTGGAGACTGGGCGCTTGTTTGGCGCAGAACGATTTGGAAGTGTTGAGCTTGCGGAGCGAGGATTTTCTGAGCGGCGGCCGCGACCTAATGAACTCGAGGATGATGTCGCGAGCACTCTTTTTGATCTCAGGCGCCAGCGACGAGTCAAGCGACACTTTTTTCAAGTGGTACTGCTTGGCGCGTATCTGGTCGAGGAGTATTTCGAATGGCGTGAGCTCGTACTCGATGTGGCGGCGAGTTTGCGGCACTTCGATCACTTTTCTGAGCTTGACGCCGTGCCTCAGCTCGGTGATCACCTGCATCCAAATTTTGGCCCAGTCGGTCTTGTCCAATATTTCGAAGCAGTACTTGGTCGGGTCCTTGCCGTCGTCCTGAATGGACTTTTTGCTATCTTCGATCTTGGCCAAAAACGCCTTGAGCTCGTACGCCTGAGCGTACAGACCGCGGCACACTGCTTTGTAGTGATAGTCGGGCTCGTTGACGTTGTGCTGGCAGATCTCGATGGCCTTGGCCACAGTGGGCGCGCTCTCCTCGTCGTCCTGGTCGTAGCCTTCGTCGTCCACGTCCTCGCTGAACTCCTTGCAGTGGCCTGATATGAAGATGAGCAAATTGGAGAGCGACGAGTGCAGATTGGGCTCGCTGGACTGGTTGTTGCCGTAGTCCAGGGCGTCAAATATCAAATAGGCGATTGAGGTCAGCACTCTGGACTCGATTGAGTCGCGGTCCAGATCGCGCACAGCTTTGGCATGTGCTTTTGCCGCGAAGTCAAACGAAATCGAGCCGTCTTTGGCAAAGTTCAGCAAGTAGATGTCAATTTTGTCCAAATTGTGCCACACTAGCTGCAAGTCGGAGGCCATCGCCGACTTGAACTCCACAAGCACTTGGTACAGAACTGCCCACGCCTGCTCCTCGCTTATGGCCGTGTTGAACAATTGCAGTATTTCGTGGAAATTGAGAAGTTGGTCGGAGCAATTTTGTTTTTTTGTCTCAATTGGACTCATTTTGGCAATTTTGCGCGCCGACTCGTCCTCTTCGTCGTCATCTTCGGTCACATTTTCAATCAACTCGACTGGCACATGTTCCTCCATACCATTCATTTTAAGTCTAAAATTATTCAAATAAAATATTCAAATTTTAAAGTTTTTATTTTTTATTTTTATTCTATTAAAATTCAAACATAATAGTGTGTAACATTAGGAAGAAAATGGAAGAGAAGAGAAAAAAATCAATATTTTATTTTTATTATTTTTATTATTGTCATTAGAATGGGGGCTGGAAGAGATAGAAATGCCCAAATGGTTAATTGGGACGGCCCAGATAACTACTCAATTGAAACAACAACTAGTCGGGCGACCAGCTTGTAATGAATAGATAAGAAATTATAGACACAAATAGATGAGCAGTGGCGGGATGACTCATTAGTAATCTTTTTTCAAATATCAATTATTATCTAGATTAGCGTTCTCTTTTGTTGGCCAGAAATGTCAAAAATGACGGCCTCAAAAGTTTAACGATTCATCACATTCAACTAAAGCGAAACGCTGCAATGGTTTTCGTACTTAGAAAAAAAAAGAAAAGAAAAAAGGTGATACTTCAAATTTTAATAATGAATGCAACACAACGCCACCAACAACCACAAGAACAACAAGAACAAAATGCTAATATGCAGATAGGACGACTTCAAGCTCCAAAGACATTCTGTGTCAGCAAAAAATTTGAATAATTTATTTGCCAACTTGGAATTGGGTTCAGTTGCGCAACATTCTGTCACAAAAATGACTAAATTTTTTTCTATTCTTAAATTGAAATATTTAAATCTTCAGCTAACTATGCGGAATTGCTACCTTCGAAGAATTGCACAACTTGCTTAATGACTCATTTGAATGACGAGAGAAAAGAAAAAAATAGAAAAAAAAAACAAGAAATTAAATGCAAAAAAGAAGTTCATTTTTTGTTTAGAATTTTTTTTGAAAATAGTTTGACCTGTTCTCTTGATGACACTTGATGCGAATGACCGCGGGTTAAATTTCTAACCTAGAAAAAAGAAAATGGAACATTTGAAGCAATTGGGCTCTTAGTCTAAAAGCAAATGGGCAGTTGTGCAACCAGCTCGCTTTTTAATTCCAACTTAAAGAGAAGAAAAAAGGAAAAATAAAATCTCTTCACTTTAGTTCACCTGGAAGTTTTCAAAAATGTCAAATGAATATGAACTAATTGAAAATTTGGCCGCGGTCAAAACAAATCAAGATATTGCTAACTTATAAATGTCCCATCTAAATTTAAGGGAATTAAGAGATTTGCGTAAATTAAAATAAAAAGAAAACTAAAATAAAAAACCTATGGGAAAAGTTTAATAGATTAACTTGATTTATCTATTTATCCAATTTTGATATTTGGCATACACCTCAAATTTCTCGTAAACATATTTTTAACATGACCATATATCCCGACTAAAAATGACTTTTTTGTTTGTGCCTATTTTTCTGTCCACTACTTGACTAATATTTGTATTTTCTCATATTCTAATTAAATCTTGTTTCGTAGAGCTAATCTTCTATGATTCTATGATTTATCATCATTATTTTTGTTTTCTTAATAAAAAAATAAATAAAAAAAAATTCATTCAATCTAGTTCACAATTTAATTGAATTATGAAATGGTCAGAAATTCGAGCCGGCCTTTAATTCACACCACACAAAGATAAACTTTTCGTTTGCACATTTTCTCACTCATGCATGCTCGAGTCGGCACAAATTCAAAAATACTAAATTAAAATTTTATTTTATTTTTTTTAATATTCAAGCCCCTCTCCCCCCCCCCCCACACACACACAAAAAATAAAACTTTATTAAAATGTGTCCATTTTATTTAATTTTTAATATTAGCTCTAAAGTTAATTGAGTCTCTATGTTGACAAATTTGTTTTGTACACAAATGAAACCCTAAAGCTCGAACTTATTGCTGGGGATTCTGCGTCTGAGTTCATCATAGTTCTAATTAACTTGTCTTATTTGAGCAATGATGCAAATGTGACGTCAGCACTGGCCCAGCGTCCACAACTCAAAATTAGCACCAACTAATTTTTTGGGAGCATAATGAGAAACTTTGCTCTGATCGATTTCTAGATCCCTTAAATTGTGCACGCTTGCCTTACCTTGATCGTTCGACTAGAAAAATTATTTTAAATTAATATTTATTTTAGAACAGTTAATTAGTTTAGGTCTGGTGGCAGTGTAAGAAAACATGCATAGATTTTTTTGTTATCTAGTGGGAAAACAGCACCTGAGATTTTGTTCAGATGGGCGTCAGAAGAACTGCTAAAAATAATTGTTGTATTTCTTCATAGTAAATAAAATTTCAGTGCGGATAATTAAAAACTAGAAGATAAAAAGACACATAATTTACGTTCTAGAGTAAAATTTTTATTAAAAAAAAAATAACTTAGAGAGATATTAGATATTGCTAGTCAAAACTATCAAATATTTACAAATAAAAGAAACAAGCTTGAAAATAGCAATTTAGCGCAAATCAAATTTGTCTTATTACGCCATGCTAGGTTGGGACTTGAGGCGAGCCCCACTAGTTTATGATATTTTGGCATTTATTATATCCAAAGTGAGCCAAAGTTGTCATTTAATAGATTAGTTTTTAATAATATTAATCTAATTTAAAAAAACCTTAATTTTTAATTAAATTTTTTTGATTGTATTTTAATTATTTTGCAAATAAATGAAGTGTTTAGCGAGAGTCTACTTGATTGATAGAATGATAGGGAAACTTTTTTAGATAAAGCTGCTGTCAAATCGACTAGCTAGACGCCGAGATAAGTCTCCTAGGTACACATTAAAAAATTGATAAAAATATCCTTTTTTTAAATGCTTCTCTAAAAATCTAATAAATCTTTTAACTTTGAATTTTATTTTGAGTTGATCTCTTTAGCAAAGCAAAATATTTTTGCCAAATTTTGAATTTGATTGACACAAATATATTATTGTTCAGCTTAAGCATCTTATAGACAAGTTTTATCTAATCATCGCTGAACACAAATTTAGACTAACTTTGCCCAAGGTCTAAATTATTCCAAATCTAAATCTTGAACATTTTTAGTGCTGAGGTTCATATCGATTTTCTTAATTTATTACAGAAAGCTAATTAGGCCTGTGTGGGTCTCAAGCTGTCGGCTCATATAATGTTGACTAGAAAAGTTATTATTTGTTACTTTATTATCAACATTTGATTAATAAACAAATAAAAATTGGATCCCAAGTGACAAGTATCAATTTTTCTTATAAATAAATATTTCGTGATCAAAGTTTGCTTTAGATTATTAACAAAATGTAATAAAATTTTAAATAAATAAAAACTTAGCTGATAAATTAGCGTTCTCCAGAAATTCGTCAAACATAATAGCTTTTTCTTTTTTGTTTTCAAAAGAAAAGTTTAAATTATCACAAACTAAAAAATCAAAATTGTATAACTTAATTAAAGACATGACTTGAATTGAAACAATATCATATTATTTTTTTCTTCGGACAGAAAATAATCTAAAAATAAAGCCATCTCTTCTCTTTACTCTACAAATTAATATCAAGTTATTAGTTGGAGGGTTTTGTTTATCGTCTGATATTTTTTTAGAATTAGATCAAATTTTTGATTTTTTCTCTTCCCAAAAATGTTTATCTCCACAATCATTTAGCACTTTAAACTGAAAAGCAATTTTTCTTTCAAATGAGTATAAAATGTTTGAATAAAATTTGCATCAATTTAGTGTTTTGTTGACAATCGATTTTAAAATTCTAAACCAAACTTAAACAGCTATTTGACAAAATAAATAATTTATTCATATTAATTTTTTTAAAATAGATAACATTTTTTCGAATGTCAATATTGTTGAGACTTTAATCACAAATTTTAGTCAATTCCCCTAAGGTAAAATAGATTTTGAATGTTTTAATTAAAAAAGTATTTATTTGTCTAAAATTAGTAGTTATTTTCTTTATCTTTGAAATGAGTGTGAAAAAATTTATTCAAAAATTTATTCAAAAATTAAATTTTAATCAAAACTAAATGTTTTCGAACAATCTTTACTAAAATCAATTATTTTCCACATTCAAAACAACATCCATCTCAGGCAAACAACTTAAGTTAGAAAAAAATAGAGAAGTTTAGACGAATGTGTTGGCGAAAAGTCGATACTTACATGCCACGTTTTTTACACACATCAGCAAAGACAACATTTTTTACCTTACGCCTTTCATCTAACTTTAGACCTGAAACTTCCATTTCAAGCTCTTCTACTTGGGCCTTAAGCTCGTCGGTATAATATTTATAGAACTCAATTTCCTTTAAATAATCTATCACTTAATAAAATTTACTATCAAAATTAAATTACTGATTTTAATGATATGTTATAATTTGCCATCTCTTTTAGTGATTCGTGCATTTCTTTCATTGCTTCCTAAAATAATAAAAATAAATTTTTTAATTTAAAAATGTTAAATAAATAGTAATTATTTTGTCAATATTTTTATCAATTGAATTGTAACCATATCTACTAATAAAATATGATTTTACAATACAAAAAATAAAATACCAATAAACTACTATTTGCTCTGAACTGATTTATTAGGTCTCTTTTTTCCAGTAAATTTTAAATCTAAAAATTTAATAACTCACTGCTGACACATTATCTGTGACTTGCTTGACCACTTCTTGCTGATGCTGGATAATGCGATTGTGTTCGCTTTTAATGATTTCTATGAGATTATCTCTTTCCTGATCGTGTAAATCATTATTGTCGGCTAATTTCTTTTTTAAATTGTTTATTTGCAGCAGTTTTTCGGGATATTCTTGATTTTTGTAAATAGACAGTCTTTTTTCCAATTCCTGCGCCTCCTTGAGCTCCTTTTCTATCAGATCCGAGCTCTCCTGATGCTCTTAAATAAAAAAATATTAAAAAAAAAACAAAATTATACTTCCTAACTTTTTAATTCATCAGAAAGTTCTTTTTTAAGCTCTTTTAATTCCTTGTGCTCGTTTTCTTCCTCCTCGTAGTGTTGATCAACAATCGTTTTTTTAACTTCCTACAAAATAAAAAATTAATCATTAATAATCTCTTTTTGAATATCACTTGGTATTTTTCATATTTTCTCAAAATCACATCGACACTCTCATTAGCAGATCTCTCGGTTCTATCAATATATTCCATGATGGCTCTGTTTTTTTCAATCAGATCAACCTCACGGTCCTTCAGCGATAAAGTATACTGCTTGATGTCTTGGAATTGAAAATAAAAAATAAAATAATCCAATTTATTTTGGCATTGAGAATCTGCAGGCTTTAGGAAATTAAATTTAACTAAATTTTAAAATTTAGTTCCCCATTCCAGAATTCACAATGTTTTTTTTTTATTAAAATTAGAAATTAAATAATTTACATTTAATTCTTGTGCTCAATAAAAATCTATGATTTTCTTCCTCTTGTAGCTGTTTTTTTGTTTTATAAACAATTCGATTTGGATGTATATCAGACTTTCTATGATTACAATAAGGCGAGCATTTTCGCTCAGGCGTATGAGACCTGGAGTTAGATTGCGATGACCTGTTGGTAACCGGGGGCAGTTTGGTGCTTGTCTTTGTCTTTTCACTTGGCTCTGTATTAATTATTATTAATTAAAATAAATATAAATAATTCTTTCAATTACTAGACTTTTTGGAAGTCTCAGTTGCCCTTCGTTCCCATTGCGCGTAATCGGTGTTCTTGAACGATTTAGAAAGCTCTTGATTCAAATTCTCTAAGTTGATATTCATTTATCTAATTCTCTCTTGTCTAAATCACGTAAGTAATAAAATTAAATACCAAGAGGAAAATTCCTAATATTTGAATTAAGCTAAGCGTTATTTGACTAATAGGTTGCTTGGCTACAAATATTAAACAAAAGTTAATTTTGTTTTTTTTTTATTTTTTAAAAAATTCACATGATATTTCATTGCCGATGCCTTGAATCTGCTCATCCATTTTGCTAATTAAATTTAAAATAAATTATTCAACAAATTTTTCTTCATTATTTTTTTAAATTGTCTTATCCGAAGATGAGTTCGTTGATGAAAGTGTTCGATCTTGTTCCGGTGGTGCAACAACTTGACGGAAATTTAAGAAACAGCCAAGTGAATAAACAAAATTGTAGAAAATAAACTTTATCTTTATTTCATATAGATAACATGCTTTACATACTCAAATACCATTTTGTATGTGGGAACCATAGACGGGTAAAAGTGAAAAGCTGGATTTTTTTTTAGAGAACATATTTATCTTCTTTGCTTAGATATGTACTTAGATATTCGATCAATAAATCGAATTATTTTGGTGAAAATGTAGGATTTAAAAGTGAATTGATCGATTCAAATCTAGTTGTTCAAGTAAAAAAAAATTAATTTTTAAAAAGATATTTATTTTTAATAGAGAAAGGCAATTAGTTCACTGACAGTAGTGACCAAGCTGCAAAAAATTCTCTGCTTGTCTGATTCAATTTTGTACCCAGTAAACTTCGAAGATTTAGCGGTAAATTTTGAAAAAATTTTTTTTTCTTTAAATTAAATTTTTCATAAAGCCTTCGAGCACGTTCAATATTTTAAAAAATAAAAATGTTTCTTGTTATTGCTTAAATGAAAAATACTTTGACAATAGCTCAGAAATTAGCATAGTAAAATTTAAGCTCAGCCAAAAAAAATTTAACGAAATTTAAATCTAGCTTTGTGTTTGCATCCGAGGCCGAACAATTCAAATTTTTTTTATTAGAGATGAAGATGTCACATTTTATAAAGAAATTTCTCTGCCGGGTTATTGCGCTCAAATGGTCAGTCTTTTTTCTTTTTTTTTTTAATAAAATTTTTTTCATCTAGGTAATGAATCAAAATTATATCTGTGCCGCTTGTGATAACTCTTACATGATAATAAACATACTAAACTCGAATATACAAATTTTGTTTCCTTATGAACCAGAGCAGATAGATCCATTTATACAACCCTATTTACAGGTTATTAATTAATTAATAAATTGTTTTTTTTTAATTCTATTATTTCTTTTAGAATGAATTTTTATTAAATTGTCCCGGCGATTTGGGAATGTTTGCCACATCTGATGGCCAGACCACTCGACCACCAGTCGCTTGGTGCTCTGATGTGGTCAAATTTCAAATAATGGCTCCATACGTCTTATGTCTGAGAAGAGACTCTCTAGTCAAAGTGTACAATTTAAACGATTCCAAGCTCAGACAAGAGATTAGCAGTCTTGACACCATTAGGCTTATAAAATACATAAATGAAGAAAATTGTGTCCTGGTATCGAACTTCAATGAGATATACGCTTTCATTTCTTTGGGCATTGTGTGCCAGGTTGAACAGCTCTTGGACAAGAATTTGGTTGATGATGCCATTAATTTATTCGAAACATCCACTTGTGCAAATTCGACTGATGAATTCGAAAAAGTAATTCAGAAAAAAAGTCAAATTATTTATTTATAAATTTTTTTCTAAAGCAAATGAAAAAAATTAAACTCAAAGCTGGATTTATTGAATTTTTTGAAAATGACAATTTTTCTAAAAGCCAAAATTTGTTAATTGAAGCCAATGCCGATTATAAATTGGTAAAAAAAATATATTCTTAGCAAAAAACAACAATTTTTTGTTTTAAGTTGGCTGGAATGATTTTCTCAAAAAACACTTTAACTGATGAGCTTTGCAAAAAATATATCGATCATTTGAAAAATGATCAAAAACTAATACAATTCAAAAATCTACTAATCGAATTGATGACCAAGTCAAAAACGGTGGCCAAAAATGAAGAATTCATAAATGTCTTGATGACACTTTGTACCGAATTGAGGGATGATTTGATAAATTCGGTTGATTTTTATGTCACCTTACCAATCAAGTTTTGTCTACAATCAATAGATTTATTAAAAAATGCCAAAAAATATCATGCCATAGCTTTGGTTAAACAACTAGCTGGTCATTTTGAAGAAGCCTTTGAACTTTGGAAAGATTTAATCGAGGCCAAAATAGAAGACTCTAATTTTCCAGGTTTTTATTATTTCATAGAACAGTTGTCAAAGTGCAATGAGCACCAAGTTGTTTGGAAATATGTTCACTGGGCTATGCAAATCGACCAAGCAAAAGCAGTTGAAATATTCACTAATCGTGAAATTGATGAATTAAACTCGGAACGCATGAGAACCGAAAATATTCTCGAAAATTTGGCTAAATATAAAACAGCTTTATTTATTTTTTTAGATTATTTGGTTAATACAAAAAATGTGAAGGTATGATTAATAAAAAATAAATTTTTTTAAAATTATTTATTTTTTTAGAACGAAAAATATGTCACCCAATTAATCGGAATGCATTTGGATAAAATAATTGAAGTGCTCAGAGTTCCAAGTGAAGAGCGAGAACCAGAATGGAATGGAAGAGTTGAAAAAGAGAGGGAGGATTTTCAGAATATTTTGGAAAATTCTTCTAACTTCAAAGCTCAGCCAATTCTTGCTAAATTAAAAGAATTCGAAGACATACTGCAATTGGAATGTGCCATTTTGTACGGAAAAATTGAGGAGCATGAAAAAGCTCTTAAAATTTTAGTCTACAATTTAGAGGACTATGTCACAGCTATGAACTATTGTTTAAAGCATTCAAAAGACTCGATGAAAAATAGAAAACTTTTGTTTAATACTTTGTTTTCTATTTATCTGAGCCCTTCTTACAAGTAACTAGAAACAATAAAAAACTTAAGAATTTAAACTAATTTTTTTAGAGATAAAGATAAATTACTTAAGCCAGCATTGGACTTGATGAACAGCAATTTGATTGTCTATTTCGACATGCCCAAACTTTTGGAGATGATTCCAAACAACTGGTCTTTAAAAATGACTGGGGACTTTTTGAGCAATGTCATGCACTACAATCTTTCACGCAAACATTGTAAATTGGCTGAAAAAAATTTAGCAGTCACACACAAAGTGGCTCTTAAAAATAGTTTATATAACATTCAAAAGGAACAACTTTATATTGATGATGACAGGTTAAAAAAATATTTTTTTTCAATTTAAATAATTGATTAATTTTTTTAATTTAGTTTATGCTATAAGTGTCACAGACAGTTTGATTCGACTGTAATTATTAGACTTCCAAATGGACTGTTAGCTCATAAATCTTGTAAAAATGACACAAAAAGTCCTAGAAAAAATTAACCAATTTTCTATTTATTTAATTATTTTTTAATGAATAAAATTTTTTAAAAAGAATGTCGTACATAAATAATTTAACAAATGTTCTAAATAATCTATGACTTTAAATGTTTAATATATTATTTTTTTTCTAAATTAACTTTGATAATTAATCAGTGTTCAAAATTATAGCAAATCACGAATGGGAATTTCATTTGGAAAGAAAAAATCGGCTCCACCAAGCCGAGTTACTGAGCAGGACAAAGCCATTTTGGTAAATTTCTGGGTATGATTTCTAGATTTATTTAAAAAGTATATTCTGCTAGCAACTAAAACAAATGAGGGACAAATTGAAGCAATACAGGAATAAAATTGAGAGCAAACTCGTCAATGAGAGAGAAATTGCCAAAGAACTAGTGAAAGACGGGAAAATTGAGTAATTTTTTTGTGATTTTTTACAATCTAAGCTGATTACTAGATGATAGTAAGGCGAAATTATTGTTGAAGAAGAAGCGATTTTATGAGAATAACATTGCCAAAACTGATCAAAGTTTGGACAATTTAGATCAAATTATCACCAATTTAGAATATACCCAAATAGAACATAAGGTTGTTGAATGTTTAAAAGTTGGAAATGAGAGTTTAAAAAATTTGCATGAAATGCTAACTATTGATCAAATTGAAGATATAATGGACGATACCAAGGAAGCTATAGAGCACCAACGAGTAATAAATTTAATAAATTATTTATCATAGATCTTTATAATTTAAAAAAAAGCAAATTGACGAGTTATTAGGAAATCAATTAAATGAAGAGTCATTAGATGAAATAAACCAAGAATTAGAAGAAATTATTGCAAGTTCAATGCCTGAGGTTCCAACTCATGAAATAAATCAAAAGGTAAAAGAGAAGGAAAAAGAAACAGCAGCGAATAGAGCGAAAGTTCCAGTGATGGCTGATTGATTACAATTTAAAAAAAAATTTATTTATTGTTTTCAAATGAATTTTTAATCTTTTTTATTTAAAAATTTGAAAAAAAAGCTTTCAAAAAGCAAATAAAAATGCTAAAGAGATTTCTTAAATTATTAGTAGTTTTTACTGTAGCTGGCTGACCAGCGAGTGTGCTGATAAGGCACACTATGACAGCTGATGTGATTGATAGCTGCTCATTCAGCAATTAATGCCTGCTTTAAAGCTATTAACATTGGGAGCTTCAACTAATTTATTTGACAATGAGTTCCATATGATAGCGGTTCTGTTGAAAAAAAAGTCATCTCTATGTTGGATCCTCGAAATTTCTTTGTGATATTTGAAGCAGTGACCTCTTCCTTTTATTTTGGTGATATTAAAATTGTTGCTATTTTCAACCAATTCTTGAATTAGATCACCTCTTTTTCTTCTTTCCACAAGATTTGGAATTTTCAAAGCTTTCAATCTGCTTTCATACGGTTTGTTTCTTATTGAAGAAACAAATTTCGTAGCTCTGCGTTGAATCCTTTCAACATTTTCACAGTCCGACTTAAGAATTGGAGACCATACATGAACAGAAAATTCCAAAAGAGGACGAATAAAAGTTAAATAAAATGATCTAAATAACTTACAATCAAAACGAGCGAATGATTTCTTGATGCGACCCAACATTTGATTTGCTTTGTTTGTAGCCTCTGCCACTTGATTTTTCCATTTGAGATTTGTATTGAAGATAACTCCAAGATCTCTTTCGATTTCTGACGTTGATAACTGTTTACCATTAATAAAATAAGTGAATTTTATGTTTTTATTACCGTTTATGAAATTTCAAATTTACTGGTTAATTTTATTATGCTATTTTTTTTTTAATTTATAAAATAAATAAAATTAATTAATTGAGTTCATTGTTTGGTCTCGTACAATTGGTCTTCTTGCTTCATATTCGTCAATCGAGTCTTCTTCTCTTATTGTACTCGCTTCATCGGATTCTTCTGCCTCATACACAATTCATTTTCTTCTTCTTACATCAATCCCCCTTCTTGTAAATTTCTCTGAGGGGAATCATTTCCTAAAAAAAAATATTAGAAAGATCTTTAAAATATATATATTTAAAAAAATTAATTTTTTTGGCTGATCTTCTGGAGTCCAATATTTTGGTTTTAATGAACGAACAATAGATGGCCAAAATTCGTTTAAAGATTCAATTGTTTTCAATTTTTTTATGGAGCAAAATAAAAAAAGCAATTATTCAAATTAAAATAAAATTTAATTAATAGTTACTTTTGATTAAATCTACTCTTTTTCTTTCCAACGAGGGAGTTTTTTGATGGTTCGACTGTCCCTTGAGTTAACTCTCCTTTTGCAAAAAGAAAGATTTCATTGAAATGAAATCTAGAGTGTCCAGAAGATTGTAGTACATGACTTTTCTTGACAAATCCATGCTGTTCTTTAGAAATAATATTGTTCTTTTAAAGATAGTCTTCCATTTTGGTTCTTATTTTGCTTTCCATAATTTTGCACGGAATTGAAGTCAAAGACACAGGACGATAATTGCTGGCCGTTGATTTATCACCTTTTTTAAAATAATGGAGTAATATTTTGCTGATCTGAATTGTTTTGGAAGCTGACTATTAGATAAAGACTTTCTGAAAATTAAAGTTAAAGGAACAGTAAAGGCTTCCGCACAGTTTTTTAGCAATTGCGGATGAAGCTTGTCTCCTTCATGATTTTTTTTGATTTAGGTCTTGTAATTTATTATAAACCACTTCATAACTAAAATCATTTGTCAATTTATTCTGAACAGTTTTCATTAAGTTCAGCTCCAAAAGGTGGAAGCCTCCATCTTGTTCAATAACAAAAACATCTTGAAAACATTTATTTAATAGATTTGATATCTCTTTCGGTTCTTGCGTTAATTCATTGTTGCTTTCTTTAATGATTTGATTGATTCTCTGATTACTTGTTGATCATTTAGATATTTGTATAATAATTTTGGATTCTTCTTAGCTTTTTCCACTAAATTTTGTTCATAAGTTAGTCTGGCTCTTTTTATTTCCGAAGAAACTAATTTACAGAATCATTATAAAGATTCATATCCTTCTAGTTTCATGAACAGTTCCTGTGTCTAAGATTTTTTTTATTCCTAAATAAAGATCTTGAGATCATCTTTTATCTAAGGTTTTGAGATAATTTTCTTTTTAGAGCCATCCGTCACTGGAATGAATCGATTACTGGCTTCGCTGACATAGAAAATAAACTTATTGTACATTTCCTGAATATTTAAATTCTCAAATAAGTGAACCCAATCAATATTTGATAAAAAATCAGAAATTTTTTCTAAGTCAGCTTTACTTTAAATAAATTTTTTAATAGTATATGATTCCTTACTAACCTTGTTTTAGAGAACAAAATTGAAATAGATAACCAGATGTCCTTTATTATATTGCTAATTTTTTTATTTATTTATAAAATAAAATTTAGCCTTTATTTTTAGCCTTTAACTTTTAAAAAATTTAAGGTTTCAAATTTGTGATTTTTTTTATTTCCGGACTTATTTTAAATAAATTGATTCTGGCGATTTATAAAATTAAAGAGTAAATTAAAGTAAAAAATATAATAACAAAAAGATAGAGCCGAAAATTTTTTTGAATTTCATTGAATTCATTTAAATTGATCAAATCAACATTGTATTTAAAATCTATGTCTTGGTTCATTTAAAAATTTTTGCCTAGTTATCACTTGACATATGTCCAGTAACAAGTTTTCTGACTTGAAAACCATAATAACCTTAAATATTTTGGTAAATTGAAGCCATTTTATATTCAGATAAAAATTGAAAAGATAGATTCAATGATTTCATTAAATTTCTTTTGGTACCAAAAAAAGAGTGTCAAATTATTTTTAAAAAAAAGAAGAATTCATTTAGCTATCTTTGTATCAAAACCATCTTTCTTTTGATTTAATAGAAAAAATGAACTTTATTTTTTTGTCTTTTTGAATAATAAGCATTTATTGTTAGATGTTTTAAAAACTAAATTTAGAAATTAATAAAGACAAATGCAGGATTTACATTGAAAATTTTCCGCTGTTTAATTTTTCATTAGATCACTCAAATTTATTCATTTATCAATAATCCCTGTATAAGCATTTTTCGGAATATTTAAAATATTTTTTCAATTTTTGTTGCAAAGCTTACCAATTTGGAATATAAAAAATATTCTATTGAAAAATTTAAATTAAAAGTGAAATACAAATTGAATTAAGTTGAAATATTTGAGTTACAATAGTTTTATTTTGAAAATAAATTATTATTCTTTTCTTTTTTACTTAAATATCTAAAAGATAATAATGGAATTCTAAAGTTAATAATTTATTGAAAAAGTAAAAAGTTAAATTCGTTCTATTTAGAAAATGTGTATTTAAGTTCTTCTTAAATCAAAATTTTGATAAATTTTTAATTATAATTATAAAAATTTAGATTAACTGAATTAAAAAATTTAAACAGAAAAAAATTTCTGTTAGATGTTTGCTTATTAATTTTTTAAATAATATTTGAGAAATTAAAAAAAAATTTAATAATTAAATAAATTACGATGTATTAAGATATTTTTTCATCGATTAATCTCAATTAATTTTTTGTTGTTTACTGGGCATTTTTCCACTGACAGGCTCAAGATTCAAAATATTATACAATTAAAAAACTAAATTTTTTTCTTGTAGTAATAAAAATATATAATTTTTAGTCTTCTTTGATATCCAAGCATTTTAGTATCTGTAATCAACTTATTTTCATCAGCTTTTGTCGACTCAATACTAATTAAAGCAATACTAATTTATTTTAGAATATACTATAAAATCGAAATTACCAGTTAATTTCACATCTTTTATTTTTCATTAAGAAAACTAAAACAATTATTTTAATATAATATTTATTAACAAGCTAGAATTAAATAAATGGCAAACAAATAAAATAATGAATTTTTTAAATCGATTTCAAGACTAAAAAACGCTTAATTAATTATTGAAACTTTAATTTATTTTTAAGCATCAATGAAAAGATCATTTTGGATGATTATGTGCTCATCTTCAAGCTTGCTAAAGCCAAAATCTTTCTGAAAACGATTCCTTGGTGAAAAAGTAGTCCGGCGAATTCGATCTAAATGCGGCAAATCTTTTAGATTAGCCTTGTGCATGGAATAATAGCAACCAACTAACAAGAGACAAACTAGAAAGATAATTGCCAAAGCGTAAATTATAAATTTTAATGAACTCCTGTGTCTAATCGCTGATCTAAATTCAACTTTTTGCTCACATTTTGTACCATTGTAGCCCTCTGTACAACTTTGAAAAAAATTTTATTTTTTTAGATAATTTTTATATTTTTGAAATAAAAAAGTATATTTACTTGCAAATAGGTTTATTAGTCTCATGGTCAATGATACAAGTGCTGTTATTTAGACAAAAATGTTCACATCTATTAATGTCACATCTGTTTCCTGAATACAATTCTTTGCATCTAAATACAATTTTTTATTTTTTATATTTTTATTTTAGATAAAAAAAAACCTGCAAATTAAATTGTCATTTTGATGGACACAGGCCCCATTATTATTACAAAAGTTTTTATCGCAATCATCGTCTGTTAGACACTGACAATCGGGACCCAAAAAACTGTGCTCAGGACAACTTTTACCAATGTCCGAGCACTTGTCAAATTGGCATCTGTTTCCGTAAAATCTTTCGGATTTACATTTACAATTTAAGTCAATTGAATAAGTTTTATTTAAAAAATCAATATAATCAGACTGATTGTAGCTACATATTCCATCATTGTAGCAATAATTGGAGCAAATTGAGTCTTCACACAGCGCCCCTTTATGGCTCGGTTTACACTTGCAAAACTTTAATTTTGTCCGCGTATCTACCAAACAAGTACCATTCTTGCATTGTCCATCCTGATCGCTGCACAATTTGTTCTCGCACAATTCACCATAAAAGCCATCCGGACAGGAACAATCTGATTCTGTGATACAACTTCCATTATTCAAGCACCGACAAGCTTCTACAAGGGTATTTTGTTCAGATAGGGCTTAAATTAAAAGATAAATGGTGCTTGATTGAATTTTTTTTGGGTTACCATGATTTGTGATGAACAAAATAAATATTAAATATTTCAGAACGATCATTTTGTTTTTTCTTTTAAAAATTATCTGCTAAAAAAATCAAATTTATAAATAAGATAAAAGGCAACCCCACGGGTGCCTTGTTGTTTGTTTGAAAAAAAAAGAAAAGTTTGTAAATTGAAAATTCATTTATAGAGAAAAAATTATTGAATGAATTATTTTGAGTGGGCTTTTTGTAAAGTTAAAAAAGTGAGCATTTGTAAAAATAAATTATAATTTAAATTAGAAAATTTCAAAATAGAGTCTGCACCGATTGCAATAGAGTTGGAGTTATTATAATTAGAAAATTTCGATTCCTTGTTAAATTAAAAGATTTTTTGCTAATTTTAAAAATATTTGAAATATTTTCTTAAAATGAACACCAGTTTCGAAGACAACAGACAAAGGTATCACGGAAAACGCCGCAATGCTTTTGTCGGAAACATTAGATACCGACCCCAAAGACAAGCAGAAAACGGCGACAATCGAACTGACGACGCATCAAGTCAGTTTAATTATTCAAATTAATTTTAATTTAATTTAATTTTTTTATTACAAGACCTTAACAGGGCTTTACACAACAGAATTCGCGGTGGCAGTCTAAAGCACAGACTGAGTAGACCCGCATCTCATCCAAGTTCAAGCAAATACAAAATAAGTAAACATCCTCAAATTTGTCTTAATAAAAATTAAAATCTTATTAAATTTTATTTATTCAAATTTAGTTAGAACGATACGCAAGGATGCTGAAGGTGATGATATAATGGCCAACAATGAGGGAACATCCAACCAACTTGCTAGAGCCGAATCAAGCCATTATCGAGTTCGAAATAAGTAATTTAATTTTTTACTAAGCATAAAATTTATCTTTATTTTTCACCATTTTTAAGAACATTTGGTAGACGGTTTCCGAAAGGCCCGGTAAATATCTAAGAGTCGATACAGAGTCGAGTCTTTTTTTAAATTTAACAATTACATGAGAGACAAATTAATAATCTATAAATGTTAAGACAAAAGAAACAAAATCATATGCCATTGGGGAAAAGGAAAATGGTTACAAGCCATTTGCGCTCAGTTTTCAAAGTCATTGCAAACTAAAATGCCTCGATCAAAATGTTTTTGATCTAATTGTCAATTTTCTTCAGCAGTAAATTTTTGAATTCTTTTTTACAATTAAATTTCATTTAATTTTCTTTTTAAAATAGATATTTCAATTGTTATGATTCGAACCGGGAAGAGCTTCTGGCAGCTTATCACAAAAGTGCACTCTTTTCCTTATCTTTAAACGTGAATAGTCAAGCTTCATTTTCCAACCAAAAATTTGGCTCTTACTTTAAAGATAGCAGAAATCAAATATACGTCACCGGAAATGGTAAGAATAGACTTTAAAAAATAAATTTTTTTTTATTTTTATTTTTTTAATAGAAAAACTTTTCAAAATGCTCCACTCAGGGAATTTGGACATTGTGTCATTTTTGAGTAAAATGCCCAAGACTGAACACGATTCAAGCTCATTTAAATTGGACACTTGTTTTTTTTTGGTAAACTTGAATTTTTTAAATTTTGAATTTTTTTAATAAATAAAATTTAATTTAAAGCCTAACATGATATCGTTTTCTATAACGGGTCTGCTCAAAGAAGGTGAGCCCGATCAAAAAAACAGACCTTTACGCTCGTTTCAACGAGTCTTTGTGTGTGTACCAACTCAATCGGGACAGTAATAAATTTAATTTAAAAATGAGTATAAATTTTTAACTTTTTTTTTAGAATGAGTATAGTGAATGAGCAATATACGATTTCTAATCCGTCAAAGAGCCAAACTAAAGGGAAAATTGAGGCCACGACCTCAGAGCCAATGGTTCCTGAAGTGGCTCCAATCGACCCTATTTTGGCTCAAATCTCCGATCCAAATCAAAGGAATAAAATTGTTGAATTTTCCAAATTTTCAAATTTAAACTACAAATGGTCCAAAGAGTAAGTTTTAGCTTTTTATTAAGAAAGAGAGGTACATTTATTTACTAAAGCTGTCTGGAGTTTTCACAGTGGGATTATGAGCTGGCGAAGAACGCTTTTTTGGGCCATAAAGTATAAATAAAGCCTTGAATAAGAAAACAAAAAATTATGATTTATTATTTTAGGCCGAAATTCCACCTGATGCTTTTTTAAAATGAATCCAAAAGACGAATCTTTATTTTTTTATTTAGATTTAGAAAAACTTAACTCTTTATGTGGAAAAAGCGAATAAATTTTGTAAATGATTTACCGGTTATTGTATATGTTCAAGAAAACAGATAAAAAATATTGTTTTTTTTTTACAGCAGGCTTGACAATTCGGAAATTTTTTTGGCTAGATCACAATTAAAAAATTTGCGGATCAAAAAAGCAAACTGTGTAAATACTTAATTTTTGAAAATTAATAATTGTTATCACTTAGTAAATGTCTTACCTTTGAATCATTTTGATTCTGGTTTTTTGAACAAAATAATATTCTTTCAATTTGAATAAAAAATATTTTAAAAAACAAATTTTCAATTTGATTTGCCCTTTTTAAAATCTTAGTGGATTTTAAATTCCATTCATTTTTTTAGTTGTCAAAAAAAAATTTTTAAGAAAAGATAATATAAAAATAATTTAACCTCAATGTTTTGTTTAAAGAATTGCTACAAGATGTCATTTTTTGGTAATTCTACGCTTCTTTATCTCACTACAGAACACCTTTATTGGAATTTTTTTTGAGGTTTAATCTAAAATATTTAGTAACTAATGGACTTTAATTTTTATTCACGATTTTAACTTCACCTATGCAAATTTATTTATATCTGTATACAAAAAAATTTCACAATGATTTTATTAAGATGAAAATACTTTTTATAAATAAAAGACTTTTTCAATATAAAAAAAAACTTTATTTTTAGCTCGAAAAAATAAAGTATTATTACATTGATAAATGATTCCTTTTTCTTTCGGTTTGATCATTATCTTTATCTAGCAATTGCTCGAGTGTCCATTTTGAAAAAAAAAAATCGGACTCATCTTCCAAATCAAGCATTTTTAGAATTTTGTTAAAAATTGTAATTTCGATAGCAATTCTTAGATCAAAAAAGGTTTTTTAAATGAAAAGAGTTTCTATAAAATATATTTCTATAAATCAATAAGTTGTTTATTTTTAAAAAGGTTTTTTAATTGCATGTAGCATTATTATTCAGTAAATTTATTTTAATGAACAAAAAAAGTAATTTTGTTTATAATAATAATTTCTACATGTTTATTAATCATTTAATTTTAATCAACCCTTTTCGTGAATTTATCCATCTAATAGAATTTATTTCAAGAATAGAATTTCAAATTTTTACAAGTTTATTAGATCACGAACCTGATAAAGTTTGATTTCAATATTCTAAAAACAAGCCTTAAATGATAGTGCTAAAATACTTTTAACAAAAAAAAAATTATTATTTTTCACTCCTTTTTTACAAAAAATTCCTATTTTTAATCCTAAAAATTCTAACTCATAATAAAAATGGAATAAAGTTTATTTTTCAGTAAAAAAAAATTATTCTGAAAAAAATCAATTTCCAAGAAAATCTTAATTTTTTAATTGATGTTATTGGATTTTTCTTCTGGTCATTTCGAAGCAAAAAATGGACAAAATTGCGTAGTTATGCGTAAAAAAGTTACAAAAAATAACCATAAAATTTCAGTTTTTAGCATCATTGTAGTAGGAGCTGTGGCACAAGCGTACCTGTGTAAATGTTATAAGACTATATCATATTACCTCTTATCTGACCTGCCAATAATTAAACTTTGTAAAGCCGATCTCCCCAGAACCTTTGCGCTATTTTATTAAGCTGTACAAGATCACCTTTTTTGTTCTATACCGATGCCACGAACTCTAAATGAGCTCTAGCAAAATAGGACACACTTTTTACACAAGTTTGTTTCGAAATATCTAAAAATTTTCCTCAATGTCCTTAACACCCAACTGGTTCTATTCGCTCCATCATTTACCATAGTTTGTTATCATGTCCTTTTCCTTCTCAATTTCCATCAGTACCATTTAACTCAATTAAATACTTCTTTTTTTGTGTTGCCAAAATACATCACTTTATACTTTTTTTACAAATACAAATACAAATTACTTACAAATAAATTTATAACATGAATTTATTTTTTTAAATTATAACAAGCTCATTGTTTCAAAACCTATGTCAAAATTTTAGATAAAATGAGTAAAAAAGACAGTCTAAAGAATTTGGCAAATACAGAAGAAAGTGACGATGAGGAAGACGAAGATTATGTACCCGAGAACCAAACTGATGATGAGGACTCAGAACAATTGAAAATTACCAAACGCAAGCTAAGCGAAGACTCTGGAGACGAGAGCTTGTCCAAAAAAAATGAAATTGAGCCAGTAAAAGAAGAAGATAAAAAAAAAGCTGACGAATTGTGGGCAAGTTTTTTAAAAGATGTTAAATCGTCACCGGTTAATTCTGCTGATTATGCTAAAAAATATGAAAGTCAAGTCGATACCAAAAAAGAAACACCATCTAATAAACCAAAAACTGATTTTTTTAGCGCCCATGAGATCAAAAAAGATGACAATGTCCAAAAGACAGAGGATAATTCAATTGCAGAGAACGCTGGTGTTAACAAGGATTTTAAACGAAAAAAGCCCATGGGAATGGCAGCTATTTTGGATAAAATAAACAATAATGAAAAACTAAGCACTTTGGTAAATATTTTAGAATCAAAAGCTTTGGAATTTTATTTTCAAACTTTAGGAAAAATCAAAAATTGATTGGAATGATTTCAAAAAGGAGAAAAAGATTGAAGAAGACCTGGCAACCCAAGTCAAAGGAAAAAATTCGTAAGTTTAATTGCAATTTATATTACCTTTTAGAACCTTCCAAAATATCACAGAATATTTTCAAAAAAAATCTCTTGGAGTATCTGTTATTTTATGGGCCTCTGAGCCTGGGCATCATAACATTTTAACCTATCCTCTTAACTAATTTTCTCGACTGCCCTTAATAACATTGGATAAAAATATATAAATAAAAATACCATGATACAAAAGACAATAAAATAAAAATAAATATAATTTGATAATGTTGATACATAAAAACAAAAAGAACTAAAAAAAATGATAAATAATGTTGAGCAAAAATAATGAATATAAAAAATGTATCATGTGCTGATTTTTGATATTTTGAGACACCATAAACCAAGTTTTTTTCTCTTCTTCTCTTAGCCAAAAATCCAATCTTGCTTTGAAAATATTGAGACTACTAGCGTTTACTATACTGTCTGGCAGCTGATTTCACATTGTGGAATACCCTGTTAGTGAAGAAGTGCATTCATGCACCACGAGTGAAAGAATCACAGAATCACAATCTCGAAATAATTTTATCAAGATTATTATATTATGATTCAATTATCTATTTATAAAATCCAGGCTTTTGACTAGAGTTGTATTCAGATTGAATTAAATATTATCTAAAAAATTATTTCCTAATATTATTCTCCTATGTCATTCATTGACTAAGTACTCTTATTATAAAAATTTTTAATTTTTTAAATCTTAAAATTTTAGATTTTAAATTTAATAAAATTTTCTCAATATGGTCTGCTGAAATATTCGAAATCAATTTGGGATCTACTGTTTTCGGTTAATCTTTAATTTTGAGAGGAGATGCTTTGTTGAATCCGGTGGCATTTTTTTTTCGATTTGTAATATTATTAGAAGATACACTTAAACATAAAATATTTTTATTGAAAATAATTTAAAAAAATTTAAGAATAAAAAGTCAGGCTTAGCACTTCTTTAAAAAAATATTGATTTTGACAAAGTTGAAGAATTTTCTAAAATTCAGACCAAAGATTTGAATTTTTCTATTTTTTTATTTTTAATGGTTATATTCAAAGTATTTTATTTTGTTTCAAGGTATTTGGACAAACAAGCATTTTTGGAACGAGCCGATCATCGTCAATTTGAATTAGAGAAGGAATTGAGAGACAAAGAACGAAAAAGGCGAGATGCTAGATTTTGATTTTATTTTATGTAAATATTTCTTCAAATTAAAATTTAATCTAAATAAAAATGTATTTTTGTTGAAAAAACTTATTTTCTTAATCATCGGTCCATTTCATCGATTTGATGCATTGAATTGGATACTTGCATACAATTTCGAACCAAGAGCAATACTTTTTGCTAAGAACACCACTAAGTTGTGAAGAATTTGAACAATTAGTAAACTTGGAACTATCTAACATCAGATCATTCGCAGTCAAATTGGGACTACAGGTGCGAAACATGTTTATATATTTTGAATTGAAATATGCCAAACGAAACGTGTTGGCTCTTTCGCAATCGTACTTAAGTAACTTATAGATACTTTTTGCAATTAGTTCAACATTTCCCATGCAGTTTCTTAAAAATGATTGTGCCACATAAAAGTCAACTAGATGTGTAATTGAGTCTTCTTGGTTAAAGCGGGTATTGCATCTTAAAATTTTGTATTTTTTCTCCGGATATTTATACATTACAAGAAAAAGCTTAAGTCCCAGATCGTTACATTGTTCTCTGTAAGTCTTTGACTGAAAGTCATACTTGATTAATTTAAATACTTCGAACCATTCTTTTATGTATTGGGTTTTAATAGTTTGGTTTACCATTTTTTCTGGTATATTTTTGAATAAAGCATTAGGATGTCTGTAATCTTTGTTAATCGCATCATTTATGGCAATCTGGTCGAAATACTGATCACATTGCCTAATATTTGGCTGCATGTAAAAATTGGTAAAGTCTAATGTAACATTCCAGTGATTTAGAATAAGATTTTGCATTATATTTTTAATTATTAAGTATCTATTTTCAGTAGGCCGCGAAATGCGATACGAACAATTGGAATCTGGCTCGCAGTCATTGTAAAGAGAATTTGATGTTGAAAAAAGTAAATAAATGAATAAAAAAATTTCATTCAAGTTCATAGCCTTGAGAATGTTTGGAAAACGGATAGAAATTCAATAACACTTTGACAAAAATTATGAATATTTAATTAAAAATTTTTAATTTTAAAAATAATTTTTTTTTAAACGGTTTAATTGAAAATTAGAATAAAAATTTAATTAAAAACACTTGTTATTATATTACAATCACCAGTTAAAAGGGGAATCAAAAAATTATGCAATAACCTAAAAAATTTGAGAAATTTTATCTTCTTTTTATTCTGGAAAAGTCAGATAAAAAATTTTACAGGATACAATTTAGATTAAATGAAATTAATTGTTTTTAAAAAAAGCTTATGTAAAATTTTAAATTTTTATCTGCTTGAATAATTTGTGTAACATTCCCTTTTTTCTCATCTTGACTCGCGATTGACATTGGCAAAGTTATAATATCAATAATCACATGGGAATTCATCATTTAAAAAATCATATAGCAATTTTTTTTAGTTCGGATTCGAATTTAGCAGTTATTTAGACAAAACATAAAGCAAGCGATATTTGAGGCTTCCAAATTTACGGCTAACTAAAGCGAATTAGCTGCAACTGATTCTTTATTATATAATAACAAATTATGAAAAAAAAATTTTTTAAAAAAAATAAATTGAAATTTATATCAAATAAATACTTTGCTTATAATTAATAAAATTTTCAGCTTTTATTTAAGCTTAGAAATGTTCAGAGGTTCAAGATATAAAATTTTCAAAATAAAAAACATTTTCCACTTCACTTTCTCAGTTAATAGAATCAAGACCGACAAATCTTTGTCCCATTTAACAGAATTATTATTAATTATTATTCCTTTTAAAAAATAGCCTGATAAGAAGGAGAAGTCTGAACTTTAGTTTGGAATTTGAAAAGATTTTTCAAAAAAGAACAGAAAAATTTAATTAGATCATTTTTTTCTTTAAATAAATTACTTTAGAATAAAAGATTTTTTTCCTTAAAATATTTTGCCAAATATATAAAAAAAATTACTCAAATTGTCACAATTACCTAAATTAAAGGTTTAATTTTTTTAAATAATTCTCAAATAATGCATCTATTTTTGAATATAAAATTAGAAGAAGAATGAAAATTATCATTGAATTGATTGTTTTAGGTCTCTAAAAATTTCTTGGCTTCATTTAAATAAACTGTGAATTAGATTTAGAGTCCATTTGGTTTGTTATTTAATCAATCTCATTGAAAAATCCATGGGCTCACTTTTAAACTGCAAAATTTTTAAAATTGATTTTGACAAAGCTTTAAATTCTTCATAAAACATTTTGTTGAAAATTAAATTAACAAAAAAGGGAAAAACATTGTTCATTAAATTTAGATATAAAAAAAACACAGTTGCCATGCTTATCTTGGCAAATTTGATCGGATCATTTGAGCAAAAATTTACCATAAAAATTCCAATTGATAAAGGAAGTGAATTAGCCCAACAAATCATGTTCATAACGAGAATTGGTACAATAAAATGTTTGTATCTTTTATTTGATTTTTTTTTACTTAACCTTTTTTTGTTATGCCAAATAGATTTTATTAGTGATAAATTAAGAATAATAATTATAAAATATGGCAAATAGAGTCGAAATAATGCGGATAAGATGTCTCTGATAAAAATTATACTTTTATCCGATGTACACTCAAAGGTTTTTTTCACAAATTTGGAGTTTTTTTTTAGGTAAAGCCAAAAATTTGGCAAACAAATAATGTGAAAAAATAAAATTAAGCAAAAGATAGCGGTAAAAAGCGACTTTTTCTTTCTAAATATCCCATATTTGCGTTGCGATGATCTAGCACTAACTAAAATGTCAATAGTCAGTAAAACTCTCGTCCATATTGATAGTTGGCTAGTGATGCGAACATAATAGTGTATCAATTTGCATGATAAATCAGATTTAAGTTGAATGTCCAGCCGTAGACTCAAGGAAAACATGTGAATAAATATCACTATTAAAAATGCTATATCTGATAAAGTAATTGCTGTATGTATGTTTCCAATGCATGTCTTTCGAAACTTTGCTCTCGAAAAAAGTAGAATGGACAAAAAATTCAAAACTATTCCAATAGGTATCATGGTTAAGTTAATGTAAAATAAAAAATAATGCAGATCAATATCCATTTTTCTGAGATATTCCACCTCACTAATACTAAAATTCTTCATTTCTATTAATAGATTAAAAATCGTAATTGTATCAGGAAAATTCTATTTAAAAAGATTTGATTTCACAATTTTTATAGAAAAAAATTTAATATTTTTTTCTAAATTGTTTGTGTATTTATTTACTTTTAAAATTTAGCTCTCAAAATTTCTAAATATTCAAATTTTTGTCGAAAACAAATAAAAATTATCAAAATCCTGGGAATTCAAGGTTTTATTAAAAAATTTTACTGACAATAAATACATATTTAACATATTAATCTCTGAGAATATTGATTTCATTGTCTAATTAAACGCCTGCCAAAAGAGATTGAGATCAAATATAATTTTCAAATTATTGAAAATAGTTTGTTTCTGACTAGTCTAAACCACTTTACTTCAATAAATTACATTTTTTAAATTCTTAATAGAAACGATTTAAGTTTAAATGAAACATTTATGGTAATACCTAAAAAACATAAGTTGTTCTCTATTCGTATCACATTATTTCTTAATTTTCAATCTAAATTTAATTTATTAAAAAAGAGTTATTTAAATCGAGTTTTTTATTTAAGTATTTTATATTTTTTGATTCTTTATTTTCAGTAGAATTTTTAGGCTCATTTTTTTTTAAATTTTAAAAATTTAACTCGGCAAAGTATCAACTTAGAATTGAGAAAAACATCAATTTAATTTTATTTATTTTTTTTCAATATTATATATTCATTTCAAAAATTAATTTTTTAAATTTTTTTTTAAATTTTTTTGAATAAGTTGTCTTATTAATTTCAATTCGTTTAATTAAAATTAGGCCTTGATTTTAATCTATGGTCGTTTTGATTTAATTTTGATCAAAAATGATGAATTTAAATTGAAAGTTGTAAATCATTCATTATATAATTGAAATTAAATAGAATGCTCCTGAAAAGAGCACATAATAGATTCAATTATGAAGTTATTTTATAATTGACAAAAAAATTAAATAATTTTATTTTACTTAATTGTGTGAACAATTTTTGGCTTTTTTTTAAATTTGATCAAAATTTATAAAACTTAAACCCTTTATGTAATTGCTCCCTTACTATTTCCTCCTTATTTACTCAAACCTGAACTATGTAAACATGTGCCACATGTAACAATCTATGTCTTCTTAACTTTCATTTTTTTTCAGCTTATTTACTTTATTTTGATATTTTTTTCTCATTTTATTAACTTTGATTTTATTTTTGATTTTGATTTTGATATTTTTTTAAATTTATTCTGAAGGAGCCCTAGCTCGATACAAAAAACATATAAATAAATAAATAATAATTTGCGAATTAAATTTTAGCATCTCAATCCATTTTCTTCTGAACTTTTTTAAAATTTAGATAATTTTCGGAAAGAATAATCTAATTTTTGTTACTAAAATCCATCAAAAACGTTACTTAACTTTGAGTTATTCAAAAGGATAGGGAAAGAATGAAAAAAATTAACTTTAATGGAGATGATCTGAATATTAAAACAAAATAAAATAAGTTGTTATTGCCAGAATGAGAATGAGCTTAAATTGGAAAAGACAATCAAATTTAAAATTCTTGATTTATTCTTTAAAATCATTCTAAGTCAGTTCCAAAAAATCTTCAAAAAAAGTCTTCCGCGTGAAATATTAAATCTATTTAAGGAACGTAGAACTTGCTGTAAAGTGACTAAAATAAAATTTAATAAATTGACATCAGATTTGAAAATTGGTTATAAAAGACATGGGGAAAAATTAACTTTTAATCAGACCCTTTTGGATAAAAAAATAAATTTAGAGCAGAAAGAATCAAGATTAATCTCAACTTTAATTTCCAAGAATAGGAAACTAAAAACAGATAAAGAAATTTTTTGGAGAATGTTCTATCAAAAGTAATAAGCCTTAACATTGATTTAATAATCACTTAAAAGAAGCTTTTAGACAGTGCCTGAAAGTGGCTCCTGCTCGCCAAGAACATCATCAGTAAAGGTAAGCACTGGTCACTCAAAGAAGAACGAGCTTCAACTAGCCGATATTACAACCTATGAGATCGCGCTGAAAAAGACAAGTTGGAAGAGCTTCGATGTTTTCATCCGTGGAATCAACATGTGCCGAGTCGTCACACTCAACAATCAAGACTTTCGCCGCAGCAAGTGTAGTTGTGCCAACTATGACAAAAAGAACATTTGCAAGCACATCATCGTCGTTGCTAGTTATTTCAAGCTATACACCATTCCACTCGAGATCAAGAACTTGCCTATGGGAGAAAAACGAAAGCGTGGTGCTCCTAAAAAAGCTACCAAGGCTCTTGTTAGGATGTAAAAGTTTGTTGGTCGCTTATTTTTCTTATTATTTCTCATAATTTCTGATTATTTGTTTCTTTTTGTTTGTTTGTCATTTGCTTAAAAAAATAAATAATTGATTATTACTATAAACTATCGATTTATATTTAAAATTGATTAGATGATCCCCAAATTATATAGTGGAGCTATATATTATTAGTAGAGCTTTATTTTATTAGTGAAGATGGGAATATATTAGTGAAGGTAAGGAAATTGTTCCCTTAAATGAATAAGGAAAGAATTAATTTTAACTCAAAAATAATATTTAAGCTCATTAAAATGAACCTCTCACACTATCTCGTTCAATATGTAAAGCTTTTTCTTGAGTATAGGAAAGTCAAAATAAACGAGGAATTTCAAATAACCGCAGGTGTTTCTCAAAGCTCGCTTAATAGTCCATTTTTACTGACGAAATTGTCACTTTTTTTAATCATTAAAAAGAGGGTAAAATATGGTACAAATTGACTAAATTACGCAATTTTACGTAATTTTACATTATCTTTAGTAAGCTTACGTTATTTGACGTGAACATTAGTCGGTAAAGATATGTAATTTTACGAAAAATTACGTAAGCTTATATTAAAATACGTAACTTTTAGTAAAATCGTTCCAAAATGCTTACGACCCAAAAAATGAGGTTTTTGGTAAATGTAAAAATGGCTTTTTTCAACGATCAACGAACTTTTTTGCTGAGACTTAAAAATTTAATTTTCTACTGAATTTTTATAATTAATAAATATTAAATATTAGTATGACTTTTTAAGGTTCATAGTAAAAAAGTTATTTTATTTAAAGATTTTTGTTTTTGCTCTTTTTTCCAAAATTCATGATGATCGATGTTTAAATTGGGGTTTGATCAAATAATTAAAAGCTGTCTTTTACAGAGTGATCAGAAGAAAAAAAGTCTTACTAGTATTAGACCTTTTTTAATTAAAAAATTCAGTAAAAATAAAATTTTTTGCTTTAATTTTTTTGATTGTAAGTCTTTTTGAAAACGTGAATTTTACTTTTTTAATATTAAATATTTCGATGATTTATATTTTCATTTAAAATTTTTACCAATTTTACACCAAATTAAATAAGAAACGATAAGGAATGTTGAATATTTTTAAATTTTTCATTGTAAAATTAATTAATTATTTTGGAAAAGAAGTCATATTTACATTTTTTCTACCAAAAACCTCATTTAAGCATGTAAGCATTTTGAGACAATTTTACTAAAAGTTACGTATTTTAATGTAAGCTTATGCAATTTAGCTAATTCTGTATCTTTAATTGTCATTTGACATAATTTGATGAAAACAGATGAGAGCTGTTACAAACTTAATGCCAGTAGTGGTATTTTCAAATATCAAAGTGGTTATTGAAAAAAAATTATTACAAAAAATGGCATCACAATAACCTTTTTAAAATAATTAAACAATCGATTTAGACTTTTACATGAAGAAAAAAAATCTAAAATCATTTTTTAAATTAAATTTTTGAAAAATTTTAATTATATTAATTAAGGGAAAAAATCGATAAAATTGATGATGAAACATTTTTTCTAGACTAGAAAGAAATTCTTATGTAATTATGTAAATTTTAAAATACTTGAATTAAATTCTAGTCTGCCTTTCTATTCAAGCCGAAAATCCTCGGAAACACAACATTGCATATTTTTTTAAATATAAAATAATTTCTGTCTATACTTTGTAACAAAGGGTTGAATAAATAATGTTTGAGCTCATTTTCAAAAGAATTAATGATTCTGATTTCTTGCTTCAAGGCATCTAGCTACATAACATTGCATAATTCTTTCTCCAAAATTCCTCTTAAAAATCTTTCAAATTTCTTCAAAATCATTTACTTAATAAAAAAATACTCATTTCTTTGAACTAGCAATTTATTGATCAATTTTTGTTTAAGAACATATCATGAATAATGTACCTCAAGGATTCAGTCGAGAAAGCTTTCAAGATTTGTTGAACAGCTGTGAAAATTTTCTCTTTGACTGTGATGGTGTTGTATGGAACTGGCCAAGGGAAATTCCGGGCTCGGTAGAGTTCATTAACCGAGTGAAGCAAATGGGAAAGAATTGTTTTTTTGTCACCAATAACAGCACCCGTACCCGACAAAAATTCTCTCAACAGCTAAAAGATTTCGGAGTCAAAGACATAAGTGAGAATGAAATACTGAGCACGGCTTGGGTTCTTGCCGAGTACTTGAAGTCACAAAATTTCGATGGCAAGGTCTATCTAGTCGGAAATCCAGCTATGGTCGAAGAGCTCGATAGACTAAATATTAAACATAATGCTCTAGAGGAGCATAAAGACTATGTTTTTAATTCCACTAATTACAACGAAATCGAGCTGGACCCTTCAATCAAGTGCGTTTCAGTGGGAATAGACTATGAATTTACCTTTCAGAAAATGATTTATGCTTCTAGTTATTTAAAGCGCAATGATTGTATTTTTGTTGCAACTAATGATGACTCCTCTTTGCCAGTTCCAATGCCAAATATTGCCATCCCAGATGCTGGTCCAATATTAAGCTCAATTGAAAAGACGACAGGTAAAAAAGCCCTGGTTATCGGGAAGCCCAAGTCTACAATGTGGCAAATTTTAAGTAAAGTTCATGGATTAGATGCCACTAACACTTGTATGATTGGCGATAGATTGGATACGGTACATAGATGCATGTCATTTTTTTTTGTTTTAAATTTTTTTTAAGGATATTTTGTTTGCGTTCAATGCAGGAATTGAAAAGAGCATTTTGGTCTTTAGTGGAATTACGACAGAAAGTGACATGCGGAACATTGACTTGGATAGAGACAGAAATAAATTACCCATGTTTTATGCTGATAGTTTGGGAGATCTCTTGAAATTAATCTAAATTGCTCAATTAATTTATTTTTTGTTTATTTACTAGAAAAAAGCAGTCTATTGCATAGATTAATTTAAATTAATAAATTTTTACAAAATAATTTTGGTTGTTAATTTAAAGGAGTGTAAAAAACGGGTTAGGGATTAAAAGAAAAAATTGCAGTAAAAATGAAAAAAAAACTTTATCAAGGGTCAATAAAACCATTACAGCATTGTGAAAAAGTCAAGTAATGGATGAAGAATTTTTAATTATCTTTATTCAAAAGAATATTATTAAGTTACCGGCAAACAAAAATGGGGTCTTAATCAAAATAGACTAGGAGATTTATATAAATCTTTAATCGGATCAATTTTAGACTATTCGTTTCCTTGCTTGAATTTATTTTTAGAAAACATTATCTATTCTTTAGTTAAAATATGGTACTCCCACCAACATCGTGCATTATGAGGCTCTTAATAAACTTAAATTACTAACAGTCTCGAATCGGCTTTTTGAGTTGAGTGAGAGATATGTTGGGACAGGACTGGATCATTCTATTCCATTGGTAATCAGACTAGTGGAGGAATACAAAGAAGGATTCGAATCAAGATATGTTGAATACCCAACTCCTTTGTGTAATTGCTACCTTATCATTTCCTCTTTTTTTCCTGAAACTTCAACTATGTAAACATGTGTCACACCCTATTTCAATGTGTCTTTTAACATTCTTTATCTTTAGAAATTTATACCAATTTCTTATATTTGTTTTTTTTTATTTGTACTTAAATTGATTTAAAAATTTTCAAACATGATGGCTGAAAGATGGCCGCTCAAAACTGCCCAGAAGTCTTACTCCAAAAATATTTTTCAATTTAACTTCCTTTACATTTTATTTTTAGCTTATTTACTTTATTTTTATATTTATTTGATCGTATTTATTAGCTTTTTTCTATTTTTTATTTTATTTTTATTTTTAATTTATTCTGAAGGAGCTCTAGCTTGGTACAGAAAACAAATAAATTAATAATAATTCTTTAATTCTGAAACAAAATTATGGGAAAAAGGATTCACAATTTAGTCTAGAATTTAATTTTTATAAAAACATATTGAATTATTTTTTAGGAAAGATTGTGAGAAAGAATGAAAAAATGAAAAATTGATTTTACCGTAAACCTTCGCACACAATTGCGCAATTATAGTACATCGTGGCCACATAGTTACATGTAATTATAACTGAGAGAAGGGTGTTTTTTTACCTCATATAATTACATGTAATTATATCTAAAATTTAAAAAAAATTTCATTGAATTTTATCGAATACATGTATAAAAAGATTTATATTTTCAAATTCTAAAATAAATAACCAATTTTTTAATAATATTTTTGTCTAAATGTTATAATGGTTCGTTCTCCAAATCAAGAAACTCCTATATTGAAAAAAAGAAAATCTTTTCCTCTTAAGTTTAAGCAAAAAGCATTAATAGAGCTTGAAAAAAATAAGAATAATGTCCAAAATACAGCAGAACGTTTAGGAATTAGTAGACAATGTCTCATGAATTGGAGAAATCAAAAGGTTAAAATTATAGAGTCAAAAAATAAAACCGTCCGCCAGCGTCTGCCTCCAACTACAAATAAAGCTTTGAACCCAGACATGGAGAACACATTAGACCAATGGTTAAAAGAAAATAGAGAAAGATGCATTTGTATTTCAGGGTTTGCAATTAAGGTTAAAGCAATAGAAATTATGAAAGTACAAAATACAGTTAATAATTCGCCATTTAGGGCTAGTGATGGTTGGCTATCTAACTTTTTAAGAAGAAAAAATCTAACACTTCGGCGAATTACAACTACTGGTAGAGATTTGCCTCACAATAGTCAGGCAGTTATCAAAGAATTTATTGATAATTGTAACAACTTGTTCACAAACGTCAACCGTGCACAAATTGTTAATATGGACGAAATCGGAGTATACCTTGATATTCCTTCAAACTATACATACGACTATAGAGGTAATTTTAAAATCTTAAAATTAAATAACTTTTGTCTAATTTCTCTTAAAATTTAAAGGAGCAAAACGCGTAAAAGCTTCTACTTCAGGGAATGAGCGCTCGAGAATGTCATTAGCCGTCTCGTCGGCTGCAAACGGTAATAAATTACCAATTTATGTTATCATTCCACGTAGGACTGAGCTACCAGAATATGATTCCCCTGAAAATGTTGCGATTGCTTACAAAACTGGAGCAACTTTCAATGATGATATGATTATTGATTATGTTCGTAGAGTTGTATTATCTTACAAAAACCATTGTGGATTCGAAAAATTTATTTGATTATTGATCATGCAAAATGTCATTTAACGCTGAAAGTGAAACAATATTGCAACGATAATAATATAGAACTCTTTTATATTCCACCACGGTTGACTAATATTTTGCAACCAGCCGATGTTATGTGGTTTAGATCATTTAAAAGGCGTTACCACGAAATGTGGACGGATTGGTTTATGAACGGCTCACATAGCTTTACAGCTAACAACAACTTAAGATCGCCTGGTTATGCTAACTGCAGCAATTAGCTGAGTCATTTCTGGTCAAGAATTTAGCGTTACAATGGTATGAGAGAGAGTCGGATAAATGTGGAATTACATTTATCCGATTCTCTCTGAGACCATTTTAACTCAAATTCTGACCAAATTTGAACTAATTGCTGATGTTGTCGATGACCAGGCGATCTTAAGTTGTTGTTAGCTGTAAAGCTATGTGAGCCGTTCATAAACCAATCCGTCCACATTTCGTGGTAACGCCTTTTAAATGATCTAAACCACATAACATCGGCTGGTTGCAAAATATTAGTCAACCGTGGTGGAATATAAAAGAGTTCTATATTATTATCGTTGCAATATTGTTTCACTTTCAGCGTTAAATGACATTTTGCATGATCAATAATCAAATAAATTTTTTCGAATCCACAATGGTTTTTGTAAGATAATACAACTCTACGAACATAATCAATAATCATATCATCATTGAAAGTTGCTCCAGTTTTGTAAGCAATCGCAACATTTTCAGGGGAATCATATTCTGGTAGCTCAGTCCTACGTGGAATGATAACATAAATTGGTAATTTATTACCGTTTGCAGCCGACGAGACGGCTAATGACATTCTCGAGCGCTCATTCCCTGAAGTAGAAGCTTTTACGCGTTTTGCTCCTTTAAATTTTAAGAGAAATTAGACAAAAGTTATTTAATTTTAAGATTTTAAAATTACCTCTATAGTCGTATGTATAGTTTGAAGGAATATCAAGGTATACTCCGATTTCGTCCATATTAACAATTTGTGCACGGTTGACGTTTGTGAACAAGTTGTTACAATTATCAATAAATTCTTTGATAACTGCCTGACTATTGTGAGGCAAATCTCTACCAGTAGTTGTAATTCGCCGAAGTGTTAGATTTTTTCTTCTTAAAAAGTTAGATAGCCAACCATCACTAGCCCTAAATGGCGAATTATTAACTGTATTTTGTACTTTCATAATTTCTATTGCTTTAACCTTAATTGCAAACCCTGAAATACAAATGCATCTTTCTCTATTTTCTTTTAACCATTGGTCTAATGTGTTCTCCATGTCTGGGTTCAAAGCTTTATTTGTAGTTGGAGGCAGACGCTGGCGGACGGTTTTATTTTTTGACTCTATAATTTTAACCTTTTGATTTCTCCAATTCATGAGACATTGTCTACTAATTCCTAAACGTTCTGCTGTATTTTGGACATTATTCTTATTTTTTTCAAGCTCTATTAATGCTTTTTGCTTAAACTTAAGAGGAAAAGATTTTCTTTTTTTCAATATAGGAGTTTCTTGATTTGGAGAACGAACCATTATAACATTTAGACAAAAATATTATTAAAAAATTGGTTATTTATTTTAGAATTTGAAAATATAAATCTTTTTATACATGTATTCGATAAAATTCAATGAAATTTTTTAAATTTTAGATATAATTACATGTAATTATATGAGGTAAAAAAACACCCTTCTCTCAGTTATAATTACATGTAACTATGTGGCCACGATGTACTATAATTGCGCAATTGTGTGCGAAGGTTTACGGTAAAATCAATTTTTCATTTTTTCATTCTTTCTCACAATCTTTCCTAAAAAATAATTCAATATGTTTTTATAAAAATTAAATTCTAGACTAAATTGTGAATCCTTTTTTCCCATAATTTTGTTTCAGAATTAAAGAATTATTATTAATTTATTTGTTTTCTGTACCAAGCTAGAGCTCCTTCAGAATAAATTAAAAATAAAAATAAAATAAAAAATAGAAAAAAGCTAATAAATACGATCAAATAAATATAAAAATAAAGTAAATAAGCTAAAAATAAAATGTAAAGGAAGTTAAATTGAAAAATATTTTTGGAGTAAGACTTCTGGGCAGTTTTGAGCGGCCATCTTTCAGCCATCATGTTTGAAAATTTTTAAATCAATTTAAGTACAAATAAAAAAACAAATATAAGAAATTGGTATAAATTTCTAAAGATAAAGAATGTTAAAAGACACATTGAAATAGGGTGTGACACATGTTTACATAGTTGAAGTTTCAGGAAAAAAAGAGGAAATGATAAGGTAGCAATTACACAAAGGAGTTGGGTATTCAACATATCTTGATTCGAATCCTTCTTTGTATTCCTCCACTAGTCTGATTACCAATGGAATAGAATGATCCAGTCCTGTCCCAACATATCTCTCACTCAACTCAAAAAGCCGATTCGAGACTGTTAGTAATTTAAGTTTATTAAGAGCCTCATAATGCACGATGTTGGTGGGAGTACCATATTTTAACTAAAGAATAGATAATGTTTTCTAAAAAATAAATTCAAGCAAGGAAACGAATAGTCTAAAATTGATCCGATTAAAGATTTATATAAATCTCCTAGTCTATTTTGATTAAGACCCCATTTTTGTTTGCCGGTAACTTAATAATATTCTTTTGAATAAAGATAATTAAAAATTCTTCATCCATTACTTGACTTTTTCACAATGCTGTAATGGTTTTATTGACCCTTGATAAAGTTTTTTTTTCATTTTTACTGCAATTTTTTTCTTTTAATCCCTAACCCGTTTTTTACACTCCTTTAAATTAACAACCAAAATTATTTTGTAAAAATTTATTAATTTAAATTAATCTATGCAATAGACTGCTTTTTTCTAGTAAATAAACAAAAAATAAATTAATTGAGCAATTTAGATTAATTTCAAGAGATCTCCCAAACTATCAGCATAAAACATGGGTAATTTATTTCTGTCTCTATCCAAGTCAATGTTCCGCATGTCACTTTCTGTCGTAATTCCACTAAAGACCAAAATGCTCTTTTCAATTCCTGCATTGAACGCAAACAAAATATCCTTAAAAAAAATTTAAAACAAAAAAAAATGACATGCATCTATGTACCGTATCCAATCTATCGCCAATCATACAAGTGTTAGTGGCATCTAATCCATGAACTTTACTTAAAATTTGCCACATTGTAGACTTGGGCTTCCCGATAACCAGGGCTTTTTTACCTGTCGTCTTTTCAATTGAGCTTAATATTGGACCAGCATCTGGGATGGCAATATTTGGCATTGGAACTGGCAAAGAGGAGTCATCATTAGTTGCAACAAAAATGCTAAGTGATCAATTATTTAAAGTTAAAAGTTTCAAATGAACTAGACTTTTGTTCGATTTTCTGTAAATTAATGTTAAAATATTTTAATGTCAAAAAATTAATGTCAGTGAGTTTAATGTCAAATCTTAATTAAGGAAAGTATTGCTAAATCTTAATTAATAATCTAATGTTAAAAAATGATGCTATTCTATTTTAATTTGCCTAATTAAAAAAGACTAATTGACCGCTTCCTTTCGGATTAAAAAAAAAAGCTTTGAATCAATAGAAGTCCGAAATTGTTTTGAAATCAGCATTCGTTTGATACAAATTAAATTTTTACCCTTTAAAATATTGAGTAGTCCAAAATTTACTTAAGACTTGAACAAAACACATGAAACAATCTTTTCCAATTTATGTCTTTTCAACTTTAATTTTTTTTAGCTTATTTACTCTATTTTGATTCTTTTTTTTTTTATCTAATTTTATTAACTTTAATTTTATTTTTATTTTATTTTTAATTTATTCTGAAGGAGCTTTAGCTCGGTACAGAAAACAAATAAATAAATAAAATAAATAAATAAATATCGTTTTTAAACAATAAAAAACTAAATTTAAAGCAAATATACGTAATGGAAGACTCTGAAGAGATAATATACATAGAAAGCAACTTTGGAATCGAGAAAGTAAAAAACTCTCATTCAGTTGTGATCTATAAAAACTTCCGCTATTGGTGGAGCAAAGAAAATAAAGACACTTCTGCTCGCTATGTTTGTAGCCAAAAAGAATGCTATCCCAGCATTCGTATTTTTAATTAAAAAAAAAAAATTTGAAAATTTATCTAAAAAATTCAATTTTTATCTAAAGATACAAAAATTGAAACTTGGAATCAATTTGAATCAAACGTACGTACAAACAATCGTATCGGAGGTTTTCATTCAGGTTTGAATAAAATGGTGATCAGTCATCACCCGAACGTTTTTCTTTTGATAAGCCACTTAAAGGTGCAACAAGCCTCTACTATGGTCGATGTTGCACGACTTAAGTTAGGGCAGACAATACGCGACCAATCGAAAAAAGAGCTATATAAGGAGCTTAGTCTAGAACTGTTAAAAATTCAATATCGAGATTCCACTGACGTCAAAAACCACTTAATTGCCATTTGTCAGTTTATTCAATTTCCATACGAATACTGGCATTGCGAATCCGAGGAAAAATTGAACGAATACGGCAGCGAACCTGAGAAAAGTGATACAGACGATGAAAACGAAGATGTTGTGAATCTTGAGTCCGAATCAATTAATTCAACTGAAAGTTTACATCAGAAAATTTTAACATTAAATTCTTTTTTCATTTTTGACATTAAAATTCTTATTTCATTTTTTACATTAAAATATTTTAATATTAAAATTCTTATTTCATTTTTTACATTAAAATTTTTGACATTAAAATCATTTAACAACAATTTACAATAGACCTTTCGTCCGGGCAGATATGGGAAAAAGTAAAAAGATACTTAATTTTTTAAATAATTCAAGTAAAATAAGTGAATTCTTTGACTGCTTCAAAGGGCAAAGGACGAAAAAAAAGATTTCTTTTCAAACAAAACCAATTATTTCAATAAAAGAATAGACTTTAGGTTATAATTGAGAAAAGCTTAACAAAAGAATAGTAAAAATCAGCCATCACAAATAAAGTATTTTGTATGGCAACTTAAACAGGTATCAATTATGAAGCATTTAAAGACAGATGCAAAGCCTGTTTGTCTAAAAATAATCGGATTAATATTGTTAAAGATAAAGTTCATTTTAAGTAATAATTTATTTTTAGGTAATAATTTTTTCATTTAAAAAAAAAAAAACACAAAAACACAAAAAATTATTTTTTTTTTTCTCTCTTTTTTATTTTTTTCTTCTAACTTCTCCTTAAAGGAGGCTAATTCATTTCAATAATAATAATAACTTATGATATAAAAATATTGAAATTAACAATGAATGTTGGGAGTTAAGTTTTGGTAATTGTGAATACTAAAGTTAACATTTATTCTGTAAAAAATATTATCGGTGTTGCTTTTGAATAATCGCTTACAATTTTTCCAGCAGCCGATTTAAGCAAATCTTATTTTTTAATTATTTTTTGGGACTATTTTGCGTATTTTTTATGTATCTTTTATAATTATGTACTACTAAAATAAATTAACGTAAATTTTGAATTATTTTAGGTATTTTTTTTTAATAAATTTGGTACAAAAAAAATATCTTAGCTGAAACTTCATTTTCTTTTAAAATTTTTTCGATTCGATTTATCGTTTTTTTCTTTGATATTTTTTGTTTTTTTTTTTTAAATTTTTTTCTTCTATAAAATTAAAATAAATATCTTTTTTTTTTAAATTTATTTAATGGTGCAGCTTTTCATTAACAAAACTCAAATATAAAAAAAAAATTCTAAAATTTCTATTCATACTGCATAAATAATCAAATTCGATAATATGCTCTTATTTTAAAAACTAAAAATTTCATAAATTGTCCGATAAGAATTTGTTATATTGTCTTCAATTTTTCAAGAATCAAATTGCTGAAAAATGAAATTCAGGTGGTATTTTTCACGTTCATAAAAATAAGTAAAGGATAATATCTAAAATTAATTTTTTTAGAATACATTTGTTAATAAAATTTAGATAAAATTAATTTCGATAAATTATCTTATTAAAAGCTTTGCTAAAACATTTTGAGTAAGAAATCCAAAAATTCAGAAATAAAAAAGAAAGATAAAAAACCTTTTTATTAAATTTAAAATTATCAAAAGGTGAAAATTTACTCTCTAACTTAAATTATGTATAACTTGGCTACGTAAGTTGGTATAACAACGACAAGACAAATTTAGAAGCTTCAAATCGAGCCTAAAAGTGAATTTCTAGAGCCTAAATTATAGGTTAGAATATTTTCACGTAAAATATTTTGAAAAATTTTAATAATACTTTTCATATTTTATATTTTTTTCAGTGTGTAAATTTTTATTCACATGATTATTTAAGCTTTTCGAGTTATAATTTTGGCCAAATCGCCAGGCACTATTAAAACCATCAAAAATGGAAAATGAGAAAGCTGAGCTATTAAATTTTAAAATAGTAAATTAATTCTATACAAAAATTAAAATTGATACTATTTTTTCAAAGGTTTGCCATCTTGGCTCGGGAACAAATGCGCAGGTTAAAAAAGTTGAATTTAATAATAAAATCAGAGCGGCAAAAATATTTTACCGAGATAGCCGAAAAGACAGAGAATTTAAATCTGAGGTATACCAATTTTTGATTTTTCCTCGATTTTTACGCCAAACTTCAAGGTAAAAATTCTCAAACAAATTTCGCATCCGAATATAATAAAAATATTTGCTTACGGAGTTTGCATTGATCACGATTTGGAAACTAATTGCATCATTATGGAATTTGCCGATTTTGGTTCGCTTCACAATGGTTAGTCTCACTTAAACTCAATTATCATTTTAAAATTTTCTATTTAGTTCTTCATGAAAGTAAATATGAATATTCAATCAACCATGCGATCAGTTGGTTAATGCAGTGTTCCGATGGCATTAATTATTTACACTGCTTAAAGCCCAAACCCAATATTCACCGAGATCTTAAACCTTTAAAGTAGGAAAATTTCTTTAATTAAATTATTTTTTAATCGAATAGTAGAAAAAAATTTGCAAGAAAAATTCTTGAAATTGAGGAAAAAATTAAAGGATTTGAAATGTGAAAATTATTTAAAGAATTATTTTAATACTGATACCACCCAAACACCAAACTAAGACTCAATATTAGGTAGTGCACCAGGCTGCATTGTGATCATCGAAAATGAGGAAGACACGATTATTTAAATTTTGTTCTTAAAATGTAAAAAAATTCTTTAATAAAAGATCAATGCTTTATTTTTTTTATTTTTTTTAAAGATTTTGAATAGTTTTTTTATTAAAATAAAATTATGCTTAAGGCTGTCGCTAATCGTGATCAAGTTTCAATAAATCTAGAAAAAGCATACAGTCTCCAAAAGAATATTTAAGAAAATTAAAAAATTTCTTTAATGGATTCTTTTTAAAATAAAAAATCTTTAGTCAAGTTTAAAAGGAGAGTTCTTATTTAAAATATCACTAATATCCCAATTTGAATGATCTAAATATTACCTGACAAAGAAAAAAGTAAATTTAAAAAAAAAATACCTGGTCATAACTTACCAATTGTTTTTTGCTATGAATTTTTAAGGGTTAATGAGATTTTATCTCTAATTTTGTTCATCCAATTTAAAAAAATAACCTGTAAAATTTAAATTCTAAAATCAGGTAAGATTTAAAAAAAAACACTGAATACATTTTATTAATTTTTTAAACAACAATTATGCAATAAAAAAAAGATGAAGCTTTTTCATTCTTATTATTTATTTTTAATGATTTTCATTTTTTTAGTTATTATTTATTTATTTACTTTTTTCTCTACCGAGCTAGAGCTCCTCCAGAATAAATTGTAAAAAAAATAAAAATAAAGTAAATAAGCTAAAAAAAAATGTAAGGAAAGTTAAAAAGATATATATTGAAATAGGGTGTTACATGTGACACATGATTACATATTTGAAGCTTCAGGAAAAATAGAGGAAATAGTAAGGTAGCAATTACGCAATGGAGTTGGATATTCAATATTTCTTGATTCGATTTTTAGCTGTTAAAATTTTTTATTTTAAACAAAAGAAGAAAAAAAAACAGTAATTTTGAATCAACCCAATTTAGATTTATGTTATATCTTATTTTTTCATAAACAGTTCATGTAATTATTACCCTTTGGAATAAAAAAATTAATTTTGAAAGTTTACTCTTGATGAACAGTGGAAAATTGCTGAAAATATGCGACTTCGGAACAGCCTGCGATATTCACACCATAATGACTGAAGACAAAGGAAGTCCGTGTTGGATGGCACCTGAAATATTGATAGGAAGTACTAAATTTTTAGAGAGTGGAGAAAAAAATTTATCAAAATCATTTAGATAATTACGATGAAAAATGTGATGTTTATTCATATACAATTACTGCATGGGAAGTGTTGGCCAGATTAACACCCTATTTCAATATACCACAGGCTAACAAATACGCAATTTTAATGGGGGTATCAATTCAAGGACTTCGACCATGTCCTATTCAAAAATGTCCACGCATTTTAAAGCTTATTTTGGATCGCGGAATGGACGGTGATCCGAAAAAAAGGCCTTCAATGCAAAAAATTTTTGAAATTATGGTCTACTTAAATAAACTATTCAATACTGAAGAACTCGAACCTTTAGAAGAACATTCGGAAACATCAAATTTAAAAGAAATACCAAGTGAATCAGCCTCAAGCGTATCGTAAGTTCCCTATTTTTTTTTGTTTCAATTGAATAAAAATTTAAAAGAACTATGATAAAAACTGAATTTCATTACAATTCTTCTTTCTTACGTACGGACTCGAGAAATTCATTATTAAATAATGATAGCCAAAATCTTCTTTCCCCTTCATTCAATCGCCAGAGTCAAGCTCGCTCTTCGGCGCACGTATTCGAGCAAAAAAAGCCATTATCTGGACACAAGCGCTCTATTTCATATGGACACGATTTTAAATCAAATGAAAAATTAATCGAAAAGGAAAAACTACTCAATGAGTTATACAATCGAGTTGAGACACTTATTTATGATCCGATAGAGCCTGTTCCTAATGATCAACTTTCAAGCGAAATTTATCAAGAACATTTATGGGTATTCATTTAATTTCATTATCTTATGGAATAAAAATAATTTAGGTGTCCTTATTGTAAAGGATATACAACAAAGAATGTTCAAAAAGAATGTTCAAAATTTTGAGAAGTAAAAAAATATGGTCTTATTGACTGAATTCATAAGACAAAAAAAAAAAGAAGCTATTTGAATTTGTCCAAATTTACTTTTTTCCAAAAAAAGACCTGCTAATTCACCAGATCTGGATACTCACATTTTTATATATAGAATAATAAGATCTTAATACTAAACTTCTTTTATAGAAAAGGAAGGTCATTCACACGAATAAGAAAAAGAAGAAGGCCTAAAACTGACCCTTGTGGAAATACTCATTTAACAGATACAAGTTTTGAATTTGAATTTTGAATTTTCTTTACCAAGGCGAACTATTTGTGAACTTTTTGTAAAATAATTAGAAAGGAGACCCAATGACTCATTATCAAAGCCATAGTGGAACAGCTTTAAAAGAAAAAGATTAGAATCTATCACATAAAATTTAAAATTTTGTTTAATTCAGTCAATAAGAACATGTTTTTAACTTCCAAAAATTTTGAACACTCTTATTTGAATACCCGTTACTTAAATAAAGTACCATGTATTTTTAATAGCTTTTCAATTATTTTTTTAATCAGAAATCTGTTTGTTTATTTCAAAATATCATAATACCAAAAAAAATAATTATTTGAGATAAAAGATATATTAAGTCATATTTTTTATTTTGATTTTTATCTGACTTCAAGTCAAAGTTTTGATTCCGATTTAAAAGTACATTTTCAAGTTTATTTATTCATTTCAAGAGTTCAATAGATGGTTTACTAAACCTATAATTTATTACCTATTTATTAATAAAAACAATATTATTTATTTGATATTATTTCTTCTTTTAATCTTTCTCATCTATTGAAAGTATTTAATAGAATACAAATTACAACGCAATAATTTCAAAATGTCTATTTTCATCTATTTTTCATTTATAGAATCGAAAAAAAAATACAGGAGTAAATACTTAAGATTAGATATTTTTTTTATGTCCAAAATTTTTAAAAAATTTTAATTTAAATCTAAAATAAAATAAAAAAATTAGCGACAAAAATAAGAAATTTACTTCCATCCTATGTAGTAAATGCGGTTACAGTAAACGGTTTCAAGTCGGAACTTGATGCACACATGGCGTCAGGAAGTCTTAGGAGATCGGTATATCAGGTTTAGAAATTGGCATAGCAGATAAGGATTTAGCTGATATAATGTAGCCTTATAAACTGCGTTCACACAGGTTCGCCTGTGTCACAGCTTTCAATACTACTACTACTACTACTACTAAAGGTTTTGAGAAATTCAGTATAATGAAACAGAACTTAATGATAAAAAAATGAATAACTTTTTCAATAAGATCAAAACTAGTTCTGCTATGACAAGTTATTTTGCTAATCATTTTTTAAAAAATTAAACAAAATTCAACTTTAAATCTTTAAATTTGATCAAAAGTCGAAAAAATTGATCAACGAAAGAAATCAAGGACTTTTTTATGTTTGTCGAAATTATTAAAGATTTATGGATTTAAAAAGGAAGACTTTCAATAATTGAATTTCTTAAGAAAATCCTTTATTTTACAAAAAAAAAAGCACCAAATTAAAGAATTTTTAATGTTTCTATAAAGAACAGTTAAAATGTTTTAAAATTTTTTTGACAATCAACTTATTTAGGATCTTTGAGCATTAATTTAAAAAAATACAGCAAAACATGAATCTTGTCGGTTTGAAGGATAAAGATTCCGATTTTTTTTGTCAAAAATTTTCAAATTTAAAATTTTGAATATCCTTAACCGTTCTTTATTTAAATACAAAAATGTCTCCTCATTTGATTTACTTTTTGCTGGGTTACTTTGGATCAACTTTTAACCATGACAATATTTAGATACACTTCAGAATTCTAATATTTCGAAATCTATTTGCTGATGTTCAAATTTTGAGATTAATTTCATAACTATTTAAGATGATACTTAAAGAAGAAGAGCTTCAAAAAGAACTAGCTAATTTAAAAACTCAAAAGTAAGTTTTAAAGAAATTTTTTTTTTTACTAATAAATATTGTTCAGAGATCAACTTGAAAATGCAGTGGAAAATATAAGAGTGTACAATGATTTAATGAAACAAAAAGTAATTTTTTTAAAACTTAATAAAATAATTATTTCTTACCTTTTTAAGACAACATTACAAATAGAAAACTTAAAACTTCATGAGTTAGTTAAAAAAAATGACCGAAAGAGTTAAAAAGTAGAACATTATTTTTTAATAATTTTAATTTGTAAAAAAATAAAATTACAAAAAAGTACAAAAATAAAAATACACTTAATCTAAGATAATTCGAAGCCAGAATTGCTCCTAATGGCATATCGTAGTTTGTCTCTTAGGGTTGATTTTTTTGAATAGTTGGGTAATTTCAAAAGGTTAAAGCAAGTGGAGCTAGTTGGCAAACGGGATGTGTTCGTGCCACCGATGTTCATCAATGTTTTGAAAAAACCTTTAAGAGATGAATCATAAATAGTTCCCTTTTAATAATTAATTATCAAATATGATTTTTTTTTAATCTATAGATTACTTCTTCTTCTTCGGCTTCTACGCACCGAATTGTAAATTGGGGATTTAGAGTTGAGAATCCCATCAACGGGGGCTTTGGACTGCTTGTTACAAACTTTAAAACAATTTATAAATTAAATGTAAACCCCTAAAAAACAATTACTTTAAGAAATAGAGATTTTTCTTCTTGGTCAAAATCGTTTTCCACTATTTCCCAAAGCCATTTTACCAGCCTATGACTACTATGTAACCCTCCCCAGTACTGAACATTTTTCCTAGTGATTTTAGTAAAATAAAAAAAAATTTTTTGAAATGTTTTACTTTAAATCTTCAATATTCAGGTCGTTTAGACATCCGGAAATCAAACGCTGAATTTCCGTAACCGAGAACATATTTATCCAGTCTTGTCTAATAATTGATTTAAACCCCTCATTAAACGCATTTATTTGATCTTTTATCTGTCTATGAAGCTTAAAATGAGCCATTAAATGAATATACTTTATTCTATTTTTAATCAAAAAAAAATAAATAGATTTTTATTTTTCCATGAATTTTGAAAGAAATTTACTTGTTAGTATTCGTGACTTTAATTAGTTCTCCAGATGGAACTAGTTCATGGGTTATCAGCTTTCCCAAATGATGCTCACTATGTGTAAAGTTTAACTCCAAATCATCAACATTTTGATCATGCTAATTTATCAAAAAAATTATTTTTTCAAAATAATAAAAAAAAATTACTTTTATAAAATTTAAATTTTTGTACAAGTCCTGATCTAGAGTGACTAAGTCGTCGAGGAAGCTGTAGCTAAATTGACTTCGATAACCAGCTATTTGACGCAAGAAAAACGATGTAAATTCAGCGTCAATAACCAGACTCTAAGATTTTAATTAAAAGATTTGTTTTTAAACTTGGTATAAAAGTAAACACCTCATAAACAGCTTTGGCGATTAGTTTTCCAGCAAATTGGAACATTTGAAGATGATCCTCTACAAAATAGGATGCTGCAGAAGGATAGAGAAATTGATCCGAAGTTAACTTAAGAAAAAAGAATTTATTTTTATATTCAATTTTATATGTTTACCTTGAAAAGATTGAATTCAGGATTTAACAAATTTTGAATAGTTTGCTGCAAGAATTCTTTAAAAACACCATCTTGATCAATGCCAGCTTCTTTCAGTCCCTTAGAAAATACATAATATCTTTTTGATTAGTTTAGTTTTTAAACTATCTCACAAATTCATTGATAAATGTTATTCTAATAGGTGACTTTAGTAAATTAGATGAAAGAGAAGATAAGTTTCTATATGCATCTTCAACCATTCGGTTTCTTCTAATGCTTATTTTTAAACTAGAACAATCTTCGCCCAAGACAATTTGTTTATCTTTTTCTATTTTGTTTTTTAGTATTTCGATGCGGTATTTTAAAGGAACAACATGTGGAATTTTATTAATTATAAAAAGGGCATTTTTCGACTCTTTTTCCAAATCTTCCATAAAATTTTTGATTCGTATTTCCCTTTTAAAATAAATTATTTTTTTCTTTCAATTTTTTTCAAGTTTTACTTTATAGTCCAAAATTCGAGTTTGTCGGTGAATAATCTTCTACAATCTTTCACGTAAAGTGAAAACAAAAGTTGATGAAATACCGTAAAATACGGATCTTGATCCAGCAATTTCAAATCTTTTAAATAACAAAATTTTATTTTCTAATTTTTGATTTATGAAAAAATAATTACCAATAAGACCATTGGCAATGACATGGTATAGCAAGTTATTCAAAAAATTTGCAATTTGCTTATAATCATTTAGCTTTAGAACTTTTTGTTCAACATAAAATTCATTTTCATCTAGAACACTTTTATTTATAACAAATATTTATTTTATTTAATTATAGTTTTTTTAATAAAATTTGATTATGTTTTTTTACAATGTACCGAATCAAACAAAAAATGATTTTCAATTAAACAAAAATTGGCTTAATATTTTTACTTAGCTAATGAAAGCACTAAAAAAGCCTATTCAGAGCCAAGATTTTATTTAAATTTTTTTAGTTCTCTAGGTCTTTTTCTCAATATCTATCTATAGGTTTAAATTATAATTAATATGAAATTATTTTTCAAAATTTAACAGAATATTAAAATTAATGTAATTTCTTATTATTAAAAAAAATTAACTTACGTTACTAAATAAAGGACCAAATTACACATTAAATAATAGACATCAAAGATCGGATGTGAGGTGAAACCATTGCCGTTTTCTAGTATTTTTACCAAGTCTTTCATTCCGCACATTGGACCTATATTTGTGACAAAAGCCCACAGTCCAAGTAAAAATTCTTCCTCAATGCTCAATGCTTGAACCATAATTTTATTTTTTTTCCTAAAAAAATAATTTACCTGAAAGGATTTCTATCTTCGGTTCATTGATTAAAAATAAAAATTGTCTATAAAAAGAACAAACACGATAAACAGACACTGCCTCGGATGAGTTTAAAAAATTTGATTTTTTATTCACAGCCTTATCAAAAAAATTTTTAACATAAAATTTAAAATTGTTGGAATTGACCAAATTTTCTTCATTGACAGAATATTTAAAATCAAATAAAATTGAAATCAGTTTATGCGACCATAAAAGTCTCAATTGATCCAAAACTTGATTGAATATTTCAAAATTGCTTTTAATATTTATTAATTGAAAAAAAAAAAATTTTCTTAAAATTAAATTACTTGATGCAAGTTTTTATTTTTAAGTATCCAAAGATTGGGTGCCATCTAATCGAATGATGTTTATCTGAATTTATTTTTTCTGGTAGTATCACACTAGATATATTTAAAAATATTTGATGATATATGACCACAAATTTTTCAATATTTGTCTTCAAACAAACAAAATCTAAACTGCATAGTGAGCACATGTTGCCTAGAAATGATATCATTAGATTGACATCATTCGAGTCTTGCAAAAATGATCTTATGTGCCCAGAGTCCACAAGAGAAGTGAAAATTTTTTCACAAAGAGAATTTTTTAAAATTTTCTCAACTAGACTTTGTTCAGTCTGCAAATTTTCTTTGAATATTTTATAAAATACCGGTACTGAGAGCATAGTAGAACTATACTCTATTAAAACTTTTGAATCAAAATTTACATCTTCTAAAATTCTGTTGAATATTTTCAAGATTTAATTAAGAAAAAAAATTTCAATAAAATACTTGTAAGTCAAATTAAATATATGGTTGAATGTATTTGGCTTGATGATGGGTACATGATTTTGACTATTCTGAATCAAATGTATCTTAATTAATTGGATAAAAATTATCACAAAATATTAAATAAAAATTTACCATTAATTTTTTAAAAATCAAATTTTTTTTTAGAGAAATTGTGTAATTTTTGCTTATTTCTTGTAAAGTTTTTTCCAGCATTTCATCTTAAAGATAATAAATAACCCATTTTTTTCAACAATAAAACTAAAGTTACTTCTATTTGATGTCGGAAAGCATTTCCAGTACTTTGAATCGCATAGTATTGTGAAAAAATTTAGTAAATTGGTGAATATTCTATAGTCATTTAAGTCTTTGATCTTAAAAATAGTTAAAAAAAATCAAGTATGAGAAACAAAAATTATAAAATTACATTTAATTGATGCATAAAATTGGTAAAAATTTTCAGAATTTTTTGAGTTTGGCTAAGAAAGATTTGATAATTATCCTTAGACAAAATGAGACCCATGTATGAATGCTAATGAAATTAAAAATAATTCCATTCAAATAGACAATCTTAAATTATGTTACTTTAAAATCACTGTTTGTAATATTTAGTATTAAGTAAGAACTCAAATGTAAAACAAGCTAACAATTATAAAAAAGATAAAAATAATAACTAAAAGATTTTATTTGAACTACTGTTTTATCCATTGAATTGCTTTTTGAACTCTTGAGATCATTTAGGAACAAAAATTTATTAATTAAATGAAATAATTGTTTTGGTAAATAGCTTTTAGATAATAGAGAATCAACATCTTTGACATCGATTCCATTAAACGCATTGTTCAGTTCCAATCTTAGGATTTAAATTAAAAAAAAAAAAGTAAAATTTTTTAATACTCCAAATTGTTAATAAGTGCTTTGCGAGCCTTGTATCCTCGAAAAAGAGTCTGAATCCTTATGGCTGAAATAACCTTCTTTTTTTCCAAAGTTCGCCTTTCTCTGGCCTCATTGGCTTGCTTTATAAAACTCTCTTTGTCACTTGAGTTCTGCGAGAACATTTTTAAATCTAAATCTCAAAATGGAATAATAATTTATTCTAAAAATAAATTTTTAAATAAAAGAATAATTCAATTTTTTCAAAAAAAAGTTAACAAAAGCTAAATCTTATTTTAATAAGATTCTTTAAAATTCTTCTTCCTATCTATTTTGGAATAAAAACTTTGAAATACTTGTGATTTTGCGACATCTATGTAGAAATCACTGGTAAGTTGATTAACTTAACCATGAGTGTTCACGTTAACAGGGAGGATAAATAGCTGTTCCAATACGTCTTACGACAGGATCGGATAGACAGGCCCAAGGGTACTAATGTATTGAAATTTTGGATTATATGATATATTCTGTGAATTCGGCTCTTTTACTGCCCATTGAAAACTATGCACTTGTTGATAGCCGTTGGGGAATTATCATTTTTGCCTTGTAATTCATTGTTCATATTATTTATTTGTATTTTTTTGAAGAATAAAAATTAAAATGATAAAAAAAAATTAAAAAATTCATATAAAATTAAATAAAAAATATATAGGAAAAAAAGATAGCATTAAAATAAAAGAAACAAAAATGATAATTCGGTAATTAGTTTATATAAAAAATATAAATAAAACTATCCGAATTTTAAAAATTTGTTATCATTGATTAATGACGAACTCAAAATTAAATTAATAAAAAAACAAGATGCTTATACAATTTATTCAATTATTTAATCAATCTTTTATAATGTATAATGAAATGCTGAATATGGAGATTGCTTTGGTAGTTTTGGTGAAAAAAAAATCTTGATTATTAAATGAAAGAGTAAATCATAATAAAAAAAATTTAAGTCTTAGTCTTAATGAATTTCAAGTAAAGAGATTTAAATCGATTAAAAAGACATGGAGAGTGGAAATAACTTAAAAAAACAAAAAATTCTGACATGGTCTAAATAAGCAAATAAAGTAAAATAAAAAAACAGTTATTTAATTGAGTAGTAAATTTAATAAATCTATGAGTAAAAATTTTTTTCAAATTGTTTAATTAATATTTTAAGTTTTACCATCACACCACAAAAAGTTGATTTTAAAATATTTTTTACAACTCGACGCTTGATATCACTCACTCAATCGACAGATCATCACATTGCAGCAAATGTCAGGTTATATTTTAAACATTGAATCTAACTCAAAAAGAAACAGAAGAAAGCGTATAAATATTCATAGTATACCAATCTTGGAAAGAATGTTTTAAAAGATTCACGAAATGCTGACAAAATTGATAACCATCTATAGCAAGGTTGTCGCTGAAACGCGGAATGCGGAATATTTTTGCATTTTATTATTGAAATTTTATTGCGGAATTTAGTTGCGGAATATGCGGTATGCGGTATAAAAAAATTTAATTTCAAAATAGACTTAATTGTTTTAACAAATTTAATATAATCGTCATTAATGATGAAAAAGGTTAATTATTTGAAGACTTACAATCTGGTCATATTTAGAAAACAACCAAGTCTTACTTTTACCTTTTCTGTGATAAACGCCAACTTTAGCACATTTGAAATGGTACCAATATTTGCAGAACTTATGTTGAAAAAAATTGATCATTGTAAATGTCCAGTCTGTCGAGAATTGTGTTTTGATGTCGTCATATTCAATAGAATGTGACGACATCAAAACATTGCAAATATTGCTACCATTTCAAATGTGCTAAAGTTGGCGTTTATCACAGAAAAGGTAAAAGTAAGACTGACTTTTATTATTATTATTAATTATTAATTATACTTTAAATTTATTTAGCAAAAATATCCCGCATTCCGCGTTTTAGGGATGACCCTATAGCAACAATCAGATTCCAATAACCAAGTTATCAATCAAAAGTCACTAATTTTCATTACCCAAAAAAATGCTCCTAAAAAATTTTTTTTTAAATAATTTTTTTTTACTTTTCAAAAACTGGTCAATGAGATAAACCTATTCTAAATTTGATTTTTTATTCACAGCTTTATCAAAAAAAATTTAACGTCGGAATTGACACAATATTTAAATGAGAAAAACATTTTATTGCTGACTAATCATTTAAAACATTATTTTGTTTTTTTTTATTTACAAAATTGAATAGAATCTATTTATAAGATTTTTTGTCTTTAATTAATTTGACAGTTTCATTTTTGGATTTGTGCAAAAATTCTTTCCATTTGACTGCATCAAAATATTTTCCAATCAAGTATTCATCACTCGGAAACGGATGCAAATTAAACCTAAGGGTTAGCAACGCCTGAGACTGAAGATATTTAAGAAAATACTTTCTACTAATCATAATGCACTCGGCACCGTCCGAATGTAGGATCAGTGGTATTTTCTGGTCATCCTTCTCGGACAAAATAACATCGTGCAAACCAAATATGTCACCTTCTTTCAGCTGTTTCATTTTCAGCAAAACTTCATCACTGGTCAATTTTCTGGCATCACCAGCTCTTTTTTTATCACCAAATTTAATTTTTGACTTAAAATTGTGCAAATGAATGAACTGGACATTTTCTTTATGCTTGTTCGAGTTGATGTACTTGTCAAATGCTTCCTGGTCGAACTTAATCCTTCTTAACACTTTGCAAGAGCCCGTCTTGACCACATAGATCCAGTCATCTGTCTGGCTATTTTCGCAAATTGTCTGACCATTCTTGAAATAAATCGAGCATATGGCTTGATTGTTGCGGTTGTCGTTCATTAAAGACTGAAAGTTGTACTCAACTAGACTGAATAGATCGACTTTTTTCAAAAAGTCGGTGCGCTCAGCTTCGCTAGACACCGGAGATTGAATTTTGAAAAAATCTTCTTTTTCTATTACAAGTAAACAGATGGGTCTGGTGCCGGACACAGTTACTGAAGACGAGCGTGGTGCATTGTTGATTATGGACTTGTCTCCGAAAGAGTCGCCTCTCTTGAAAACTCCGACTGGGGTCTCGCTTGTGTAAGAAAAGCTGCTGCGTATCTCCATGGCCAGACCAGATATGACAAAGTAGAAATTTTGGGGCATGTGGCCTTGCCGAATAATGACTCGGTTCGGAGCGTATTCGGCATAGTACGCATATTTAGCTATTAATTTTTGCATAAAAAGCGGAAAATCCAAAAACTCCGGTACAGAAAAACTTAGAGAAATGATTATGTGTCGGATTAGGGAGTTTGATCGCTGGTTTGAGTCCATTTTGAGCATTTTTTTTATTTCTTCTGAAAGCGGTGGTTCTTCGGGACGCTTAAAATACTTCTTATCAAACAAAACTCCATTTTTAAAATCTGGATCAAGCTAGTTTTTAAATTTAAAAAAAAAAATTCACAAAAAAAAAAGTTACATGATAATCACTTTGTTGGTTGGCTCTGTTTATTTTGTACAAATTAAGAAATTTTAATACAATTAAAATAATTTTTACAACTTTTTTAAATTTGAACCTAAAATTAAACACTTTTGCCTCAATTGGTATTGTGCTGGTCTCAAAGCTGCCGAAGTTTTTCACTTTGTCCTTTTCTTTGATCACCAGGGCTTTGAGTTTTGACAAATTTTTATTGTGAATGAGAAATTTTTTGTTCTCGGACAAGCTCTCGTTAGAAAAGAGCTCAAAGCCGTCCAGCCAATACAGCGAGTCTTGGTCTTGGTTGAAAATTTTTTCCGACTTTAAACTGGCGGATATTTTAATTTTGGTTTTTATTTCGGGCAAAAATTTCTCCTGAAAATAGCTTGAATGCTCGAGGCGGTTGTCCATTTTGGAATGCTGCGGCAGTTTAGGAAACCGATTTTTGTTTTTCAAAAATACGCTGTTGAACAACTCTTGCTGCCTTTTCGTAGACCCATTCATTATATACTCTACTACTTAGACAAATATTGATTAAATTTTTTTATATTTTTTTTATAAACGGTTGTTAAAATTTTCAAATTAAAATTTAAATATTGGCGATGTAATTGCTTATGTTAACAAATAAAATTCAAATTTTAAGAAACCTTTAAATTTAGTTCTTTTGAAACAGCAGAAAATTTCTGTAAATATTTGGATATTTATTTTTTTTCTTTTTATTGGAAAATAAACATTTTTTTAATAAAAATAGCTGCTTTTATGAGCCTTTCTTAGGTAAAAACAATAAATTTTTTTTAAGATGATTGAAACTCATTTCTTTGCAAAATTTCAGCTTCGCTTTTAATTGACACCCTTCAAGTTAAATGGAAAAATAAGTTTAAATCGATCAGCTTAATTTCCTTGAATAGTGCCATTTAGATGGTTTATTATGACGCTTATTTAAAAAATCAAAAAAAATAAATTAAAATAAAATGGATTGAACTTTTATTCCAAATTATAAAGGTCTTTTAATAATGTTTTTTTGTTGCTTGGCGTTAGTTCCTAATAAACTAAAGGGTTCCACTTAAATATTTAAAAAATCTATTAGATTTAGTTCAATCGCTCTAGTTTAACTAAAATTTCAAAATAATTACCTTTTATTATCAAAGCAAAAATTTTCTTTCCATTAAAAATTGTATTGAACTTTTATTACGAATTTTAAAGGTTTTTAGATGTTTTTTTTGTGCCATTAATTCCAAAGAAAAAATAAAAGAGTTTTTAATATACCTTTAATATCTAATTCGATTGAGATCAATTTTATTGGTTTAATTAAATAAATGTTTTTTCATCAATGCAGAATTAAATTTTTTGAATTAAAAAAACAAAAAAAAATATCTTAAGAAAAAAATGGATTTAGCTTTTTCCAAATTTTTAAGGTCTTTTTATTTTTTTTGTTGCTTGGCATTAGTTCCTAGCAAAAAATAAAAGAGTTCCACTTAAAAAGTTCAAAAATTTTACTACATTAAATTCAATTTTCCTAGTTTAACTAAAATTTTTAAAATAAATAATTTTTTTATCAATCCAAAATTAAATCATTTGAATAAACTAAAATGATAAATTAATTTTTTTCTCAAAGCTATAGGAGAGCTGCGATGGCCGAGTGGTTAAGGCGACAGACTTGAAATCTGTTGGGTTATTCCCGCACAGGTTCAAATCCTGTTCGCAGCGAATTTTTTTCCCAATCACTAGCTGAAAAATGGTAAGATCAGCTCATTCATAATTTAAAGACACATAAAGTTCAACAAGATGAATTTATTAATTGTGTAGCAAAATTCGTTTGAACATCCTTCAGAGAAAAAAAAAATCAAAAAATTTTTAATTTTTAATTAAAAATTTTCAATTCTAAATTTAATAATGAGCAACTTTAATTCATACTCGAACCCGGAATATATGAGCTTCGACGATTTAAATTTCTTAATAGAAGATTACAAGCGGAAAAAGCTGGCTTTGCTGAACAAGCCTGTGGAAAAATTTAACACGTTGCCAAGTCAAAAGCCGCCCAAAAAGCGCCCACCATCTCCCCCTCGGACCCCACCCCCAATACTGAACCGCAAGCCATTCCATTCCGTCCCTCTTTACCAAAATGTTCCCAATTCCATTAGCCAATTTTTTTCCGATAACTCTTCTAACTCTACCATGATTGTCAAAGAGTCCATGACTCCACCAAAGCCTTTAATGACTTCTTCTCGACTTCAACTAAATCCTTTACATAAACAGCCAAGTAAAAATATTATGAGAAATTTCCGAGATATTCAAGAAGAATTCTCGCTGGACGAAGAACAAGATGACTCAGCTAGGGTATACGAGTCAACTCGAATAAAGGCACGCTCTCCGAACGGCAGTTATAATATGACTCAAGAGGACATGTCTATTTTTTGCACTAATCCAAACTATTTTTATCTCCAGTCGAATTTTGACCAAGAGTTCAAGTCACCTGATTCGTGTCTCATAGACAGATTGGAAAACTTGAAAGCCATTTCACCACCAAGTCCTTTTAAAGAGGGCTCAACAAAAATCAACACCCATTTGGCACAGTTATCCCCTTCGGGAAATTGTCTTTTGACCAGTCGCGACTTCTCGAAAGAAATTTTGCCTGAAAATTTGTGTTGTTGTTCCGATGTTTGTTTGTCTTGCTGCAATACAGAGACTTGTTCTTCCACTTCAACTTCGGGCTACAAGTCCAACCAGTCCAACTTTTCAAACTATTCGCTCAATTCTTCCAATTTAATCGAGCTAAATCAATTTATTGAGATGAATATGCAAAGATTGGATAGGTTGAAAAATAAGAGGAAACAATTGATAAAAAATAGTTCAAGTTGTCACTCGATTAATTCGAACGGAATTTAAAAATGTTAAGATTTTAAAATTTTTGTAAAATTTTGTTTAAATTGTAAATAAAAATTTTTATTCAATAGAAAAAAAATTTTTTTCTCTTATCTGAACTTACATTGAATAATTAAGTAAAAAAAATGCTTCGGGTTTTTTTGTGTACCTTGGTCTGCAAAAAAATTCAATTCTATCTATTTAATTAGATTATTGGTTCCATTTTTCAGAAATTTTCAACTAGATTGAGTTCCTTTTATTTTTCAAAATTTTATTTTTTGATCTTTAATTTCTTCATTTTGTTACTTTATTTAAGTTAGTCAATAAATTGAAATCTAAAATCTATCAGAATCAATTATTGTGAAAAATTCTCTTACAAATAAGCAAACAAGAATAACTAAAGTTAACAAAAAAAAGGTTAATTTTTTAGTAAAAAACGTTTCTTTTAAGAAAAGTCCGAACTAAAGATAGAATACTCTGATGATTCAATAAAGTTTTTAAATCTATCTATCAATCTTATCAATTTAAATCCATGTGAAAAGCTAAAAACACCATCAAAGAAAAATAAAAAAAAATTTGAAAATTGAAATTATGATCATCTTTTTACCAGAATATTTAATTTTTTAATACAAAATAAAACGATTCACATATATTCTACTATTCCAATATTTTTTGTCACTTACTATTTAATTTATATTTAATAAACCATTAATCCTATTTATTTAAAAGTTTTGAAAAAAATCCCGACATATTGTATTAAAAAATTTAATTTACAAATATTCTGAAAAGATTCTGTACTATTTTCTCAAAAGTTATTTATATCATTCTAGGAATATTTTTTTTCATGAATATTACTTTTAAGATTCAAATTTTTGCATCATTCATTTTTTTCTTTCTTTTATTTTTAAACCCTTTCTAAAATAACTATATTGTGTTAATAATTTGAATTTCAATTAATTATTTCATATCTAATTTCTAGTTTTATTGAAAACCAACACATAAATGAGAATTTTAAAAAAATATCACTTTTTTTAAAAGAAAACCCAGAGGATCTAACAAACAAAATAAACAAATAGTATAATTACTGTTTTAATATGGAAATTCGAGAATTTAATAAACATGCGATGTAGAAATTTAATATACCAAGAATTCAAAACTCGGCCATGATAAACAAAATTAATTAGATTTTGAATTTTGAAGTTACTTTTTGAAAAAAAAAATCTTTGTCTAATTACATGAATAATTTTATTTAATAAAATTTACTTTATTTTTCTGTTGATTAGCTTTCTTTTTGAATCCAAAATAAATCTGAATAGATTAGATATAAAGTAATTAGTTTGAATAATATGGAAATTTTTTTGTTCTAGAGCAGAAAAAAACTTTAAGAAATAAAATGGTTTCATGACTAGAAAAATATTCGACAAAAATTTCTTGTCTTGCAATGATGTAAATTAAAAATTCTTCTAAATAGCATCAATTGATTCAAGGCAAAAAATGTTTACTTAATAATTAATAATGTTTAGTGAAAAAAATAACTAAAACTTTGGATCAATAACCATTTTTTTAAAGCAAACAAAGCAAATTAATTGTAAACAAGTCGGAAATTATTTAAAAATTCAAAAAAATTAAATTTAAATTCTAATCGATAAAATAATCAATTAACTTCATTTTACCAAGGAAATATTAAATTGACTATTTTGCTAAAATTTTAAATCTTTTTCAAATAAAACTAAAATACTTTTTTTTTAAATCAAGATCTAAAAATATGATTAAGATTTAAACAAAATCTTAAATTTATCTAAAAATCTAAATGAACAATTTAAAAAAAATTGATTAAATAATGACTTAGATTTTGCCTTTAATTAATCTTTAGTTAATTATCGTTTTTTTTATTTAGTTTTTTAAAATTATTAATTGATAAAATTAATAGATGACTTATTTTGACAGGCTTGAAATTTAAAGATTTTTTTTGATTAAGTTTGAAAATTAAAAAATCTTTTTTAAAAATTATTATTCAAAGTTAGTTAGCGTAATTTTAAATTATTTAAAATTCAAAATTTACAATAGTTTAAAAAAATTTATTTTTAAATTATGTAAATTTTTATTTAAAAGCACATTAATTTTCTACTTTTTTGGCGTTGAATAAATAATCACTCTTTTTTATCAAAAGAAAATGATCTTGCTTTCAAATTTTATTACGGCTATGCTACTTAATATACAAGCTTTTCATACAAAGCCAATGTTTAATTTTAGCTCTCCAAATTTTGCTTATAAAATAAGAAACTCTTGTTATAAATTTTAAATTGTTTTTCTATCAAAATAAATCTAAGAATTTAATTAACTTTTTGAAAATAGAAAAACTTAAATATTATTCCAATAATGCCAAAGACCATGATTATTGATGAAAATCAATCGAAATTTTTTAGACCAATATGTTTATTAATGCTTGATTTAGTAACAGAAAATTAAAAAAAATTAAAATAAGTTATTATTTTATAATATGAATAAAAAGGCTTCAAAAAAAAATCGTCTACTTATTAAACATGTTCCTCAAAAGATAATTTTTTCGATCAATTAATTTATTTTTTATTTTTTTCTTCTTTTAAACAAGATAATATCTGCTATAGTCATATACTTTAAACCCCTCACTCTACGAAAATTTTTTAAGATGCTAATTTTATTCAATAAATATAAAATCAAATCATTTTAAATTAAAATGATTAAATAACCCTTTTTAAATATTTGAGTCAAATTTCTGCTTATCTATCACACTAATAACAGCAACTGTGATGAGATGAGTAATAAAATTCAAAAATTAAAACAAAATAAGTACTTTAGTTAATTTGGGAGAGTGGAGTTAAGAGCTATGGATAAGAACCAATTATGCAGAAAATTTTTTTATAAAGGTCATACATAAAGTAAAAGTTGTTCAAGGTAAAAACAAATTTTTTCATTATAAGAAATTTATCAAGTAAGAAATTTTATTATTATTTGCTAATTATTTGTTATTAATATAATGTATTCATTATTTGCTAATTTTGTTGGATATTTTACCAAAATCCAATTGTTTTTTCTTTGAATGAAATAAATTTTTTGAAATTCTTAAAATCTTTTATTTATAATATTTATAAATTAATTATAATCAGTCAAAAAAAATTTATAAAACTTACAAATATATTTAGAAATTAAAAAAAAAGTTTATCTAAGCACAAAAAATTAGTTTCTTTGGATCGTTGACAAAAAAAAATTAAAATTTCTTTAGTCGAAAAAATACATACGACGGAAGAATTATCTAAAAAAAATTATACAAACTCTTGCATATTGCAAAGGAATTGCATTATTTGTTCCGCGAAATCTGAGTATAAAAACAGTTTAATTTTTCAACTTGTTCCTATCTTTTGTCCTAACATCTTTGAATTTATAGTCGGGACTAATCAATAGTTTTAAGTGTTCAATAAGCCTATTAAGTCCATACAAATAGTTCAAATCAAGAGAGTCATTTGCGGGAAAAACGTGCGCAAAGTCCGCCATGACAATGCGAACTGAGTTCAGGTGATTAGCCAGCATCAAGTCATTGTTGTTCATTTCGTTCTCACTTGCTTGGGTCGAATTTGTAACACCGTGGTTGATCATGTCTTCCAAACACGCTTCGTAGATAACAATCAAAGAAGAAGCATAAAAATGGTAGGTCCGCTGCTTTTCGAACCAGGCTTTTATTTCCTCGAATTTTCTAATTGTTTCTTTGATGGCTCGGATTTGGGGTGTCTGATGAAATTGGTAATACAAAGCCAGACCATGGATCAGTTCTTGTTCACTGAGGTTTCGGCCAAAACTTTTGTCATAATGGCAAAATGTCGCGTCTTCTTTGTTAAAAACTCTCATTCCAATCAGCTGAAATCCGGTTTTTTCCACTGGTGGATATTTTTTGATCTGTCTGGCTATTTTTTCTTGAGATGCTTCGGGATCATAGGTTACCCGGCCTATTTTGTAGTCAATCACTGCCGGATGCTTAAATCCATAGGCCATGTCATCCATTTTTATGTAAATAACTACAAAGATGAATAAAAATTTGTTTAGAAGAAAAAATTTAATTTAAATACTGTCATTATGTATTAGTGAGCCGCGGTAAGTGGGACACAGAGATCTTAGGGCTACTTCGTCTTGATTCAGTTCTGACTCATCGGAAAGAAAAAGACGCTTGAAAAAATTATGCTCACGCTCGCCTCTTGGCGGAGACTGTACCGGTTTAAGGACCAAACCGTCCGGTGTTTGCAAAAGTCCTTGGAAAGTTGAATAAAGTGAGGAAATTTTGGGAAGAAAAATCATGTACCTAATTTAGTTCGGCCTTTTCCGTAAAAGTGTCCGGCCACTTGATGAACCAGAGGAAAACAGTTATTTGGCAAGGGACAAAGACATTCTTTGAGCGTTAGATCTTTGGACTTTTTTTCTGTGCTCTCTATTGTTTCCACACTACTCTCGACCATATTTTGGACAAGACATAAAATAATTTCTAAATTTTCTTGAAAAATACTAGATTAGTAATAAATAGTGAGGTATCAAAATTGGGAGTTTTTAATACTAATAAATTATTAATCACTAATGAGCTTGTGCAATTTGTCGAAGCATGCATTCGAATGCTTATGTAATGATTTAGGAGCAGAGAAACTCAAAATCGTAGTGCAAAAGAAATTATCAGCTAGAAAATTTAATTTTTTTGAATTTAATTTCTAAATTTACATAACGTGCAATTGTTGTAGTAGTAGAATTGATTTTTTCATGTATAAAAATAACTTGAAATTTGGGCTGATTGCTTTTTTGGATATTAATTTTAATCTTTCATTAAAAAAATAGCTGATCATTTTATCAACACAGACTTCGAAGGTATAAAGCTTGCCGAGAACAATCTTTTTTATTTTTATTCATTTAAAGATATCAAAATCAAAGTAATTTATACTCTTAGCATGTAGATTTAGACATTGACGTGGTTGTTAGGATGTGAAATTCAAATTTTGAAAATAGAAAAAATTTAAATTTTTAATTAAAATTACATTAACATTGTTGAAATTAGGAACGAGTTTTTATAAAATTTAGTAATAGAGATAATAAACTTTATTTTTTTTAAGAGTGGGATAAATGAATAAATTGGGTTCATACCTGATTGTGGTGTAGAATATCTACAATTATAAAAATGAATTTTAATTCTTATATGTAATTAATTTTTAATACAAAATTTGAAAATAGTTTTAAAATTAAAAAATTAATTAATTTTTTTCTTAAATTTCGCTTTATTTAAAGAAGAAAATAAAAAATAAATATTTCTAATAGTGTTTGTTTAATTTTATAAATTTATCACCAATTCTAAACTCCCTATTTTTACCCAGTCAAATAAAGATGCTAGTTAATTTTTTTGAAATAATCTTTAAATTTTTGAATAGTTATTTAGAAAGATAGATGATATAAGTGAAAATTTTGTTTAAAATGATATCAAGTCCTGTTTTTGCTGCTGGAGGCTTCAATTCACACCATTCATTCCTAAATAGGTTCTGAATTCAACTTTAAGATCGGCTCTAGATTTATTCAATAAATTTTAATAGAATAAGTCAATGAACTAAAAAGGAAACATAGATTAGATAAACATAAAAAGAGATTAAAAAACATAAAAAAATTTCCCACTATGTGAATTACACATAACAACTTTTTTCTACAGTTTTTTATTATTCACTTTTCTTATGTTTATGTTTATTTAATTTTGGCCCGTAAAAAAATAGACAAGAACTTAAATGAGGAAACATTTATCTGAATTTTTTTTTTTTTAATTACTTTTGATATTTCTTTTTATAAAAAAATATTTTTAAAACCGACTAGAACTGGAATTTAATCTGGTTCAAGCTTGTTTTAAAACTCGTCTGATAACGAATTCTGGATCCTGATTAAAAAGCTTTTAAAAACTTGCAAAAAAGTTTTCGTCTTAATGACAGCACACAAAAAGTTTCAAAAAGAAATCTTTTAATTTAGTTAGATATTCTCAAAAACTAAAAAAAAAGTAAATTGTTTGGATCATCATTAAATGGGTAATTAAGTTAATTATTAATGTGTAGAAATAGATACTTTTTGGGTTTTTATTTTTTTTCAAAATTATTGTAAAAGAAATAAAAACTGGGTACAGAAAAATTATTGTTGAGTATTATAAAAATGATAATTGAATAGTATAAAAATGATTATTGAATAGAATAAAAATGATTATTGAGTAGCATAAAATTTATTAGTGGGTATAAGAAAAATTCGAATACTTGAAAATTCAAAATTCTCCGTTTTTCAATTTTAACTTACTCCTAATTAAAAAGGAAGAAAAACTCTTTCTTTATCAATAGTTTCTACAATTAGTATAGGATATTCTTTCCAAACTAGCTTGTAAGTTGCATCTGCGTGAAAATGAGTAGACATCAAAAAGTTATTTAATAATCTTAATAGAAAAATTAGCATCTTTAAAGCTGTATCATATTTGGTGCATTTTGACTCTGTTTTCTGCATCACCTGCGTTGTCAAATGATTGAATCAGAGTTGTTTAAAAGTCTCAAAATAAAGTTCAAGTCCGGAATTTAAAATTTTTTTTTTCAAAAGTGCGAACCAAAGAATTTTATTTTTACCAAAGAAGAGCCAAAGAATTCCAAGTGGCAAGTTTTTTTTTTCTATTTAACTTTTTTGAAATTTTGAAATTACGCTGTTTCATTAAAAATCAATACTTAAGGATGTTAAAATTTGAAATGTTGAATTACGCATTTATTTTTAGAAAGTAAAATAAAAAAAAAACTTTTTTTAATTTGCTAGATCAGACTTTAATTCAAAATATTTATACTCTTGGGTAGTCTAATCCATATAGATTTGCATTATTTCGGAATTTTCTGGAAATTTTAGCATAAAAATCTTCACAATTCTTCTTCAGTATTAAAAATTTTGAAAGTTCGGACTTGGACTTGACTTGAGACTTGAAACTTTTAAACAACTCTGGTTTGAAAAATTTCCCAAGTGGGCATTTTTCTTTTCTAATAATTGTAATAATTATTCTTCACTTTTTTATGTAATAATTTAAAATTTCTAATCATTAATATGAATATTTAGATTGTTTTTATTTAAACAATTAACCACTAAGATAAATTAACACTCTAAATGAATTTTTATGCACTCATTTTATGTTTTTAGACCTCATATAAACATTTGAATACTTTGAAATTTTAATTAACACTCTTTAAATATTTTAAACACTCAAATTATTTATCTAATATCCAAATTGATTTTTAGCTAAATACCCATTTAAATACTAGCTAACAGTAATCAACGTCTGAAACCGAAAGAGATCTTGGAGTTATCTTCAATACAAATCTCAAATGGAAAAATCAAGTGATAGAGGCTACAAACAAAGCAAATCAAATGTTGGGTCGCATCAGGAAATTATTCGCTCGTTTTGATTGTTTGTTATTAAGATCATTGTATTTAACTTTTGTTCGTCCTCTTTTGGAATTTGCTGTGCCTGTATGGTCTCCATTTCTTAAGTCGGATTGTGAGAATCTTGAGAGGATTCAACGCAGAGCTACGAAATTTGTTTCTTCAATTAGAAACAAACCGTATGAAAGCAGATTGAAGGTTTTGAACATTCCAAATCTGGTGGAAAGAAGAAAAAGAGATGATCTAATTCAATTATACAAGTTCATGCATGGAATAGAATTGGTTGAAAAAAGCAACAATTTTAATGTCACCAAAATCCAAGGAAGAGATCACTGCTTCAAATATCACAAAGAAATTTCGAAGCTCCAACAAGAGATAACTTTTTTTTCAACAGAACCGCTAACATATGTAACTCACTGCCAAATCAATTAGTTGAAGCCCCTAATGTTAACAGCTTTAAAGCAGGCATTGATTGCTGGATGAGCAGCAATCAATCACATCAGCTGTCATAGTGTGCCTTATCAGCACACTCGCTGGCTAGCCAGCTACAATCAAAACTACTACTACTACTACTAATTGTTTTAATAATATTTAATGCTTATTACCTTAATAAGTCATTTTCGAAACATGCGAGTTAGCGTTATCATGGATCAATCCAATTTTCCACGAATGTATGCCCAGCTGAATGAGTTGTGGATAAACTCGGCTTAGTTGTTGGCCAAAGAGCTTACTAGTAACAGTTTGACCTCTCTTAAAAATCTAAAAATGTTCCAAGTCATGAGTTTTACACCAGTCACACACCACTCGCCATGATGTGCTGGATTATCAAATGAGATCCGTTTTTCATCATTTGTTAAAATTGAGGACCCATAGACAATGAACTTGTTAGTTCTTTTAGGTGCTCTTAAAAAAAAGAACAAAACTTCAGTATAAATCAATTCGAATAAAAAAGTAAGGTTCTTTTTAAACTTTCTAAATGAATATTTTTGATTCTTTCAGATTTTTTCAGATTTTTTCAGGTTCTTTTAGGTTCTTTCTGGTTTTTTATAATTTCTTTACTTAAGATCTTCGATTCTTTTTCCTTTTTTTTTCAACAACCTAAAAAGAACCAAAAAATTTCCAAAAAGAACCTGAAAGAACCATAAAGGTTCTTTTAAAAAAAGGAAAAAGAACCAAAAAGAACCAAAAAGAACCTAAAAAGAACCAAAAATAACGAAAAAATTCTTTTTTAAAAAAGAACCTTTAAAATCCGTTGGGGTCTTTTTTCATTGTCTATGTATGAAATTGAGTCCCAAAACTGAGCTATTTTAAAAAAGAGAAGATAGAGAAAATCAAATGATCAATAGTTGATTTTTGTTGTTTTCTTTTAGTCGACGAGGAACTCATTTGCCGAACTTATATAGGGTAAACCTTTTTGGTAAAAAATAAATAAATTTAGAACAAAAAAAGGATCAAATTAAATTCCAAATTTGATTTCAAATGACAAGGAATTAAAAACAAATGAAGAAAAGGAAAAATGCTTCGGAGAACTGATATCTTCAACATTTGGTCCATATTCAGATTTAATTAATACTGAGAACGATTTCGAAATAGCTAATTCCAACTCTGAATTCTTCTTTAAAGGTAGGTTTTAGTGATCCAATTTGTTCAAATGAATTAATTTTGGCTTTAAAAAGATTGAAGAATGAAGCGGTATCAGGACCTGACCAAATTCATAATTTTAATGTTAAAAAACTTACCTAGAAATTCATTAATAGAAATCGTAGAACTTTTTAATTCGAGAAGCTAGGAAAGCATGTAAAACTTCGAACATTACTTTTATTCAAAAAAGGCTTCTACTTAACAGGATCCTTTATATTACAGACCAACTAGCATAACTAGTTGTATAGGAAAGTTACTGGAACGAATAGTCTATTCAAGATTATACAATTTTTTGGAAAAATATTTTTTAGAATTCCTTATCCAGGAGCTGGATTTAGGAAACACTGGTGAACATCTGATAATTTTTTCTTTTTAATTCAATACATTTTTGGAGTCATTTAATAGAGAAAAAAGAGTTTGTTGACTGGTTTTTGGTATTTCCAAAGCCTTTGATAGGGTTTGGCATGAAGGTTTAATTTTTAAATTGATTAAAATTAAGTCACCTCTTTTCTTAACTACATTCTTCATTCCAAAAAAAAAGACAAATAAATACACCAACGAACTAGAACAATGGCTTATTAAGTGGAAAATCAAGATATCAGTTGAAAAATCGTGTTCAGTAGTCTTTTCTAAGTACAAAATAGAGACTGATAATCATAGCTTAAAAATTTCATAGAAATATAATAGTCAACCAAAAAAAAAGTTTCTTGGAATAAAATTTGATTCTAAGTTAAATTTTAATAAGCTGGTAGACGAAATTAAAGAACGCTGCAAATAAAGAATAATATCAGAAAGCTACAAGCAATTCAGAATAAAGCATGAAGCATGGTGCATCACGAGGCCTCCAATAAACTTAATTTATTAACAGTCTCGGATCGGCTTTTTGAGTTTAGTGAGTTTGTACAGGACTGAGTCATTCTATTCCATTGGTTATCAGACTAGTGGAGGAATACAAAGAAGGATTCGAATCAAGATATGTTGAATACCCAACTCCTTTGTGTAATTGCTATCTTACTATTTCCTCTTTTTTTCCTGAAACTTCAACAATGTAAACATGTGTCACATGTAATATCCTATTTCAATATATGTCTATTTAACTTTCCTTACATTTTTTTAAGCTTATTTACTTTATTTTTAAATTTATTTTATTTTTTTTATAATTAATTCTGAAGGAACTCTAGCTCGGTACAGAAAACAAATAAATAAAATATATAAAGTCCCTACAAAAAAACATTGCCAAAAAATTTTGTAAAAAAATGCGTCTAGCACCTTTGGCAGAACAAAGGTACTGTTATATACAACATTTATACAGGACGAATAAATCAATTTGTCTTCATCAACACCTTGGAAATAATCTTTTACCATCTGTTGAGCTTTTTTTTGGGCCAAATGACTCCTGGAATTTTTAACAAGATGGCGCTTCGGCACATACCACTCACTCGCCAGCAAGCGACTGGTCAGATCTCAACCTAATCGAGAACTTTTGATCATACATGGTAAACACTAAAGGAACATCTAATGAGCATTTAAAAGAGGTTTTATACAAAGAGTGGTTAAAGATTCTGGCTGAGTTCATACAAAATTGATTGAATCTATTTTTTTTTTGGGTTTAAAGTTTTTAGATTGATGACCAAAAAAAATTAAGTCGCTTATTAAATAAGTAAAAACAATTCTTTTTTTAAACTTTTGCAACATAATGTAAATTTTACCAATCTTTTGTAAGCTATTAATTATTACTCCAATTGAGAAGACAAATATCTGTTCAAATTCCTCAATCTTTAAATTTTGTTCAGCATCCACAGTCTCTCTTGAATCTGAACCCTCGATGATTTTATGCCTTCTTTCGCGTAAAAGATCGTGTAAATTCATGTCACCTTCTTTGAAAAATTCTTAAGATACCATGAATCATCCATTGCTTCCTCTACAAAGGTTTTTCGAAAATTTCGAGCAGCTTTCAGAGATCGAACTGCCTTAATATGGCTCCGCATTTATTTTCTTATTTTTTATTTTAGCAGTCCCAGAAAATACAAAATCATTTAATTTTAAAAAAAATTTACCAAAAATAATAACATTTTTTTTTTCTCGCAGAAAGAAAGCTACTATAGCGAAACTACATCTAGTCTCGCTCCACAGGCCTCCTGATATAGCTTATTATTATTATAATTATTATTAAATTTAAAATTTTCAACCAAACCATTCCAGAGAAATTAAAGAATATTTTTAACTTCTTAAGTTAAATATCAATTATTAATTTTAAAATTTTATATTAACTGAATTAGTTAATTTTTTTATAAAAAGTTGAAATAAGAGTAATTTTATTTTATATTATTATTTATTCACATGTTTATCTGCTCCCTTTGATAATTCTAAGGTTTTGAGTATTTAAATAGATATCTTGTGATCAGTCCGATTAATATTAGTGGAAATAGTCTATTCTATTGTTAATAGTAAGTTTCACCTTTGCACTTTGCAAGTATTTTCATGACAAAAGACATCTTGAATAAGCTGTGGGTGTCTTCAGGATGTGAACTGGAACCTTTCAACAAAAGCTAATTTAAGCATTATTGAAAGAAGCTAAAAAAGAGAGAACAACGAAAAGCAAATTAGAGAAAAAAGCAAATGTGGCTTTTTTAGATATAACTTTATGACGACCAGGGTGGTTTTAAAGTAAAATATTTTGACAAAGTGTGTTTTCGCATCAAAAACTCGCTGTGGCAACCATATTCATATTCTTATTTCCTAAATTATTTAACTCATTAATTAATTTTATTTAATTAATTTTCTAATAAACTTTTCAACAAACTGATAAAAATTTTTCCGCATACCATTTTTTTCCCCATTTTTCATCCAGCAAACTATTCTTTTTTTTGCACATTTTTTGCTCAAAAATATTTCTGCCTTTTTAAAATAATCAAAAAACTGTTCAACATACTGAATTTTTGAAAAAATTCAAATACTAATATTTAGTTTACATAATGAAAGTAATAAATTTTAGCCAATTTAAGTAAATATTTTAATAACAAATTAGCTCAATTTTTTTATCAAATCACTAGCTACTAAAAAAAGTCACTTTTTAGAAATTAAAAGGGTTTTTGAAAAAAAATATTAAGAATAATCACGTTTGTAATAAGAAAAAGTTGTAACTAGATCACCATCAATAAATTCAAAATTTCAAATTTAAGTCAAATGAGCCTTTTTAAAAAATATTTTAAGTCTAAGACTAGGTTTTAGATTTATGACTTTTGAAAAGGAAGGAATTCTCATTTTCCTTTATAAAAATTCCCATCTTCAACTATTTGTCTTTGGCGAATTCTTTGCACTTGCTATCAAGAAATGATTCAAATCCGAAATCAGAAAGATTTTAAAAAAATACTGAATTTTTTTATTATTTACATTAAAAAAAAATTTTAAATTTTAAAATTCTTAACTTATTATTAAACATAATAAATATATCTTACCTTGAATTTAATTTAAAAAAAATCAATTGAAATTAAAAAAATTAATAGTAATAATTTATGATAAATCTTACAACTTTGATCATCTTCGGCGTTTTTTACGCCTGTTTTTCGCTGATTTTATATTTTTTATCGGTTTTATAATGTTCTTGATTTTACAAAAAGCTTCCGATGCTTGACAATTTATTTTTATGAAAAAATTTTGAAAAAATTCTAAAAAATAAATTGATTAAGAGCTCATTGTAATCAGTAATCAGTTTTCATTGATCATTTATAAAAATGTTTATTAAAAGTTGAGTTGCCATTTATTAAAAATAAATGATATCATTAAAAAATTAGAAGATAGGGTCATTTATATAATAAAGCCTTTCCTGTAAATAAACTTCGTGAAAACTGGATTCCTTAGTTTTTAAAAATTAAAGCAAAATTAAAATTTTCAAATTAAATCAAGGAACAGTATTTTGAACATTATTTATTGTATAACCCGTTATTATATTTATGAGTTATTATAACCCGTTATTATATTTATGAGGTTTTCGAGTTTTTTCTATTTCAAAATTTTCTTGATAGCATTTTGACAATATTTATTCTAATGCAGACAGGTAATGTCGGGTGAGGTAGAAAAAAACATAAAAAAAGAGAAAAAAACATTAAAAAAGAGGAAAAAACATATAACTAATTTAACAAATTTAGCTTATATAATGAGAGAAAAAAAACATAAATTATAAAATTCAAAAAGATAAAAAACATAAAATTAAAAAAAAATAATTAAAAAAAATTGAATTAATTAAAATGAGGCGAAAATTAGACTGGGTCTTGGTTCAAGAATTTAGCAACCAAATAGACCTTAAAACATTTATTTCATCTTCATATGACGCAGCCTCCGATCATACAAATCAAAATAATTGTACTCTGTGCCAAAGTAATAGTGCTCACCTAATGAAAGTACGATATATGAAATGCAAATGTGTAAATATATGTGAAATGCGGTTGCTGATCAAAATATGTATGGTTACAAACTTGGTTAAACTTTATGGATTAAATATTCATGATTCTAAGCGGCCAGAAAATGAACAACAGTTGTTAGTTAGAGGAATCAAGAACTGTTTCAAAGTAGATCTAGAAAATTATTTATTGCAAGGAATCAAAAAACCATTCCGTTTATGGCAAAAAATAGTCTTAGATAACAAAAATAAACCAGTGCCAAACTTAACACAAATCCAATCTTATATGAAATATAGACGTTTAAAAATTGGTGATGTTAATAGCCTAGAAGGATTAGAATCATTTATTCACCAAAAGATTTTTAACGAAACTTTGCATGGTGATTTAAATGATGAAGATCCTTTTTATTTTGGAATTCAATTAGGTGATGGTAGCGATGATAATCATTTCCATTTAGGATTTACAAGTAAAACCTTATTGTCTTTTATAGAAATAGGTAAATTTATTATTTAATATCTAAACAATTTTTAAAAAATATACTTAAGGACAAATGTTCCATATTGACTGTACCTATAAAATTGTGAAGTATGGGTACCCACTAATAGTCTTTGGTACAACTGACCTAAACCGCAAATTTCACCCGATAGCATTTATGCTTACGTCACATGAACAGCAAAATGATTTCGATTATTTCTGGACTCAGCTAATTAATGTCTGTAATGTACTAAAAATAAGTATAGATGTAATCAATTATATTTGTGTTGATGCTGATTATGCAATGGCTAATAGTTTAAAAAAAAATTTGCCTAACTCGAATATAATTATGTGTTGGTTTCACCTTAAATCAAATGTAATTTTTCTTTTAAACTCATTTTTTTACATAACTAATTATTCAATTAATAAAGATAAAAAAATTGTGATAAAATACCTGTAAATTTACGTGAAAAAGTAAACTCATCTATTAGCGCATTGCATTCATGCACATCGAAAGAAAAATTTAATTTACTGATTGAATCAACATTAAAAAGTTGGAATGGTTACAAAGGGAAGAATAATCTCAAACAGTTTATAAATTATTTTAGTAAACAATGGATTTATTCTCCATTCAATAATTGGCAAATTTTTAATACGCCAGGAGGATATGCTATGACGTGAAATGCTAAATGATATACAAAATTTAGCTCATTGCATTTGTGATAATACAATTAATTTATGTGTTTTGAATATGTTTAGTGGTAAGGTTGACGAAAATGAGATCACACGAGAGCTCAAAGAATTCAAACGATCTATTCAAGTTGAAAATTCAAAAATAAAAGAAGATTTAAATATCCAAAATCAAGCATTAAGAGCGAAAATTAGTGAAATGGAAGCAGTGATTTCAACTACAAACAACAATTATAAAGCGTTGGAGCAAAAACTAGACGTAATGCTGAATAAACTTGTTGAAAACTCTAAACTTTGCTTAGCACTGCAGGCAAAATTAGCAGATGTTGATGACCATGATGACAATAGGTCTAGAAAAAGATCGAGAAACAGCGTTCAAATAGCATCGCTAAATGAATCGGTTTTATTTGAGAAAGAGATTGATAATAATTTATTTAATCAACCTTATTCAAGAAAGCAAGCAAATCACAGAGATAAAAATAATGATACTGCAAAAGAATCTTCGCAACAAAATAATGGAGATAAAAATCGCAATCAAGAAAATATTAAAGCTGTTAAAGAAAGGCCAAACATAGGTCCACTAAATTATAACAATAAGTTAGTTAAACAGCCACCAAAACATAAAATGCCAAAAGTAAATCGTACTGCAGCAGCCGATGGCTCATATCGATTAACCATGGAAACAGAAAAAAGCAGATGGCTTCATTGTGTCAAATGGCAAAAAGCGATACAATAAAAACAGAAATCAAAGAAATGGTATTGTTGGAAATGCGATTTCTGAGATTGAAACACTAAAAGCAAGACATGTTCCATATAGTTACTATGTTGGTCAATTTGATCCAGATACTAATCCCAAGCAAATTTTAGCCTCTGTATCAAGATTCGCTAAAGTAATATCAATGGAAGAACTTGGTGCAAATATTCCAAATCGGTATTATCGAGCTTTTAAAATAACAATCGAATCGCAATATCATAACTCCATGATGGATGGTAATAATTGGCCAACTGGCATAGTTGTGAATCGTTGGTACGTAAGAAACTTTAATAAAGATAAAAATACAAGAAGAAATTTACCTGTTACTCGAGCAAAAGATCTCATGCATAGCAAATTGAGTTCAAATAATAAACCTCAAATTGAGACGAGTGGTAAAACTCTACCAGAAACAAATAATAAAGTATTATCAGCACGAATTAATGCTCAACAAAGTAATACAATTGATATAGTGGCTGGCAATCCAAATAATAATAGCAATAATAACAATAATAGTACTAATAAGAATAATAACAATGATAAAAATAATGGTAATAATGATGATCATTCCGGTGATGATTTGGATGAAGATGATGAATCGAATAATGATGATGATAGAGAACTCACCATGGATACAAATGAACAGCTCACTGAAGATAATCAAACAATAGCTAAAGATACAAGTGGCTCAGATAAAGTTGTTTGATCAGTGTAAAAGTAATAAATTAATAGTTATAAATATCAATCATGTCTGAAGAAAATGTAAATATAAATAAAAATAGTTTTTTTGTACAAAATAATAAAAATGAAATTAAAATATGCTCATATAACTGTTATGGTATTAAATCAAATACACAATATGTTCGTAAACTGCTTGAAAACTTTGATGTCTGCTTTCTAGTAGAGCATTGGTTAGCTAAAGAAGAAGAAAATTATTTAAAAGATTTAAGTCATAATCACATTTTCTTAAACAAATCAAGCTTTAGTATATCTGATACTCGTAGGCGCGGAAGACCACATGGTGGAATATGTTGGGCTATAAATAAAAAATTTGGAATTGAAAAATGTGAAATGTTTGATATGGATATCATCTTAATAGAATTAACATTTCCCAACTTTAAAATTAATATTCAAGGAGTTTGGATGCCATTCGATGATGGAACAATAACGAAAATGGCTGAATTTGAATCTAACATAGCTCTCTTAGAGGCAAATGTGAAAATGTCTCCGGTAGAAGCACATATTATACTTGGCGATTTTAATTCTGCAATACATAGGAATAATATCAAAAGATTTGATATTAGACTGAAATGATATCAAAAATTAGATTTACAAATATGTACGATCATTTCAATAAAGAGGATGATTTAACATATGAAAAAGGAGATTACAAATCTCGAATTGATCACATCTTTTCAAACAACGCAGCATGCGATATAATTAATGATTGTATTATAATGCATGATGAAATGAATCTAAGTGATCACAATCCGATAGCTGCTGTTATACAATATCTAAGCGGCTCGGAAAATATACAAACAAATCAAACTGAAAAAAATTTTTCATAGATTTGATTGGAAAAATTGTGATTTTATAAATGAATTTCGTAATGAAATGAAAAATAATTTAGAAAATAATGACAATAAATTTGATTTAAAAGCAGTTAAAACGGCTGATGAATTCAAGGCTTTAGCAAAAGAAAATATTACTAAACTAAATAAAATATTTTTAAAAAGTGCTAGGAACGCAGAGAATTATTTAATTAAATCTGGAAAAAATAAATTAGCACCGAGACCAAATAATTATTTAAATAAATTATGGCATGACATCAAAATTAGCAATGTAAAAAGCCAATTCAAAAAAATACAATTTAATAGAATACGTAAAAACATGCGTAGATATCAGAGAAATAATCATTACAAAAAAAATGAAAAAAAATGTATTCAAATTGACAAAATGTTGAATTGTGATAAGCAAGATTTCTGGAATATAATTAAAAAATACAAAAACAATCTCAAAAATAATCAAGAAGAAAACAAACTTGAGTGTGATGATTTTGCTAAATACTACTCTAAACTGTTTTCACACCATGATCGAACTTCTAATGCTGAACAACAACTTGTAGAAGAAAAAGTTAAACAGTTGTATGACGCAGCAATGCTGATTGAAAATAAAAATGATTTTTTCACGGAAATGGAGCTACTGACATGTATTAGTAATTTGGAGCTTGGTAAAGCTATTTGTTATGATGGTATCAGTAATGAAATGTATAAATATGGTATTGGTTTGCAAATCACAGACATGTTAATTCAGCTATTCAACGGTATGATGAGACACGGTGTAGTACCGGAAGACCTAAACATATCACTAGTCACGCCTATACCAAAAAAGGTACAATGAAAATCGTTGGGGACTATAGACCAATATCAGTGTCCACATCATTAGCTCTTCTAATGGAGGCATTAATTTTACAAAAAATTGATTTCAAATCAATGTTAAACAAAAATCAATTTGGTTACCAGCCAAAAACATCGTGCAAGCATGCTTACTTCACAGTGAATGAAACCATCAATTACTATGTAAATGGCAAATCCGAAATTAAGCTGGTAAGTCTTGATGCTACAAAAGCTTTTGATAAATTATGGCGTGAAGGCCTTTTTTTAAAACTGTACAACAAAATTGATTTATTTATATGGCGTCTTTTGGTATCATTTTATAAAATGTCAAAAATAATAGTAAAAGTTGGAAATGGTAAGTCTGAGCTGTACCATACAACACAAGGCGTAAAACAGGGTGGAATTTTATCACCGTTTCTGTTTAATTACTTCATTAATGGCCTTTTGGAGGAATGCCAGATCTTAAACATTGGAGCTAAAATTGGGGAGCAAAATCTTTCTATTATTGGATACTGTGATGATATAATGCTAATGGCCACAAACAGTACTGATATGAATCAGTTATTGCAAGTTTGTCATGATTATGCTATTTAATGGAAAATGGAATTTAATCAAAGCAAATCGAACTTTGTCAACTTCGGAAATCCTTTCCATAACACCAAAATAATGATGAATGGTGTTGAAATACCATTCACTTCAAATTTTGAATATTTAGGCTTGCCTATAGGAGACCGAGAGTATAAGTTAAAATTTATTGAGAAAATATTTCACAAATGCGAACGGTCATTTTACTCATTAAATGGTTTTGGTTGCAAGCCTGGTGGGTTGAATCCCAAAACTATTGGTTTCATTTATAAACAATTTTGTCAATCAATATTTAAGTATGGACTTGAGATGCTTCACATCAGCAAAACGCAATTGAATAAATTTAACATTCGTCAAAATATATTAATAAAAAAATCAATAGGAGTTTCAAAATTTGCCAAAACGTCTCCTCTTTTTAAGGTACTTAATATTGATTCTATTCAAACTGTTTATAGAAAACATAAATTATTTATGTTCAATCAAATCCAGACTAATGAATTAACGAAACAAATTTACGAGGAACTAAAATCGTTGTATGACAAGAAGCTGCTGAGTCAAAGTAATGAATCGTTTTACAAGCAGTATGCAATGGTAGCTGATGAATACCAAGTCGATGGTCCATTAGCTAGCAAATTAATATCAAAGCTAATTGGAAATGGACACAAATGTGAAAATTTGGGTCTATTAGACTCAATCAAATTTATTTTCAATAGTCTCTATAATAGAGAAGTCTCAAATTATCAGCAAAACATTAATCTATTAAGACACTTGTTGGACTATAATAATTATAATGAAAACAATATAAATATTGAAGATTTAAATAACATAAATTTATATGAGCATATAGGTTGAATATTTAAATTCGTCGTAAAACAACGAAAATTGACTTTGTCAGATTCAATTACTTTTATATTTATTTTATTTAATTTTGAAATTATTTTTTTTTATAACTTTTTGACCTATGAGGTCTATACAGGTTTTTTTGTCAATAAATAGTAATAGTAATAGTAATATGACGAATAGTCCTATCGAGAGTTATAACAATATCATAAAAAAATTTTTTACAGATCGTATTAAATTAAACCTATTACCGGTATGCGAAATTTTTGAAACGCAAATTTTGATCCATTCAAGATCATTCTCGGCTTTTCCAGGATATATCTCGATTCCTTTGAGTATTAAAAAATAGCAATTACAAATGACTGCATCAATAAAATCACTGAATCAGGGACAGATTTTGATGATAATGGTAATATTATTTTTATTTTTGACAATCGTTATCAAGTTGCTGTAAGCGATGAATGCTTTTGCGTTGATTGCTGCTATTGTTCGTGTTCATATTTTATGGACAAAGGAATGTGTGTACATCTAATCTCTTGTTTATTCAAAAATAAAATTAATTATCCCGGCTTATTAACTACAAAATATTTTCAAAATAGACCTAAAGCAGGTCGGAAGCGAAAAGCTGGTCCTTGTTTACAATATGATTAATGTAGAAATTAAAATTAAATTAATGCTGTTTATCTTTTTTTTCAATTGATTTTATGTGTTTTTTCTCTTAAATTAAATTTAAGAATTAAAAAATTTTTGGTTTAGGCTTATGTGTTTTATCCTTTTTATTCAATTGGATATATCTATTTTTCTTTTATAAAATTTTTGATTTTGGTTTATGTGTTTTATCTTTTTTATTCAACTGATTATATGTTTTTTTCCCTGAAATAAAATTTTAATTTTGCTTTATGTTTTTTTTTCTTTATATATGTTTTTTTATCTTTTTATATGTTTCGTTCTACCTCTCTCGGTAATGTCGATATTTTGTCTATATTGAAACTAAAATAAAATAATTTGTCAAACATAGTTCAAAAAAATTTGTATTTTTTTCAAACGGAGATTTTTTTAAAAATTAATTTTATTTCAATAGTTTGGCTTTTTTTTAGAAGAATTACCAGAAAAAATTACATGGCTTGATATTTAAATGAAAATTCATCATTTATCAATGGGGTCTATCTTGTATTTTGAAAAATTCATTCTGAAAATTTTTATTTGAATTAGAAAATTTAAACGAAAAAAACTATTTTTTTCTGACGTATACTTATATTATGTATTCAAAAAAAATAATTTAAATTTTAAAAATTCATATTTAAATAGAATGGTTAATTTTTTTTTTCTCTACCGAGCAAAGACTCTTTTGGGTAAAAATAAAAATGCCAAAATAAAATTTAAAATAGAATAATAAAATTAGAAAAAAGAAACAATGAATTACAAGTACTGAAAAAAAAATAGAAAATTCATTTTAATATTCAAATAATAAACTAAATCTTTTAAAATGTTTATTTTTTTAATCAAGATAATTTATTATATTATTTATTAGAACAAACTACAAAAAGAGATGAGAACTACCCCTATTATCCTGTTGGACAGGATGAGACAAATTATTTTTACCATAAACAAGATATTGAAATGCAAATATTAAATAGATAATGGAGCTTTTTTAAAAATGAATCCTGATCCTAAATATTTGGAAGCTTATTTTATCGCAACATAGAGCTAAATCTTTTTTTAATTCAATTTTGAATAAAATTAAAGATAATTATCAATCAAATTTAGCAAGGATTTTTATTAATAAGAGACATTTAAAAATTTCAAATAAACTTTAAAAAATTAAGGCTTACAAACAAGATTTGTTTGAGAGTAGCTAAAAATTGCTAAAAATAGAAAGATCTTGATTACTAGAGCTTAAAGGTAAATAAAGATGAATCAAAATAATTTTGAATTAATTTTAGAATAAAAAATTAATTTTTATAATATTAATATATTTTATTTTAAGCATTATTCACATAAAAGCTTATTTTATATTAATTGATTTTAGTCGATTAAATTTTCAACTGCTTCAAATAAACGATTTTTTTGAATTTGAATTTTTTTTAGAAAGAATCAAATAATTTCAAAAATAATAATTAAAAATTACATCCAATTTTATTTAATTCTTAAATAAAATTATAAAAAAAATAATTTAAACTTCAGATAAATTAAATCTTGTTTAAATAAATTTTTCCTGCAAAACGGTCAATAAAATACATAAACAAACCAAAGTTTAATTTTAATTTGTCAATTTTATCTAAATTAAAATATCAAAAAAGTTAAACTCAAATTAAAAGCAAAGCAAAAATTTTGTGATAACTTAAAATGCTTGCCAATAAATTAGCCTTAATTACAGGAGGTGCAAGCGGCATCGGAAAATCAATAGCCAAATTATACGCCAAAAATGGTGCCAATCTTTGTCTAGCTGATTTATCAATAGATGCTTTGAACAAATTATCGGAAGAAATACAGACTGAAACTAAAGATCGACAGATTCGGATATCAACTCATACATGTGATGTATCCATCAGTGGCGATGTTGAAAACTTGTTTAAATCAATCAAACAGTCACACGAGTCATCACCAAACGTAATAGTCAATAGTGCTGGTATTACCAGAGATCAAGTTATGCTAAAAATGAGTGAAAAAGACTTTGACAAAGTGATCAATGTTAATTTAAAAGGAACTTTTTTGGTAAATCAAATGGCTGTCAGATGCTTAATGGAAAATTTAAAGAATGCTGATCCAAGTAAAATGCCAACATTTGCTAGCTTAATTAACATAGCCAGCGTGGTTGGCAAGTATGGAAATATAGGACAAACAAATTACGCTGCATCCAAAGCAGGAGTTGAGGGCATGACCAAAACAGTTGCAAAAGAAATTGGCAAATTTAATATTCGATGCAATGCCATTCTACCCGGACTGATCGAAACACCGATGACTAATCATGTACCGGAAAATATACTTCAAAAAATAATCAAATCTGTGCCTTTGAGAAGAATCGGCCAGCCTCAAGACATTGCTCAATTAGCTTTGTTTTTAGCTTCGGACTCAAGTTCGTACATCACTGGGGCTTCAATTGAATGCAGTGGCGGAATGGCGTTTTAATTTAGCTAATTATTTTAGTCATCAATTTTTGAATAATTATTTAAAAATTTTATTTCAAAATCATGGAATCAAGAACCAAGAAAGATCACTATTTAATTTAAATTTCAAAATTTTAAAATAAAAACAGAAATCATTTTATTTTTGAGAATTTATTTTATTGATTAAATTCTGACTTTAAATCTAAATTCTAATTAATTACTTTATTTTAGCAGTTATTATATTAATCCATTATTTAAATAATTTTCAATCTCTAACCTAAAAGTTTTTTATACCGCTATTTCAATAAAAACTCATCTAAATTAGAAACGGGTTCAGCCAGTCTGGGTTCGAGACAGAGCCCTGGTTTAGGGTTTTGGGTAAGCAGGAGATAAGAGTCTGTTTATTAAATTAGTCTTAACTTTAATTTAGAAGTTTATTTTTATTAAAAATAGCAGTGAGGAAAATTATGGACCAACTTAATATGCGCTTGTGGGTAATTGATTGAAGACTTTAAAAATTTACTTGAATAAATTTTTTTGAAAATTCGGTGCTCAAAATCAATTTGAATTTTTAAAATGCCATCTCAAGTCTCTTCTGAACATTGCTAATTTATTATTATTTTAAGCCGAATATTTAGAAATCATTGATGGATGGGGTAAGGGTAAAACGATTTTACTATGGTTTTAAATCTTTTCAGCATGCCCAAATGCAAATAAAAATTTATTCTTAAGATTTACAGATTGGAATTTTTTTAAAGCTCAAAAAAATTAAAAATTGCCATAAATGTAATCGTTCCTAATTAATCTAATTAGCTTAAAATTTCATCCAAATGCAAAGTTTTTTTTATTTTTTGTGGTAAAAAATATTTTTTTGTAAAAGTTGTTTTTTTTTTTTTTATTTAAAAGGTATCTTTATTAAAAAATAGATTCCTTTGTATCAAGTAGCGGATGTTTTAAAATAAAAGTTATTGTTTTAGATAAATTTTGGCCATTTTAATTCAGGTTAAATTATTTTGCAATTTTTTATCTACACGTGTTAGTTATAAAATCAAATTGAATCTTATCTTTTGTAGACTTTGAAGGTAAGCTCGAAGGCAAATTTCAAGTGGCTAAAATTTCTAGAATAATATTTTTGAAATTTTATTAAATTCCAATTTTTTTAAAGAAAATTCTAATTTATTATATTTCTAGAATCGTGCAACAAACTTGATGGTTCATCATAGCCCTTAAATACAAAGTGTGCTTTCAAATATTTAAATTGCATTTAATTCATTCAAATTGCACACTTAATCTCTTGAATGAATGCAAAAATCTCTACAAACAAAAACAAAATCTCTCTCTTTTTTCAAAGCGTATTGCGTTCAATAAAATAGAATACCCATCTAAAAAAAATTAAATGCATGTTTCTTCACTGTGTGTCTAAATCTTAAAGCTGCCACCCAAATCAAGCAAGAGAGTTAAAATAAGCTTGAGTTTAAAGTATAAATATTTTTTTTATCTAAGATAATTGCTTTAAAGTTGTTCAAAGTCCAATTTAAATATCTTATCCCGAATATATTTTTAAGTGGATGGGACACCTTTGCTATAAGAAGGCTCCATAAGTGAATTAATATTTAAATATTTTTCTATTTTTAAAAAAAAATTTATTTCTAATTTAAGGAGCAGCTAATTATTCCTTTTTCAAGACCCCCTCCACTCCTACTAAAACTATTTAAATTAATTATAGATTTTTTTTTAAATCACTTTAAAATTCCCACGTGTCTAAATGTACAGAAAACATTTGAGAGAGCAAAAAGAAATGGAATCCAAAACAGGACTTAAGACCATTGACCGCATTGCCGACATACCGGTTGTCAATTCCGCATTGAGCAATGTGACAGACTATTATGGCAAAGTAAAAGACAAAAACATGATTCTGAGGACTTCGTTCAACTTGGCTGAGCTTTCGGTAAAGACCATGGCCTTTGCTGCTTCACCAATTACTTCAATCTGGAAAAAACCAAGTAAAGCACTTGCATTAAGTTAAAAAATAATTCTAAATCAAAATTTTAAAGTTGAATCTGTTGACTCTTATCTGTACGGCAAACTAAATGACTTGGAACAAACTTATCCTTCGATAAATAAACCAACTGATCAATTGAAAGAAAACGCGTTTCAACAGGCCAAGTTTATCTACAACAGAACTGTTGTTGCTCCGATTGATAACATTAAAGAAAAAACAGCTGATCTAAGCATAAGTGTGCTAGATACTTGTTTGGAAAACAGATATGCCAAGTTAATAACCAATCCGCTCTTGAACTTGACCGAAAAATCGCTTGATTACTTGTTGCCTCAGCAAGAAATGGAGCAAAAAAGGCGCTTGATCTCATCAGGCGATCACAACACATTGCGCAGAATCTACGACATCAACAATCGTCTTTACACTGCTACATTTCAACAGCTAGATCGTCTTCACTTTCAATTCGAAAACTTGATCAGCAGACTGAATACTGTGAGAGATTTTTCCTTGCTTCTGGTCTCCGAGGCGCAGGACAGAGCCCTAACTAGCTTCAAACAAGTCAAAGATAACACTCTGGTTTCCAAATGTGTCAATTTTATCCATCAAAATAAGCTATCTTTACAAGTAAAATAAAAGTTTAAAAAAAATTTTTTTTTATTAATTTTATTTAGAATTTGGAAAATTTGTGCAAGACTTATTCGAGTGCCATTTTGACTGATGTGTCCCAGTTGGTCGAAAACTACATGAATTTGGTGAAAAATTTTCCACTTGTTTTCAATGGCTCGAAAATAAAGCAAAATGTTGACCAACTAGTGAGCCAAATGAAAACGGTAAGTTTTCTTTTTCTTTTTTTTTAAATGAATTGAAAAAAAATTAATTTTAAAGCAAAATTTTGGCAATTATTTGAATTACATAATTGAACAATTGGGTTCGATTCACCAGGCTCTAGTGTCTTACACGAACCAAATGTTTCAGGTTGTGTATGACCTGAAAGTGGCGCAGCTTTTCGTAAGACCGTTTAATTAAATAGTTGACTAGATAATAAAACTAAACAAATTTTTTCTTCTCTTTATTTAAAAAATTTTTTTCAAAATTCTTCCAATTTGGATTAGAAAAGAATTCCAGAAAGGGAGAGCCCAAAAATGAAAGATACTAAACAAGAAACAGAAGCAAATAGCGAGTCGATTTCGAACGAAAAATTCCGTTTACCAGTGCCAGACGAAACAGGACCAAAATCATCGAGCTCGTCGCCCGACCAAACACTGGAGACACCATTCACCAGTCCCTCTCTAGATGAAAACAAAATCACCATTGTAGAAGACATTGATCAATTGAAAAAGTCAATGTTGAGCGAGAATTTAGACTACTCGCACAGCGTCGGCAACGAAAACGAAACCGACGACGAGGAATCCGATGTGACCGGTTCGTCAACTCAAGAGACTTCAAGCGATGCCACATCGGACGAATCAAGCGAGAGCCAAAATCAAACGCAGACAAACATCGAAGTTGATCAATCTAGAAACAGTCTACTCTATGCCTAGTATCCTTTTTCGTTAAGCATCCATGTAAACTGAGAATTTTTCGTTCTGAAATTATCTATACATATTTATTAAACTAATTAACTTTAAACCTATTTTTTCCTTAAAAAATATTTATTTTTTGTAATTATTTTAAAAAAATCATATAAAAAAAAACCGGACAGTTTTTGAAAAAAAAATATGTTAATAAACTTCTAAAATGATTTTGATGAATTAAAAATAAATCCTAGCAGACAGTTTATAATTCTCGTATTTATTTTTTTTTGATTAATCCATTTGACTATTTTTAAAGTGATAAAATTTGGCAAAAAAAAATACTTAAATTCAAAAATATTGAAAAAATAATTTTTTATTTGCTTCAATTTTATTCTATAAAGCTTTAACTTGTATTTATATCACAACATTTCAGATAAATCAATATAATAAAAAGAAATGTTTTATTCAGTTTAACTTTAAAAAATGCGACTATTTAAAATTTAAATTTTTTTAGCCACATTTTTTTTCATACAAGCGTAACAGGACTATTCTTTTTAATAAATTTTAATTCAAATATTTTTTTAAATACGATTTTTATTCATAAAAAATTACAAGCGCCTCTTCCATATTTTGTTGCAATAATGATCACAAGTATTTTTGACTTTATTAAGATAAAAATACTTTTTAAATATAAAACTCTTTTAGTGCCAAAAAAATATGTATCTTAAAATAATAACTTTTAAACTCGAAAATACTCGATGTATTTTCCTTCTTTTTTGGTCTTAATCTTTATCGAGCAATTTCTTGAGTGTTTATTCTTTCAACAGACTTACTATCAATTTTTCTTTCCAAATCAAGCATGTCAGCATTTAGTGAAAAAAATTCTAATGTGAAAAAACGTTTTTTAAATGCAAATCTTTTGTTTTAAATCAAAAAATGCAAATTATAAAATTAAAAAAAAAAAAAAAACAAAACATTCCTAATTTATTTTTATTTTTTTTTTATAATCTAAATTTTGTAAAATTAAAATTGCTAACAAGAGGACTGAAAAGAAGGCTATGCCATTCGGAGCTGCCCTGGAAATTCCCCTTTCCTAAATTATCTTTTAGATAAATAAATCAAAAAAGCTGTTTATTTATAAAATTAATTTTAAATGCATGCAGCATTTTCATAAAAAAAATAATAGACTTTTAGTTTTGTCAAATATTTCCCAATATAATTTTTATAAATTTTAAATTATCTGCATTAATAAGAATTTTATCTGGAACTGAAATTAGCATTCAAAACTGTCCAAAAATTTATTATCTATCTTATTTGGTCACTTAAAAAAAATTAAAATGTTTTTCATCTACAAATATTCTCAATGGCATAAATTTATTTAATTTTTTTATTGAAATTAATGAATAAATTTCGAAATTAATCAATCAAGTTTTTTTTTTTTTTAAAATTGTAAAAATTATTTTTAGGAGCTCATAAATAAGAAGTTTACAAAAAAAAATAATTTAAAATGGTTTTTAACAATTAACATTTCAGTTTTTTCCAAGAAAATTTTTTTTAAAATTTTAGTCACTTCAACATTAATTTTAGGGGTCGAATTTCGAATGTTAAATTTTGATCAACGATTTTAGTGGTCAAATAATTAACTTTATTAATATTTTATAAAATTGCTGACGATATAGGAAATCAAGAGATGGGACGCCAAAGTTTTAAGCTGTGACCCAATGCTCACAAATTTTAACAGCCCCATTGTTGATAATTAAAAATTAGCTTACTCTCTGTGTTTGACCAAAAATTACATTAGTAAATAAAAAATCTTCATAAAATATGGTTTCATTTTTTGTTTTTGAATTACAAAATGTATCCAATGTTGAAATAACATTAAAAATATACGATGTTTCAATTATTTTTTCAGTCTCAAATAAAAAAATGATTTTAAGTTAATATTGCAAGCATTTTCATATTTGAAATTAAACTCTTAAGTGAAATAGAATGAGTTTAATTTTTATTTTAAAATCGGAAAAAAATTTGAAATTTTTTTTTAATATTTAAATAATTCATTTATTTATTTTTTCCTGAGCAAATGCTCATTCAGACTAGAAACATATGAAAAAAATAAAAATATAGTTATATAATATAAGATTAAATAAATAAAAAGAATAAAAATGAGCATTAAAAAGAAAAAAAAAAGATAAATAATTCATTTTGATTAAATTTTGTATTCAATCATTAAAAAACTGGATCTAGTCGGTTAGGTGAACCATAGTTCACTTATTATCCGAAATATTTTGTTCTCAGGTTTTGTGAACTATTGGATCACCCAACTTTTTTGTTCAAAATAGAATTAGACCAAAGATTTTTAGATTATGCGAACAAATTGAACAAAGCTCAAAATTTAAGGGTTTTTTTTTTGGAGGAGCTTTAGAAATAGCATTTGCTGTGATTTGGTTGACTTGATATTACTCTTTCCGTAATCCTAAATACCTAAATGCGCTCTTTTATTAAATCTTTGCCTTTCAGAATAAATAATCAAAATTATAAAAAAATAAAAATAAATTGTTCACCCTTTCAGAGTTTGACTTTGGAGAGCATGGATTCATCTATTTTGCAAAATTTTCCTACTTCGCCCAACTTTAATATAAAGTTTTTTGATTAAATACTAGAACTTATTCATACAAAAACTCTTATAAAATTGAGCTAAATTTTATGAAATGTTCTTGTAAATTTATAATTAAATCAGAATATTGTTGTCATCTAAAAAGCTCGAATTTGTTAATGAACCAAGAAGAGGTAGAATTTTAATTTAATTATTTAGCTCCGAAATTTAACCTTTATTCGAACTAGCCATAAATTTTCTTTAAATAAAATTTTTAAATTAAAAAAAAAACAATTTTGTGTTAAGTTAAATTTTTCTATATAATTAATTTTCGAACACATTTTTATATTAAATGTTTCTTTTAGATAAATGATTATTTGATGCTGAAAAGAAAACAAATGAACTTTTTTTTTCTATGTGTTAATCAGAATTTGAATGTGCTAAAATAATATTCCCAAAAGAAATTATGCTTGAATTTATTTGTCCACTTTTGCATGCAAAAATTTTCATATGTATTTTAGTCATGATCATCAAAATTAGTATTTTAAGCTTTTGTGAAAATTTTATTTTTTTAAATAAAAAAATGAGAGAGAAAGAAAAAATGTTTGTTTTTTGAATTGCGAAGTTCGAATTTATTGAAGCCTTGAATTCAAATTGAACATGTCTTAAGCTTACAAATTAGTTGCAATTAATTTTGCTCTCGACAAAGCACATTTTGGACTTTATAAATTCTTGTTAGTTAACACTTGCAATCAGTTTGAAATTTTTTTTCAAAAAAAAAGCTTGAAATTATTTTCTTAAGAGCTTAAGAATTAGAAATTTTTAGAAAAAAGGCACACTGGAATTTCGACTATTTGCGACAATGTCTCGAATCAACAAGCACAAAATACAAGTAAGTTGATTAAATGTTAATTGAGTTTGCTTAATTTTGTCCAAGGAGCCCATGACATGCGGAGCAGACTACATGCAATCGGGTCCACAATCAACAAGTCTGGCGAGTTCCCCTGGCTCGGGATCCAGTTCGGCAGCAACTAGCCCGGCAGCCCCGAGCGCCACATCAAACCAGAATTTTCAGCGCAGAGTGCAAAATGTGTTCAGTCCTCGGGAGCGACTGGAAGCTTTCGAAGCACCAGACTTCGACAACCTTAAGCCACTGCTAATGTTCAATCTCGAGAGCATCCAAACTTACCGCGCCGATTGTAAATACAAACGCGCCAGACGATAAAGCCTCTCAAGGTTCCTCAAATGGCCTCCTATATAAAATCATATATACATGCTTACTATTGATATAGATAATATTCTAATTATTGTCGTGTGTGTGCAATATCGAATGATTTTTTTGTTTTTTCTTCTTAAGTTTATCTCTAGTTTTAATTTATGTTTTAAGTTTTTAAAGTGGCAAAAATCGAAATTTTAAAAATCAGAAAAATCCAAAAAAGTTTTGCTTAGTCGAGCAATGTCATACAAAAATGCATAAGCCATAAATCAAAAATTTTTAAGTTTTTTTTTTAAATTTATCTATCAATTATTTAAATTTTTCTTTTTTCTTTTTTTTTGCTTTCAATTTCAATTCGTTTCGGATTTTTTTTTGTATCTCGAACGTATATATATTTATATATAATATGTACTATGATGATCAATTGTCAATGTCTTTTAAACATTCTTATAATTTAATTTTACCTTTTTATAATCAGTGGATTTTATAGCAATTTTTCTAAAATTTGACCATTGAATTCTAATTTTTAGCGCATTTTATCTATTTTATTTTTGTTTGGATTTTTGTGACAATACAAAATTGTACGACCCTCCAGTGCTTGTCTCTTGATCTATTAGCTTAGTGCGAAAATTGATTTTTTTTCTGTTTTTTTTTTCGAAAAAAAAATTTTCTAGAATTATTGTGTAATACGATAAAATTTAAGTGTATAATCATTTTTTGTGTCCATTATTTTGACAATTTAAAATTTTATTTGACAAATTTGAAATTTTAGCTCTTAAAAAAAAAAAAAAACCCTAAAAATTTTTAAAATTCAATTTATTTTTAAAATAAATATTTATAATTGTAATAAAACATTAAAAAAAAACTATTTTTTTTTCATATATAAGCCAGAATTTTAGCACTTTCAACTTCAACTTGATTAAAAGTTGTTTAGAAAAGAAAAAAATTAATTCCAGTATTGATCTATGAATTATCAATTAAATTAATAATGATTATAAATAAAATATTACTGTTATTTTAAAAAAAGTATCATCTTAATTGATTTTTAACTGCATTTTAAAACACTTGAATTTTTTTATTTTTAAAAAACGATTACTTAAAAAAAAGTTTAATATTTCGAATAAAATTGGTATAATTAGAATTTTTTACTTTTTTTGTAAATTACAACTAAGGAATATTAAATTGATATTTCAAATAATCTTTCAATTTTGGACCAAAAAAAAATCATTTAGTTCTGTAAATGCTAAAAAAGTAAAATAGACATTTTATTTGGAAAAAGCTCTAAATTTTAGCTTAAAATTTCGTAAATAATGCAGAAAAGGCAATAAGAAATATTTTTTTGGTTTATCTTTACTCAAATTGCATAATATTTGAAAGTAGCGTTTAATTCTTACTAAAAATTTAGTAATTTACAAATTATATAAATCATAATTGATTATGACAGTATTTGATGATTTATTAAAATTTTTACTTCCAATTAATCCTGAATTTAATATAATAAGAAAAAAATTCAAATCCATTGACTTCATAAATAATCTTACGTTTATAATTTTAATTAAAAACAAAAAAATTACCAAAATGAAAAACAATTAAATTTTTTATAAAAAAATTCGTAGTTGAGTTTTTTGATCAATAGTAATTTTTTGCACGCATTTCATGTGTCCTCCTTTCATAAATCACTTGATTGTTTTCTTCATCATTCTCAAAAGCTGAAGAAAAAGTGAGTAAAAAAATTTAGAATTGTGTTAAAATTTTTGCAGAAAAAAATTTTTAAAAGTCTAATTATTTTACCATTAATTAAATCCCTTAAATTTACTTTAAAAATTTAGTTTATTAAACAAAAAGAAACGTAAAAAATTAATTTTCTTTTAAAAGTCATAATCTTTGAAAATTGTCATTCTTTTTCTAATTTTTTTGTCATTCTTTTTCTAAAATGTAATTAAATTGATAAGCAATTTTCTATAATTTTTTAACAAAATTTAATAATTTTAAACAAACTTTTCAAATAAAACAATTCAAAATTTTATTTTTCTAAATTTTTTTTAAATTTACAAAAATTTCCATTTTTTTATTTTTCTTGAATAAGTTCAATCGACCTAGAGAAATGGCTTGTTTCACTAGGTTGAACTGAAGCAATTATAACTATTTTTTAGAAAAAAAAGAATCTAAATTTCCAAGTGATTTCCAAATCAATTAAAAAAATTTACTAAAAGTTCATACAAATTGATTTTTTGATTTCAAAAAGGTCATATAAACAATTTGCAATATTCTTAATGAAAATTTTTTAATGAAAATCACATGGGCAAGCACCAAAATCAATCAATAAAAAACACTTTTTCAATAAAAAGAAAAAAAACATTTTTCATTTGAATAAATACAATTAAAATTTCAAATCTTATATTGGAAAAACACATGTTTCAAAAAACAAAAGAAAATGCATTTGAACGAATAGCCTAGCATGTAAGAAATTAGTTTTTTTGAAAGGTTTCTATAGGAATAAATTTCAAATAGCCCTTTAAAATTTCAATAAAATAATATCGATTTTTAATCGATAGATTTGAAATAAATCGATTTTGCAGGTAGAAAAAATGAGTATAAATAGTTGGAGAAGAAAATAAAAATTATCACTTGATTCTTTTTTTTTTAATTTCAATGCGACAACTATGAACCGGTCTTTTTATCTGTTCACGCTTATTGTGGTAAAATTATTTCAATCTATGGTTGCCAATGTAGTCACTTCTTCAACTCGAACCAAACTAAACGATAAAATCATAATGTCTGATTTAGATGGCAAGTTCAACGATGTTTCTTTGAATGTGAACAAATTGAACAATCTGAGCCAAATAAAGTTCAGAATTAGAAAAAATAAAAATAAAATCAAGAAATTTCTTAGAAACAAACGTTCTTTTGAGAATGAGCTTTTTTATAAAAATTTTTTAAATACCGAAAATGTGAGAAGCAACAAGTCCGGACAGTATTGTGGTGAAGCCTTGTACTATCTGGTCGAATATTACTGCATTTACATCAAACAAACAAGTGTTTACATTCCTGAGACAGATTTGGACGTGGTTAGTGTCATTTATAAGAGAGAATTGCCAAATGGTAAACATTTTTTTAATTATTTGAAAAAAAAAATTTTTTTTGAATTTTTTTTGAATTTTTTTTAAGAAAATGTTATGGATGAATCACTCGGAATTGTAAATGAGTGTTGTTACCATGAATGTAAACCAAGTCAATTAGATAAATATTGTTATTGATTAATAAATTCTTTAACAAAAATTTGTTAATTCTTTTTTTTTAAATATCTGAATTAAGTTTAAAAAAATTCAAAAGTAAAAAGAGATTTTTGTGTATGTTGAGAAAATATTATATATGCTGTAAAAGCAATCCTAAGTAAAATATTTGCATTAATCTTCAAACTAGACCTAGATGAATTCTAAAAAAATCCAATTAGAAAAAAACAAGAATTTTTTTCTTCTAATTTTTGATCTTTTTTTTATTCTTATCAAAACAGATAAAAAATCGTTTGCTTAAATGAATTATTTATAATATAAGGATCTTAATTAATTATTTATTTGATATCAATTGAATAAATTGAGCTTGAAATAATTAAACTTGATTGTAAATCATTTTTTACTTTTTTTTAGAATCATGATTTTAGATTGAAGTGAAAAAAACATACTAAATTTAAATGTTAAAATTTTCAAAATTCAATGCATTGAAAAGCAATTTTAGCTCGAGAAGCTAATCCAAACGATGGTTGTAATAGTTTCTTCAAAAAAATTTATTCAAACAAGCTCTTCATTTAGTTTTAAGATAGATTTTTTTGGTATAAATTTTTTATAAGATTAACTATAAGAAAAAATGAGCTTTATTGATTTTTTGCTTCAAGTTAATAAATTTGAATTTTTTATCTCTAGAAAAAAGAATATTAATTAGATGATCTTACTCCCAGAGTGCACTCAGACAAAACTTTTATCTTTTCTTCATAATTAGGCTTTGATCGTCTAAATAATCACACCGCATGCAAATTGAATTGGTATTTAATTTTATATTAAATTTAAAAATCGATACCAACATGAGGATATTACATTAAATATTTTAAATAAATATCTTTTAATATTTGACAAAGAAATAAATATTTGTAAATAATTGTTTGACTTACTAGCAAACAAATTTTACATAATTACCATCAAAAACGAGTTCGCATATGTTTTCTAAAATTTTATCTCTTCATTTTTTTCAAACTGATAAAAAATTTAAACTTATTTTATGACATAGAAATTTATTTTCAGTAGGAAATGTGTTTTTAAATTTTCAAAATTTACAAGATTTCTTCACAATGAGCGAAAGAAGCGAATTTTTTGTGCCAAATGTGATCAATTATGTCAGAGTGGTATTTGTGGTGGTGATGCTAATCAAAATGCGAACAAGACCAATTTCAGCATTTGTTCTGTGTCTAATTTCAGGTTTTATTGATTCCCTTGACGGAGATGTGGCTCGCTACCTTAATCAAAAATCCAAACTTGGATATATCATGGACATGTCTTTAGACCGACTGACTAACTCGGCTCAAATGGTCACTCTTGCCTTGTTCTATCCCAAGTACTGGTTATATTTTTTCACAGTTCAATCTGTTGACACAATCCGAGATTTTTCCAAAGCCGTCCTACAGTATCAAAATTTTTTAGTAGATTCAGTAGTAGGTAAATTGAGCGGAGAACAAATCAAGAATGACATTTTTGAAAAGCTTGAAATCAAAAATTTTACAGTCAAAACCAAATTATCAAATGATGGAAATTTTAATTTGGAAAATTTTCTTATACTTCAATTCTATCATTATGTCTGGTATTCGAGTGATTTATATTTTTGGCTGCTGTATTTCAATGCCTTCGTTATTAAAGATGATTCAAATTTGAGTTTTAAAAGTGCCAATTCAATCAGAGACATGAATAATAACCGAATATCATCTCTGGATGGAAATTTGTCAGATGTTATTTTTTTAAAACCACTTCGCAAATTGCTAATTAGAAAAATAGAAATTTTTTCAAACGAATTTCAGATTAATTATATTTTAAAAAAAATAATTCACCTCTTTCTCAGTTTGTTTAAATTAATTTCTTTTTTCTTATTTTTTGGCGCAACACTAAAATTCTTTTTCAATATCCAAGATTTAGTAGATGTTTTGTATTTTATTGTAAATAATGATAATCGATTACAAAATTTTGTTTTTGTTAATAAATAATTTAAGAATTAAGTTTGATTCTTTTTAATTTATTAATTTGTATTTTTTAATTGAAATTTTTTAATTTCTTAATTTTAATTTGATTTTATTCTTCCAATTTTCACCCCTTTTTGCCATGTTTTTTAAATCAAAGTTTTCACAATATTTGATGCAACATTACCAAACTCTAATTTATCAATACTTAAAATTTTACTTTCTAAGCTGATTAAGTATCTTCAGAATTTTAAAAGCAAGTTTTTCAGAGTTGCTTAAAAGTTACAAGTCTCAAGTGAAATCCAAGTCCGGACTTTCATTTAAGTGACTTTGAGTCTAACTAAGCTGCCACAATAACTACTTGGAACGGTAAAGGGAAAATTGACTGAACTTGACTTTTTTCCAACCCTGGTTATCTTATGTTTTTTTTAATTCTTATTCTGAACAAGTATAATGTGCTAGATTTAGTAGAATCGAAATTATTAATGTAAATTTGTTTGTAATGTATTGTAATTTTTTTTATCCAGTGTATCTACAAAAAGTCCAAAATTGGTAAAATTGCGCATCTTACCTAAAATTACAGAAGATGATTTATTTTTTAGTAAAATCGTACCGAAATTTTGCAAATTTAATAAGATATCCAAACATTTAAAAATTTAAAAATTTGATTTTTTTTTTAAAATTTAATTTATTTAATTTCTGTAAAAACAATTTTTTTTGTCATAACCGAATCTGGCGTAATTTTTGAAATATAAAAATAAATAAATACATCAAAAAATCACCAGAACTCAAAAAAACACGAACAGCTAACAAAAAATATAATTTATTTTTAATCTCAAAAAACTTAAATTTATCTTAATTGTTATTAAATTGCTGATTTATTATTTAAAATTTATTTAAATGATAAATTACGAAGATCTAAAAAAGAAAAATAAAGCCCAGTTTGATAGAGTCTTTAATGACTTGATTTTTTATTGTTTCATTTTATCAAAAATATAATTTAAAAATTTAATTTGAACCAAGAAAACGGTCCTGGAAGTCTGTAATAGTTTTTGCTTTGAGCCAAGGGTTTATAGTAATTTTGTGATAAAATTTTGGAAAAATATCTTGATAATTTTAAAAACTTGGTTAATTTTGAAAAACTTTCTTGTTTGAAGAGATCAAAAACTTGGCTAAGTAATTCAATGACAAAAAACCGAGTCTTAAATTTGACTATTTTAAATATTCAGAATATTGATATGAGAAGTCAAAGATGACATTTTTTTAATTGAAACAGGAAATACTTTTAGATAGAATTTTTAAATAATTGGTTTATTTTTGGGCTTTTAATAAAATTTTCAAACAATTTTGATATAGCATAAAAATTATAAAAAAATTAACTGGAGTCATTTTTGCAATTTTATTTAATTGAAATTAATTATATTAATCGTAAAATATTTAGTTGTAATCTTATTAACAAAGAAAATAACTTTAAAAAAAGATAAAAATTTTATCGTATTTTTTAATTTCCTAACTTGATTTTTTCCTACCTTAATTAAAAAAAATCAACTTAAAATACTCAACTATCTTAAAAATTTCTTTGAAACTATCAACCTTTGAAACGATTTTTATTCATAAACTGACTCATAATTATCAAAAAAGAATATATCATTTTTTTATTCTTTTTAAGCTAAAAAAAATAAATCAATTTAGTTAACAATTTATTTATAACTTAAATTGCTAAAAAAATCCATTTTTTAAATTAAAAAAAAATTACTCTTTTATTTTTCCAAAAAAAAAAAAAATGACAAAAATTTTAATCAGAAATTTATTTGCATTTAAATGCCAAAAAGTCAATTAAAGTCTTCCTTCTTAGATCAATGAAAGTGTCACACAGTGCTTAAAAAATTTTTTCAGAACAGAAATAACCTCTTCATAAATGTTCCCATTTTTTATTTTCAAAATTTTTTTCATTTATTAAATCACCTATGAATTAAATTATAAAAGTTAAATGAATAAAAAAAAAGGCACAATTTTCGTCAGTACCAAAAATATATTTTTTTTGTCTCAACAATAATAATTATTAAGTAACAAAATAGGAAACCACTAATGTAATTGATTAGTATAAATCTGAGACTAATAAAATAAATTTGTTTCCCCAAAAATTTGATGGTTACAGTAAAACGAATTCGACACTATTACAGTGCTGCTACGATACCTTGAATTCACCATATTTTACGTAAATTATGGTAAATTCACGATATTTTACCATATTTACCGTAAAATATGGCAATCTAAAAAAGGGTATTTTTCGTAAAATAACGATAATTATCGTAAAATTCAGTGAAAAAAAAATTTCCAAAATTTTTCGAAAAAAACCGATTTTCATGAAAAAAATTTTTTTTGAATTTTTGAAAAAGGAAAACAAAAAAAATTTTTTTGACGTAAATTTCGGTAAATTCTTGTAAAAAAAGGTAAAAAATGGTAAAAATTCAACAGAAAGGAAAAAATGGATTTTTTATTATTTCATTCAATTTTTTTTCTAAACAAATTATGAAAATTAATATTTATTTGTCAATTATTTGTTTTCCCAAATCAGTATTTGAAAATATTAAGTACAAAAATGTTAAATTATTTTCTTATATACAAAAATTATCAAAAATCATTTATAAAGAGCTCTATAAAAAAAAGATATACAATCAGAATTATCAGAATGATCTGACCAGTCACCATTTCTTTCACTTACAATCTCAACAACCTAGAAATGTTTTATTAAAAAAATTAAAATAATAAAATTTTTTAATATTTTTTTACATATTTAAGATGATTTATATATTTCTTACATTTTTCAACTGTCAAAGTTTTTTGAAATGCTTAATATCAAAAGTAAAATAATATTCTTTAAATGAAATCAAAAGTTAGACATAAATTTTTTTAGAAAGCTGGGCTTGTAAAATTTATTCCAATAGGATCAACATTCAAAGAAGCTTGGGGCAAGACAGCTAACAGCTTAAAAGCAAAAAAAGTTAGAAAATAAAATTTATTTTGTTAATAATGTTTAAATATTAATTTTTTATTGAAAATTAATATTTAAACATTATATATTTTAATTTGTTTAGAAAAAAAATTGTATGAAATAATAAAAAATCCATTTTATCCTTTCTGTTGAATTTTTACCATTTTTTACCTTTTTTTACAAGAATTTACCGAAATTTACGTCAAAAAAATTTTTTTTGTTTTCCTTTTTCAAAAATTCAAAAAAAATTTTTTTCATGAAAATCGGTTTTTTCGAAAAATTTTGGAAATTTTTTTTTTCGCTGAATTTTACAGTAATTATCGGTATTTTACGATAATTGTCGTTATTTTACGAAAAATACCCTTTTACGGTTAAAAAGTCTTCACATTCATTGAATGCAAAAAAAATCTCACTATCATGTTAAGCAATAAAAATGACTTAAAAAAATTCTTTGACAGTAGTTGAGAATTAGGTGCAAATTTTCGTGATCTTCCGTTCCTAGAATAATTACTCTACATGAATGGAAAAACAGGAAAATTTGATTAATTTGTAAAACTGGAGAAAAAAATGACTTTGGGATCTCGGAACTTCGAGTCACCATTATTATTTTTTTAATAAAAAAATAAAAGTCTTTGACTTGGACTTGACCTGAGACTTGTGACTTTTAAACAACTCTGCTTAAAATTGATAACGAACTAATTCCGCTCGAACCCAAACCAAGTTTCTTGGGTATCAAACTCGACCCTAGACTAAATTATGCCGAAAACTTTTGGGAACTAGTCAAGAAAGCGACATCCAAAATCAACATTCGGTGAAAAATTAAAGGGTTCAAATGGAAGTAATCGCTCAACATTAACAAAATGTTATACAAGTTTCTAATTAGATCGTTATTCGATTATTGTTCTATCAATCTTCAAACCAGAACACAAAAAATCCTAAAAAATCTCCAAATTTTCCAAAAAAAAATTTTCCCGATAAAAACAAGCATCGAAACGATTCATAAAACGCTAAACATGGAAAAAATCGAACAACAACACCCCAAATCAACCAAAGTAAAAGACTCCTTTTGACTGGCTTTATAACGGTGCTCATACTAAAATCTGATAATTTGGCTCTTATTCTAACACTACACTATTTTACTTCTTTTTAAATTTATTTTCTCATTTACTTTTTATTTGTTAGTCTTTTTCCTAACATGAAGGCTGAAAAGAGGGCCTACGCAGCTCGGAACTGCCCTGGAGTTAATCTCCATATTATTTTTCAAATTGAATTAAATTAATCCATATCTTTTGTCTCAGGATATTAATACAAAATAGCTTTGTTCAATTCAGAATAGTCAAAAGTGGCCAACTGGCTTGATCAAATTACCTGTACAGGCAAATAGTAATATGGATTCAAAAGAATCAAATAAACAAGAATTCGAATTTAATTAAATTTATTAAAAGTAACTTTTATTAGAATTAAGTTTAAAATAGTGTTACCAAATTAAACCAATATTTTGTTGCATCAACTTTTTATTCGAGTCACAATTACTCAAAATGGTATTGATTTGATCATCAGCATCAGCATCAGCAAAATTTATTTTTAGTATGCCAATGTCAACTTTGATAATATCAATTTCAAAAATATTTTTTTTCCTTTTCAAAATGTCGATCAGTTCTTATTTTTTTGGATGAATGATACTGATACCTTGGCAAACATTGGGTATTAAAAAGAAAAAAATCATAATCGTTAATGTCTAATAGCTAGTTTTGTTATTTTTTAACCTTTTAATAATTTAAAAAATCTAAATTTATATTTAATTCATAGCCTTAATGATTATTATATATTATTTTGAAAAAATTAAAAATTCATTAATAAAACAATAAATTGAGTATAGGCTTAAATTATTTTTTTTCAGTTTTACAGTCTAAATTGGTTGATTACTTGATGGTAATTTAAAGAAAACTAAAATCAATTTTAACAAAAGCTTTTCCAGAATTATCAAGTTATGATGAAGATGGTGAATAAAAAGGTAAAAATTTATCCGTCTATAAACGAAACCAAAAAATTTTCGAATATTGGACTTAATATATCAAACCCATCAGTTTATATAAATATTATGAAATATCCTATCATAACAATGAGAATTGTGGGTCTATATCACAGAAAGATTGATAAATGGTTTCTAAAAGTATATCCTTTGGTAGTTATTATTATTCAATGGCTTAACTTTGCTCGTTTGTTTAGCCTATTCGAATTTTGGTATGGAGGGTCAGATTTGTTGTCAGCCGAATTGGTTTATAAAATAATATTCATATTTTGGTGTTTTCTGACTTCGGCAAGCGGAACAATATTTTTTATAAACCAAGAAAAACATTCAAGAGAATATCAATTGATTCATGAGTTATCACTTTATTTAGATAAATACTCTGACAAAAGAGTTAAAATTCTCAAGTGTAAAATATTATTCTATTTTTTGATAGGATTTTTAGTGGCATTATTTAACTCGGTAACTAGTTTTATTAGTTTTTTTGGTCCTGATTATTTTTTTCAAGCATTCTCCTTATTTTTGGCCCCGTTTCATAAAGAAACATGGCCAAGACATAATATTCCATACAAGATATTCAATAATATTGTGATATCATATTGCAGTTTTTCTTGGATGATCACTACCTGTTATTATTTGGCACACTGTGAAATGATAGTTTTCATTTTTAAAAATTCCAATTGCGAATTCAGAAATTTGGTAAATAACAAAACATTGGTTTCACATAAACAATTACTGCAAGAGACTCGATATGAGGTTGAAGATAAATTTGATGAATTGAGGAAAAAACACTTAAAAATTGGCAAGACAATTCAAGTAATGAACAAATGTTACCAAGAATTTGTGGGAATTATTTTGATAACTTACACAACTGTTTTATTAATGTTGCTTTACATTATCACTGATTGGAATGGTAACTGTATCCAAGGAATAATGATTTTCCTGTATCCATTTTGGACATTTTGCGGTTTGTTTATGTTGATTTTGAGTATTGCTTTTGCAGCAAGAGTTCAAGAAAATTTTACAGAAATTTTAGATGACTTACTTGAAGTAGATTTAGATGAATTTACCAATAGTTTATGCTTTAAAGTAAGTCTTAATTAAGTTTATAATTGATTAAATTTTACTTATTAAAAGATCAATCTAATGATTAGTAAACTCACTCATGGTATACCATTTTTGACTGCTTTTGGAATGATAAACATAAGTATTTAATTGATTTTTCAGTCTTAACCATTAATTTATTACTAATTTAAAGACAAAGAGTTTATTTTGACTGTAAGTAATTGATTTTAAATTAATTTTTTTTCTATAAATTTACTTAGATATTTGGAACTTTACTTACATATTTCATTGTTGTTTATCAACTAAAAAGTCCTGATCAAAGTGTAGCATGTCAACTGAAGTCAAATGTAACTGAAAAATAGAAAAATAAGAAAATTAATCATGGCTTGATTCAAGATTTGGGTGTCTTTGAAAAATGGAAATTATTTTCTTATATTTTTAGATTTTGAATATTAATAATTCTTAAATAAATAACTGCGTTATATTTTTTTATTTTAAAGTATTTAAAAAAATTCATAATTTTATCCTGATTTTAGGACGCTTATTTTTCGAGTATCATATAAAATTTTGAGATGAAATTTAAAAAAAAAAAAATCTCAAGCTACTCAGTAATACTAGCTGAAAAATGCAAACATATATTTAAATAGAATTTATTTTTGTGATGAAAATTTTTTTTTAAGTGTTCTAAAAATTTGCTCTAATTTTTATTTTCACAGTAAATTATGAATAATTTTTCTGACATTAAATATAAATTATCATCATCTGAGAATCATACAACAAAAGTAACCTTTTTCAAAAAGGTTTATTAAAAAAATTATCAAAATCATGTAAAAAGCTCAAACTTTTAAATCTCTTTTAGTTTAAAAAGAATATTTCCAATGTATATTTTCTATTTAAGTTTCAGGTTCATATCATTTATACAATATTCTTGATTCGAATGGCCTAAGGAAAAGTCCGATCAAAAACGTTTACACTAACTGAACATAAATTAATAAAAAGTAACCATGGCGCTATATATAAATCAGTTTATAAAAAAATGTTAATTAAAAATAGTATGTTTATCAGCATTCAAATGAGTAATCTATTTTTCAAAAACATAAAATTTAACTCGAAATCTGCGCAGGCCTCAAAAAACTGGAATCATGAATGAAAGATGCCTAGAGCAGAATAGTTTTTATAAAAACATGATAAAACTTTACTTACAAATAGCTTTAAAAGTTTTTATATGCTGTTTAGAAGACGTTTGGTCTCAAAATCGAAGTAAAATTTGAATTAAATTTATTAAAAAAAGTGTTTTATAAAATTAATCTTTTTGAATTAATTTAATTTTGTTTATTTAATATTTGTGTAAAATTAGAACTTTTTAAATTTTTTTTTTACTTAATAATTTTTCTTTTTTCATCTATCCATGGGACATCTGTCCAAATTTAATAAATAATAATAATATATGTTGTGAGAAAATAGTTTTTTTTACAGATTCAAATGTTAAAAAACCATTAAAGCGTAAATTTAAAATATTAATTTCTAAATATAAACATTTTTGATAGATCATTTTTTCAAAATTATAATTTTATTTAAACATATTTGTCCTTAAATGAATTAAATTAAAAATTAAAAAAAATATTTTTTTATTATTAATTTTTTGACTAGATAATATTTTTTATGAGTAAGCAAATAAATTTCAGGGAATTTTAATATTTGTAAAGATAAAATGATTTCCAGCACAATTTATTACGTTCCAAATTTAATGAACTATGCCCGAGTAATAATTATAATTTTTATGCTAGCAAAGATGCGTACTCGGCCATTCACCTCATTTATTTTATGTTTGGTGTCAGGCATGATAAATTGGTATGATGGAACTGTAGCGCGTTATCTAGACCAAACATCTCGATTCGGACACATAATGGACATGTCTTTAGACCGACTGACCAACTCGGCTCAAATGGTCACTCTGGCTCTGTTCTATCCGAACTATTGGCTATTTTTTTTCAGTGTTTTGTCTGCTGACACCATCCGAGATTTTTCCAAAGTAATCGGACAATATCACCAATTTTTAGTTACTTCTGTAGTACATAATTTAAATGCTGATCTACTTAAAGATGACATTTATCCAAAATTGGGACTCTCTGTTCTTGAAATATCTCCAGATATACAAAATAATATTCCAAATATTGAATTATTTGAGTTAATTGTTCAAAAATTTTATAAATTTGTATGGTTTTCTAGTGATCTTTACTTTTGGCTCCTTTACTTTAACCGATTTATTTATGACAATTGTCAAGAGTCAATCTGCAGCAGCATCTTAAATTCGAATGTGAACAATTCAAAAAATATTCCCAACAAGACCAGAATGACAAATTTTTTATTTTTAGATTCATTAAGAAATTTTCTAGAAGAAAAAATAGCTGAATTTTTTACTCCAACGCCGAAAATTTTATGCTATTTCAAAGGTTTATTTAGATTTTTTATTTTTTTTTTAATCTTGGGTGCAGTCCTAAAATTTTACTTCAATATTCGTGAACTAATGGATTTATTCCTTAGCATCATTAAATATGACGATCAATTAAATTATTTTAAATCAATGAACAAAAATATTTCATAGTTTAATTTTTTAATAAATTTTTACAAATTTTTTTTTATTTTTTATGTACGATTTTGTTGGCCAGACAAACTGCACGCTTTGATAATTTTCATACCTGAGCACGTTCTAAACTTGCATTTACAACGGAAGTTTATAATACATGAGGCCAGTTTGTTTAGCTTAAGTGCTTTAGTTCAAAATCTTGACATGATAAGAGTACATTAGAGTTGTGAGATATCAAATATAAACTACTTTACTTATAAAACTTTCAACAAACAATATTTTTATCTCTTCCTAGGCAGTTTTTTAATGATGTCAAAAAATTTGCATTTCCTTTTATTTGTCGCACTTGTGTCAATTGGTTTTTCAGTGTTAAATAAGAAATGGTAATGCAAAAATACATTTTTTAATTATTTATTCAAAAAAAATTTGGATTTCGACTCTAGGACAATTTCCAGTGACTAAAGTCTTCATTTCAGTCCTCTTATTGATAAACTTTTCGTTAAATTAAATTATTTAGATAAAAATAATTTTAAAAATAAAAAAACTTTAGAAAAAAATACGATTAGCTAATTATTTTTAATATTTCATTGAATTTTGTGACCTGATTTAATCTCTACAAGTGGAATTGTGGGAAAATAGCTCAGATATTCCTCGAATAATATTTAGTAGTAAATATTGACTTTAAGCGGACCCTAAAATTTTTGGGAATAAGAAAATTTTTAGTCCAAAAATTTTTTTTAATATAATTTGGTCCTGATTATTTAATAGTGTTAATTTCAATTGTGACTAATTAAATATAGTCGTATTGCCACAATTCAAACAAAACACAAATTTCAAATTACAATCTACTTAACTAGTAATCAAATCCTTTATACAATTAATATATCTTTTAAGACATGATTTGGTCTTTTGGACTGCGTGCAATTTAGCAAATATTTACATCAATCAAAAAACCTGATCGCAAGTTGAGAAAATTGATCATATATTTTTTTAAAGTAAATACACAAAAGGACACTCATCCACGCCGCGTTTAAAATGATCCGTAAGAAATATCACTGAAAACAAAAGCCAAAATTTGATTTTTAGTTTCTAATTATCGCTTAATCGGTTTAAAGATAAGGGAAAATTTTTTTGCCAAATAGTCGTGTTTGAGACTTGACGTGACGTGATATCAGTTTGCTCTATTAATTAATCTCTTACTAGATTATCTCATTAGAACAAGGTAGCTTAGCCAAGACTGATCTTATTAATTTAAATGTAAATGTTTTCACATTTTCATATAAATTTTGGTTTCACAATTTTTATTTATTTCATTTGATCAATAAACTTCTATTTAAAAAATACTGGACAAAATATATTTTTTTTTAGAATAAAATGATACTAAAAAATAGTTTATTAATGGTAAAAATTAATTTTTTTTTCTATTTTTTCCTTAATCATTTGATTAAAAAGTTATCCTGGTTGTTTTTGTGTGTTTTCAGCGAGTCTTCGTTGGAAAGACTGGGCAAGCGAAGCAAACTGATAAAGCGAGTGCACAAATTTTCCATTGGCAAGGACTTTAGCTCAGTGGAAATGTCCGAAAATGACATGCTAAAAATTATAAACAATTCGGTTTATTCCAACTTTCCTGCTTTGCTTTCCACTAAATCAATCAAGGATTTGGAAAAAAATTTAAAAAACTTAAAGACCAAATTTTTCAGCTCTGTGCCGCCAGTCACTACCACACGGAACTCGACAGTGGACCGACTGGAAAAATTGAAAAAAAAGCTCACCTTGGTCAAGGAAAAAGCTCGAATGGCTTCTATAATAAATGAAGTGTTTGACGATGTTTTATCTACAAAATCAATTGATTTTTCTAAATTAGCCAAAGGTCGTTCTGTAGAGGATACCAAAACAGTTCTTAATTACATGCTTACCTCATTGTATCAGATAAAAGCGGATCAAGAATCACATGGATTCGATTCAATGAAATTTTTTGACCAAGTTTATTTAAATCCACTGGATGTGTCGCCCGATGGACTATTTGAAAGTGACATTGTTCTCTCAAAGCAGCAGGCTTACCGAATATTTAGCAAATATTTGCCAAAGAGTTACGATGAGCCCAATATTAGAAAAGTAATAAGGGACACAGTCCATAGATGGCATATGCCCATTCACTTCTATTTAGACTCTAAATACAGTAAAAAAAGATCTAAAAAACTTTTTTTTCTTTATTAAATTAAATTTTTTTCTAAAAAAAGATGATCATGAAAAAAAGATAATCCGCGACGCATTCAAAAGATGGGAGGAAAATACTTGTTTAGAATTTGAGGAAATTTTCAATTTGGATACCCAAGCTCACTATTTGAGAGTGATACGTGGTCAGGGTTGCTGGTCGCCAATTGGTTTTCTGAAAGACTCCAAGTACCAAGAGCTCTCCCTGGGTCCAGGTTGCATCCATAAAGGAACTGTTTTGCATGAAATTGGTCACACGTTAGGATTTTTTCACGAGCAGTCACGCCCTGATCGGGACGAGTATATTGACATTATTCGCGATAACATTGCCAGATTTGGTGAGATAAATTTTGAAAGATACTCAGACAATGAAATATCTAAATTTGGCGTTCCTTATGATCTTGCATCTGATATGCATTATGGTAGCTTGGTAATTTTTTAACAGAAAATTAAAAAACCTATTTCTTCTAAATATTTTATTCTAAGTCTTTTTCTGCAAATAATAAAGCGACCATTACTCCTAAAGATAAACGCTATCAAAGAACCATCGGTCAACGAAATGATTTATCTTTTAGTGATATTAAAACAGCTAATAATGTCTATTGTCAAAGTAAATTTAAAATATATCAAGTAGCAAAAATTTATTTTTTTTGTGTTTCAGATAGGTGTCCTTTTTCGGTTCCATGCCAGCGCGGAGGCTATCAAAATCCGAAAGATTGTAGAAAGTGTTTGTGTCCAGATGGTTTTAGTGGAGAATTTTGTGACCAAGTGGCCCCTTCGAATGGACTCTGCGGTGGCCTTATGAACAATATGACCGGAATTTTAGAAACTCCAAATTATCCACTTTATTATCCTGGCTTTATTTCATGCAATTGGCTTATCAAAGTAAATTTTTTTTAATTAAAAAATTTATTCAATATCTAATAAAATTTTTTATTAATTAACATAGGCTCCTGCTGGCTATCGAGTTCGTTTGACATTTTCCAGAATATTTTCCACAACATGCGAATTTTCAAGTGCATATGGCCCATGTGATCAAGACTGGCTTGAAATAAGAGAGAATCGGGAAATTTTTTATCAAGGCGGGCCACGCTACTGTTGCTCTCAAGCACCCAACACCACAACATCCCTTGATAATGAATTACTAGTACTATTTCGTTCATCCGTGGCTAATGTTAATTCAAATGGCTTTAGAGCCTATTACGATTTCATCGGTAAGATTAAGGAAGAAAAAATAATTTCCAAATTTTTTAATTAAAATTTCAAAAAAAAGACAAAAATGGCGGAATAATTTTTTCAACGACTGCAGCTTCTTCAACTCCAAGTAGCATTGATCCATGCGAACAAAATCCTTGTTTAAATAATGGAAGATGTGACAGGACAGACTTAGATTTTAAATGCTTTTGCCAAAGAGGATGGACTGGAAAGAGATGCGAGGCTCGTTTGTCCAAATGTAGTGAGATTAAGTGTCAAAATAGCGGCATATGCTTGGAAAATTTGGACGAGTGTCTGTGCAAGCCAGAATTTACCGGCGTAAGATGTGAAAAGCGAATCGAAGCTTGTGAAAGCAATCCATGTCTAAAAGGAATATGTGTTAATCTAGCAGAAAATATGGGCTTCAAATGCTACTGTCTGTCCAATTATACTGGTCCAAGATGTGACATAATGTTGACCAAAAAATACTGTAAACCCAATTTGTGCTTGAACAATGGCAAGTGCATTGAATCGCCTCATTTAGAGGGGTTTGTCTGCAAATGTTCTGTGAACCATTTTGGAATATTTTGTGAGAAGAATATCTGCTCTAGAGACAATGTTTGTGGAACTGGTCAGTGTTTTTTAAAAGAAGAGGGTGGCTATTATTGCAAATGTCGAGATGGAACTACTGGAGACAACTGCAAGTCTCATCCGTGTTCGACTGGAATTTGTGGTCAGCATGGCACATGTGAACAAGTCAGTTCATTCGGCCAAGATTACATGTGTAAATGTGCACCCGGCTACTCTGGTTTGCATTGTGAGACAAAATTGAACACATGTTTTTCGGATCCATGTGTAAACGGAAAATGTTTTGAACAAAATGACTCCGACTTTGAATGTAAATGTGATTTTGGTTATGTGGGAAAAAAATGTGATATCCGTAAGAAATTATTAAATAAAAATAAATTAACTATTATTAAAATTATCTTTTAAAATTTTAAAAATTAGCTTTTTTTTCGAATTTGACCCAATCTGTGTGTAATTCAAATCCGTGTATCAACAACGGAATTTGTTTTGAAAAAAGAAATAGTGTTTCGGAGTATATTTGTTTTTGTCCACCTGGATTTATTGGACTCCACTGTGAAATAGCAGTCCAACTTGATGACAATATATGCAAAGAAGGTCTTTGTAAGCATGGGAAATGTATCTTATCAAATGAAAGGTAAGCATTTTTTGATTATTAAATTTCAGTAATCAACATTAAAAAAAATTTCAATAAAGATGAGAAAATTATTATTAATTAAAAAAAATAATTTTATTTACTGCTCAAATAATCTTAGCTCTTAAAAAAATTGTATTTTTTTGATTATTTTCAATTTTGTTTAAGAAAGGTATTTTGTGAAATGATTTGGGGTCAAGTTTTTGTCAAGAAGAGGAATTAAAAAAAATTTGAAATAAATTTAGAAAGAATAATTGAATTCAATGCAAAAATTGTCAATCAGTATTAAATTGAAAAGATTCCTCTATGAAATTATTTATTTGCTGATTAAGCATATTTTTTTAAGATTTAAAAAACTTTAAGAGAAAATTTTTTTTCTCAGCAATATAAAAGCTATGATTTAATTTATTTTAAATAAGAGTAAAAAGAGTTAATCTTTTAATCTTTTCTATTTTAATTAAAACAACCAATTCTGATAATAACAATATCATCATATTGTAGAGAAAACAAAATTCATAGGTTCAACTGCACACTAATAATATATCGACTCTTCAAAAAAAAAATGACATTAGATAAAATTTACGGAAACTGATCATCATAATGATGAAAACAGAATTTGTTAAGCCAATATTTTTAATCACCAAATTTTACCGTGTTACCGTATGTAAATATGAATTTTATTAGTAAAGTAAATCACATTTCCAAACAAATCAAATATAATTACCATTGATTGGATTTTGATTAATTAGTTAATTTAAAAATAATTCTTTATTAAAAATTATAAATTTTTAAAATATTAATTCTTTAAAAAATTAAACAAAGATTAAAAAATATTAATTTTACATTTTAATTTAAAAATTCATTTGTCATTTAATGTCAAATATTTTTTTTTAGAACAAAAAGTTTTTAGCCACACTTTTTTTAAATTATTAAAAATTGTGAAACTGTTACAAATAATTTTTTTTCTGAATCTACTTTCTCTATTATTTGATTATTATTTTCTCTACAATTTGATGATATTTTTATAATTAGAATCCGTTGTTTTAATTTAAAGATTAAAGAATTGATTTAAAAATTTATTAAAAAATTGTTTTTTTTTAAAGTCAGGTTTGTCAATGTGATAGAAATTGGCATGGTTCACGGTGTGACCAGTTTGATCCGTGTTCTAACCCAAATCCGTGCAATAATAATGGTAAATGTCTACTCAGACCTAATGACCAATACATTTGTTCGTGTTCAAATGGCTATAGCGGACAAAAGTAAGTAAAAGTATTAAAATAATCAAAGTTTAAAATTCTTATTAAAGCTGCGAAATCTCGCCAAAAATAAAATGCTTAAACGATTTGTGCCTAAACGGCGGAACCTGTATTCCAGATAGAAGAAATAAAATAGGTTTTAGATGTTTATGTTCGCCCAATTTTGTAGGACCCAACTGCATGTACAACATCAACTCTTGTGCCTCTAATCCATGTGCTGAAAATCAAATATGCAAAAATAAGGGTTATACTTACGAATGCCATGGTTTTTTCAAAAGAACCAGCATGTCTCTATCCACACGATCTACTTTTGCCAACTTAATTCTAATGCCAAAATCGAAAACCACCAGATCCCTTTGCGCACAAAACCCTTGCCAAAACAACGCCACTTGTTTTCAAATATCTAAGTCAAACTATCAATGTACATGTAGGCCAGGCTATACTGGGCAGTTTTGTCAATATTTGGATGAGTGTATGCTGAATAGAAATATTTGTAAAAATAATGGAAAATGTTATATGAATGATGGTAGGGCGGCATGTGAGTGTCGACCGGGTTTTCAGAAACCACACTGTGATCGTCTAATTGACATGTTCAAGTTTAGGCCATTTAACCATACGTTTTGTGAGATAAATGTGTGCCAAAATGGTGGTAAATGTGTTCATTCGGATCTCTACAATAACAAAGTATTTGGAATGAAATGTTTGTGCGAAACTGGTTTTAGTGGTTTTTTCTGTGAGATTGAGATGCGCTCACCCAAAATTAAAAATTTCTACAAGTCAAGACATGTGCCACATATTTGCCAATCAACTTTTAACCAAACATTGGACCTTCCGCTTCGCATGGTCAAGCTACCTTACTCTAACAGTTCTTATTATGTTATTCAAAGCGATTTGGTTTGGTACATTAACGAGGGATCGATTGAAAATGACGTCCAAAAATGGCCAGTTCGAATCACTGATCTTTTTCCCGGGATCGAAATTGACATCGACGCCATTGTTTATGACTACCTCAATAATGAGATTTTAATTTTTAAAGTAATTCTAAAAGATAGTTAAAATTTTTATTTATTTTTTTATTTAAGGAAAATAAATATTGGACATTTAAAAAAGTTTTGAACAAAAAACATTCTTATAATTTACTAAATGACGGTGCATTGATGATAAAATCGAACTTTGGTTTGACAAGTGTAGAGAGTGGACTCTTTTTAAATGAGAATTCTTTATTTTTGATAAGGGACTCGAAGATAGTTCATTACGACAAAACGAAAGCTTTGGCTATTTATTTTTTACCTTTCAGGGTAAATAATATTCAATTTTGCGTTCCATATGAGCATAATAAATTTTACATTCTTGGCAAAAATCGGCTCTATTTATTCTATATAAATCCCAAAAAGCATCAAGTTTTTGTTGAATCAATTGACTCGGATTTGATCAATTCTTTTTTTTGTGAGCCATTTACCAAGGCAAGGAGCACCATTTTAGAAAATTCAAATAAAATTGAGAAATACATTCGACCATGTCCTGACCTCTTGAATATAAATTCAATAGTAAAACTTAACTCAACCACAGCGCTTGTCTATTATAAAGGTAGAATAATTTTATTTTGTGTTAAGTTTTTTAAAAATTTTTTTAAAGGAAATACGATTGAATATGTTGAATATGGAATAAATGGATACAAATTTTCGGAAAATTCCTTGAACAATTCTTTGGACATGGACTCAAGATCAAAAACTGATCTTAAATATTCAATGATTAATCTGAACAGAATTTTGTTTGTTTTTCAAGTAAAATAAAATTTTTTTTAATTTTTTATTTTATTAAAATTTTATTCTAGAATGATGCAGTTTGGTTGTTTTCGATGATGGATAATGAAATAATAAAAAGTTCACTACCAGCTTTGTTCAAAGATCTTTTTCCTAACAACATTGGTCTTGAATCGATAGTCAGTGCTCACTATTCGTCCACTAGTCAAAAATTTTATTTTTTCACAGGTGAAAAAAAATTCCAAAATAAACATTCAAAAAATTTTAAGTTAAAATTATTTTTTATTAGAGAAATATTATATAGAATATGAAAATGAAGATACTGTAACTCGTCGAAATTCAATAAGATATTTGTCTTCAAATTTGACGAATGTGATACAGAACCATGAGGATAGCGACAGTGTTTATCTGGTCGATGCGAACAACTTTGTGTACTATTTGAATTTAAAAAATGATTATCTTGAATCGATTGAGAGGCGAACTGTCAATATAAAAATATTTGATAATTGTATTCATCAGTAATTTTTTTTTCTTGATTTAATTTTTGATTTTTCTCTCTTTTTTTATTATTAAAATAAAATTGATTTTAGTAAAAAAATCTATATAGAGCAAAATTTTATTCTCGTATGAATTTATAGAAATAAATAATAATTAATAAATAATAATATGTGAATTTAAAAAAAAACTAAACTTAAATAAAACTTAAACATAAAAAATTTATTTAATTTAAAGTTCAAGAAATTCAAAACTTAAGTGATATCTGAATTTCTAAATTTGACTTTAAATTCTTTAACTACGTCAAAAAAGGGCCCAAAAATAGCTAACCCCTTAAAAAAGTTGAAGTTCTTGCAGACCCAGTTATTCAATGATGAAATTGAAATATTTTTTAAAATAATATTTTTTAAACAAATAAAAAATAAATCATGTGGTGTAGACAACTTCATCCGCTATTGCTAAAAAACTGTGCAGACGCCTTTACTGTTCTTTTAAGTTTAATTTTCATAAATTCTTTATCTAATAGTCAGCTTCCAATACAATTCAGATCAGCAAATATTACTCCATTCTTTAAAAAAGGTGATAAATCAACGGCCAGGAATTATCGTCCCGTGTCTTTAACTTCAATTCCGTGCAAAATTATGGAAAGCATAACAAGAACCAAAATGGAAGACTATCTTTATAAGAACAATATTATATCTAAAGAACAGCATGGATTTGTCAAGAAAAGTCATGTACATCTAATCTTATGGAAACTCAGGATTTCATCTCAATGAGTCTAGACAAAAGTATTCCTGTTGATGTAATTCTGCTAGATTTTGCGAAAGCATTTGATACTGTTCCGCACCGACGACTAATATCTAAATTGAAAGCGTATGGCTTTGATGGTCTGACACTAAAATGGATTGAAGCCTTCTTGAAAAAAAGAAGACAACGAGTTATTAAGATCATTTTATTTAACTTTTGTTCGTCCTCTTTTGGAATTTGCTGTGCCTGTATGGTCTCCAATTCTTAAGTCGGACTGTGAGAATGTTGAAAGGATTCAACGCAGAGCTACGAAATTTGTTTCTTCAATTGGAAACAAATCGTATGAAAGCAGATTGAAGGCTTTAAACATTCCAAATCTGGTGGAAAGAAGAAAAAGAGGTGATCTAATTCAATTATACAAGTTCATGCATGGAATAGAATTGGTTGAAAAAAGCAAAAATTTTAATGTCACCAAAATCCAAGGAAGAGATCACTGCTTCAAATATCACAAAGAAATTTCGAAGCTCCAACAAGAGATAACTTTTTTTTCAACAGAACCGCTAACATATGGAACCCACTGCCAAATAAATTAGTTGAAGCCCCCAATGTTAACAGCTTTAAAGCAGGAATTGATTGCTGGATGAGCAGCAATCAATCACATCAGCTGTGATAGTGTGCCTTATCAGCAAACTCGCTGGCTAGCCAGCTACAGTCAAAACTACTACTACTACTAAAATATACTCTGTAAGATCATAAAATTTTATACACTCTGGTCTATTTGAAAAAAAAGAAGAATTTTGTATAGTTTATCTTAAAAAAAAATGTGTCTTAAGCGATCCTTCGGACTACATATGATTCAACTAAAAAAAGTATTTTTTTTTGGCTTTACGAATTCCAAGTCAAAAATTAAAAATTTAGATGGCATTTAAGTTTTGAATTTCTTGAATAGAATGCAAAGGGTAACTGTTGATAAATATAGCTCAAATGGCTGGATGTCCTTAATGGTGTGCCTCAAGGATCGGTCCTTGGACCATTACTGTTTATCATTTTCATAAAGGACATACCGGAATCAGTACGAAATGCATGCAAATTTTTGCTGACGACAGCAAATTTATCTCCACAATACGTAATTCGCTTGACTTAAAACTTTTTCAATATAATGGCAATTTGTTAACTAGGCTGACACATGGCACATGAAATTTAACCAAAAGAAATGCAAAATTATGCGATTTGACTCTAAAGCTACCCCCAAATACCTTTTACCATTAAAAAAGATGCTTCACACAGGCATGTTAGAGCAGTCGTCCGTGGAAAGAGATATAGGTATAAATAGTTAGCTCAAATGAACTGAGCAGATAGACAAGGCAATCCAGACGGCAAATGGAGTCCTTGCTCAATTCGAAAATTCAAATTACTATTTTACCTTTAAATTCTCGGCAACGGACAAATTTTGAAGACTCTACACTGCGTTTGTAAAACCTCATCTTAAATACTGTACATCAGCTTAGAATCCTTTGCAAAAGAAAGACATTAAAAGACTGGAAAAAACTAACGTAGAGCTACCAAACTAGTGCCAGGTCTCTGATTTCTAAAAAATTGTATCCCTGCGCTTGAAATTAGAAGGAAAAGAGGGGATGCAATCCAACTTTTCAAAATTGTCAAAACACAGAGCATTGTTCATCTCATGCCTTAACAGTTTCAAGCCAAGCTCCAAAAATCAATCACCCATCGATGAATCTACGTAAAAAACCAAGACTCTGGAAGTAACTATGCTTGTCAAAGCCAAGAGAAAACTTCTTCACAAACAGAGAAGCATCCTTATGGAATGAGCTACTGGACGCTGTCATTTCTGCAACTTCATCAAATGCATTATAATTTTTCCGCTAATTAATATATTTTAGTTTTTAATTTTAAAATTAGTTTTTATAAATAAGCTTTAATCTATTTTAAGAAAATGAACTTTAATTTCGAGTTTAACTATGGACTCAATTTTTTTTCTTTATATTTATCAAAATTTTGAAATAATAATTTGAAATGAAATTTCTAATTTTTAAAAATACCTTTCTATTTTCTACAATCTACCATTTTGCTTAATATAATAATTATCTATAATAATAAAAAAAATAAAACAATTTAAGATTTTTTGATCATGCAGTTAATTTATTCAATTTAAAACAAAAAAAAAATTGATCAAGGACATGCTCCACAAGATTTTGGACAAAGTGTTTTGACAAATTGGTTTTTACAATTCTCTGTTTTATCTCCTTTCATAAATTGAATTAAACAAGCAGCATCATCAGCGCAAGTTTTTAATTTGCAATTATTGCTCGGATCATATACATTTAGCTCAGCATTGTTTCTATCAAAAAGCTTCAAACATTGGCATTTGCAAGCTGACCCTTCGTAGACAACTTTTCCCAAATTTTCACATGAATAGTCTTTGCAGCACATACATTTAACTGGACATTTGAAAAAGTCAGAATCGGAAGAATTGAAACAATTAATATTGGAACAAAAAAGGTCATCTTTTGCTTGACATGGATCAGGTTGGTATTGACATCTTGGTCCTTGAAAACCATAGCTGCAAGTACACTTACAATTAGTTGTATTCAATATCCCTCCATTTAAACATGGCATGCAGTAATTGGTCAAAGCAGATGGTTGTTCGCAAAAGCATTTCTTCGGACATTTATCCGAGTGTAAGCTACAATCCAAAGTGGAACATGTAGCATTATCATCTAATTCATTAATACAATCTATTTTTGGAATGCATTTGTTCAATTTGAGGTCCCATATTTGATTAGATGGACATGACTGTGCTGAAATAAAGACCATAAATTGGCTCAAAAAAAGAAGTGTAAATGGCGAAAAGGAATTTTTATTCATTTTTTTAACTCTTTTGATGCGTTTAAAAAATAAAATTTTAAAAATATAAAATTAAAATCAGTAAATTTATATTAGATTTATAAGAATAAAGAAAAACATTTAATTAGATTTTTTCTGTTGGTTTTCTTATAATGAAATAAAAGATTTAGCATGATTTTTAAATATTTGACTATTTGTTTTAAATTTTGAATATCACCTTCAGAAGTTAAAATATTTTTCAATGACTATTGACATTGTGCTGATCTTGATTTTTGATTTATTTGAATTATTCTGCTCAAACATCTTTCGCTTAATCTTAATTTCATTTATTTAATGGTGTTCTGTTCATAATATTCTGTCAAGTGGTTATTTGTTTTTGATTATTTCAGAAATATATTTTTTAAATTTAAAATTCAAAAGAAAGTCTAGAATATCAAAACAAACTGACTAATAAGATTTTCTCTAAACTGTCACATTGAAATTAATTATTAGATTAATATTAGAATCATAATTTTCATTTGATGGATTCCGAAAAAAATTTAAAATTTTGTTCCAAAATATTTAAAAAAATTAAAAATGGCTTGATTTACCGATTACAGTATTTCCGGTAAAAACAGCAATAAGAAAGCCAAGATTTTTTCAATTCTTTTTGGCAGATAAAAAACTTTAACCTTCAATGAACATTTATTCATTCGAATTTAGTATTAAAAAGATAAAATAAATATTTTTTATAGTCTCAATTTTGTTAAATTAAAATAAAAGATTTAGCAAGATTTAAATTTTTGATTTTTCTCTTCGATCTTATTTACTATATTGCTTACAATGTTCTTTGATTCCAAATTTTCTGAAGCTGTTTTTAGTTTAGTTATAAGTAATTTTCAAAATAAAAAAAACCTAGAGAATCAAAAATTTAAGTCGTTCTATTGAAAAAAATTTGAATTGATGTTCGTCTTAACGTCATCAAACGAGTAAAACTTGAAAATAAACCTTTTTTAAATGAAAATTTTTGTTATTGTTATCTTTAAAATTATTTGAAAAATTAAAAAATATTATATAAAAATCAAATTAATTATGATATATTAAAAAAAAAAAATTTATATTTTCGATCCTGAGGTGTCCATTGAAGGTATCCTTGGATCCGTGTTTCTTTCATTTTTGTATATGTCCAAGCCATGACTCAAGAAATTTAAAATACAACTTATATATAATTTAAAATTGATTTAGTAGTAGTAGTAGTAGTTTTGACTGTAGCTGGCTAGCCAGCGAGTGTGCTGATAAGGCACACTATGACAGCTGATGTGATTGATTGCTGCTCATCCAGCAATCAATGCCTGCTTTAAAGCTGTTAACATTAGGGGCTTCAACTAATTGATTTGGCAGTGAGTTCCATATGTTAGCGGTTCTGTTGAAAAAAGTTATCTCTATGTTGGAGCCTCGAAATTTCTTTGTGATATTTGAAGCAGTGACCTCTTCCTTGGATTTTGGTGACATTAAAATTGTTGCTTTTTTCAACCAATTCTATTCCATGCATGAACTTGTATAATTGAATTAGATCACCTCTTTTTCTTCTTTCCACCAGATTTGGAATGTTTAAAGCCTTCAATCTGCTTTCATACGGTTTGTTTCTAATTGAAGAAACAAATTTCGTAGCTCTGCGTTGAATCCTCTCAAGATTCTCACAATCCGACTTAAGAAATGGAGACCATACAGGCACAGCAAATTCCAAAAGAGGACGAACAAAAGTTAAATACAATGATCTAAATAACTTACAATCAAAACGAGCGAATGATTTCCTGATGCGACCCAACATTTGATTTGCTTTGTTTGTAGCCTCTATCACTTGGTTTTTCCATTTGAGATTTGTATTGAAGATAACTCCAAGATCTCTTTCGGTTTCAGACGTTGATAACTGTTTACCATTAATAGAATAAGTGAATTCTTTGTTTTTATGACCGTAATGCATAACCACACATTTTGATGTGTTGAAGAGAAGAAGCCAATCTTGAGTCCACTTGAAAATTAAATCTAAATCTGATTGAAGTTTCACTGCGCATATTTCTGATACCGTTTGCGAGAATATTTTTGTATCATCTGCATACATTTTGACAATATTCTCTATTCCTTTTGGTAGATCATTGATATACAAAACGAACAAAAGTGGACCAATCACTGATCCTTGTGGTACACCGCTAAAAATCTCAACCCAATCCGACAAAATTTCACCTTGAACAACTCGTTGTCTTTTATTTTTCAAAAAGCTTCAATCCATTTTAGTGTCAGACCATCAAAGCCATACGCTTTCAATTTAGCTATTAGTCTTCTGTGCGGAACAGTATCAAATGCTTTCGCAAAATCTAGCAGAATTACATCAACAGGAATACTTTTGTCTAGACTCATTGAGATGAAATCTAGAGTTTCCATAAGATTAGATGTACATGACTTTTTCCTGACAAATCCATGCTGTTCTTTAGATATAATATTGTTCTTATAAAGATAGTCTTCCATTTTGGTTCTTATTATGCTTTCCATTATTTTGCACGGAATTGAAGTTAAAGACACGGGACGATAATTGCTGGCCGTTGATTTATCACCTTTTTTAAACAATGGAGTAATATTTGCTGATCTGAATTGTATTGGAAGCTGACTATTAGATAAAGACTTTCTGAAAATTAAAGTTAAAGGAACAGTAAAGGCTTCTGCACAGTTTTTTAGCAATAGCGGATGAAGCTTGTCTACACCACATGATTTATTTTGATTAAGGTCTTGTAATTTTTTATAAACCACTTCATAACTAATATCATTTGGTTCAATGTCAATATATTCTGAATAGTTTTCATTTAGTTCAGCTACAAAAGGTGGAAGCTCCCCATCTTGTTCAATAACAAAAACATCTTGAAAACATTTATTTAGTAGATTTGATATCTCTTTCGGTTCTTGCGTTAATTCATTGTTTGACTTCTTTAATGCTTTGATTGATTCTCTGATTACTTGTTGATCATTTAGATATTTGTATAATAATTTTGGATTCTTCTTAGCTTTATCTACTAAATTTTGTTCATAAGTGAGTCTGGCTCTTTTTATTTCCGAAGAAACTAATTTACAGATACTTTTGTAATCATTATAAAGATTCATATCCTTCCAGTTACATGAACAGTTCCTGTATCTTAGATTTTTCTTATTCCTAATTAAGATCTTGAGATCATCTTTTATCCAAGGTTTTGAGATACTTTTCTTTTTAGAGCCATCCGTTACTGGAATGAATCGATTACTAGCTTCGCTGACATAGAAAATAAACTCATTGTACATTTCCTGAATATTTAAATTCTCAAATAAGTGCACCCAATCAATATTTGATAAAAAATCAGAAATTTTTTCAAAGTCAGCTTTACTATAAAGAAATTTTTCAATAATATATGATTCCTTACTAACCTTGTTTTTGAGTACAAAATTGAAAAAGATAACCAGAAAAAGAATTTAGAATAATAAATTAGCCAATTTGAATAAATTAATTTTTGTCTTTAGCTTTTTTAATAAAAAAAAAGTTTCCAGGTGAAACTTTATCTATTATGATAATTGCTATTTTGAACCGACCCCAATTTAAGGAATAGCGAAAATTAGATCGATTTCAAAAACGATGAAAAACCTTTGTATATTTTTATACACTGATGAATAGTAAGAATAGCTTTGTGATCAAGAGATCAATGTTGAAGTTGTAACGATTTATGCTTTCTTTATTTAATAATATTAATTTGATTTTTATAAAATTTGAAAAAAAATCCAAAAAAATAATTTAAAAACGTTTTGCTTTTTTAAATTTTATTTTTTCTTTTCTCTTATTTTTTAAAACAATTACAAAATTTTTATTTTTAATTTGTAATAATTATTTTATGAAAAATAAATGAAGTTTAAATATTTCTTTCATGATATGGGCTCTAACCTGCTGATTAACCTTGAAATAGAAATAAAAAGTGATATTGGGTAGAATATGTGAGTCCCCATTTTAGCTGGCTATTTCTGCTTCGCTAACTGACTGGCTTATATGGTTACTCTTACCACGCTTTGCTCCTCTCTTAACAGGCCTGTTCTTCGTTCATATGATGCTTTTAATTTCTCGCGAATTCTATCAGGTCTTGCTTGAAGCATTTTTGCTTTTATTTCTTCTCTTTTAGCTATCAGTGCCTATGTTTCATCTGATAACCATCTTTTCCTTTTCGCTTTATAAATCCAAAATCTGTTTTGATTTTTTTCAGTAGTCTTCTCGAATTTTTAACTATCTTTTGTATAAATTATCGGAGTTTAACTAAGGAAGCTTCTCTTGCTTATCTTTTTATGTTCAATTTTTTTTTAAGTTTTCTTATCAAGTGATCCATCAGTTTAATCAGTTTAAATTTTTCTGAAGTTTCAATTTTTTATTTAATTTTAAATTTTTATTTTGTCCATTATTTATAAAATACTAAATATAAAATATTAAATAAAATTTTTAAAAGTTTTTTTCCTATAATTTTTGAACTTAATTTCACGTTAGTTATCTTTTTTCTGAATAATGATACAAATTGAGAAAAAACGCTCGATTCTGGTAGAATTATTTAGAATATTAATCAGGATTCGAGTCAATTTGAACAAATAAGGAAATTAAAAAAGAAATCTTAATTCAAGATTGACAAGTTGAGCGATTGAATTCCTTATATTTGATGATTTTTATTTTCATTCTATTCAAATTATTTTTTTACTATTGAAAAATATATAAAAAATCAAATTTTTATTAAAAATTAAAACTAAAATCTAAAATATATAAAAATTAAGTTTATTAAAAGCCTCATGATGCATGATGTTAAAGACATTTTCATTTTTTAATTTGAGGACAGATATTACTGACGTTTTCTGAATTGCTTGTAGTTTTTTGATATTTTTTTCTGAAAATAAATATTTTAAAGTATAAATTTCGTAGTATAATTTGATTGAGAGTCCATTTTTTGTTTTACATTATCGTATTTGGATTCAAACTTGTGTTGCGACTTCCTTTAATTTCGTCTATCAGAATATTAAAATTTAATTAATAGAATTTAAGACCTATGATTTATTTTGGCTCACTATTCTATTTTCATTAAAGATCAGTGAGAATTTTAGCTTTTTGATTATTGATTATTGCTTTTATAAAAAAAAGTATTAAATTAGAAGTTAAGTTTAATTTAGATTTTAAAGATTAAAATTTTATTAAAATCATTTATTGAATATTAAAATTAGAGTAAGCAATTGCAGGTTTTCGGGCATAAAGCTTTAAGATCATTATCATCACAAAAAGCATCACTGCAATCTTTTGGATCATTTGGCAAAGAATTGCAATCAGGACCAATTGAACAATCATTTCCACTAAAGCCGGGTTGGCAGATGCACTTACATGAAGCTGGATCAAAAACACCATTATTTTGACATAAAATTTGACTACAAGGCTTAAAAAAAAATATAAAACATCATATTAAAGAATGATTTATAAAACTTACCTTTGGCGAAATAGTGGAAATTATTGGTGAATTTTTACATTGACACGTTTTCGGGCATAAAGCTTTAAGATCATTATCATAACAAAAAGCATCACTGCAATCTTTTGGATCATTTGGCAAAGAACTGCAATCAGGACCAATTGAGCAATCATTGCCACTAAAGCCGGGTTGGCAGATGCACTTACATGAAGCTGGATCAAAAACACCATTATTTAGACATAAAATTTGACTACAAAGCTAAAAAATTATTAAAAGCTAAATTAATAATTATGATATCGTAAAAAAAAAAATTACATTTTGAGGAGGAGTTGACTTTTCAAAGGAAATTGAAGAAGAATCACTGAGAGAAGGTGATTCTGAAGAAAGTTTAGTAGTTGTTGTTGTCTTCAATGATTCTGCAGAAGTTAAAGCAGGTTCTGAAGGTGTTGTAAAAGAATCCGTAATGATTAATGGTTCAGAAAATGGAATGCTAGAATCCTTGGAAAATATAGTTTCTCCTGAAAAAGATGATGTTTCAAAACGTGTTGGAAATGAATCGGTCGAAAACGATAATTCACTCGAATGAATAGTTGATTCTGTAGATATAAATATTTCAGGAGATGAAACTGTTGACTCTAATTTATTTGTCGACGAACTTGGATTATTTTTGCATCGACATATTTTTGGGCAGAGAGATTTAAGATCATCATCGTAACAAAAGTCCGGGTTGCAAATATCTGGATCAGCAGGTAAAGTATCACAATCTGAAGCAATTGAACAATCATTTCCACTAAAGCCGGGTTGGCAGATGCATTTACATGAAGCTGGATCAAAAACACCATTATTTAGACATAAAATTTGACTACAAAGCTAAAAATAAAGTAATAATTATGATATCGAAAAAAAAAAATTACATTTTGAGGAAGAGTTGACTTTTCAAAGGAAATTGAAGAAGAATCACTTAGAGAAGGTGATTCTGAAGAAAGTTTAATAGTTGCTGTCGTCTTCAATGATTCATCAGAAGTAAAAGAAAGTTCTGAAGGTGATGTAACTAAATTGGTTATTGTTGATAATTCAGATGTACCCTTGGTTGTTTCTTCTATAATTGTTGATTCTCCATTACTTGTAGCTGGTTCTGGAAATGTTGTAAAAGAATCAGTTATGGCAGATGATTCAGAGGCACCCTTGGTTGTTTCTTCTTTTATTGTTGATTCTCCATAACTTGTAGTTAGTTCTGAATTTGATGTTATAGAATCAGTTATGGCAGATGATTCAGAGGCACCTTTGGTTGTTTTCTCCATAATTGTTGATTCTCCATTACTTGTTGCTGGTTCTGAATTTGATGTAAAAGAATCAGTTATGGCAGATGATTCAGAGGCACCCTTGGTTGTTTCCTCCATAATTGATGATTCTCCATTACTTGTAGCTGGTTCTGGAAATGTTGTTAAAGAATCAGTAATGGCAGATGATTCAGAAACATCCTTGGTTGTTTCTTCTTTTATTGTTGATTCTCCATAACTTGTAGTTAGTTCTGAATTTGATGTTATAGAATCAGTTATGGCAGATGATTCAGAGGCACCCTTGGTTGTTTCTTCTTTAATTGATGATTCTCCATTACTTGTAGCTGGTTCTGGAAATGTTGTTAAAGAATCAGTAATGGCAGATGATTCAGAGACACCCTTGGTTGTTTCTTCTTTTATTGTTGATTCTCCATAACTTGTAGTTAGTTCTGAATTTGATGTTATAGAATCAGTAATGGCAGATGATTCAGAGACACCCTTGGTTGTTTCTTCTTTTATTGTTGATTCTCCATAACTTGTAGTTAGTTCTGAATTTGATGTTATAGAATCAGTAATGGCAGATGATTCAGAGACACCCTTGGTTGTTTCCTCCATAATTGATGATTCTCCATTACTTGTAGCTGGTTCTGGAAATGTTGTTAAAGAATCAGTAATGGCAGATGATTCAGAGGCACCCTTGGTTGTTTCTTCTTTTATTGTTGATTCTCCATAACTTGTAGTTAGTTCTGAATTTGATGTTATAGAATCAGTTATGGCAGATGATTCAGAGGCACCCTTTGTTGTTTCTTCTTTTATTGTTGATTCTCCATAACTTGTAGTTAGTTCTGAATTTGATGTTATAGAATCAGTAATGGCAGATGATTCAGAGACACCCTTGGTTGTTTCCTCCATAATTGATGATTCTCCATTACTTGTAGCTGGTTCTGGAAATGTTGTTAAAGAATCAGTAATGGCAGATGATTCAGAAACATCCTTGGTTGTTTCTTCTTTTATTGTTGATTCTCCATAACTTGTAGTTAGTTCTGAATTTGATGTTATAGAATCAGTAATGGCAGATGATTCAGAGGCACCCTTGGTTGTTTCTTCTTTAATTGATGATTCTCCATTACTTGTAGCTGGTTCTGGAAATGTTGTTAAAGAATCAGTAATGGCAGATGATTCAGAGACACCCTTGGTTGTTTCTTCTTTTATTGTTGATTCTCCATAACTTGTAGTTAGTTCTGAATTTGATGTTATAGAATCAGTAATGGCAGATGATTCAGAGACACCCTTGGTTGTTTCTTCTTTTATTGTTGATTCTCCATAACTTGTAGTTAGTTCTGAATTTGATGTTATAGAATCAGTAATGGCAGATGATTCAGAGACACCCTTGGTTGTTTCCTCCATAATTGATGATTCTCCATTACTTGTAGCTGGTTCTGGAAATGTTGTTAAAGAATCAGTAATGGCAGATGATTCAGAGGCACCCTTGGTTGTTTCTTCTTTTATTGTTGATTCTCCATAACTTGTAGTTAGTTCTGAATTTGATGTTATAGAATCAGTTATGGCAGATGATTCAGAGACACCCTTGGTTGTTTCCTCCATAATTGATGATTCTCCATTACTTGTAGCTGGTTCTGGAAATGTTGTTAAAGAATCAGTAATGGCAGATGATTCAGAGGCACCCTTGGTTGTTTCTTCTTTTATTGTTGATTCTCCATAACTTGTAGTTAGTTCTGAATTTGATGTTATAGAATCAGTTATGGCAGATGATTCAGAGGCACCCTTTGTTGTTTCTTCTTTTATTGTTGATTCTCTATAACTTGTAGTTAGTTCTGAATTTGATGTTATAGAATCAGTAATGGCAGATGATTCAGAGGCACCCTTGGTTGTTTCTTCTTTAATTGATGATTCTCCATTACTTGTAGCTGGTTCTGGAAATGTTGTTAAAGAATCAGTTATGGCAGATGATTCAGAGGCACCCTTGGTTGTTTCTTCTTTAATTGATGATTCTCCATTACTTGTAGCTGGTTCTGGAAATGTTGTTAAAGAATCAGTTATGGCAGATGATTCAGAGGCACCCTTGGTTGTTTCTTCTTTAATTGATGATTCTCCATTACTTGTAGCTGGTTCTGGTAATGTTGTAAAAGAATCAGTAATGGCAGATGACTCAAAGGCACCCTTGGTTGTTTCTTCTATAATTGTAGATTCTCCATAACTTGTAGCTGGTTCTGAAGTTGATGTAAAAGAATTTGTTATTTTTGATGTTTTGCTTTCAAATATTGATGTTTCTATTGAAGATTTTGTTGCCTCTGAGCCAGAGACTGATGATACACTTGAATATTCACATTTTTTACACAAATTTGGACAATAATATTTTATTTCCTCATTAAAACAAAAATCAATTGTATACTCAATACAATTTTTTGGATCTTCTAGATTACAGTCCAATGTTTCACATCGTTCTCCTTTTAGATTTGGAAAGCATTCGCATTCACAATTACTCGTTATCTTTCCTCCGTTTTCGCAAATTTTCTCACATTTTTGTGTTATCATAGTCGATTCAAACGACGATGTTGTTTCTTTTTGGAAAGTTGTTTTTTCATTACATTTATTGCATAATTTTGGACAATAATTTTTTATTTCATTATTAAAGCAAATATCCACTGAATACTCTAAACATTTTATAGGATCTTCTAAATTGCAATCTAATTTTTCACATTGTTCTCCTTTGTAGTTAGGAAAGCATTCACAAGAACAACTCTCGGTTAATCGTCCTCCATTTTCACATTTTTTGTCACAATTATATGTCGCTGTTGTGTATTTTGTTGTGTCATTTACAAATCCAATGCATTTTTTGCACAAATTTGGACAGTAGTTCTCTATTTCTTTTAGAAAACAATCATCTATTGTGTAGCTTAGACAGCTTCTTGGGTCACCAATGCTGCAATCTAAATTTTCACATTTTTCTCCGTTGTAATTTGCAAAACAATCACATTTGCATGTATCGCTATTAAACCTTCCACTATTTTTACACTCAGTTACATTACATTTTTCTATGTTTTCACACAGTTCACCGCTATATCCTGTAGTGCAATTACATTTGCAATCATTCACGTTGAATGTTCCATTGTTAAAGCATTTATCAAACCCGCAATCACAAGTTTCTTTTTTGCACATTCCTGGACAGTATTCTTTGATGTCTTCAACGCTACATAAGTCTGGTGTTAAACTTAAACCACAATCTTTTGCTTGATTACTGCAATTAAATCTTTCACATTGGTCACCTTTAAAAAAATTTAGAAAGATAATTAAAACTTTTTCCTTAATGAATCTACCAAAATATCCTGGAAAACCTTAAGGTAATTTAAATGATTAAATTTTTTAATTTAGACTTAATTAAAAATTTAAATTTACATTGACATTTTCCATTTTCCTGTTTTCCGCCGTGCCAACATTCTTTTTCATTTTGACCTTTTGAATTTATCACCAAAAGCGCTAGAATTATTGATATTAAAATAAAAATTTTCATCTTAAAAATTTTTAAATTTTCTAAAAAGTGGTTCTGATTTTTTTGTCGAAATAAATAGATAATTGTTCTAAGGTGAAAAAAAACTTAAATTGATTAGTATTTATTTGATAAACAAGCATGTTTCGACTTTAATTTGATACGCATAAATTGGGAAGAATTCAAAATGATTATTAAATATTAAAGATTATAAAGAATTCTTATAAAATTATATGAATCAATAGCCTTTTCTGTCTAATATTTGACAAATATTTATTTTTATTTAATCCATTTTGTTAGAATTGAAGCAGATGAGTTTTTTAGTTTCAAATTTCGAAAAATTTTATTATTAATTATTCAAGTTAAGACAATAGTTGATTTTAAAGGATAAATAGTTAAATTGATATTTTTGTAGCAATTTTTGTTAAATATTTAAATATTTGCCAAAATTAATACCTTAGAACTTTTTTGATACATTGTAATTTTGAAACTTTTTTAAAGCCAAAATTTCTAAATGTAATATGATATCTATTTTTATTTTACCAATTAGCTGTAAAGATAGATTATCTTTGATTTTAAAAATTGTTAAATTTTTTAAATATTTTTTCTTTTAAAAAAATTTTTTCTAGGAATTTTCAAAATTCTTTCATAATTGAGTCTAATGAACATTTTTATTTTAAAATAGAACTTTGATTAAATGGAAAATTATACAAAATAATCAGAGAAATTTTTCAAAAAATTCAAATTTAAAAAATAACTTATTTTCAATTGTGATGCTAGTTTGATCTTTTCTAATGATGTATTCTTAACGAAAATTGAATTTCAGAATTTTGGTTAATATATCATTAACTTAGCTTTATCTGAAACACGTATCCAGATTGCCGGATCCCCTAGATTTGCTATCTAAAAGACACGGATTTTTCTAAAGAATTTTGACAACAATCCTAAAAAATGGATCCGGTAAAACAAAACGATATCTAAAAAATGAATATAGAAGAAAATTCTATATAATTTAAAGTTACAACTTTATAAAAATTTAAAAAAAATATATGAAATAATTTTTAAATAAATTTTTACTTTTTATTCCTTTAAATTATTTTTTTTTAATTTTTTGATGAGAAAAGAAAAGTTCACTCCCATGGGTTTGAAATTTAATCCGTTGATCTGGCAATCTGGATCTTTGTTTTAGGAACAACCCATTAACTGAATGCATTTCGATAGATCAATAAAAATTTTATTAAACGAAAAAATCAAGCATTTACTATCTTACAATAGTAATTTTTTGTTTTTTTTAGCAATCAAATTAAACAATAAAAAATTAATTAATTTAAAAAGAGAAGTTCATTTCGGTGTCTCAATTTGGGTAAAAAAATACAAAAAATTTAGAAATAAAATTTAGAAAATTGGTTTATTAAATACTTAATCATTTAAAATAAGCTTATTAAAATTGAATAATGGAAATAAAAAAGTATTTAACATTTGTTACAAAGTTTCGGACAAAACTGTTCAATTAAAGGAATTTTACAATTTTGTCCAGTACAGAATTCTGGATCTTTATCACATAGAGGCTTCTCACAAAATTCTCCTGTATAAAGTAGTAAGCATTCACAAGAACAATTTCCAGTCACCAAAATTCCAGTACTTCCACAATCAATATTACAACTCTGGTTTGTTGTTAAACCATTTTCTTCTGTAAAATCAGTATCATTGATACTTAGTGAGAAAAACTCATCATCAGTTGATGATTCCGAAAAAAGTCCTGAACTCAATTCTGTATTTAGCATGTCCCAATTATCAGATGTTTTCTGGTCAAATTCTGACACAGTAAAATCAGTCAATTTATCACTGGAAAACTCAGTTGGGTTTTGCCCACTTTCTGTTGAAATAGATGCAAATATACTTTGAGCTGAATCTATGCTTGAGGATGTTTCTGGAAGTTTTGAAATGTTTTCAGATTCTGTAGAATCCTTTGCTGTGTCTTGTTCAGAAGCTTCAGTAGTATGATCAATTGAAGTTCCTTGATTTGTTCCACCAGGCAAAGTTACGTCAGTTAAAGAAAAAGAATATTTTGAATCATCGGTAAATGGGACAGAACTCTGATAATTTTGGTCGGTGTTTGGTAATTTTGTTTCATCAACAACAGTACTCGAATCAATATCTATTTTAGATGATTGGTTTTGGTCAGTACTTGTTACAGACTGATCTGTAGATATTTGGTTCGATTCCGTAATTGTATTCAAGCTTGAAGAGGCACCATTTGTTCCTGGTGATTGGGAAATTTGAGTGAATGATTCAGTATTGTCAGTGATTCCGCCTGGATTCGAGCTTGATGGTCTGCTAAAATCACCAGTTTCTGTGTATGAATTTGTTTCTGATGAGGTGTTATTTGTCTGATAGGCATCTGAGGATGAAAAAGCATCCGAAACTGAATATTGTTCAGTGTTTAATGGATCAGTTTGGGTGTTATTTTCGACTGAATCACATTTTCCACACAAAATTGGACAATAATCTTGAATTTCTTGAACAAAACATTTATCGACATTATCACATATGTTAATTGGGTCCTGTTTACAGATAAAAGTTTCACATTTCTTCCCTTTTGTAGAGCTCAAGCATTCACATTCACAAGTTTCACTATTCCATTTTCCCGAATTTAAGCATTCGAGATTTTCTGTGCATGTTTTATTAGCTGGTATATCTGGACATTTAAAGCATAAATGCGGACAATAAAGTTCTATCTCTTTAATGCTGCAAAAGTCGATTGTATAAGGAATACAAATACTGGAATCCGGAATGTCGCATGATAAATTTTCGCATTTTTCTCCACTAAAATTCGGAAAGCATTCACATTCACAGGTCTCTTCATTAATTAGACCCAAGTTTTCACAAGATTTGGAGCATTTTTTTGGATTTTCACAAATTGTTCCTTCAAATCCATCAGAACATTCACAACTACAGCTTTGTTGATTAAATGTGCCATTATTGATGCATCCATGAAAGCCACATTTGCAAGCTTCTGGACTACACATTAGAGGACAATAGTTTCCTATTTCAGCTATTGAACAAAAATCAGGTGTGAGAGTGATTCCACACGATGCTGCTTGAGTACTGCAATCAATTTTTTCACAATAATCGCCTGAATAGCTAAAATAGCCTTTAGAATATTTAAAAGTTAAAAAAATTAAGGACCAAGAAATAGAAAATTAGAAATACATTCACATTTGCACAGGTCCTGGTTAAAAAATCCACCATTTAGGCATTCTTTGACTACACAATTGCTTTTGCTTTGGGACCAAAGAGCTAAAAGAAATAAAACTTCAAAAAGCATTTTTATTTTTATATTAACTGTTTTAAAATAAGTTTTTATACTCAAATTAATTAACCAGTCTTTTAACTACAGATGTAACAGTGTCACGTAGCTTAAACAATTCTTAAAAATTTTTAAATTTAATAAATATTTACACATTGAAATGTTTTGATTAAAAAATAATTGAACACTAATCCCATTTCAAAGATTAGTATACCAGTATATTTCAAAAATTTTTATTAAAATCAATTAAAATAAAAAAGAATTCTTATTTTTTTTTTCATACAGTTAAATTTTAATTTAAAAAAATCTAGATTTAAGGTTTAAGATTAAAAGTAAAATAATTAAATTTTTCTATTTAAATAAGAATTTTGAATCTGTAAAGCTGCATAATATTTGCTTGGATTTATGCGTCTTAGTACACGATGATAAATTGCGCGGAATTTACAATTATTAACAGTGGAACTTGAGTGTTTGTATCCAAAAAACTGAATACAATCATGCTCTGGATTTATATCGTTCAAATTGAACTCTTCTAAATAGCTTAGATCAACCAAGCATTTGAATTTGTGAATAGATATATCTTCATTAAAATCAATGTTTGCTTCATCTAACTCGGAAAATTCAAGTCCATTTTTTTTTAAAAACTTGTTTGAGATAATTGTTTCGATGCTTTCTTCACTACATATTACCAGTTGCTTGCCATCATTTAGTTCATTATCTGGCTCAATTTTTCCGGTTATTCGAACAAGTCTCTTATCTACACTCTTCATTAAGCATAATTCAGATAATTTCAAATTTAGGATCAGGTCTTTGTTAGACATCTAATTTAAGAATTAGATTTTTTTTTAAACTGAATTTAATTCAACAATAATAGCTTTTTAATTGTCTTAAATTCAAAGTCAGTTTTAGTTTTAAAATTTATTCAAAAAAAATTTATTTAATTTAAAATTCAATTTCATCAAATGAATTGACATAAGCAAAATTTTTTCTTTCCTTGTCCGGATTGTCTTCTCTTTTTAGAACACAAACGTTAATACCTGCTTGGGTTGCAGCTTCTGCTTCTTTTAAAGCGAAAAAAAATAATTCAAAAATTTTTTTTTAAATATTTAATCACCTCGGATTAGATCAGTAAGGAATAAAACTTTTTCGCCTGATTTTCCTAGTGAATTTAAGATATTCAAATAGCTCTGGGGCTCAATTTTAAGTCCAACATTTGTATCGAAATGGCCAGAAAAATACTAAAAATTTTACTTGTGAATTTTACTTATTGAAAATTTCTAAACTACTTTTAATAAATTTCCCTTGTCTGAATAACTGAACAAAAGTTTTTGGGCTTCGATCGAACCAGAAGAATAAATGTAAATTTTGAATCCTTTAGAGATCCATCTATCAAAAGCCGGAACAACATCTTTATAAACACTAATTTTTTTTAACAAAAAAAATAGTTTAATTATTCGGAGGTCTTACTGTCCCTTGACTGTGCCATTTTTGTACGCAAACTGCCACATATGACCTTGTAGTTGTTTGAGAGGCTTCGCCTTTCTATCTTGGTCCATTTGCCACTTAATATTTGCTATCGCCGACTCAATTAGCTCTGTTTTGTTCTCAAAATTGTCTTTTATCTGAGGAACTTGATCTCCAAGGGACAAAAAATCAGACTTCGACTGATCGATCAACAGCCTAAGGTCCTCTCTACATTTTTCATCATTAAAATTTTCAGTCAAATAACTTTTAAGGTTTGATCTTATATAAGGAAACAAAATATCCTTTAAAAAATAATAAATTAAGAAAATTTTAGTAACTTATTTTTAATTTTTACTTTAACAAAACTAATTGATGTAGTTGTGCCTTCGATATCTGTTAGAATGGTATCGACACTTTCTTTTATTTTATATTTTAGACTCATCTAATCTAGATTTTATTTTATCAAAAAAATTAAAAGTTTATTTTGTTTAATTTTTTAATGAATTTTTTTTAACCATCCAAAAAATATTAAAAACCTAAATCAAAGTTTTGAAAGTATCAAAGTCAATTTTTTGCCTCTTTTTGTCTCGAAAACATCAAAGGTTTTTTTTTATTTTTTATTTTATTTTTTTTAAATTGACTTTTAAATCTTTTAAAGTACTATTTTAAGTTTTTTGGATCATTTCTTTCAAATATATTTTTTGGTATTTTGGTATGATATTCGCTTTCCGGATTGTTCATGAAGCGTTTTTCACGTTGATCCTCAATGCTGTTTTCGAGATATGGAGTTTTTTTATCGGTGATGGCAGTTTCGAACGAGTAGCCTATAAATCCGAGTATAACAGCTACTGGAAAAGTAATAATCGGAGCGTATCTTGATACGACTCGAATTAAAATTTGATTCATCTAGAAATTTATATTTACTTTTCCAGCTTTTTACTTTATCTAATGACGCTATCATTCGTCACTCAAAGTTAAGAGATATTTAAAAAAAAAATTTTTTATTCATCAAAATAATTAATAAAAGATTAAATAATTGGTAAAAAATATTTAAGAAAAGTCAAGTACACAAATATCAAAATAATTTCTCAAAAAAATAATAACTTGATTTAATGACTTAGTAAATCAGTAAAAAATACATCAATCAAGCATCTTTGTATTTGGGATAAATACTTGTTTAGATGAAAGAAGTCATTGGTTTTCACAGACCAACAAAGTCATTGAGCATTAAATTAATTAAAAATAGTGATCAAAAATCAAATTTTTTTTGTTGAAAATTATTTTGTATGTGTCTTAAAAAAAAATTTTTTTAAATTTTTAAGAAATTTTTTTTAATTTTTCTTACACAAATTAACCTCATCCACTTCGAGGACCAGGTCGTCTATCTGGACGAAAAGAACACGATCCACCAGAACTGTTTGATCCCATTAAAGGATTGAAATCTAATTTGAATTTAATATTAAATTGAAACAAAATTTAAATTTTACTATCATTTCTTAATCGGCCTTTTTTTTGTAAATTAGACGGGTTAAGTCCCAATCTGGAATAATCGTCGTTGTTTTTCGAATCCTTAATCTTGGAGCTAAGACCTTGTTTCTGTCTTTCATATTCTTCTATCTTTATTTGTGCCAGTTCCTCTTCTTTCTGTTTTAAATAAATTGAAAAAAAGTTTAAAAAAAATTCAAATACTTTTTTTTTCTCCTCGAGATATTTTTGTTTAGCTGCATCGAATGCCTCTTGTTGGCGACGTCTGGCTTCAGCTATTTTCATTGAATTTTCTAAATCTTCTTCTTCATTCTCTGAAACAAAAAATTAATTTTTTTGTAATTATTTGAATTTTTTTACTTTTGTCTCTGTTAATCGAAGTTAAATTTGGAATTTTGGTTTTTAAATGTGAATATAGATAGTAAATGGCTATGCAGGCGATCAATATAAACCATCCGTTTGATTGAACAAACGAAATAACTTTGAAAAATTATTTTTAGTTTTTATGATTAATTTAAGAATAAAATCTGATACTTAGGCTTATTTTGGAGAGAACTAGAGAAAAAAGTCCAATTTGAGAACCAAATGTGACGTTTTGGTCATCTTCATCGATTACTATGTGACCGTCGTCATCCATTTTTTTAAAATCTATAATAGTAATAAAATTTATAAAATTCAAAATCAGTTAAAATTTAACCACACATGCACAGAATAGAGATGAATTTATAATTTTAGAATTTACCAAATGAAATATTTCAATAAAAAAATTAACTTTACTTTATTGAGATAAAACAAACAGATGCGCATTTTCTTTTTATCAAAATTTTTATAAGAAAACAAAGTTATGTTGACTGTTGCATTGATTAAATTTTTTTTTTATTTGATTAATTTCTAATTATCTTGCTTTTTAAATTAAAAAAAAATTCCAACAGAATTTGTTAGCTGTAATGAGCCTAAAAAAACCCTTTGTATATAAAGCAATTTTTGTTAAATCGCTGAATTTTAAAATATTAATCTTTTTTCTATTAAAGAGAAATGTGATCATCAGAATTGAAATCATCTTAAGAACAAGTTTTTAATCAATTTTTAATAATGTGGCTCCTGTTTAATTGCTACTTTTTAAATTATAAAATAAATAATAGTCTTCAAGCTTTCTTAAATTTACCCTTGAAAAAAATTAAAATTTAACAGTTAAATTAAAAATTTTTAAAGAGTCATCATTAAATTTTGTTACAAATTTTGAAAATGTTTTACTTAAGTGCTTTACAGAGTTTGCAATCAGAAATTGTCCTTTTTTTAGTTGGGGATTTTTAACACTTTAAGAGCTCATTAATACTAATTCCTCCGAAATATTAAATCTTGATTCTAATTTATTTTTTGCTTAGAAATAAAAAAAAATTATATTTCACTTTGTCATTTCTATTTATTTTAGCAAAACTGAGGTTCTCTGAAAATGAGATAAACAATTTTATTTAAAAATATTTATATGAACTTGACTGGATTGCATATTTAATGAATTTTTTTTTTTTTTTTGTCGCAGATAGATAGCTACCATAGCGAAACTACATCTAGTCTCGCTCCACAGGTCTACTGCTGTAGCTTATTATTATTATTATTATTATTATTTTTTTTGATTAAAATTAAAAAGATAAAATATGAAATTAATTATTTATTTAGATGCTTTTTACTGCTTCAGTTTTAACTAGAAAATTGTTTAAGCTTTGGCAAGAGACATGAAACCAGGAAAGTATAATTCGAAAATAATTCAACCAAAAATAAATAGGTAACTCGAAAAGAATTTTATGTCTGTCTAAAATAGACATTTTTTAATTCTTTTATCAATTAAAAACTACGAATGATCAAGACAATAACTTTATATTGTAGAATATTTTTTTATTTTTTGTGAACATAAAAGCACGAAAAATCTATTATTTTTTGATATTTCTATAGTAAACAAAAAGATTCAAGCAAATTCCAGCAAGATCAAGCAAAATAAAAAACTGATGATAGTCCGATTTTGAAAAGTTCAATATTTTAACAATAAAATTAAGCTAAAGATGGCTTTTTATTTTTTAAATTAAATTAATATCCTTCTTTTTAAATAATTGATTCTAAGCTGTTATTTTTTTTAAAATTAAATAAATTTTGAAAAAAATTTAATTTTATAATGCAATAAAAATTATATATTTGATAAGTGGAATTTTAATTAAAATGAGATCTAAATTTAGAGGATATTCTAAAATGAAAAACCTTTTAAATTTTTTTATTTATCTAACATTGTTGCTCCAAGGATAAATTTTAAAATTCATATTTTAATAAGATAAATGAAACACATGATTTTGATAATTAAATCCTTAAAAAATATTCATAATTAAATTAAACAATGAATACAAGAACGAAAAAATTTGAGTCAGATTCAAAAAAAAAATTCGATTTTTCGACAATATTTAAAGTTCTGATTTTAATTTTTCTAATTTATTTTATTTTACTCAGTATATTTCCTTTTGGGTACACTATTATCAATTATGATGACACTTTTGATGATTTAAATTTGATCAAAACATTTGGATCAAAAAAAAAAGATTTGAATTTTCTCGATATTCAATTGAAAATAATTGATAAAAACTTTAGCCTTTATCATCGAGTGAATGGATTTAAATTTAATCCGGCGTTAGGACATTATCGAAATAGCCCTAAATTTTACACTCAAAATTCCAAAGAAAATCTTTTAAAAATCAGGCAAAATAACCCAGAACAGGAATTCATTTTCGCAGTGAAAAATATACAGACTAATCAAGATGACACTAAATGTTATAATGTGAGCATTTCCCATAAAATAAATTCAAAAATTGACCAAGAGACATGTTTTGAGCTAAACGGATATTGGTTTGGCGGACACGAGTCATATGGTCAACCTTACTGGCCTATAAACTCACAAATATTTGATTATGTACCTTATGTAACAGGGTAATAAATAAATTATTGACTTAACTCAACAAAATTTTTTTATTTTTTAGATTTGCAGATGATTGGAGTGCAGTCTTGGAACGGTATTGGATCAGTTCAAGCGGAGTGGCAATATTTGTTGATGATGATATACCTTTAATGGTGAAGCATTTGGACCCAGGCAAAATATGCCTCAAATCGTCCAAGGACTCGTTTCCGTACAGCTTTACGCCAGTCTATTCAAACAAGTTTGAATACACAATCTGTAAGGCTAACGACATAAAAAAATTACAACTTTTTATGATAGACAATTATTTTGGCAGACCCAAGTCTATTCCTGATCTGGCCATGATGAAAAAACCAGTTTTTACCACATGGAACTTTTTTTTCAGAAACATAAGTCAAAAAGTAGTTTTAGACTATGCTAGAGAAATTTATAGAAATAATTACTCAATAAGCCAACTGGAAATAGATGATAAATGGGAAGCTAGTTATGGTGATTTGGATTTTGATGCTGTGAAATTTGCCAATCCAGCTCAGATGACCAATGAACTCCATAAAATGGGAATGAGAGCAACACTTTGGGTTCATCCATTCTGTAATATTGATTCCTACAACTTTGTGCCGGGAGTGGAGAAAAATTTTTGGGTAAAAGAATCATCAGGCGATCATCCTGGATTCACAAAATGGTGGAATGGACAGAATTCTGTTATCCTGGATACCACTAATCCGGATTCAGTCAAATATTTTGGAAACAAATTGGAAACTTTGAAAAGTAAATATGGCATTGATTCGTTCAAGTTCGATGCTGGCGAAACTAGATGGATACCAAAACAGTTTAGATTGTTCAATAACAATTCTTATCCGGACAGCTACGCGCAAAACTACGCCAAAATGGCCACTACACAGGGAAATTATGTTGAAATTCGAGTTGGTCATCGAACTCAAAACCTGGGAGTTTTTCATCGAATACTGGACAGATCAACAGATTGGAGCATCCATGACGGCATCAAGTCAGTAATTACCCAGACCTTACAATTTGGTATTCTGGGCTATCCTTTTGTTTTGCCGGACATAATCGGGGGAAATGATGATCCTAATAAGAACAATAAAGAACTGTTCATTAGATGGACCCAAATGACTGCATTTTTACCAGCTATGCAATTTGGAGTGCCTCCATGGTATTTTGATGAAGAAACAAATAAAATATGCAAAAGTTTTGTAGAAATTCACTCTGAGATTATCTATCCTTACATTTCAAAGTATTTGCTCAATGGTTTGCCTATAATACGGCCTTTATGGTGGCTGGAGCCTACTAATCTTGGTGTATTTAATATAAGTGATCAATTTCTAGTCGGAGATGATATTTTGGTAGCCCCAGTTTTGGAACTAGGTGTTAAAAGTCGGAATATGTATTTTCCGCCGTCAAAATGGTTTGATCCTATTTCATTAATTACTATTCAAGGTCCAATTTGGAAGAGAGTTGATGTAAATATAAGCAGCATTCCATTTTTTGTTAGTGAGAATGGAGTGAAAAAATTCAAAGAGCTTTTTTCTTGGAAATCTAAATTTTATTTGAATGAAAAAATTCCTTTGAGCATTTTTTAATTTTAACTTAATTTATGGTGTAAATTTAATTCCTAGTTATATTATAAAGGTATGAATAAATATTTATTTTTTTTTAAACTAATAAATTTTTACATGAAACAAAAAATTGATTAAAGGCTATTTTATATGTTATGTTAAAAAAAAAACTAAAAATTTGATAAAATAAAACGAACAAAAGAATTACAAGAGATTTAAATCATCCTGATCGTGATTTATATGTATTCTTTAAGACTAAATTAAAAAATTAAAAGTTAAATATTTATTGAATCAAACATTTGGATAAAAGTAAAATTAAATTTTTAAAACATTTATTTCGCTATAAAAGAAATTCCAAAATTTAAATTTTAATAAAAAAATGCATTTTCAAAATTTGTTTCTTTTAACTTTATTGTATCAAAGCCTAGGTGAGCGGGTCATCCGTGATACAGTAAGTTGTTTATTTACAGATACAAGAATTGGATATAAAAGAAAAAAACTAATTAATGAATTTAGTTAATGAATTTTTTGCATTTTCACAAACTATTGAAAATTTTTCAAAAAAAATGTTCCAATATTGAAGCCAATGCAAAATTTCCAAGAAACCTGAATTTTACAAAATCTAATCCTAATATTTTCTTCACCATTTATCTATTTGAATTCAATGAATTTTTATGAATTTTAATGATACAGATTCTGATAGAGAAAGGAATTAAAATAATTAAAAAAAAAACAATGACAAGACTTTTTCGACATTTTATTCTTATTTAGAAATTAAAAGTCGAAAAAATGATGTGAAAAAATTTCGAAAGGTAAAATTCAAAAAAAAAGATGAATCAGATGAATGATATTTGTGAAATTTTGTAAAAATTAAATTGATTTTTTAACTCTTTAATAAAGAATTATTTTTTAAGCTTTTGATTACTCAAAAACCTCATTTAATATATGAGGAACAGGGCTATGTGATCAGATTGTGTAAATTCAGAAAGGGTGGAAGCTTTGAATTAGGAGAACATTGCTTTAATATAAAGAATTCATTTTTCTTTCATTTTAGCTATGTAATCCAATTTCTTGTCAAAATGATGGTGTTTTTGACCCAAATACCTGTAAATGTAGATGTTTGACTGGATTCAGCGGATATGATTGTTCAACTGGTCCTGGTTGTACTTCTTTACCAGAAGACCCGACGATATGCCGACAATACTTTTGTACTGATGACGATCTTAAAGATTTCTGTCCTAAAACCTGTCAATGCAGTAATTCATCGTCTATACCAACAAACTCATCACAAGTAAAATTGTTAATTTAATTGAAAGACGGTTCTTTTTTATAAGTTTTTTTATATTTCTCAAAAAAAATTTATAGCTAAATAAAGAGAGCTAAATTTTATAAGCTTTATTAAAATTCGATTATTTCTTAGCTCTGTAGCAAAATTTCATGCCGAAATAACGGAATATTTGATCCAGCTAGCTGTAAATGTAAATGCTTATTTGGATTCAGCGGGAATGATTGTTCAATTGGTCCTGATTGTAGTTCTTTGCCAAATGATCCAAAAGATTGCAGTGATGCTTTTTGTTATGATAGTGATCTTAAAGCTTTATGTCCAAAAACGTGTCAATGCAAAAATTCACCATTATTGTCAACCAACTCGCCAAAAGTAAGACTATTAAATCATAAAATCAAAAAAATAATAAAATCTTGGAAATTATTTTAAAAAATTTAAAGCTTTGCAACAAAATATCATGCCAAAATAATGGAATATTTGATCCGGCTATGTGTAGGTGCATTTGCTTAGTTGGTTACAGTGGAAATGATTGTTCAATAACTTCTGATTGTGCCTCCTTACCAGAAGACCCGAAGATTTGTCTAAAGGACTTTTGCATTGATAAAGATCTTAGAGTTCTATGTCCCAAAACTTGCAAATGTCAACTATGATATAATTTTTAATAAACTCGGCATAATTAAATTTTGCCTCATTCTTCATAAATTTTTAAACTAGAAAAAATATTGAACACAAAAGAGACGTTTTGAATGAAAATCTAATTTATTGCATTAAATCGAATTAAAGCGTTAAATAAATATTTTGTTTGAAATAAGAAAATTTTAAAAATTTAAACATAGAAACATAAATTTGTTTGAATACAATACATTTTTTTTAATTTTCCTTCTTATAAAAAAAAGAAAACTGTAACACTGCCAATGAATATTTATATAAATCATCCGGGATGATTTTTTAGCGTCAGATCAACTTCAATTAAATAAAATTTATTCTTTTTAGTTTAAATTATCTTATGTTTTTTAACTCGTTTTAGCTACCATAGTGAGACTCTTAGTCTTGCTCTACAGGCAAATGCCTGATTTAGCTCATTTTATTTTTATTATTAACGGGTGTTCACAAAAGGTTGGTGCGAATTTGTTTCGATAAAATCTGGTGATTGGTTCATCCAAAACTTTTGAAATTTTATATATGCTTATATACATTAGACTTTCATGATTACAAAACACTATGTATCATATATCTGCTTTGTTTATTCCGGAAAAAAACCGCATAACCTTGATCCCACCTAAATAATCTCAATGTCCTACTAGTTATTGATACTTTTTTAATAAGTATTATATTTCATTTGATAGATAATCAAACAAGGATCAAAATGATATATAGATATTTTTTTTATTAAATTTTGTTCAAAAGATATACTCAAAAAACCCTTCAATTTTAACCTTATTTTAAAAGGCGAAATATTTGATGTATTTTTGATTTTGGTCGTATAACTTTTGAATGGAACAAAGTATTTTCACCATATTTTAAACACTTTCATAAATTTGATTCAACTTTTTTAAAAAAAATATTAAAATTTATTATTTTCTTTACTATTTTATCTATTCTGTTTTATGAAAAATATATGGTAGTCTTCAGGTATATGGTATGGTAATATATGGTATGTTATTTGTTTTTTATAATGACTAAGTTCAAAGTATAAGTTTATGTGTTTAAATTAGAGCTAATTAGCTGAGCTTTTATTTGATATAATACTAATCACTGTTCATTTGTGTTTTTTTTTATTTCGCAAAGAATTATTTTTTCTGCTTTTTTACTATTATAATTACTTTGTGGTTTGTTTCCAGAATAAACAAAGCAGATATATGATACATACTGTTTTGTAATCATGAAAGTCTAATAGAATGTATAAAATTTCAAAAGTTTTGGATGAACCAATCACCATATTTCATTGAAAACAAACTTGCGCCAACCTTTTTTGAACACGGGTTATTATACAAAGAGATTAAAAATATAAAAAATGTGAGCAACACACAAAAGAAAAATACCTTATTCAAAAAGAGAATATACGTATAAATTTTATATTGAACAAACAATTTGTACAATCTGGACCAAAACAGTCTTTGTTTATAATTTTGGAATATTTATCGGGTCTAGTGGAAAATGTGAACAATTGTTCACAAAAAAATGTGACCATGAGTATCAAGTCCAAAATGTGAACATTTTGTTCACATAATCTCTGATCACATATTTGGTGATATTGATTGAAATATTGATTTAGAATCCGTTACTTTAGTTAAATCAAAATCCGATGATACACCAAAAAATAACCAAAATAGTGATGCCAAGTTGAGTTTTAGTGAGAGTTTAATTACAAAAGATAAGGAATTAAGCGTTTTAAATCTAAACGCAGGTGAAAAAGCAATGACTGAAATTACTACTTCTCAAGAAACTTTGAATGTAGTAAAAACAGCACTCAGCAAAAATGCAAACCCTGAACCGTGTGATTAATGTGGAGAATAATGAAAAACATCAAGTTGCATGTGGCAAAAAAACATAAAAACTAATAAAAAAAGGAATTGGTATTTATCTTTTTTTTTATTTGCATTTATATTTAAACTTTTATTCTAAAATTAATGTTCACAAAAAATAAAAACTGGACTCGAAAAATTTTTTTAAATTTTTATTTATCTATTTTGGTCACCACATATGTGATCAGAGATTATGTGAACAAAATGTTCACATTTTGGACTTGATACTCATGGTCACATTTTTTTGTGAACAATTGTTCATATTTTCCACTAGACCCTATTTATCTTCTACCGATGATTTGAATCCGTGTGATTCGATATTGCTTTGGGGATTTGTCTAAAAAAGACACTATGTGAATATTAGTCATAAAATAAATACAAGTATTGGATATGAAATGTTTTGTGCCAAATGGGTATTGGCTTAGCGGACACGAGTCATATCTCAGTCAAAAAAATGATTCATTTAGAAATCAGTCAAGATCATTGAAAAATCATCAACTAAAACACTGATCCCGATGACTTTTCAAAACAATATAAATAATAAATAATTGTTTATTTATTATTAGGCATATAATTATTACTTGTTTCTAATTTTTTGCAAAAAAAAAAAACTAAATTACTGAATCTAGAACAAAATTTTTTATTTATTATTTTTTTAGAAAAATATATCTGTAATTATCTAAGTAGAACAAAAAAGTAAAAACAAAAACAAAATATATTATTTAAAGGAGAAAAAAATACTTAATTTTTTAATTTTTGTTTCTGTCGTTCTTTTTACAATCCAATTATTCTCCTTAAATTCTCGATCAAGGCATTTTTCAGCATCCTCCAAAGAGCGAAAACTACAAAAAGAAAAATAATTCAAATTTATTTATTAAATAAAAAAAAAATAAATGTTCTGAAGAGGAAAAGTGAAAATTTTCTTATTTTTAATGCATAAAAATTGAGATGATTCATAGATGAAACATCCTTGAAGTCATCGGTTTTAGCTTGACTGGGTTATTTTCCGAAATTTTCTTGAAAATTAAATAGTAAAATTAAAGAAAAGTGGGAAAAAGTTTTTCAAGAAAAAAAAATTATCTATAGAATAAAAAGTCAATTAAATTTGAACTTTATAATTTATTATTATTTATTTATTAAATATAGTTAGGGTAATACCCGGGCAGGTTGGAATGGAACTTAGTCCTTCCTTTCAGCCTAATGATCAAAATACAATAATGATAAGATAAGTTTATGAGATTAAAATATATAATTATAAAAGAAAAAAAAACAAATAATTAAGATAAAAGTAGACATAATGTTAGACATGTTTTGAAATAATTAAATAAAAATAGGACTATTAAAATAAAAAAAAAAAAAGAAATAATAGCATAATACAATAGAGAGATAAATCATGTGAGAAAATTTGCATATTTGCTAGCTGTAAAAAAAAACAATATTACATATTTGATTTTATAATAATGTATGTCGTAGAATCATACATTCAAGAATAAAAAATAATTACTAGAGTACAAAAACAACTTTCCTTTTTCTTGGACGCCCACGACCTCTTTTCCATTAGCCTCATTTTCAACACTGATTTCTAGTTGGCATTCGTTACATTTAAGAGTCTGTGAACCAGTTTTTGATTTGTTTCGATGTGAATCGTTCCTGAGCAATGTTTCGAGTTCAGTATTATTGGTAAATACCTTAACTTTATCCCATTATAGCTTTTTTTTTGGCATTTTTAACTTTTTTTATTAACTTTAGAAAAAATAAAAACTAAACTGGAATTTTTTTATACTGTAGTTGCAAATGTTTGCAAATGTTATACTTAAAAAAAAATAAATAAATTTTTGCTAAATTTTATTAAATTTTATTCCATGATTTGTAAAATACAAATCTGATTGAACGAATGTCAAAACCTTTGAATATTTTTACACAAGATTAATTAAAAGCTCTGTGAACAAGAGATCAAGAAATCAAGAAATCAGACTTCCTGTAAATTTTTATCTATGACGAATGTGGTTTGAAAAAAGGTGACCTATACTAAAATTTGAAATTAAAAATGAATTTACTGTGAGGCAGAATTTTAAATTTAATCATATGATCTGAAAAAAAAACAATCCCAAATATTTACTTAACAAAGCGCTCTTAAAAAATAAAGCATAAAATTTAAAAATATATGAAAAGAAACTTAATTGTCAGATTTAGGTTAAATTCTTGATAGTCACTTTTGACTCAAAATTAGCCTTTACTTTTATGGCTGATTAAAAAAAGCAATTTTGGAACTCAAATCTTGAATATTATTAAAAAAAAAATTTCAAAATTAAACTATGTATTAATCAAGAAAAATAATAGAAAATTTTTTTTAATCATTTAATTATTTTTATTATAAAATAAAATTTTCCTGTTTAATTTAGTTTAATTTTGTGCGGAATTTAGTCATAAAAAATGTAATGATCGGATTTAAAAAAAAAAATTATTATTTTAAAAAGTGTTTTTAAATTTTAAAGGAACATTCTCTATGACTTTTCCAAGATGATACTTGATGTATTCTTTTTAAAATTACATTTTTGTAAATAAAGAATTTGAATCTAAGTTTACACAGTAAAAAAATACTAAAAATTGTTCAGTTAAAAAAGACTCTTTTTTCTCACAGCATCGGTAAAAAAAAGTTTTTTAGAACTTTTTAACTAACTAAATTAAAAAAAAATAATTTAGGAAAAGTTTTTCCAGGGCAGTTACGAATGGCATAGCCTTCTTATCAGCCCATATGGTTGCAATATAATTAGAATATGTATTTATATATGTACAATTAGAGTAGAAAAATAAATATTTATATTGTAAAAACATTGATTTTCAAAACTTTTATTTTGCCTTATTTTGATTGATACTCATCTCTTTTGTTTAAAGTTGGTCAAAAGTCAAAGTCAAGTTTGGACTTAATTATCAAAACTTTAAGATAATTAAACTATGCATAGATCAAAAACTAGTACTTCCTTTTTAAATTAAAACAGTATTAATTGTCTATTAATTTTTTTTTAATTTGAGCTTAAAAATGTTAAGGTATATCTCCGCATTTTTTTGTTATTTTCTATGTATGTTTGTTAAAAAAAAAATGAAGTAAAATTTTACCAATTTTTACAAATTATATAATATCACTATTTTTTACAAAAATTTACCAAATTTTACAAAAAATAATTCAATATTTCATATATTAAGTAAAAAATAATATTTGAAAAATCAAAATTTTTCAAGAAAAAGGATTTAAAAAAAACTTTTGATACTTTTCTTGAGCTAATTTAAGTAATTTGACAAAAATTTTCGATAATTAATGTAAATTACCGTAAATTTTTGAATTTTGCTTTTAGTATTTTACAGTAAATTACGTTAATTATCGTAAATTGTTGTTAAATTACGGAAATTTACGTGAATTATGGTAAAATCTTTTTATCATAGCAGCAATTATATTTTTTATATCAAGAATCAAATTTAAGTAGAGGAGGAAGAAAAAAATTTATCAGTGAATTTTATTAACTGCGTTCTCTAACAAAAAATTCTATAATGTAATCTGATTTTTATATTTATCAGACCTATTTAAAGTTTTAAAATTTTGCCTTTTGTGAGTTTTTTATAATTTCTTTTTTGTCCATGCGGTTTTAGATTAATAAATAAAATAAAAAAAAGAGAACAGCGTCCTTGTAAAATTAAATTTTCTAAATTTTAGAGTCTTGTTGAAAATTTGTGTCTTCAAGAGTGTCTAGTGATCAATATTGAACGGGATGTGACTGAGAAAGTTCGTTGTCTGCTCATGAATTGAAGGTGACAAAGCTATTAATGAGAAGAAAAAATCTTTAATTTTCTTCTATACGGAAAAAAGTAATTAGAAAAGCAAATATTCAAATTAAAATTCCCAATCATCCTACGATTATTGAATATTGATTGTGCGCGAAATTTTAAAATCAAATAAAAACTGTAAATTATGGCACCAATGAGTTTTATTTAAAATGAGATTATATAATGCAAATACATATTTCCTTTTTTAAATTTATATAAAAAGAATAGCACTTGGCCGTGCACTTCACCTATCTATCGTTTGTATAAAAATTTGATTTTAGGATATGAACAGACAAAAAATGTTAGTTTTATGACTTTTCTTTTTGTTGTCGGATTAATTTTTGAAAAAATAAAAAAATGTTTTAATCTTTTTTATTGCCGCTTGACTCAAATGAACAAATAGATAATGTCCGAAAATATTTTGCATTTTAAAGTGAAATACTTTCCCTGTGTATAAAAAAAATCAATTACGAAGCCATTGTGTCTCAATTTAGTATAACTTTCATTTTTATTAAAGGTGAGAAAAAAAGATAAGTCTAATATTTCAATAAGCTGCAATCTCAAATTTATCTCCATTGTTTTGGACACAATTCATCGCTATAAATAACTCGGAGCTATCTCTTAGTTTGGTTAGTCCACACAAAGATTTGGACCCGATAGATAAGATAGCTCATTAACACTAAAAAATTTCGAGATCAACTTTAAAAATGATTTAATTTTCAAGATCGACTACTTAACCAGTCGAATTTATTTCAACTATCAATTTCTAATTAAATAATTCACGGACAAAAAATTCGAGAAATTACACAACTATTAATTATTTGAAACTATTTGATTAGCATATTATGATCAATTGGTTTTATAGGAATTTAATGAGTCAAAAAGGCCAATTAGAAAAGAAACAAAATCTTTATTTAAACTCGGAAAATTTTAATTAATTTAAATTTTATTTCTTAACTTTTGCTAGAAAAACAAACAAAATGAGCAAAGTGTTTAAAGTTTGCATTCCGGTACAAATGGGCAGCAAGCATTTTAAAATCGAACACGAGTATTCGTACAATGACTTTAGACTTGGTGCAGCTCAGTTGATCGAAATTGTGCTAAAAAAGGTCTACCCGAAGACAAAAAAGTGTGATCAATTGAAAGTGACCTATTCGGTGTTCGAGAATGTTCTGGGCGTTGAACGTCAGATTGCAAATAGAGAAAACATTTTGAACTTGCTCGCTAATCACGTGGGTCTAGAGTCTGAAATTTTTTTCATCATCAGAAAAAATGGTGCCCGAAGTAATCAGCAAAAATTGGATGCGAGAAAATGCTTTGACAAGCTGAGAAAAATGAAAAAAGATGGTTTTGTCAGCGAGGAAAATCATCTGAAAGGCGACATTTTACAGCAAATAATAAAAAATGAGATTATTCTAGATAAGCAATTGAAAAATTTGGAGGCTTTTGACACTGTGATGCAAAAAGAGAAAAAAAAATGTGCCAAAACAAATTTATTTCAGTCTTTCTATTCAAAAATGAAAAGCAGCCATAAAAAATATCTAAAAAAGAACACTGATTTGAACAGATCTAGAGCTTTGTTGCTTGATTCCGCGGGCGAGTGTACAAGTTCGTCATCTAGCCGAAATTCTAGCTTCTCTAAATTAGATACTCTTTTTTAAGTACTAAAAGTCCAATTTAAATTATGTGATATATTCCAAATTGTAAATATTTATTTTCTGTTTCGAATAAAAACTTTTTTCAAAATTTTTTATTTTCATTTAATCTTTTGATGTTAAAAAAACGAAAGTTCAATACTCTGATAATATTTTTTATTTATTTAAGGCATGCAATTATTACCTGGGTTTATTTTATGCAAAAAAAACTAAAATACTGAATTTGGAACAAAATTTTTTATTCATTTTTTTTTTTAAGGAATATATAGTACTTATTATCTAAATAGAACAAAAAATTTAAATTCTCTATCTAGACATTTTTTAAGCATCCTCCTAGGAGCAAAAACTATAGAAAGGAAAATTACTTTTACCTTTTCCTCTAGTTTTTCCTTTAGTATTAGCTTCAAAGGCCTCATCTTGAGGTATGCTACTAGGAATTTCTTCAATAAAAGGCCTTTTTTTTAACTCCCGAGTTATTTTAAAGATTTATTTATTTATTCGATTAACTATATCGAACTAGGGATAAGGCTACATTGGTTTATATTAAAGTAAAATCAAAAGTGTTAATTTGAAAAACAAAACAAGAAAGATAAAAAAAAATTCAAAGGGGCAATTTTTTGAACATTATAGGATTAATTATTTATTTATTTATTTCACTGAAAATTAGATAAAAAAGACAAAAAATTAGATAGTTTCTAAATAAATATATATGAAAAATGTTATTTTTTTTTTTTAATTCAACAAAATTTTTATTCATATTTTCATTTTTCAATTAAAATAAAAATAAATCAACACAAAATGCGATTCAACATGATGATGATGAAGATTTAGATAATTTCTCGAATTTCGATGAAGGCCAACTTCTCCTTCAATAATTTATTTTCCATCTTATCCAGCCCTAGTGCATTTAACAGGCTCGTCGTACGTGAAGTTTTTTTGAGATTCAACATTTTTTTATGATTGTCGCCTCAGTTGTTTGCATTTTTTTATTTGTTGTTTTGTTAGGACGTTGTTTTCGAAACCATATGTTAATGTTGGTCTTACAAACACTTTGTAGAGGTGTATTTTAATCTTAGTTGTCAGGGAATTATTGTCCGTTTGTAAGTTTCTTAAGCTAGAGTATGATCTAAATGCCGCTTTTATCCTTGTTTCAACTTGATCTTTGTTGTTGTTATTTCTGTTAAATAATTTTGGTTTTTTCGATTGTATAAGAGTTTCATTTCTTTTTTTTTTTTTTTTAATAGTTTATTTAATATTTCAAAAGAAATAAAGGCTTTGAGTAATGGAAATCCTTTCGCCTTTGGTATTTAAAATTTTAAAAAAGTGTCCATATAAAAAGTTGTGTTGAATTAGTTAAATTAATAAAATGACATTAGAAGTTGAAAAAGAAAACGGAAATGTTACAGAAAAACAGTTGTCCATTGAAATAGCTCATTTAAGACTTTACAAAGAAGGGTTTTAAGTTCAGAACTTCTTGAGCTTTCAACAAAAACATCAATATAATCCTGTATGAGTGAAGTAATGAGTGTGTTTTCACATATTAAACTTTTTTTTATGTATTTTTCGAGCAGAATTCTGAGTCTAGACTCAATTCTATCAACCTTTTGGTCCTTGAGAAGGCCAGAAAGTTGGATAGAAGGTGTGTCATAAGGTAAGTGATAGATTGATTTAAAACATGTATTTTGAATTACTTGCAGTTTTTGAATGTTTGTCTGGGAGACACGGGATAAGATGAAAAAACTATAGTCTATAATGGAACCTATAAGTGCATTATAGACTCCAATTAAGGTTTTTTTATTTAACTTCCACGATCTGTGTGGCAAAATTTTAATTAAATTTACGCGATCGTGACATCTAGAACGAATGAGTTCAACCTGGGAGTTGAAACAAAGACTTTGGTCAAATTTTATTCCAAGGATGTATTAATAAATTAAAATAGTGATCAATTTAAATGAAATTGACATTAATTACAAGAAAAAAATAAAATGTTGTTATTTTGTACCTAATTCAGTATTTTACTTTTTGAAATTGCATTTTATTGTTATTTAAAAATATTATACGCGTTTATTTTAAACAATAAAAACAAATACCAAGCTGTTTGATAAATTAGCGTCCTCCTTTAAGCAAACATTAATCATTTGTGAAGATAAGTTTATTTTTTTAATTTTCACAAATCGATTTAATCAGATAAAAAAAATAAAAAAACAAAACTGAAAATAAACCGAGTCATAGACAATCAGAATATAGAAAGTTAAATTCTTTCTGTTCTTTTTGATAATTAAAATAAACATTTCAATTAATCAATAGTTTAAATATTAATTTTGAATTTGAACGAATATTTCTCTTACCTTAAGCATACCCGAATCTCCAAGCCAAGGCTTCGCTCGGACCCCGTTTAATTTTTAATATTTATTTATTTATTCAATTAAAGCCAATTCTGGCGGTGTAATTTAAATTTAAAAAATTAAAAAATTAAATGTATAAAGTTTATTGGTACTTTGGATTCGTACAAACGAAATTCTTCATTATTTTAGAAAATTTATTTTTTTACATTAGTTATTCAACAATTGAGTATGTTTGCAATTCAATGTTTATTTATTTTTCCTAATTGTTCACTTCATTCTTTTTTTACTTTCAGAAAGCCTTAAATTTTTAATTTAATAATCAAAATAACTAAAAAGTATTCTTTGCGGTATCCTATTCGATCCTAAACTGTGTTGATATTTTCGAACAAGAAACTGTTCAAAAATATAACACCAAGGTGTCTGTAATTTTTATTTTTTTTATTTTCTTTTCCATTCGTTTGGCTAAAGAGAAGGACTTAGTTCCATTCTGTGCTGCCCGAGGCTTCCCTCAAATTGTTTATTTATTATTAGGCATATACTTGTTTCTAATTTTTTGCAAAAAAAAACTAAATTACTGAATTTAGAACAAAATTTTTTATTTATTAATTTTTTTTAGAAAAATATATCTGTAATTATCTAAGTAGAACAAAAAAATAAAAACAAAAACAAAATATATTATTTAAAGGAGAAAAAAATACTTAATTTATTTTTTAATTTTTGTTTCTGTCGTTCTTTTTACAATCCAGTTATTTCCCTTAAATTCTCGATCAAGGCATTTTTCAGCATCCTCCAAAGAGCGAAAACTACAGAAAGAAAAATAAATTTTACTTAAATAGCGATAAATTCAAATTTAATTGTAGTTAAATACAAAAAAAAATATTTTAATGCGGCTGGTGAAATTAATATAATTGAAATATTAAATTTAATCAATAAATAAGATTGTGGTTTAAATGGTAATTTTTTAAAAAATAAGTATTTAATAAACATGAGCTAACAGCAAGTGAAATAAACGATTACTTTTCAAGAAGACACCATTCAGCACAACAAAAATTAAGAACCATTTTTGATAAGCTACAGTACCAAAAAAATAACAAAGTAAAATTTTTTATTCCTTTCAGGCTGGCTGAAAAAAAGGCACTACACTGTTCGGAGCTGCCAAGATGAACTTGCCTCTAAATTATATTTTTAATAAATTTAATAAAAAAAACAAGTAAAAAACAGGGATCTTTCTCTCAATTAGCTTAGCTTCTTTGAAGAATGCAAGCAACTAAACCCTATATCCATTATCCATTATCTATTATGCTTGATGTGATGCGAATGTGAATAGCATGTTTAGAATTGCAAGTGCACGAGAATCGAAGCTTGTTTTAATGAAATCTTTGATTCACTTAATTACAGAATACCAACGGAGAAATGGCAAAGAAAATCCTAGAAAGCTTTTCTGGATCAAGAATAATTTTAAGACAAATAATCTTTTGATACCGCTAATCTTGATAAAAACTCATCTTTATTAGGGGCGGTCCGTCAGGATCCGGAGCAGAGTCCTGGTTTAGGGTTTCGAATAAGCAGAAGGTTAGGGTATTTTTATAAAATTAGTCAGCTTTTAAAAAATTAGATTTTTTTTTATATTTAAATTGCGGTATTTTTATTAAAATTAGCGGCAAGGAAATCTATGGGTCTTTATTTAAAAGCTCAATATAAAAATTTTAATTAAAAAGCTTTTAGATTTTTTTTTGTCAAGAGGGCGTTGTGAAACTCAGTTCTAATAAATTTAATTGAACAAAAGTTTTTTTTTGAAAAATTAAAATTAATGTTAAGTAATTAAAAGAATTTTTGTTTTTTTTTGAGAATTAATAATAAAAAAAAATTGAAAATTAACAATGAAATTCATTTAAAATTTTTATCTATAAAAAAAAACGATATTTATTTTTAAATTAAAAATTAAAAAATATTTTTGATTTATATTTTGTTAGAAAAAATTTGTTAAAAGAATCTAAAAATTAAGACACTTAAAATAATTTGCAAATAAAAATATTTATTTTTTATTATTAATATGTTGAAAAAATAAAATTATCTAAAATTTAACTCAAGTGAATCGCCTGTAATAAATATTTGAATTAATTTCATCAAAAAATTAATGACTCAAGCAGTTAGTTAATTAAGTAAATATTTTTAAATTATAAATTGCTTTAGTTGTCCTGGAACATATTAGGCAAGTAAAAGAACAAATATGAACACATTTTGCGGCACACTTAAATTAATAAAAAAAATTCCAATTTAACAAATCTTTTTTTTCTTCTATCTGGTTGTTATTTTAATAAAAGTTTCTATGATTTAAAATGGATTTTATTTAAAATTCATTAATTTGTTGAATTGAAATTATTTTGACAATTCTGTGCTGCATTTTTCGAATCTTTAAATTGACTTGCAACCAAGTAATATGAAAGCAATGAACCAAATAGCTAAATTTAAAAATTGATATGAATCATTTTATTACCAAATGAAAACCTACCGTCAAAATAAATTCTCTTTCTTAATTTAGAAAAAAATTAAATTAAATTTAATAAATAAAAATAAAAATTTTACTTATGTTAATAAGTCCTAGGACTGTTAGACACGGACAACTGTTTGTCAATTTATTCACCATCAAATAGACCTAATTTTATAAAATATTTGATAAAGAAAACGTTTTAAATCTACTATTAATTAAGTTTACTTTAAAATGGAAATTTCCAGTTAATCCATCATTGCAGATTTCCAACAAATTTTCCAGAATATTTGAAGAATGCTCGTGGAACTTGGTACCATTGACCACAATTAACAAAATTATGACAAAAGCAATTAAAGTCCAATACGGATAAAGAAATATCAAGACACCACTTAATCCTTCATTATTCAAAGTCATTATATAAAAAAGAAGCAAAATCATAGCCAAATAAACTAAAATGCTGATTCCAATCAAGTGCTTGTAGCACTTGTCCATTTGCTGAACAACTCTATTTAATTTAAAAAAGTTTTTTCTTAGTTGATTAAATTCTTCTTCAAAGGTGGACAGAATTATTTTGTCCGTGCCAACTGCCAATTTATGCTTGCTTATTAAGTTTTGAAAATCTAGACTCAAATTTCTGAATATGAATTCAAGCATGTCGCATTGCGACAAAAAATAATCAATTGTAAACACCCAAAAAAAGCTCTCATAAGCCATCAAGATTCGGTTTAATATTTTCACTGCTAAGTTATCGTTTGACCATGATTGATTGTTGAAAATGTCCAAGAATGACGAAAAAACCACCGATTTGTGTTCAAACTCAAAAATGCTGAAAAATCCTGTCAATAAATTTAAAACAGCTGCGATCCCACCGCAAATGTAATATAAATAAATTCTGATTTTTAATTTTTTTAAGTTTTTATTTGAATAGAGAAAATCCAGAAAATGTGACAAATCTTTGACTAATTTATAGTCTCTTGAGTTGAATTCTTGATTTATGAAAAATATGCTTCCAGTAATAACTGCTATAAAACACCATAATGAGGTGATTATTTTATATATCACTTCTGCTAGAGACTCATTTCTTCCATACCAGAATTCAAATAAACTAAGAAATCGTCCAAGCCCTGTCAATAGAAAAATAATCACTGCTAACGGATAAGCTTTTAAAAACCACGCATCTTTTTTCTCGTGGTAAAGACCCAAAAGTCTCATTAATAACAAAGGATACTTCATTATGTCATTATAGGCTTGGAAACTGGAAAAATTCATGTCCAAATCAACAGACTCTTGATAAAAAATCCGCCTTAATTTGAGCCAAATTTTTTTTCCGAAACAACTGCTGGACTCGTTGATCTCCAATTTTTTTTCTTCTGAATGGAATTTGAAAACATTGGATTTTTCAATTCCTAGATCCATTTAATCTACAATAAATCATTTTTTTTTATAAAGAAAAAAATCTATTTCATCTATTTCTAATTTATAGTAACACTGACAAAAATGTTTAGCATTATGCAAGTTATTATTAGATAACCATGTTATCTGAAAGCAATAAAACGGAAAGAAAAAAAAATGAAATCCATATAAACTAAACTCTAGTACGTGAACATTTTATCAAAAATAGCTGTCAATAATTGATAGATTTTTGGAAACAAATGAAATAAAACAAAAATTGACATTTTCTTATATAATGATTTTTTCAATGTTGGCTTATACTATTTATTTTTAATTAGTTTAATAATTTGACGTTTAAATCACAATAACTTTATTTTTTAAAATTTACATAATGATTTTTAGAAATTTTTTTTTAACAATTTACAATTAATTTGAGGTTAATTTTGAGCTTGCGATTCTTTTTCCAAATTTTTATAATACTCCAGTGACTTTTTAATCGGTTCAATAAGAACATGCTGAAAAGAAAGAAATTATTAAAATGTGAGCTCTGGGGCAAATTTACTCTTAATGCTGGAAACAACTTTGTCAATGATTGAGCCAAAGGCAAGAGCACAAAATCAATAAATCCAATCTGAGATTTTGATTTGGTTATTCCACTATCTCGATCCATCATCGGGGTTACTGGAAGTCCGTTCATTTTTTCCCGATCGCCCTCAAATTTAATTTAAAAATTCATTAAAAAATAGATAAAATTTCTACTTGATTGAAAAACTCAGTCATTAGACAATCAGCCCAAATGTTCGACACATCTATAGGTCTGCATTCGTTCGAAATATCTGATAGCTTCATAAATATAATCATTAACTTTAAAAAAAAATTTAATAAAATTTTTTTTCAACATAACCTAAAAAAGATTTGAACTTTTTTAATGTGTTGCCGATTGCTGAAGTCGAAATCTTCTAGATTTTTCTCAAAGTCACTCATTATTTGGTTATGGCTAGCCATGTCCGTGGCTAAAATAATCCTGAGCAAAAAAATTAATTTTCAATTGATAGAAATTTAATTTAATTTACTGAATTATGTATTCTCGTATTTTTTTAAAAGATTCCTTGTCTAATTCGGAAAAAATGTTACTCTCCGGTTTGTTGAGGATGTGAAAGGCAACAGCACAGTGGTACATTTCCAATGGAGATTTATCACTATAAATCATGGCTAAATGAGTTTGAGCATTAATTTGAAAATTGTTGTTAAAGCCATCATGGTCAAGATCGTGACTCAACGCTGATACAACCAGCGCCAATATTTCCAAAGATCCAATTAAGTCGAACAGCTTAGTCGACCAGATAAGACTGTACATCTATTTAAAAAAACATTTTTTTTTCTTCTCTTTTTTAACTGTTTTAATTTACCATCTGGGTCACTACAAATGCATGGCGGAAATTGTGGTAAGGCACATCATTATAATTCGAGTAAATGTCGAACAAATACGACTGAAGGGTTTCCATTTTGATTGAAAATTTTGCCACTAGGTCTAAATCAATGAAGATTTGCTGAAGTAAGACCAACAGTTCTGCATCCTCGAATTTCCAGTTGTCGAAATTCGGGCTCTTCAAAAACTCTCGTGTTTCATCATCAACCCTGACCATGCTGGTTAAAAAAAAATATTTTTTTCTATTTTTTACATTGGAAAATTTTACTCACGAAAAACTCTTAAATTTTTCAAAAACTTTTTGAATTTTTTCTTTTTTAGTCTCGTTTTTTGCATTGGAAAAAGTTCCGACCGTGTACAAACGAGTGTCTTTGAACAACCCAATAAAACTCAAGTGATCTATATTCTTAAAAAATGGTTAAATAAAAAAGTTTATCGAAAATAGAAAATTATATTTTTTGCATTTATTAGCCTAATAAACTTTTTGAGTCTTTTTAAAAATTTCAAAAACAAAATATTTAATGGAACAATGGTTTAAAAAGTGCTTCAAGCTTCAATATAATTTGTTTTCATCAAAACGAAACCAAAAAAAACAAAGTATATAAAAGGTAATCGCTGCAAAAAATAGATTAAATAATGAAAAAAAAATACTTCGAGTTTGGAACATAAATTTTTAACTTTAGAGTGCAAGTCTTCAACTCGCTGGCTTGACAGAGAATTTAATTGAATTTCCAAGTGCTCAATTCGTTCAATTAAGTCTTTGAGCTCATTGTTGTAATCGACTTTGGTAAATATAAATGGTTGTGGGTCTAATTTTGGTTAATTATCTTACCTATATTTTTAACAATCACTTGCAAGCGATACGGCTCGCTGGAAATGTTGACTGGAAGTGAACCATTGATGGCAACTAGGTTTCCCTTGTGGTTGTACAGCTTGAGAATGTCATTTTGGTTTGCTTCGGCCGCGCATCTTAGCGTTTCTTGAGGTACATAGCTAGAAATTAAATTCCCAAAAATTAAGTTTTATCAAACCTTTCAGATCTTCGGTCGTGGTGTTGCCGTCAAACTCAATGCACTCAATTCTATTGTCAATTCTTACATATAAAAGTTTGGCATGCAAATTAGACATTTTATCTTATTGTAGACTAGTAAGAGACAAATTTTAAAAACAAAAATAATTTATCTTCTTTATATTGCTCTTGTCAATGCTAGAATTTCGATCGAGAGCTTTTAAACAAAAAAGAACTCTAAGTATTTTGATTGATTATGATAAGTGCAATAAATTTCTTTTTTTTAGCTGAATTTTTATTCCAAATTAGATAAATAAAATTACGTAAAATTTAATAAATTTTATTTTCGTTTGTTTTTTTTTAATTCAATTTCGTGATTGAATTTAATGTCTTTGAAGCTTGCTTAAACAGTGTTAGTAGGCTTTGTTACTCTCTGTTATCTTTATTTGCTTGAAATTATAATTTTTCGAATAAAAAAATTAAACTAAAATTTTCATAGTCATGGAAATTAGTGCAAATGCCTCTTTAGCTAGAGATTTTTAGCAAAAATTAAAAATTAAACGCTATTAAATCAACTTCCGATCTTTATTCCCTTTTAAAATTTGTCTTCAACTTATTTATATTTGTCACATAAAAATGGCGGGTTACCAGGCAAAATTTTATTAATTCAATTAAATTTATTTAGGCATTAATTATCCGATAAGTCAGTGATCATGACTTTAATGCGGAATTGTTTCTCATACCCTGTAAATAGTTTCCCATTAATTGCAGTTATTTTCCTTTTATTTTTTTAATTTTAAAGAAATATAAATGAGATAAATGGGTTATTTTACTCTAAGATCAGCCTAATTCGAACACGTCTCAATGAGTAAACACAAAATAGCGGAAATTTAAATTAAAGAAACTAATTAATTCAATTAATCAAAGAAATTTTGAAACACGAACTTATACATTCTTTAAACTATTATAGTAATATTTTAATTTTACTTGAAAATGAAACTTATATTTGATTTAATACTCATTAATAATTAGAAATGAAAAATAATAATTTTTTAAAATAGCTGAATCTCATGAGAGATTGTTAGGGTTCTTGATTGAATCCCAAAATGACACCAAAATGACAATGTTATTCAACACAAAAACACAAATATAATTATGTAAATTTTTCTTTTTTTATAAAGATTCTCAAATTATTTTTATTGAAAAGCTATCTCATATAAAAACCATTGATCAAAGATGATTTAAATTAACTTTGATAATTTAATTAAAAATTGAATCAAACTTTATTTTATTATTCAAAATTATATTCAAATGAATTGGCGGGCGTATTTCGGACATTCACTTGATCAATCAAGAGTAATCAATAGGTGGTTAATTTATCAAATTAAATCAGCTTTTTTAATTGACCACCAAGTCTGAAAATCAAATCGATTAAATTATTTCCAAGTCATTTGTTTTCTTTTGATCTTTATTTGAATAAAATACTCAGAACATTAAAACATAACTTTTGATTCAAACCTTTTTAAGATAAGAAAAATTAAAATACATAATTTAAAATTAAAATAATGTCAATAAATTTGTGTAAATCCTAAAAAACTTAATAAATATTAATAGATAAAAATTCTTATTATGGTCGATTTTTTTATTAAAATTTGAGTAAGTATCTCAGGATATTAGAAAAGAAACATTTTTTTAGCCAAAAAATTAAAAAATTTAAATAAATTTTATAGAATTAAAAAAATGATGAGAAAGTTCCAGAAAGTTTTTTTTGAAATGCCAAAAGAAAAATTTATATTGATTTTTAACTAATAATGTTCAATTTTTTTTGAAAAATATCAATAATGTAGAAGCAGAAGTAGTTTTTAAAATGAGAAAAACAAAAGAATTAATTTTAAGTCAAGAACTTAATCAGTTTTTTTCCTCTTGAAAATCACTTGTCCAAATTTTCTTCATAATTCACATAACCTTCGCATCATTCGCAATATAAGGTAATTTATTATCTGCTGTTGATACACAAGTACCAAAGAAATCAATTTCTTTTATGTATGTCATTAATGTATGTCATTTTTTTTATTAATAAAATAAATAATTTAGTTTCTTAAATCAAAAAAAATATATATTCAAAATGTATTCAAAATTAATATATTTATTTTTTCATTAAATTCAAGATATTAAATTTTTTCGCTTCCAGCTTCACCATTTTTTTGAACTTTCTTCCCAAAGATTCAAATAAGAAATGTTTTTTTTTTTTTCAATTTTCTAACAAAATCATTACGTCAAAATAAAGAAGTAAATACAAAACTTAATGTACCATTTACTTAAATGATGTTTAATCATAATTTACATTTTTGAAAAATATTTTGATATAAAAAAAGAGTATAATTTGGCTAATTATAAATTTTTTTGTTCAAAAAGATTACTTAAACTATGCTTTAATAAAGCATGAGTTGAGTTTAACAATTAAAAAAAGCATATTTGTTTTCAACAAATAGACTAAACTACCTAGAGCTCATTGAATACTTACAGCATTTCGAGTCTTAGACTTCTAGACTAAGTGTATACGCCACTGATAGCATTTTTTTATTTATCAAATTCTATCTTTTTTTCTGCTCGGTTTCCTTACACGACTGATTTTATTGTAAATATTTGATATTTACAATAATTAGAAAAATCTGATTCACAATCACGGCTTTAGAATACGTAGTATCAGTCTGAGGTGACATTCAAAGTTTGTTTATAAGAAATTGATTAAATAAAAGACAAAACAAATTTAATAAGTACTTTTGGCTAGATTGCATTTTTGAAATCAACTTAGAGATTTGAAAGTTTATCAACAAGAGACAATTGAACCAAACATATACCAAGGATTAGTTGAACATAAATACAAGCTACTCCGAGAATTACAAATCAATTTTTTCTTTTGCTTTATTTGGACTTATTTTGAATCTATCTTGTTTCAATGTTTGCACCTTTGAGTCTAGCTTTCACTCAAAATTTGACCAGCTTTGATTTAAATTTAGAATTAACCTAAATTTTAATTTTAAAATTGATCAACATTAAAACTTAAAGCTTATTCTATCTTATTCAATTTTTGCATTATTGATACATTTTTAAATTGGAAAAATCCTAAAGTTTAAAGTCAAGAGTCTTTTATTGCAGCATTTGAAGTAAAAAAAAATATATTTTTTATTTTTTCTATTTAAGAAAAGTGGTTTTTATTCAAAATAATAGGAGATTTCAAGTGCTCCGTTTGGCTCCAAGATATTTACGTTTTTATTTTCAATTTGCATAATTTGCCTTAAGGCAGACTTGAAGAAAAAAGTCGATTGTTTTTAACAATATTTGGTCTAATTGTAAAACAAATAGAATTAATAATAAATTTTCTAAATTTGAAAAAATTCGTCAAAATTCAGCTCTAAATTACAAATTTTGTACGAATAATTTTTAGACAAATTTAAAATTCTTTAGATTGACCGCATTTAAGTTATTTTGTTTTTCTATCATAAAAAAAATTACTTATCGCTCTTATTCTCCCAAGTCTTTAAATCGGTTATACAAAATAAAATATTTTTTTTATGACTAAATGACAATTAATTTCATAATTATTTTAAATTTCCCAACGATATTTTTGGAGAATAATTTTTAAATAAATTTTCCTTTATCGTTTTGCAAGGGCTCTTTATTTTTTTGAGCATGTTTTCAAATCCACTTGACCAACTTATTGGGGTCGAAAAACAAACCCGAATCTGAAGCCGTAAGCGCGGCAAAAGTGCAAATTTAGTATTACTGACAGGTTCCGGGGAATATTGCCTGCAATGATTAATAGGGTGGAATTGAATAGTTGCTAAACAGATCAGATTACGCAGCAATAAATTACTTTGGTTAAATTTTAAAATCGATTATTCCTCGCGAATGAATCATAATTTCCTGATTTTTTAAAATAAAAAAAGGTTTTTTAATTTATTTTTATTTCCGATAAATTTTATTCAAATAAATTATATATTAAAATTCTGAGATGGTTTCAAGTGAGTGCTTTTTCGATTCCGAGTAATTGGACACGCTCTGAACTCGGCTTTTAGTCCAAATCGAAGCAAAATTTTAATTTAATTTTATTCAAATGCCTTGATATCATCAAGTGGTTAGGTCATTTGAAAAAAAAACAAAAACCATGATTTAAATTTCTTAAAAATAGTAATTATTTGGTTAAAAGTTATTAATTTATGTTTGCTTATTTTGCTAAGAAAAAAATATTGTTTGGCCAAACCCATTAATTTCCATTTAGCCAACGTTGATGCTAGCCAATTTTAAAGCTAAATTTTGCCGAGTTGCTTCTAGGGCTTTTGCATTTTAGTCTTAAATCGGATTTGCATCCTTTTAAGCTAATAGATCTTTACAAAATATTTTCACGAGCTTTTACCATACTTTTATGAGTGCAGCATTTTTGACTTTTGCCAACAAAAATTTATTACCAATTGTAAATTTAGTTTAAAAAAGGTTAAGCCTAGATTTCACAATTGTAGCATTTTATTCCGAGGAATTTCAGATACTTTAAATTAAAAAGCTAGAAATTTTTATTTTTTTCTAATTAATAGTTTATTTAATTATTTATTTAAAACAAAAACAACAAAAAAACAAGCAAAATTTGGCTGAGTATATCAATTTATTTCAAGTGAAACATTAGGCTGGATTGATTGTTGACTCGAGGTTTTCGAGTGACCAATGCCCAGACCTAATGATTGATTTTGTTTTAGCAACTAAATTAATTACCATTTAAGTTCTTAGTCGAATGATCGATACGCAAAAATTGACTCTAAAAGTCAATCAAATATTTGTTAAAGATTTACCGAGCGGAAGGCCCAAATACAAATTGAAACCGCGCATGCAACTTTAATATTTGTAATTTTCTAATTAATGCCTTCTACCTAAAGATATTAAACTAGAAATTTACATTTAAATCACATTAAATAGCAAAATAGAATAAATACGAAAATAAACGAGCGAACTAAACAACAAAATATGATATTTTTAAATATCAATCTGTATTAGAAATAACAAGAATATTACTCAAAATTTCTAAGAGCATATAATCATGATTTGAACGCTCCAATCTTAAAAATAAATCGATACATTTCTAATTATTATCAATTTTTTTTCATAATAAAAAATTTAATTTGTTTTAAAATTAATTAAATAATAATGTTTTTTGAGACTTGAAATTTGAAAAAAAAATTATTATTTAGTTTTAGATAAATGTATGAAAATGGATTCGTCTCTATCGAATAGTTCGTGTTCGTCGACCAAAGAGTACTCGCTGCCCGAGTCGCTCAAAATGGAAATGAATCTGCAAATCTACAATGGTAATTATTGTTGATTTTTTGAGAATTTGTCAAAAAAAATGTGATGAAAAAAAATCGAAGTTAAGTGTTCAAATGGTTTTGATCCCAAGATCACAATTTAAATTTATCAAGGGTCAGATCAAAGCATTTGAAAACAAAAACTCATTTTTTCACTAAAAAATTTTTGATTGGGAATAACTTTGGCATTTGGAAAAACAAATCAATTTATTTTTGTAGAATTTTTTGAAGTTTTTTTGAAAAAAAAATTAGTTGAAACAAGTTATCTGGCATAGTCAACACATGTCATATTTGTTTTTCTAATGATGCTTTAGCAATAAAAATTTAATTATTTTCAAAGTTTGCTTTGAACAAATATTATACAATAGTTTCAAAAAAGTGCTAGAATAATTGTAATAACTAGATTATGATCAAATATTCATGAATAAATAAGAGTTCTCGATCCGAGAGCCTTAAACATATCCGAAAAGTCACGATTAGGGTCTATTGAATTAGAAGCAACAAACACTAAGATCGAAAAATGGCCAGATTTTAATGTCAAGATAAGGATTTGATCAAAAATAATAATAAGTTGGTCTTAGCACAGGGATATATTTTTAGTATCCATCAATGAATCATTAGGTAATTAGATACAAATATTAGGTAAAATAAATAAAGCCTGTAATTTATGAATTTTGGGATAATTTAGACTTAATGAAGATAAAATAAAGCCTCGGGGTTATCAACAACTTTGTTTGAGCATCTGCAGCATCTAATCTAAGAAAGAATTTTTTTTTTATTTTTTCACGGAAAATTTTGCGATCAAGCTCGGCCAAAATTGATGGCAAAATTATCCAAGAAAAAATTGTAAAAAAAAAAATTGTTCATCTTTTTGACAAAATGTCAAAATAAAGAAAAGTTTTTTTTTAATAATTTTATTTTTAATTTTTTCACGGAAAATTTGCGGACAACTTTGACCGAGTATTTTAGCTTGAGATCAATTTTTGGTGAATTAAAATTTGGTCGAATTGCTTGATCGCATTTTAAAATCAAAGAGCAATTAAAAAAGCTTTTCATAAGTTTAATAAGACTAAAGTGTTTTTTAATCAACTTAAATTTTAATTGACACGCTTTTGGATTATTCTTCACTTTTCGATATTCACTAAAATTTCAATTTTCAGTCGGTCCTAGAATTCAGACAAATTTAAATTGAAAATATGAAAAACTGTTCTCTCTTTTCCTTTGTGTTACTTGAGAAGCGCGCACATCATAATGGACAATATCACATGCTTTAGTCTCTATGCACAATTTGAATTAATTGATTTAAAAAAAATTTATATATTTAGAAATGGATATAAGTGTTGCTTTGCGCGACCAAGAGTCGCTCTGTGACGAAAGCCTGGCGGCCAGAGTATCCGCTGAAGAAATGGACGAAAAGAGACACCAGAATATTGCTTATGAATACTTGTGCCATCTGGAAGAAGCAAAAAAGTCTAAAATAAAATTAAATTTTTTTTTTTTTATTAAACAAAAAAAATTAATTTTTTAGATGGATCGAGTCTTGTATTCGAGAAGAATTGCCGTCTGCAAGCGAATTTGAAGAAAATTTAAGAAACGGAGTCTATTTGGCCAAGTTGTCCAATTTTTTTTGCCCCGAAAAAGTGCCATTTAAAAAAATCTACGACCGAGATCAGTCAAAGTACAGTCAACATGGTCTTCAATTTCGACATACTGACAATATAAATCATTTTTTGAATGCCATGGAGCACATAGGTCTACCCAAAGTATTTTTTTTTTTCTAAAAATTTTCTTCTAAACAAATAAATTAATGAATAAACTTTATTTTATTTAAATTTTTTAAAAAATTTAAAGATTTTTTTCCCGGAAACAACAGATGTTTATGACAAAAAAAACATGCCGCGAGTGGTCTACTGTCTTCATGCATTGAGTTTGTACCTTTTTAAGCTAGGCATTGCGCCGCAGATCCAAGATTTGTATGGAGTTGCCAAATTTACCCAAGAAGAAATAACAGCTATGGCCAAAGAGCTAAAAAAGTATGGACTTGAGCTGCCGGCATTTAGTAAAATAGGCGGAATTTTGGCCAACGAAATGCCAGTCGACGAGGCTGCTTTACATGCCGCCATTTTGGCAATAAATGACTCAATTGAAAAGAAAAATTTGGACAATTTGTCAATTAATTTAAAGCTTCCAGATGCTCATTTGTACAATATCATTGATGACTATGTCAAGTTTTACCAAGAGTGCATGTACGAGGCTAAGGCTCAAAAAAGTGCAGAAGTTGCCCAGAATAAAGTGAGATATTATATTTAAAAAAGATTTTTTTTTCAATAAAATTTTAAGTCAATCGATGCAAATTATTTGAGCGATGTCTATGATGAACTTTTGACTCAAGCTGAAATTCAGTTCTTTTTGAATAAAGTTAATGGTAAGACAGCATTTTGATAATTTTAGCGGTAGATTTTTTATTAAACCTCAATTAAAATCACCCAACACTTAGCGAGTACTAACTATTTTTTTTGAAATTATTAGATCACGCTGAACGAACTATTTCGTTAATAGGTAAATCTAAGATAGATTTTTATTTGCCTTTAAACAATTTTGCATGATTTTGCTTTGCTGCAAAAAATCAACTATCTCTTATCTAAGTGGCATGATTTGAGTCTTGTTTTGAAGAAAAAAATAATAATCTTTATTAATTTAGTGGATAAATTGTTAGTTGAGATAAACGAGTGTATAAACAAACAAAATAGTGGTATGCTTCTGCGTCTATTGAAGTCAAAGGCGTCACCGTTCAAGAACGTATTTGAAAATTACATCGAATGGTATCTGGCTCAATTGACACAGGAAAAGGAATCAAAATTGGTAAGATTTTGGTTAAATAATTATCTCTTATTTTTTTTGATAATTTTAAATTTAAACTAGAAATTTTATATAAAGGTATTAAAATTATTAAGTGTTGTTTTTCGAGATTTTTTATTTAGAATAAGCACTAATTTTAGTGTTTTAATATTTAACCCAGGTCCTTTTTAATCAGATTGATTATCATGGACAAAATTGTGTCACCTTTTTATATCATTTTTTATCCTATGTGGAGTGCATGTTTGATTATCTTCACTTTAGTCCAAGTCTAATCATTTATGTATCACAGTTATGTGAACTGGAAATAAAAATTCAAATTCGAGTCTCTTTGTATTTAAAATTTAATCTCTTTTTTTTTAAAAAGAACGATTAATTTAATTATTTAAGAGATTAAAAGTGATTTTTTGGCGTTTTATTTTTTTTAAATTTATTTAAATCCTTTAATAAATAAAATTTACATAAGAGAGTCTAGTTTTAGAGCTTATTATTTTTTTAATAAATTTACAATAAATTTGATTTTCAAAATTTTTGTTTAATCCTTTGCTTAAATTTAACTAGCTAAATTTAATAAGATTAAAAAAAAAGTTCACATAACTTGACGATGTTAATAAGAAAATTAACCAAATTCTGCACTCAAGATCACAGTTAATTCAAATTAGAATTAACAATGTATAGAATTAATAGAGCTAGTCAATTTAAATAAAAAATAAAAATTTTATTAAAAAATAAATTAAAGGAATCGCAGGGTGCTCTGGAATATCAGGCAATTCAAAACGCGATTAACATCGCCAATCTAAACGCAGATAATCAAATCAAGACCATCAAGTTGTTGGAATTATTGAATTCTAGTCTGGCTACTAATCAAAAGGATGAGTTCATTCGTCTTTTACAAAAAAACTACCAATTATTCCAGATTGAGCAACAGCCAGATGAGGCAAGTTTGAATTTTGCCTATGCCGGATCTCTTTACTTTGTGGAGTTTAAATTCATTCTGGACGAAAAACAGTCTCATTTGGACTCGGACGATTTTATCCACGGCCTAAAAGTCCTATGTCCAGTTGTTCAAATAAATAAATTTCTTGACAATGCAATGCAGCTTGAACCGTCCGAATCCTGCATCAACGAGCTATTTGCCAGTTTGTCTAGTAAAAATGTCCATTTGCAAAATGTTAAAAATAATCCTTTGGCAAAAAAAAAATATTTTGAATCTTTTATTTTACTCAAACAGTACAAAACAAATAATAACACAGTCGGAGCGACCGAAAACTTGATTGATAAAGATAAAGATAAATACACTTCTCTAAGTGATAGTGGTCATTCGGAGATTAGCGATTTGACCGAAAATTCGGCTAATTCTGATCTTTTTACTTGTGGTCTATTGACTCATGGTGAAATACAAGATCTGATTTTGCAAACCAATGCCGATTTCGAGCAAGAATGCTTGGCAGTTGTTTTAATAAATGAATCTCTAGAAAAAGATAATTATTCTCATACTCTTTTTTTGTTGAAAAATTCACTTCCACATCGAGATGACAACACTTTGATTATTGATCAAAATGCTTATTTGTACCATTTTCAAATGAAAAATTTAAAAAATGTATTTTTGTTTTTTAAACTATTTTTATTTTGGTTATTTTGTTTATTTTAGGTAAAAAATAAATTGGAAATTAATGATATTAAAGATGAGATAAAAAATTGTAATATTAAATTAGAGAATGCGCTTAGTATGACAAAATCAATGATTCTGTTGAATCAAATCGAAGACAAAGATGGTAACAAAGAAGAGGTCTTGCGTTTAATTAATGACAAAATACTCGGCATTCAGCTCAAAAATGATCCGGAATGCTTGGATCAATATTTTCAGACTTATAAAGACCTAAAGAGAATTTGTAAATGTAAGTAAAATAATTAAATAATTAATCATGAATAAGTATAGTGATAAATTTCAAAATTCATATTTAAAAAGAATAATAAAAATCCTCAAAAAAAATATAATTTCAATATTTCTAAAAGTTATCATATGCCTAAAAATATCATTAAAAAAGAATGATTTTTTAATTGTACAAATGAGCAAATGTTTATTTAATTTTTAAAAACTAAGAATATAAAATTTTTATTTTTTAATAAATTAATTAAGCCAAGATTTACTTGAATTCATCAGCAATCTTTTTCCAAAAATTTTATGAACAACTTTTTCACAAATTTAAAATTAAAATAAAAAGAAAATATGATTTTTCTTTTTAAATAAACAAACTGGATAAAAATGACTAAACAATTAAAAAATTAGTTAATCTTTTATTGTATTCAAGCTCAACCATGTGTAAACAGTGAATATTTTTGGAACAAAACAGTTGATGATCTTGATTTCTACTTAAATTTATTAAACGCCAATACATTTAGCTGGACAATGCCCATTTCATTCGGACCAACAGCAAATTTGATCACCCGAACCATGTTAAAAAAAGCAATTGATAATACTACTGAAAAATATGAAAAAAATTTATTATACAAATCAAAAGAACCAACAATCGTAAAAATTCAAGCTTTGGTTAGAGGATATCTTGTCAGAGAATCACTCAATCAAAGGTACCAACATTTTCTTAGAAACGAAAACATGATAGTAAAAATTCAGGTATTAGATTAAATTGAAAAATAAATTGTATGATTATTTTTTTTTTTTTTATAAGGCATGGTGGCGAGGTATTTTTGGCAAAAGAAAATTTTTAGACCGGCTTGAAAACTACAGAAAAAATCAACCAAAAATCATATTGATCCAGTCTTATGTCAAAATGTGGTTAAATCGAAGGAGATATTTGGAAAAAATTCAACATTTTAAACTCAACGTAATTTTTAAACAACCTAATTATTAAGAATACATTTTTACAAAAGGAGAATGCAATTGTTAAAATTCAATCTTATGTCCGCTCAAAACATGCCAAAGAAGATTATTTGTCACTAGGTAAAAATTTTTTGTTTAATTTAATCTGAAAAAATTAACTTGAAATTAGTTAATGATCAAAATCCACCTTTGAGAGTGGTGCGTAAATTTGTGTACCTCCTTGAAGAGAATAATTGTGATTTTACCGAAGAAATAGGTACAATTCAGGATACAATTTGAATTTTAAATTTTAAATTTTTTGCTTCCCCAGAATTACAAGAGCTCAAGCGCCAGATAATTACGGCAATTAAGATGAACAAAAATTTGGAACAAGAATTGGATATGATGGACGTAAAAATAGGACTTTTGGTCAAAAATCGAATTACCCTACAAGACGTTCTGATGCAGCATAAAAAGCTAAAAAAATATAAAGAAGACATCGAACAAAATCAAACAAATCAAATAAAACAATTGAGCAAAGAAAACCATCTAAAAATGGAATTGTATCAAAATTTGTTTTATCTTTTACAAACCAATCCTGTTTACTTGGCAAAATTGTTATATGTTTTGCCAACTACAAATACATCAAAGTTTATCGAGACTGTTGTCCTTCAGTTGTTTAACTATGCTGCCAATTCTAGAGAAGAATATCTGCTTCTTAGGCTTTTCAATGCTTCGTTGCAGCTTGAAATCGAGTAATTTTTTAAAGTTTTTTAAAATTTTTAAATCTCGTCACGAATACTTTAAAAATACTTAAAATTTTTAAATCAATTAATTCAAATTTTTAAAAAGCAATAACAAAGTGTAAGTTTTCTTTTTTTGCTCAGTGCTTAACAAAATTCATCTAAAATTTTTTAATTTAATTCGAACAAAATAATTTCCTTCCAACATGCTCGACCAGTCTGAGTGCATTTTTACTAAATAAATAAAAATAATTTTTTTTTAAAAGGTCTAAAGTTGACAAAATGTCAGACATAATAACAGGCACTCCGCTGGTAATTAAAGTAATAGTTTCCTTGTACCGCAAGCATCGCGGTGAAAACATTCTCCGAAGTCTGCTAAATCAAACAATTGAGGAATTTTTGGCCCTAAAAAATTTACAACTGTGCCTAAATCCTTCCGAGTTGTACAAAATTTGGATCAATAAAATAGAATCGGATACAGGAAAGCCAACTGGTCTTCCATATGACATAACTAATCAGAAAGCTCTTGAGCATGAAGAAATACGCAAACAATTCGAGGAAAATATCAGACTAGTTAAACACTATACCAAAAAGTTCCTGCACATGATCATCAAGTCACTAGATAAATTGCCATACGGCCTAAGATACATTGCCAAAATACTCAAATTGGGCTTGAGAAGAAAATTTCCGAATGCTTCGGAGAGAGAAATTTTAAAAATTATTGGCAATTTGGTCTACTATCGATTCATAAACTCAGCTATTTGCTCACCAGATGCTTATGATGTAATTGATGTCAAGGCAGGCACAGCGCTTGACTCGGAACAGCGGAAAAATCTGGCATGCATTGCCAAACATCTACAGCTAATATCGATGAGCAAAGGAGTTAGTAAACTAATTAAAAAAATCAATAATTTTAAATTCAATTCAAAAAATAATTTATTTTCGAAAAATTTAATTTTAAAAAATTTAAGTATGGCGACACCGAGAACGCACATTTGGCATGTCTAAATCCATTTATCAAAGAATCTCATGAGCAAATTAGAAACTATTTTAATGAAGTGTGCAATGTGTGCGACGCGGACGAGTACTTCGGAATTGATGAATACAGTGATTTGATAGTTTTGACAAAACCGATTGTTTACATGACAGTGCAAGAAATTTCGGATACGCACAAAATTTTGATTCAACATTTGGACAAAATAGCTGCGGACAACAAGGATCCTCTAAGAGAAATATTCGATCTGTTGCAATTTGATCCCAATTTGGACTCGTTGACTGAAAACTTGTGCTCAAGAACCAGTCTTGGAAGCAATGGAACCAATGATTCACCCAAGCAGGAAACAATGTCGCGAAACAACTCAAATTTGAGCAGAAACACACAGCTATGTTTAACTTTGACCAACCGGTTCACTCCGAATGGCGAAGAAAAAGCTGATTTAATCAATTTGTTCATCAGAACCAAGCGTTTGATCATTGAGCTTATCCACTGCCAAAGCGGAGATAACCTAAAAATGATCTTGAACTCACCATGTTCATTTGAACAAGAGATTTTGCATCAAAAATTGGTAAAAAAACGCGAAAAAAACAACAAAATTATAACTGGTATTGACCATCTTGACTTGATCAGAAAATCTCTTGCGATGCCATTGGAAAACATAAAACGAGAAGTAAGACAAAATCTGCTAGATTTAGAACAAGCTGGCGCTGTGTCTAGTGCCAACAATTATCAATCAGTGATCAGTCGAATCGGCCTAGATATCCGCAACCAAAGAAAGCATCGACAAAGGCGCCAAAAAGAGATGAGCCATTTGAAACAAGTTTACCAAGTGCTGCAAAAAAAGCAAAATTTACTCAAAGAACAGGTTTCCTATTACAATGAATATGTCAAAGCATGTCTAGATGGATTCAATAACAAAAAAGGGTACCCATTTTTTTTCACAAAATTGAATTAAAAAAAAAATTTGTCTAGGACAAAAAGCAAAAATCCGTTCAAACGAAAAGAGGAAAAAATAATCGGCACCATAAAATATTCGGCTGCCAAGTTACACGACAAAGGTGTCATTCTAGAAATTGAGAATCTCAGTCCGAATCAGTAATTTTATAGAAAAACAAATTAAACATCTTTGACTAAAAATAAAACCTATTTTTGTATCTAGATTTAAAAATGTTTTGTTTGAAATAAGTACCACTGATGAGCCGGGTGTATTTGATGTGTCAGCAAAATTCATGGGTGTCACTATGGAAAAAGTGGAATTGGTTTTTCAGGATTTACTTCAGATGCAATACGAAGGTGCTTCAATTATGAAAATGTTCGATAAGGCCAAAATCAATGTCAATTTGCTTATATTTCTGTTGAATAAAAAATTCTATGGAAAATGAAATCGATCGAAAAAATTTATCAGTAATCTAAGTCGAATGAGTTTTTTTTTATTTTTCAATTTTCATTTTACCTTTATTGCGTTATTTTTTTTGTATATAATGAGAAGATAGTGTTAAAAGGATTGTTAAAGATATGCCGAGCAATTAGAGCAATCCATTCCATTTTAAAATTTTTTAAAAGATAAATATTGAGAGAAAATTTGCAAAGTTTGTTATATTCTAATTAATGTGAAGAAAAAAAAAGATCGAGTTTATTTTTTTATTTTTTAAATAAATTTCGCTAGCAATAAATTCATATCAATTTGTCTCTAAAGAGTTTGTTAAAATGTATGGCATTACATTTATATATTTGTTTGATATTTAAGAATTATTTCTATTAGTATAAATAACAATGATCCACTAGGAAAAAATTTAAATTTAGTTAAAATTTATTCATTTTCAATTTAAAAGCATAACAGTTAATAAGATTTATTTTAAATAAATATTTTAAATAATTAAAAACTTAAATTTTAAATTTTTTAAACTCATTTTTAAACAACTCGCTAAATGACATGGTTACCATAGCGAAACTACATCTAGTCTCGCCCCACAGGTCTCCTGCTGTAGCTTATTATTATTATTATGAAAAAAACAAATGAAAATTCTCTTATCAATACAGAAATATTTATAAATGATAAGCTAAAAAAATAAAATAATGAAAAATGTTTGTCTAAAAGACTTTTAAATAAGCTTTTAGTAAAAAATAGTAAAATTTGCACTTTTTAAAATGTGCAGAGTTTTTGCAGAGCTGAGAATTTTTTGTTTCAATTTGAACAATCGAAGAACCACTTAGGTACATTTAGAAAGTTATTTTAAGGTTTTTCCTTTTTGAGCAAGTGAGCAAATTTAAATTTGAGCAAAAATTTTACTTTGCCATTTGATGTTTCACCTTTTATTTTATTCTCAAAAATAAAAAGATAATATTTTTTTCAGAATAAAAATATTGGGAATTATTTGATCATGATTAAAAAATATTATTTAAAAAAAAATATTTTTTTTGAATATAATTTAATGTAGAAGCATATTTTTAAAATGAAATCACGAACACCACCACCACCTAAACCTCAACGACCAACCATGGCCCAGTCAGTGAGACGGTGAGTCGAAGGCCTGGGTAGTCCCCAGAAGAGTTTACGCTAGGACTGAGGGGTCTTAGCTCGAACATTCATCGTCCCACATTCCTTCTCGCCAAACGCACAACCAGTCATCATAGCGATTCAAGTTGTTTTGGATTGCTCGCAGGGTGCTTCCCTGCTATGACTCAATTTATTATTATTATTATTATTATTAAATCAAGAGTCTAATTTTATGTCTAAACGAAGGACTTTATTTTTAATTAGCATATTATTTGTGCGCTAACAAATAACTTAGAAAATAATATTCGAAAAATTTTGAACATCATTGATGCGGATTAGTGGATCGGAAGAAGATAGTTTTGGTCACCAAAGCTAAATCATTTTACTCTTTTTTAAAAAAATAATACAAAATTCTTAATTTTATCAAATTAATTTAGTAAAAATCTCCTAAATGATATTTTTCTATCAAGATTACAGTGCCTAATATCGATGAAACGAATTGTAAAATTTAATAGCTTATTTTTGTTAAATGTACATTAAAATGTCAATTCATGAAAAATTTTAAAATCAAGATCAAAATTAAAGAAAATAAATAAACAAATTTTCATTCATTTAATTATTTTTTTCTGAATAAAAATCAAAAGAAAAAATTTGTTAAACAAAAAAGAGATTTTTTTTCAATCGAATTTTATAATGTTAGTTATACTCGACAGAAAATTTAATAAAATTAAAATTCATTACTAGATTCAATGGATTCAAAATTTTGAGAGATAAAAAATTTCAATTAATTTTCACTTTAATCAAGCTATTTACACTTTTATTCCAAATATTTATCTTCAATACATTAAAAAGAAATAAAAAGAGAGAAACGAACATGATATAAAAATATCTCAACACAAAAATATAAAACAATTTCGATTAAGAAACAAAAAATTTAATAATAAATTGCATAAAAAAAAAGAAAAAAAATATTTAAATTTATTTTAAATAACTTAATGGTAACTATAAACCGATCGAGCTATCCAATAAGCCGGACTTGCGCAGGCCATCACGATTTAGAGCCGGCGAAAGCCGGATCGAATAACCGCGTCAGTAAAATGAAAAAAAAAAAAATAAAAATTAATTTAAAAAATTTCCCAAAATTGTTTATAAGCCAAAAAGAACAAAATTTTTATTCAATATAATACAAATAAATGAACAAGTATTTTAAAACTGATGACTGCTATTTTGCTTTTGATGCTTTATTTTCAGACTTTCCAAATATTCTTGCTGAGACTCGGCCAACACTCGGGCCAAAATGTCCTCATCGTCTTGGAGAGTGTTTTGATCCACTGCTTGATTAGTTAACGCAAATAGATCAATGTCCTCAAACTCTTTGTTCAAATTTGTTGATACCGATGAGGAAATTTTTGAAGATGTTTTGGCGCTTGATGTCGGTGAAGATTTAGATGAGGCAGAAAACTTAAGCTTTTCCCTACTAAAACAATTGTTAAGATCATTACTAGACCAGCTTGAGCACGAAGCAGGCGCAGCATTCGCCTGCAGCATATTCACACTGTCTCTTTGCTCATTATCTTTTAGCCATTGCAAGTAAGACTCTCTGGCAACCATTTCCATAAGCTCTTCATTAGTCGCTTCCCAATCACTAGCCTTCAATTTGTCATCTAACATTGTTTTTTCGATGTGAAACTCCTCGCTTTTTTTCAAAGCCTCATTCAGCAGGTTTTTCTCAGCCAGACCGGGAATTAACTGCGGAAGTCCTAGTCCGACCCCAATTGTTGCTTTGAACGGATTGACCACTGAGTTGTAGTGCATTCGACCATGGTAAGAAAGTCGAATGGGCTCGTTATCTGTTTGGAACTCGGCTTGAAATGTATTCTTGGGCTCTAGGCTGTATTCGTATACCTCTATTGGCCGGTTGTATATTTCCGCAATGGCTATTATTTCGATGTGATTGCCAAAGCAGTTGTCTTGCCGTTTTCGCGCCAAATACCGCTCTATGTCCTCAGTCATGTATTGTTTGAAGTAGTCTGCATTTTTTGCCTTCATTAAAAGAATTTTAGAAGAATTTTTTTTTGAAAATCTTTCTAAATTATTTACAATATAATCCATGCAATGAGATCGAATGGTGGAATGCATCTCCTGGTCGCCGTATATTTGATCGGCCACTGCCCGGAACAAACACGCGCCGTCCTCTTTCATCGGCTTTATAATAAAGCCCTTTTTTTCTTTTAGTGCTCGACAAAAATTCTGCTCCAACTTGGATTGAAAATTTAGATTTGAGAAATTTTTCATTTTTTTTTAAAATTATTTAAACAGTAAATTGAAATAAACTGATTTTTCGATTCATTGATCACTAAATTATCAGAAATCGAAATATAAAAAAATCTTAACGCATTAAATTTTAATTTTTTTTTCAATTAAATTTTGGTATTCAAATTTTCAATAAAAATATAAAATATATAAGATCATATTTAATATTTTAAGCAACTTATTAAATTATTTTTACTATTAAGTGATAAAAATTCTATCAGAAATTGTCGAGGTTAATTAATTTTTTTTTTCGAAACTAATAAGGTTGGCTTTGAATTATGAGATTTGAATTTTTATTTATTTAATTTAATAAGGCAAAAAGTCTTCTTGTAATTACACTAATGTTGAAATCAAATATGGATATTCAAAAATAATTCAAGAGATTTGAATTCGAACTTTTAAAAAATTCAAATAAACTTTTTCAATTTAATTTAATCTAAATTTAAATTAACAAATTACTCTTCAACCAAACTTGAAAATCATACTTCAGTTTTCTTAAAATTTATTTTTTTACTCTTTTTGAATACTACTAAAATTATAAATTTCTAATTTTAAGAAGAATGTTTCTCTTGTTGAATTGGGTTTTGTCAAATTTGGTACATTAGAACAGAACAGAAGTTTAAAAATTCTTAAAATCTTTTTTTTTGTAGTTCAAAAACAAATTCTATAAATGCAACGTGGTGCAACATTCATTGTGGCACTTTTAAGAAAATTCTGGTAAAATTCTGTAAATATATCATAATTAATTTTAATAAATTTGATTATAGCTCATTTGGCAAAGGTTGTGCATATTGTTTGCAGACTTAATGCAACTTAATACGACAATGCTATTAATAAAACTGGTTAAAACCTTAAGAAAAAAAGTTACAAGCTTTCTGTTTTGTTATTTTTTTTCCACACCAAGTTTCCCAAAACTTTGAATTCAATAAAATTTTAATCATATTTTATATCAATTTTCAGTTTTTCTTCGGAAATCTTTTTATAAATAATATTTAATTTCCAAAATGGAAAAGTTTAATATAGATAAAATCAGAATAAATTATTCAAAATAGCTTGTTAGAAAAAATATTTTATTTCAAAATAGCTAAAAATGACTACAAAATAAAAAGAAAAAATTTAATTAATATTTGAATAAAAGTTACAAATTATAGAAATAAATCAAGATTGAGGGTAGAATTGAACGTTTTGTTAATTTTATGTGAGAGCAATTTAAAAAAGTTAATTATTATGACCATGAAAAAAACGAATTTTTTTTACAAAAACGTAATAATACCTCGATCATCAATTTCTAGTCTTTCCGTTTCTAAGAAAAAAAGATCAGTCATTTTTTAAAGTTATAATAAAAAATTTTCAATTTATAAAAGAATGAATATTCCAAAAAAGTGACTAAAACATTCTTGAAAACTTCATTTGATTCAGCTATTTTGATAAAATTTATTATTTTAAAATGTCTTGTAAAGTAATTTTGAATAATTTATAATGAAATGATATTATTATATTTGTTAGCTATTTTGAATGATTTATTTTAAACAAATTATTTTAAAGTCTGCCTTTTTAATAAAGAGCCTCCAAAATGGCCTTTATTACAAATTATAAATATTCAAATATATTGAGTCAAAGTATGATTAAAAAAAAATAAAATCCATGCAATGAATTATATTCATTAACAAGACACAATTCTACTAAAATTTAAATATTTTACTTACACTAGAATCTCTTAGTAGATGATAAAACTAAAATTTTTTTGTCCACAATTGATTTATCATGGTCATGATAATAAATTCGTTTTTTAAAATTCAATTTTAGATGCGTTCAAATAGGAAAAATTTTAAAAAGATCACTTAAATCACGACAAAGCTGAAAATTAAAAAATATCTGCGAAAAAATTTGATAATTATAGAAACATTTATTCGAGAGTATCCGAATATAACAAAATTAAAAATGTATAGGAAAAGAATTTTTTTTTAAAAAGCCCAAGTTAAACATTTTTCTAATTTTTTAATAATTTCATTAGATTTAATCTAAGAATCAAATACTAAGGATAAAAATGAAAATTTCTTTTTCAATTAAGCTAAAAATAAAACTTAAATAATAAAAAATTTTGCCTAAATTTTAAGTAATCCAGTCTAAATTCTAGTCCTGATATTGAATTGGAATATTTTTAAAAATTTCAAAATTTTTTTAATCCAGCTATATTTTTTATAATTTTTTAAAAATCAATTTTTGGAAAAAAGAATAAAAAAAGTTAAAAAAGCAACTTTTCTAACCTCTTCAATAGTCTTGGCCGATTTGATGAACGCTTCCTCCTGATTAATAAGCAAAGTCGGCGTTTGTTCATACTCGTCCTCACTGTTATTGTTCTCGTTGAAAATTTCACTCGTTTTAATCTCAGTATTTTTATTTCTTTTGAGTTTGGAACACTTGGATGACAAACTGTTCGAAGGCAAAGTTCCTAGAAGATTAGAAGAAAATTTGGTTATCTTTTTGCATTTGGGATCCTTGGAGCTTTTTTTAACTTCGCTTGAATTAAAAAAATCATTTTCACTATTTATTTCCTCAAAGTCGCTGTCATCGCTCAGTCGATAGTATTCGGTCTGATCGACTTCACTAAAATTTATGTTGAACCCGAGCGAGCCATTCGAGGACACACTCGAGCTGCACGAGGACGCCGAAGAAGACAAAACATTGCTCAAGTTGGACTGATTTACACTAACAAAGTTATTCATGGACACATTAGGTGACTTTATTTTGCGCTTGTTTGACTTTTTGGTCTTTTTGTTGGGCGACACAGCTGACTTTGCCTGGACGCCCTGGGCTTCACCCGGCTCTGCTTTGACCGGAAATAGTTGAAGTGTTTGCTTTGGCTCCGCGGCCTCTTCGACGCCCTGCGCAGACTCGCTTATCACTTGGATGGGCTGCAGGCTTATCGTGCTGGTGGATGTGGCGCACGACGACGAGTCGGCCACGCTCTGCGCCGAGCCATTGCTTGTCCCTGGCTGCTTTTTGGACAGTATTGTCATTCTTATTCAGTTTCTTTTGCTTTATTACTTGGTTATTTTGGCAAAAACTCTAATTTTGTAGAAATATTTAAAATATTTTGCTTGCCTAGCTTTTTCTGGTGGAGGTCAAGTTAAGTTGGTTACATGTTTAGGGGGGAAATCAAGTAACCGATTTGGTTAAGTAATAGGCCCATTTTTTTTCCAAGCAAAAAATTCAAATTATGAAAACGAAAACTAAAGAAACGAAATAAAATTTCTAATTAGGCAAAATAGCTCGTAACACACAAGAGAAAACGAAGCTTGCTCAGATCAACCAAATAAATATATATATTAATATAAAAAATATAATTTATTTTTTATGATCATAAAATTTAAATTCAATAAGCATAATTTTGAAATTTGCATTCAGAAAAGTCGGCGTAATTTGCATTGTGTAAATCCTTGTATCCCTACTTTTCCGACTCTCGACTATTTATAGTCATAATAAATTTTAAATTCACATATACACTTTTTACTAGCTTTTTTGGCCATATAAAGCTGATAAATTTTGAAATTTTTTTGAATGCAAAAACTTTAAAATATGAGCTTTTTTTTTCTTGACCATATCTAGTTTAGAAACTTTTTTTCTGCCAATATTCAAACAATTAAAAAGCCAATTTATCAGCTGTTATCTTAATTTATGAAAATGCAAAAAATTTATGAGCTTTTGACTCAGACGCCTCTTTGCCGGACCGCTGGTCATAAAGCCTGGCTAAACTAATATTTTGCTTAGAAAAAAATCGCTTTGGCAACAACTTTGCTGCTGTTGATTGTTCGTGAAGCGTTTCTAGCTAAATAAAGTGGTCTGAATTCAAGCATCTGATGAATAAAAAATTATGAATTGAGTTTTCATTATTTTTATTGAAAAATTATGTTAAGCTTTTTTTTTAATTTTAAAATGAAAACGATAACATTTAGTTAAACTTGGAGCATGTCTTGCAGCATTTTGAGTGTAAGTAGGGCTCCGAGCATCGATTCGAATAAGCTATCATGCGACAAATACTTTTAGCCAGCTTATTCACACACTTGTCTGTAAAATGAATTTTAGATTTTATTTTACTTATATTTTGAACCGCTATTTTAAATTTTTATTCTGTTTAAAATTTTAAAACTAAAATTAAATTCTATTTGAGTCTATCTTTTTTTAATAAAAAAAAAAGATATTTTATTTTTAATCTAATTTAGATTGGTAAAATTATATGAAAATTCATTTGTTTATTAAAAATGAACAATAAGCATATTTTGAATAAAAATTTTTGTCTAAAATAAATACTTTGTAATACTTCCCTTTCAAAATATTAAATTTTATCAAATATTTTCCAAGAATTAAAAATTTCTCTTATTTGTTTAAAATTATTTTTGCTCTCTATTAATTCGAATTTAAATTGTTGTCAGTCATAATAAATCATAACTTGAACGCGTTTTTTTCTTTCCTTTCCTAAAGGTAAAGAAAATAAGAAGATTTTTCGAGAATAGCAGAAAATACAAAAGAAAAGAAAGAGTCAAATAAAAAATTGTTTTAATTTATAGAGATTAAAAAAAAAAAACCTGAAATTATTTATGGATTATTTAGGAGTGTTATAACACGGGATTTTTACGTTATTTTCGAGGAAAAAATTACCAAAAAGCGAACATTTAAGATAAAATAAATCTTAAGTTTAATTTTTAGCCTATAACCTTGTCACTTTTTATCTTTTAGAAACAGGATATTTTAGAAAAATGATCAACAAATACCTAGATGAATTAGAACAGTGACTTTGCGAGTGAAAAATAAAGATCTCAGGTGAAAATTCTTTTTCGATTGTCGTTTCAAAATAAAATAAGGAAAATGCTGATCTAAAGCTAAGAATCTATGGAAATAAAATTTATTAGATAAAATGAAACCTTGTTTCTTGGTGAAACTTTTGATTAAAAATTAAATTTAAATTTAATGATATATTATTAAATCTTGTTCCACTTTCTTTGAAAAATTAATTTAGATTTTGTCAAATCATTATTATTATTATTAATATTATTATTATTATTATTATTATTATTATATTTTGTATTATACTCTTCTATGTCTTAACTCATACCCAGAAACAAAAACCAAAAAAATACATGTATTAATTTAATATTAATATTTAAAATATTATAATATTATTTATTAACAGTAATATTTTGAATTCAGCATTTCGATTCTAGAACCTAAATATGATGCTCCTTCCAAAATTTTGCATCACGATACCTTTAATAACTCAAAATAATAACAATCTGGAATCGAATTTTACAGTTGAGTGAGAGTTTTATTGAGTCAGTACTGGGCCATTCTGTTCCATTGGTTGTCAAACTGGTGGAAGAATACAAAGCGAGTTTTAAGTCTAAATGTATCAAATACCCGACTCTATTTTGTAATTGCTACCACACTTGTTCTTCTTTCTTTCCAAAAACGTTCAATAATTAAACGTGCAGCTACTAGTAGATACTTTCCATCATTCATTTAAATTTATTTAATTTAAATATTTTCTCTTACTTTTTTTTTATACATTTTTTTATACTTACTATTATTTTTTAATTTATTCTATTTTTACTTATTTTATTTATATTATTTTTTTATTCAAGAGAACTTTTACTCAATACAGATAAACAAATAAATAAAAAAAAATTATAATTTTGGTCTAATTTAAATGAAAAACTAAATTTACCATTTTTGAATGTTCATTTTGTTTTTTTAAAAACAATTTTTATAGAAAATTGTATATTTAAAAAATAAAAAATCTAAATTTTAGACCGTCAAAAATTTTAAAATTTTTAAATAAAAAAGAATATTGAATTGGATGTTAGACCTAGAAAAAAATTACTAATTTTTTTTTACATTTTTTTTTTCTTGTACCATATTTACCATTTTAAAATTGAATAATTTTAGTTCATGATTTAAATTTGACCGTAATTAAATTTAAGGTTTATTTAATTTAAAAAAATTGCGTTAAAACCACCTCTCATAGCACTAGTTGAATGATCCTTTAATAAATCAAGGTAATATATTTCAAATGATTAACCCTATTCTTTAAGAACTTGAAAATAAAAAAAAACTTAAAATCACGGTCACTTATTTTTGATTTTTTCAAATTTTCAAAATAAAATACCAATTTCTGATTGAATAGGACATTCTATTAGTTCACATCTTTTGACAGTTTTTGGCATAATTTCTTTTTCACAAAAATCCGAAGTTGAATTAGCCAAAATGTCAAAGCAATAGACTCGTCGAGTCATGAATCCTTGACCACAAGTAGAAGAACATTCACTCCATTTGTCTGTGCGCCATTCATAACACGATTTAGATGAACACTTTCTTTTCATAAGAGGTTTTTGATCCGGATCGCATAACCTTAATTCATTTGAGCAAAATACTTTGCGGTATTGAAAACCTGAGCCGCATATTTGCGAACACTTAAATAAAAATTTCAATTTTTTTCACCACGCAGAAGATTTTTCTACTTGGGACCATTCTGATACATTCCATTTTTCACATTCTTGGACCAAGCATTCCTCGACTGCTGGCGGTTTTAAGACTGGGCAGTTTTCATTGCTGGCCATTTCATGGGACAACTTTGCAATGCATTCCACTTTTCGGACCCTGATTCCTTTTCCACATTTCCGAGAACACTTTTTTGTAATTTGAAAATTTAACACAAAAGAAAGGCTTAAAATTTAACTTTACTTCACTGAATTCACCAACTTTCCACTCATAATCAAATGTTTTATTCGAAGGATTGTCCTCATTAAAACCATAACTTTCGTAATCAAAATTTTTTGTGTAATTAATTAAATTAAAATAATAAACATGATCAAAATTATCTCCATCTATTGATCTTTGTTTTCTATTTTTGAATTTATCTAGAGAAAATATTATATCAGCAGTAATATAATTTTCGTCTGGACAAGGTGGATTATTGGAACATATTTCTATTTCATGGGGTTTAACTATTGAACTGCAAACATTGCCATTGATACATCTAACATTTCGAAATCTGGTAGCATTTCCACAAGCTTTGCTGCACCCAGACCATTCATCGCTGATCCAAAATCCGCAATTTGTATTTGAATTTTCTTCACATTTCCGCTCTGAAATTGGTCTCAAAAAAGGATCACATATGGAATTGATATCACTACATTTGACCACTCTTGTTTCAATGGAGCAAGGATCCATTATGCAATTCTTTTAACATTATTTTAGCTTAAAAAATTATTTATCGAAATAAAAAATACCCGGTTCCATTCTTCAGCAATCCAAAATGCTGCTTTAAAATAACCATCTTTATTTTGACAATTTTCTAAATTAATTGTGCATTTCTCGACTGAGCTAGGTTTAGATACGTTTTGACATTTATTGTCTAGTTCGGCGACCAATTCAACTTTATCATTTATTTTAGGCTTTTGAGTTACACATAAAACACTTCTTTTTCTATAGCCAATACCCTGGGTTCTACACGTAGCGCTGCAATCTTGCCATTCACCAACCCACCAACTTGGCAAAAATTAGCTCAACTATGAGTATAATTATAAGCTTACTTTGGTTCGCATTCATTGAAATTACATGGTTTAAATAAGTCAGAAGGTTTCTTAAATTGGGAACAAAACGATGCATCAACAATGCCGTCTTTGAGCTCAATGCATTTTGGGGAATTTTTCGTAAAACCTTTACCACATGATTTTGAACACGAAGACCAGTCGTTTTTAAAATCCCAAGTGTAATACTTTCTAGGCTCAGGCACAAACCTGTTCGGCAAGGTATAAAAATAGCTGACACTCACTTTTTTGGTCGTAAGTAAAAGCTAAAATATGAAAAAACATTTACTATGTAAGTCATTTTGTTTTGAGTCAAATGATAACAGTGATTCTCGGAGTTTTTCCGAAAAATTAGAAAAAAATTAATTAAATTTTAATTAAAATTTAAAATGTCTTTTAATAAAAAGTAAAGGGATACTAGAATTTTTTACACGTTGGTAATATTCATTAATTACCAACGTGTAATATCATTTACCAAAACCAAAAAGCTCCTTCTCAACATCGTGCATTAAATTAAAAATTTGGTCTAAGAGTTTTTAAAAATATTCTTGAAAATAATCAAATTTTTGCATTTTTTGGTCGAAAAAATACAATCTAAATAATCTTACCAACAATTTTTTCATATAATTTAATAGCAAAAATAAGTTTAAGTAATATAATAAGATTTATGAGTCCAAAAATAAACGAGGTTTATCTGTTTATTAATCTTGAAAAAAAATTTAATTTTTTCTTTAAATTTAATAAAATGTTTTTCACATTTTATGTAGCCAAGTAGTTAACAAATATTAAATATCAATAAATGCATTTAATTTAATTTTTTGTAATTACCATAATTAATAAATTTTCATCAAGAGGTCCATCGGTCAAAATAGCTTCTTGTTTAGGTCGTGATTGGTACACAAATCTTAATCCTTTTTTTTTTAAATAAAAATTAATGATAAATAAAATATTTAATAATTTACCATTTATATGAAATTCAGTGTTAGTTGTGACTGTAAATTGTCCATTTAGATAATAGGTTCCATTTAAATTTTTGATAGCAAGATAATTTTTTAATTTTGATTTGGAATACTCATAAATTCTGACCGATCTAGCATTTTTTGGTACAACGAGCAAAGGCTGATAGCCCCCTTGTTTGGGAAATGAAACCTCAATTGTCCCTGTATACTTATTGCAGGATGAATCACCACCACCGCACACTCCACATGAATCATAAGTCAAATTAGAACCCAGAACCCAATCACAACCAACAGGCTTTTGTACGAATATTTATAAAACAAATTTTAAAAAGCAATCATTTAAAAATACCATGCAAACACCATTGATACACCTGTCATTCGAATAGTCCGAACATGGCGTTCCATCCAACAAATTTTTATCAAACATTTTGTAAAAAAAGTGATCTTTAGGCTTGCAAAAAAGTCTGCATGGATTAGCACCTTTGGAACAAAAGAGTGAATAAAATTATTTTTATTTCTTATATTTTTCAAATTAAATTACTAGGAGAACTATAAAATTTCCATTCTTTAGTAAAATTGGTAAATGATTGGGATATGTAATTTAATTGTTCACATTGATGGTTTTTATATTTTAAATCCGCATTTGGATCATTGCATTTCTAAAAATTTAAACTTATAAAAAAAATTTCATTGATTAAACAATTACATTTGTATTGCAAATACGATATCTTTTTTTATCACCGAGACAATATTTTCCTCCATTTTCAGGTCTGAATATTTTTACTTTTTTAAGGATAACCTTTGTTTGATTTTTCAAAAAATTACTTTGGATTATTGCATTTTCTTTCGATGAACTGAATGCCACCATTACACTCTCGGCTGCACCTCGACCATTCTGACCAATTGCCCCATCCACCATCAGTCGGATTTTTTAATTCCAATATAGCAACACATTCCCCATTCATACACCACTAATTAGAACTAAAATTACCTATTGAAGTTTTAAAAAAAAAATTTTTACAAAATTTTGTCCATCTCCGCACAAAGTTCCATCTATTGGTTTTTCTCCTTTAGAAATACACGTCGAATCTCCTACAATTCGACACCATACTTCATTACATTGAAACTAGTAAAATACAATTTTATCAAATAAATTTAAAATATTGTTGAACTACTTCATAGTTTTTACATATAGTGGCATTTTCACCATACGAAAATTTGCATTGATGTTCCATATCATAAAAAATACCGGCAACAGGTGGCTCATTTCGAATCAGATTTACCTCTTCTTTATCATCTAAACACTTTAGATTCTCTTGACTTTAATAGAAAAAAATAATCTAAATACTTAAATAAAAATGATTTTTACTTTAGAAATTTATCAATTCGTTTTCGACTGCATTCTGACCAGATGCGATTTTTTTTAAGAATACTTAAATGTGTATTCATTAAATATGGTGACGAAGAATTTGTGCAATTATTCTCTACTGTGTCATGCTCGGCATCAAAGCTTCAATTTTAATTAAAATTTAATCAAAAAACACTGTTCCACACAAAAAATCAATTCACAAGCTTGAATATTATGGTTTTAATAGTAAGAATAACAAAGAGTTGTATTGAGTGAAACAGTCTTCGAATGGACAAACGCAGGAAGTGGAGTACCACAGGGTTCAGTTTTAGGTACAATTTTATTTTTAATTTAAATTAATGACCTCCCAAAGCTTTCAGACAATCTACTAAGTTGATGTCATCTGTAAGTAGTAATGATTCATGTTTTGCACTTTAAAATATACGATTAATGAAATAAGTCTAATAAAGACAGAATTGAACGAAATCTAGGATTAGTTATCCAAGTCCAGCCAAATCCAGCCAAGTAAATGCAGCTGCCAAATGCTTTGGGTTCAATAAGAAGAACAATTAAATTTCCAAATGAGGAAACAGTAACTAGACTAAATAAAGCTTTTGTTAGGCCTCATTTGAAGTATGGAGCCCATATCTTAAGAAAGATAAAAGTCTTAGAGTCAGCTACAAAACTGGTTTCAGAGCTAAAAAAACTGAATTACAATGACAGGTTTGCTGCACTTAACTTGACTACTTTAAAAAAAAACAGGAAGAATAAGAGGATATTTGATTGAAATGTTCAAAATTGTTAAAGGACTAGAAAAATTTGTCTGCCATACTCCCTTAGTCTTCAAGAACAACCAAGAAAGTGTTTATCGTCCGGTTCTTAAGCAACATGAACTGGAAAAGCAAATGGTAAAAAAAATGTGAGCAAAGATATGATTTTTAAGTAAAAGAGCTGTAAATGCTTGGAATCAATTTCTTGGAGATGAAGATACTATAAACTCAAAAACTATTATTTTTATTATTATTAATTTATTTTTTAATAAAATTTTAAGTGATGAAAAAAGTTACTTATGTCCTATTTCATGAGCAATGGTGAATGCCAAAGAGAGACCAGTATCTTCGTTTACGTTACAACTTTTTTCCGCGTCACACATACTGCCAAGATTGGCAAGACCCGAAGTATCACATGAATTGTCATGACCACAAATATCAGTCCTTAAAAACTAGTTGAAAATTTAATAAAAGTTATTTGTTTTACCTTGTGACCAGAATTGCCAAGTCGTGATGATTTGGATGAGCTTCGGGAAGATTTATACTGTGCTGGTACTTACAAAAACTGTTCAGTGTTTTAGTCGCATTTGCTTCAATTCTAAATGGCTTTTTAAAAGACTTTTTAGTAAATTCTTTAAAAATTAAAATTATAAAAAATTTACTTCGCTATCTTCAAATATTATTATTTTTACAACAACAATTTTTATATTATTTTCAAAAGATTGGTCATGGTAAATAAAATCTACCATATTCATTATGGTGAGTAAATAATGCTCAAGATCTAAAAAGTCATAGCGCTTGGACATAGAACTATCGGCTACTAAGAGCGTTTCAACAATTCTCTCTTTACTAACAGACCTTTTAACTTTTTTTTTTTGACTAAAATTTAAGCTTTGGTTCGAAAAGGACAATTTGTGAGTCGAATTTAGACCTTCAATTGGTTCAATAAAATATAGAGTTTGATTCAAGTAGAGATAACCATTCTAAAATGGTAAACATTTTTATTTTAAATAATATTTTTGATAAAATAAATTACCAATTTATGGCAAAATGAAAGCGATGTGAACGAATTCGGATAGCTTACTACATTTCCATAGAGTAGACATGGTTTTTGTTCGTAAAAAAAACTTTTCTGAGTTTTATTTCTCGATTTTCTTTCAATAAAGCTTTTTTGATTGAAAATTTTTAGATTTGATTCCAAATTGAGCAATAATTGTGATCCATCATAATCAAATCCAATATAAAAATTTGAAAAATTAAAATCATATCTCAAAAAATCTCCTAAATTTGTTGAATTCAAAGTGCCATCATGGTTTAAAAGTACTGGATTTATTAGTAGATACTCTTGATTACCATGTGTCATTACAGTGACAAAAAATAGATTGAGAACTAAAAAACTTAGCATTCTTTTTTATTCATCAAGAATAAGCTCGAATAAATTATTTGAGAAAATAATATTGAAAATTTATCATATGGTCAATTATTTTGTTTACGGATCGATGATCTTCAATATAAAGTTAGACCGATAAACCCGTTAATGCAGCATATGTACTTCGAATTTTTGCCTGGTAATGAACTTTCAATTAGCTACATTCTTTCTAAAAAGATGAAAGTTTTTCAAGCTATTCATTAAAAATTCAAGCTCAAACTAGATTGGAATAAGATTTCTGTCATTCCAATTATTGGGGTCAAAAAAAATAAATGATTCATTTAATTGATGCATAGATAAGTACCAGGTTTAGCATACCAATAGGTATGATGTTTCAATTTGATGAAGCAGTCGTCATCAGCTAAAACCCAATTTAAAATTTTAAAGCAAATTAAAGTTTTTAATTTTTCATTTTTTTAATAATTTTCTAAAGAAGTTTTTTGGTTAAAAGATTAATAAAGAAAAAATTTTTTTTTAACTATTTTTTTTGTAAATAAAAAAAATAAACCATCATTATTGTCTTATACCTTCAGATCAAACAAACAAATATTTGATTAAAATAATCATGTGATGAAATTTATGCATTCAATTAAATTTAAAATATATTTTTTTTAAATAAATAAGCATTATACTAAAATAGCTATCAAAACTTTAATCATATGACCCTAAATTCGTATTTTTCTTATTTTTGAAATTTTTTAGGATAATCAAAATTCTAAAAATGTCTTTCGGAAACATGTACCAACTAGAAAGTATTTAATCATATTTTAAAAATGTCTGTGTAGGAATAAGATTTTGTTTGATAAGATTTGATAATTGGTCTCCTAGAAACAATAGACGACAAAAATCCTGATGTCCAAGAATCAGTATCGGAATCCATAATCACCTTGGGAAACAAAAAACCCCAATTTATACTCAATATCTCTTTTCAGTTTATGACAAAAAACTTGGCCAAAGTAGCTTAAATGAATTATTTTGATATCCCTAAGTCTAATTAAAAAAAAGCTTTCAGAAGGACACAAGACTTCAATTTTCGCTACTATAGAAAAAATAGTTAAAGAAAATGTAGAAAAAATTGAAGATGATTCTCCTTTGAAGTGGATCGAAATTGCCTCTAATGAAATGATCAAAAATAAAGTAAATTTCGAGAACAAAAATTTTTTTTTTTTAATTTGATTTTGGTAAGGATAAAGACCAACCAATATTTCTTCAGACTGCAGCTAGCAATCTTCTGGTAGCTATTGGTAAAAAATATGTCAAAGAAGTTTTTGATGAGCTGCAGAAAAAATTTAATCCAGGAACTCTGCCGCATTTATTTGTAATAAACACAATGGCATTTTTGGCAGAAGCAAATCGTAAATTAATAAAATCGTAGAATAGCTTTTGATTTTTTTTCTAAATTTCATTAAGCTTATGGTGTTGTACCAAGTTTGACAAAAGTTTTCACTTCTATTCTACCAATGTTGGGTATGTCCAAACTGGATTCTTATAAATATGCGTTTGGCTCTGCACTGTGCAAATTTTGCGAGGCAATTTTATACTATTGTTCAAATATGGAAAAGGCCCCAGATCAATCAATTGAAAAATCGCATTTTTCTAATTCTGTTTACGCAGCTCATGAGTTTTTATTCAATTCATGGATCAAAACCAACGACCCTAAAGTCAGACAGATTACCATTGAATCAATTGGTCATTTTGTAAATTTAATGTCGCGAGACAAACTGGAAACAGATATACCAAAAATAATTCCAGGTTTGCTAAATCTTTATAAAAAACACGCAGACCATTTTATTGTCTCCCAAGTAAAAGAAATGAATGAATTTTTTTTTCTCAATAAATCTGAATTTCTCTTAAAATTTAAAGTCATTGTATCTGACATTGTCAGCAGTTATTTCAGCTGAACCAGCGATCGCAAGCATGGATAACATATTTGATCAGTTGGTCAAAGAAATGTTCTCACAGATTTTGGTAACTATCGATCATCAAATGGCCAAAAACTCCAACAATGCCAATTTGGCAAATTTAAATAAAAATCATAATGAAATTTTGAGATGCTTTGCTGAGCTTAGTAAAAATTTCCTTATAAAATTAAAGAATCCAATTATTTTTTTCTAAATAGCACACAGATACAGTGACAGAATGATTCCATTTTTGCTGCAAAAATTAGAACAAAATAACGAGAAAAACCGAATTGGATCATTGACTGTACTTCGTCATTTAATCAACTCTTGTGAAGAACAAATGGTAAACAAAAAACAAATTGTCATTTCCGGCTTGAGACTTTTACTAAATGAGTCAAATAATCGCGTAATTAAAATTTTTTTAAATTCATCTTTTTTTTTTTTTTTTTAATTTTTTCAAAGATAAAAAAGCAATTGATTCAAACCATAATTTCTATGGCATATCATGATTACTTGCATTTAGAGGGTGGTTTTTTAATGATTGAATTTATCATCAAGCAATGTTGTTTGATAGATGACCAGGTTTAGTTGAAATATTTAATTTTAAAAAAAAAATAATTTTTTTGAAAAGAAAAAAAATAATCTTGATGATGCTTCAAATGAACACTTGAGGCTATCAGCAGAGAGCATATTGACGCTTTTTGCAACCACAGTGAACAATATGCATCAAATTTTGTGGCCAGCTTTGCTCGAATACTTGACCAACAATGACTACTCAAGAGCTTCGAGCATACTTTGCAAAAATTTGGCTCACATTGCCGAGCATAAGCGAGAGTCCGACACAGAGGACTATCTCATCAATTATGACTCATTCATAAATGTACCAAAGCCCTTCGAAGTATTAGCCAGGCTAATTGTATTGTGTGGCTGTCCGCTAAATGGAACTAACCGCGGTTTGAACATTCTTAATTTGATGAAAAACATGGGGCCTAATATAGATAGCTCAATAGTAGATCTATGGGACAGTGTTATACCGAAACTTGTGATAAATCTTGAAGGTAATATTTGGATTAAAATAAAATATGTTATATTGTGAACTGTGATTTTTTATGAATTTTTTCTTATTTTAATTTTGAAGACTTAATTTTAAAAACATCAAAAATATTTTACTTAAAAAAAAAATTTTATAATTAAACCGCTTCCGTTTTTCATTAATTTCAACAATCTAAAATTTTTAAAAATTTTTTAAAAAATTTAGATTAAAAAACTCTTCTTCTTTTCAAAATTCTAGTTTTCTAAAAGTCTTTTTTGATTTTTTCATGTTAGCTCAAAAAAATGTTATATCTTTTGATTTAAAATTTAATTTCAGATCACAACAAAATCGCCATTAGATAGAAAATGAATTTTTTAATGAATTTTTTAAGATAAATTGGCTAGTTCAAAGTTTTCACAAAAAAATTGGGAAGATCTTATCATGAAGTTGTTGTCCAATTCTCTAGATCAAATGAACTCCGAGGAAAAATACTGCGAAATTGCTAAATGCTTTGGCAAACAAATTGAAACTCTTTATCAAAATTTAAGTGATGAAAAAGTATGTAATATTTACTTAGAAAAAATACTTTTATTTTTATTTTTATTTTTAAGCATTTTGCCTTTAAATGCTTAGGTGTTGTATTGAACAAAACTACGAGTAAAAATACTATTGACAAACAATTGGATACTATATACAACTCTGTTAATAACTCTAATCAACATGAACGAGAGGGTTGTGCTGTAAGTTTTGGCTATACATCAACTACTCATTTGGATACTGTTTTGTACAAATTGGAAACTTATGCAAAAAATGAATCAAAAAAATCATCTGGTGGACTTTTTTCGAGTCTGATCAAAGATTCGAATAAAAATGGTGACCCAGATCAAATAAAATCAACTTTGGTCTTAACTTATGGATACGTCACTTTTTATTCACCAAAAGACTTGGTCATTTCACGTTTAGAGGCTAATATTTTGCGAAGCGTCAGTGGATATGCTGCTTACACGTCTAAGGTACATTTAAAATCTAATGAATTTTTTTCCAATTTTTTATTTTATAGGACTTAAATCTTAAACAAAACATACTCAAATCTCTTGACATAATCACCAAATGTATGCATCAAGACCATTTGCAAAAAGACTTCAATTTTTCATACAAAAACACAATTTTAAATCAAACAATTGTAATTATTATTAAAAAATTAACCAACAAAAATGTTCTTAATTTTTTCTTTTAGTCCTATATTAATACGGAGACGTCTAAAATTCTAACAAATGATATAAAAGCAATGAGTTTTAAAATTTGCTCTAATCTGGCGTAAATTTTATTAATTTAAATTTTTATTAAGAATTGAAAAAAAAAATTTAGAAAGCTTAATCCTAAGCCAACTGAAGCCGATTTATATCAATTGATAAAATCGTCAACAGATAGTTTTTACCCGCTACAAGTTCCGGCTGAGGATAAAGACTCTGAGTCAAGTGAAATTTTGCATGGAAATGAAATTTATGAACAAACATCAAAATCACTAGAGGAATTACTTAACACACTTTTAGACAGAGAGTTGAATAGTACAACATTGGCGATAATATTCAAGCATTTGGAGCCTTGGATCATCTCGGTCAAAGATCATGAGCGGCTTAGATCCATTCGTTCATTGTCAAGTGTGCTCAAGCATTTTAATCTTAATTTTAAATTGGACGAAAAAAGCGCGGAAAATGCGGACAGTTTTGCTTGCTTTGGGAATATTTTAGGCCGCGTGGTTACGCGTGCCACTGATCCAGTTATCAAAATTCGAATACTGGCCATTGATTGTATTGATAGTCTTTTAAAATCTTTGCAAATTTACACCAAAGATAGCTGGCAGGATTCTGAGTCTCTGAATAGTCTCATGCCAAGTTTGATGAAAAATTCGCCAAATGCTCTCCTAACATCTGTCAATGATTTATCCAAAATTTTGTGCAAAAAAGTTCCTGCAGGACATCAACTAGTTTTGTTCATTGAAAACCTTATTGACGGATTATTAGACATCCAGTCGAACTGTTCAAGTTCAAGCTGTATATGCTTAAATTATTGTATTAAACTTCGTGGCCCGGAACTCAAGGATTACGTGGATAACTTATTACGCCATTTGTACACAAAACTGGGTTCCATTCAAAATTCTCAAGCCAAACTTGGAACTTTGAGGACAATCCGAGTTATTTTTCAACAGCACTTAATAGACTCTTTGAATGTTCTGCTCACTTTGCCAATACCATGCAGCAAGTAATTTTAATTGATTTTTATTTTCTAAATAATTTTAAATGCGATGTAAAAAAAATTGATGATTTATTTAAATTAAGCTCTCACATTTATCTGCATAATAAAAGTTTCTTAATTCATGAAGAAACTATTGACACAAGACGCCAAGTTTGGATGGAATACGTTGACCACAGTACCATGTTAATTAAATTATTATTTAGACTAACACTAACTCTATTATTTAATAACGCTTTTATTATCAATTCTTTAAAATCTAATTTTCTTTTTTCTAAAAATACAATTTTATTCAAGTGAAATGACTGAAATATGCCAAAGTTTATGCGAAGACAGTCAGCTGATGAATGATATTATTGATCATTTACTGCAAATATGGACCAGATGCTTGCCATACGAGGAAAAAAATGGCTCCAAATATGCATCAATTACGCCACTGATTGGAACTTGTGTTTTGAATGAAATATTTTCTAACAATGTAACCGAATCGACTGAAAAAGTTTTTGAAGACAATTTTGAAAAAATATTCAGTGCCTTGTTAATTAGAATATCCAACTCTTTATCCAATTTAATGCCACAGCCTAAACCAAAAGAAGACCATTCTGAGAGTAAGAGTTCAAAAAGTTCAGCAAAATCACAGGTTCAAAGTGACTTTAAAAAAATTGATCCTATAAAGTAGATTTTTTTTCAATCTATTTTTGAATTTGACTTTAAATTTCTTTATTAAAAAAAAGAATTGCGGTTGATTGCTTTAAAAGTTATATTAAATGCACTCGAATTAATCTCTATGAGTTTTATGAGAACGAAAATCTGTGGACTTTTTTCAATGAAGAAAATAAAGTCATCGAAGGATACACTCTAATGGCAAGGTAAAAAAAAAAGGAAGATTTTTTTTCAATTTAAATTGAATTTTCTAAGGGGTCTGTGCTTAAATTGTGATAAATTAGTTCCAAAAATTGTTAATAATTTGAACATGTATCTTTCTGCCCCCTACGACTGTCAAAAAATATCCACTACAGCATTTTATGCTGAGGTAAATTCAGAAAATTTTTATTCAATAAAATTAACTATCTTAAAAAAGCTAATGAATTATAAATGTTCCATTGATTTAATCGAGCAATTATTGAACAGTTTGTTGACAAAATTAATCGATGCATGCCTTCAAGTGAGAACTTTGTGCATCCGTGGTCTCGGCAATATATCCAGTTTGGGCAAAGATCAAGTTCAAAAACACTCGACAACTATTTTGTCAGCCATGATGGCAGGACTTGACGACAAAAATGATTTGAATGATGACATATCTTTGGAATCAATGAATGGCTTGACCAAGATTATAGCCTTAATTGATGAGAATAATGTAAGGCCGATTTTGATCAACATCCTTTTGAGAATACGGCCTTGTTTTGAAAAAGAAAAAGCAGAAATTAGAGCCAGTTCTTACTTATTGTTTGGTGAATTGGCAAGATTTGGTCAAGGTCCATCCAAAGAGCCTTATTTGGAGCAGATACATTCAAATTTTGTTAGTTTTGTTCTTCATTTAAATGAACAAGATGAGGGTGTTAAAAGATCATGTAAGTTTGTATTGCGCCAAGTTGGACCTTTGATTAAATCAGAAAGCATTAATGAGCTATTTCAGAGTAGTTTGTTGGATAACAAAACTTTACATTATGGCGAATTTATAAACGACTTGTCAAAATTAATTGTAGCATATTTAACTTTTATTTATTTTTTAATTTTAATATTTATTAATAGGTAAATGAATTTCCGGAAAAGGTCAGTTTTTATATTATGAATAGTGTTTCTAATTTTAAAAGTGAATGGACGCTTATCCGATCAAATTCTGTTTTATTTTCAGGATATCTGCTAGGACACTTGAATAAGGAAAAGCAAAGCCAATTGTCCAAAGAGCATATCACTAATGGTAGATTGTACTTACTAATTTTCACTTAAAATTTAGTTAAAATTTTTTTAAGCTTTAATAAAACTGTTGAAGGAAGATCAATCGGCTATTGTTAGACAGAAAGCAGCAGAAGCTATTAGTTTATTAGCTGATTTTTAATTTTACTTTTCTAAATTATTTTCTTTTAATAAAATTTAATATTTATGAAATAAAGTTTTGTATTATCTAAAATTTATTAAAAATTTCCTCATAGAGATCTATAAGAGTTTCTGCTTTTATTCTTGGCCGGAATACTAGAAATCAATTTTTTTTTCAAATGAAAAAATATTTTTTTAAAGAGCCACTAATTTGAAAAAAAAAGGTTTATTTTCTAGCATTAAATTTTTTTTGAAATAAATATAATCAGAAATATAATTAATTAATCATAAAACACACCTTATATATTTTTTTCATGTAATCTATTTTTACTTTCTACAAGCGTTAATATCTAAAAAATGATTTGAGTCAAGTCAAGTAGAATTTTTTGAACATTTTAAAATTCATTATTGAGAATATAAAAAATGGGTTTGATTTTTGTCATTAGATAAAACCCTTTTTTAATAGATATTTTTTTTCATAATAAAAGATAAATCAAAGTAGATAAAATATTTTAGTAGTAGATATTTTTTTTTTAAAAAGAAAACACAAAAATAAATTTATAATTATTTTCTTGTTCTTTTTGACGGCTGGTCCTTAGCATTGTTTGAATTTTTTTAGTTTTCAACGTTCACCTTTCTCAAAATCTTGAATGTTGTTTTCGTCATCTGTCATCATGTTTTCGTGATACTGTGCTGTTTAATTATTAACCAAAACAAGTTGACAAATAAATTATCTACATTTAAAAAAAAATTATCCTTTAAATAATATATTTATCTAATTTGAAAAAATATTTATCTATTCATTTTCAAAATATAGTTTCGAAAAACTGATTGTAAGCAAAAAAAAGAAAGGATACTGGGCAATTTGGAAAAAATCCAAATTTTTAATTTTATGATATCTTTTAACAATTAAACGTTTTAAAACACATACGGGTACTGGGGGGGGTTATAAACAGCTACATTATCTATTTTTTGGTTTTCCAGGACTGGAAGATAAATTTTTAGTGGAATAACCTAACGTATTTTTATAAATTCTTCTTTAATTTCTGAACATGCTTAAGAAAAAATTATTTTAAAAACCTTAGAAATGACCAAGATACTGTCATTTTAAGTAATAAGCCTATTTAGTTTTTAAGCTCTTATAACTTTTGAAAGAATGGTCCGATTTCAAAAATTTTGACATTACTAGATTCAGCTCGTCGAGATCTTTAAAAAGATATCATAAAATCAAAAATTTGGATTTTTTTCAAAATTCCTCAGTACCCTTTAAAACTTTTAAAACATTCTGAGTTTTATTTTTCCTCTTAAAGATTTCCTTTTAATCATTTTTCCCATTTGAAAAATTAGGCTTTGTAAAAATTATTTTAGTAATTTTTAATGAATTTGATAGTGTTTTAATTAATTAGCTAATGTTTTCTTAAAAATTTATTGAAATTTTTTAAAAAATAGTAGTAGTATTTTTGACTGCATAAAGAGTTTTATAACTTTGACAAGCTCAACAACAAAAGAAGCCGGAGCAGTCCGGTCTTTATTCAATTGCTTTGTGACTTGTACCATTCGTCTCACTCATTCTTGAAGTTCTCTCAATAAAACTGGTTTATGTGTATTCATTTTTTAAAAATTTTTTGTTAAAAGTTTTCAATTTTTGTGAAGGATTAAATTATTCAAGATAAAGTCGATTTCATGTAAAAGAGTACAAACAAAATTTCATAATTTTCATTGCAAAAAAAAAAAAAAAAGAAAGGAACAATGATAAATATTGTATATCAAATAAAAGCTCAGCTTAATAGCTTTAATTTAAGCACATAAACTTAAACTTTGAACTAAGTAATTATAAATAAAATTTGACTTAAAGACTACCATATATTTTTCATTAAAACGATTATACAAAATAGTGAAGAAAATAATAATTTGTAAAAATTTTTATTTTTTTATTAAGTTGAATCAAATTTATTAATATTTGTAATAACTTTGACAGCTATGATTTGATTTTTGTTTATTTTTATTCCAAACAAATAACAAGTCTATGATCAATTAAAAAAAAATGATCATGAATTTTGAATAAATTTTTTTTAAATGCAGAAAATAAATTTTATATTCTTCATTTAATACTAAACTTATTTTTAAAGTACTTCAAAAAATGTAAAATAAATGGAAAAAAGATCTTAATGTTTTAAATTAGTATTAAATTCAAAAAATAATTTTGAAGCTTAAAAAACAAAGTTAAAAGTAAAAAATCAAAAACGGAGAAGTAATCTTTTAAATATCTTCAAAAAATTTTTAAAATTTATTTCGATCAAATATTAAACTAATATTTACCCAAATTTTTTAATTGTGTTAATTACGCCTGAATAAAAAGCAATCCATTTCAGATATCAACTTTAGCCTCTTAATTTGACTAAATCACGTTCGAATATTTTTTTTATCTTTTAAACACAGAAATTAGATCCATTTTTTATAATCAATAAATTACTCAAATAAAAAAGAATTAAAAAAATCTAAATACTGAGTGGAATTTAAATTTTTCTATTATTATTGTTAATTGCTGAAAATAAAAAGTTGACAAAAATTATACAAAATTATTTCAAAAACGATTTGAATTTAAAAATAAAATGAATGAAAAATACTTAAAAGATTCAAACGTCAATGATTTAAAGATTGAAGTTATTGGAATGATAAAAAAGCCGAAAATGATAAACAAATGCTCTAATTTAGAAGTCAATACATCAAACTGTAGGGTCTACTGCAGCATTATGAAATATCCTCTTATTTTGATGAGAATTGTGGGTCTTTATCACAGAAAGAGTGATAAATGGTTTCTAAAAGTGTACTCTTTGCTAATTTTTGTCATTCTTTGGCTCAACTTTGCTCGTTTACTTAGCTTATTCGAATTTTGGTATGGAAGATTAGATTCTTTATCAGTTGAATTTGTTCATAAAATTATATTGATTCTGTGGTGTTTTGTAACCGTCGCGAGTGGAACAGTATTTTTTATAAATCAAGAGAAGCATTCAAGGGAAAATCAATTAATTCACGAATTGTCACTTTATTTAGATAAATATTCGAATATAAAAGTTAAAGTATTGAAAAAAAAAATTCTGATATATTTTCTGATAGGAGTTTGCGTATCGGTGTTTAACTCAATAGGCATCATAATTAGGCTTTTCGGCCCTGATTATATTTGTGAAGTCTTTTCTTCATTGTTGGCTCCATTTCACAAAGAAACATGGCCAAGATATAATGTACCATATAAAATACTAATAATCATTATCTTTTCATACAATAGTTTCATTTGGATGATTACAATATGCTATTATCTAGCACATTGCGAAATGATCATTTTTATTTTCAAAAATTTTAATCAGGAATTCCGAGATTTGGTAAATAACAAAATCCTGGTTTCAAATAAACAATATCTGCAAGAAAATCAACATGAGTTTGAGGATAAATTTGATGAGTTGAGGAAAAAACATTTGAAAATTTGCAAAATTATTCAACAAATGAATAAATGCTATCAAGAATTTATCGGAATTACTTTATTAAGTAATATTACTATTCTACTGATGTTGCTTTACATAATAACTGACCGGTCTGGTAACTATTTGGAAGGAATAAAGGCTATTTTATTTCCATTTTGGGGTGTAAGTGGCACTACCATTATCTTATTAACTGTGATATTCGGGGCAAAAATCCAAGAGCAATGTTCAAATATATTGGAAGATTTACTTGAAGTAAATTTAGCAGAATTTACTAACAGTCTTTGTTTTAAAGTAAGCATTGGTGAAATAAAGAAAATTTATTTAACTAGAATTTTCCGCATCTCTAAGATTAATCTAATGATAAACAAATTGACTCATGGAGTACCATATCTGACAGCGTTTGGAATAATTAACATTAGTAAGCAAAATAAAAATTCTTTTCGAATTCTTTTAATTTTTTAACTTAAATTATTTTAGATAAAGAATTTATTTTGACAGTAAGTTTTTAAAAATTAATATATAAACTATTTTTTATTAAAAAAAAGGTATTTGGAACTTTGTTATCATATTTTGTAGTTATTTATCAACTTAAGAGTTCTAACCATTCTTCGATTCATCAAAAGAATTCAACATAAATTACATTGGTGCACGAAAGCCTAAGTTTGGTTCCTCAAAAATTTTTCTTTTTTTCATTTTCATTTGATTTGAGTGAATGTTTTATGCTCATGAGACTCTAAAATCAATTCAATTTTTGATCAATTGCAATCTTAGACAAAAATTTAATTTTTCAAAAGATCAAAAGACAAATATTTACGGCAGAATAGAAAATAAAAATTTACAATTAAAATTTTACTTAATTTTTTACAAAAGATAATAAAAATATTATTATATTTTTTGTTTCTTGTCAAATTCAATTGCTTTACCAAAAAAATTTTAAAATTACTTTGAAATTTCAATGAAATTCCAGTTTAAATTCTGAATTAAACTTAAAAAACTTGATATTGAAACTGACCTAAGATTTTGGATTATACACTGTGGTCCAAAGTTTAGTAAGATATGTTAAATGATCTTTATTGCCTGCATTAAAGTTTTATTGCAGGTTCTGAGACTGCAATATCGAACAAGGTAATACTATTTTATAAAACAGTATTCTTTTTACTTCAGGGAAAAATTAATTTTGGAATTTATTTTAAAATTAAGTTTTTAACTTAAAACCTTAAAAAAAAAATTTATGCTCTATTCATTTCATTGTATTTAGTTTTTAGTAAATTTTAATTTTTATCTTCTGTACGGGTTTCCATATATAGTTCCATCTGGTCTTATTGATTTATTTGATTGATTTCCATATGGTTTTAATGATGGATATAGAGGAGGTTTAGGATATGAAGAAGGAGGACAAGATGGAGGAGGATAATAGGTCTGTGGTGGTGGAATGTATGGTTGCTGAACTATTATTGTTGGTGGTGGCTTTGGCCGAACTATAATTGTCTGTGGTGGCTTTGGTGGAACAACAAAGGGTATCTATTAATTTATAAATAAAAATTAAATTTTCACAAAAATCTGATTATTTACTGGCAAAAAAGGTCGATTAGGACGACGATGGTGGTGATGGTGGTGATGATGGTGATTTTCAAAAGGATGCTTGAAATTATTATTCATTTTTGCTAAAATTAATTAAAATAGTAGAAATCATTTTATTTATAAACTAAAATTTTTTTATCTTATATTCAAAACTCATGATAAAAAATATAAAAATGCGAATTTTCTTACGAAATTTAAAAAATTTAAACTAATGTTTGGAAAATGATAAAACTCATTTTTTGAATTAATTTTTTGATATAAACTGCAACCTTCTTAAAATATTAATTTTTTTAAACAATCATATTTAAAACAAAAAGAGTAGTTGAAAGATGTTCTAAATAGACCAGAACCTAAAGAAAGCAAACACCCTGAATCCGCTATCATTGACCAGGATATTGACATCAAATTTACCAGAAAAAGGAACTAGAGGCTGGAGTGAAGACTTGGATGCACAGTAAAGCTTCATGTAGTGATGGCGTTTAGGCAGAAATTTTGAAAGCTGACTTTGGGACCGCAGTAAAATTTTTCCACAGCCTTTTCAGCAACAAATGGTGTAATGACGGGTTATACCTAAAAGACGGATTATTTTTTTCACGGATTTTACTTAGTTCTAAAAAACGGTTCCGAATTTCTACAAACTAAAAGACGGATCCGGATTGAATTTTTAAACTTATTTTTAAAGAAATCTTTATTTTAATTTAGACTTAGTTCAATCAAAAATCTTTTTTTTCAGAAATAGATTGAAAACTGAGGTAATTTATAAAAGAAAGCCAAAATATTTATTGCTTAACGAAAGTATCCAAAACATAGTCAAAGAATATGATTCGTCTTATAAAGATAATACTTTAGTTATTTATTTATTTGTTTTTTGTACCGAGCTAATGCTCCTTCATATTAAAAGAAAAAAATTAAATAAAATGAATAAAATATATAAAAAAGAAAGAGAAATAAAAATAAAAAAGATTATAATAGAAGAAAATTTAAATTAGATATATTGAAATAGAGAATAACAGAATAAATTTTTTTAAATGTCTGATTTTTTTTAAATGTCTGAGTTTCTTCTTACTTTCCTACGTTCTTTTATAAGATTAACAATGTTCGGGGGAAGGCTGGTTTTGTAGATTTTCTGAGAAAGATAAGGAATGCTTTTATGAGAAGCAGAAATGATTTTTTTCTGTAATTTATCAATTAATTGATCTATAGAAATTGATCTTTCAGGGATAATAACTATTTGAGAATTTAAAATCTCGCTAAATAATTGCCAGTTCGCTTTCTTATAGTTAAATTTTTTAGATGTTGATTTATTTTCTAATTGATAGCCCATAGAAATTGATTCTTCGATTGGGAAATGGTCAATAGTTTATTTTATTCTCTATTCTCTATAATTAGCCTTTTTAAAAAAAATTAAATGTTTCAAATTAGATATTATTTTTTTTTTAAATACTCGACCACTTTTTAGGTCTCTAAAACTTAACTCTTTCTTACTCAAATTATTCTGCTTAAATTAAATGGAATAAATCGATAAATTTGAGTTTTCTGCACTCCTACACTGTCATTTCCTTAAGAAGAATTTTTTTATGTCGAGAATTGTGTATTTATAAAGGGCAATCTTAATCAAAAAAGTCAAGAAAATTTTAAGAAATTTTAGAAGAGTTTTGCTGACTGCTCAAAATCTGACATAGAAATTGGTATCCAAACAGAATCAAAACTCAATTTAGTTTTAGAAAATTTTTGTTCAAATTTTTCTTTAAATTGTTTTGTTTTTTCAATTAAAAAATCAAATATTTATAATATTCGTTTTTATTTTCAAATTTATTTTCAAATTTTAATTCGAATGTTTTAGAGATTCAATTTTTAAATTAAAAATGAAATAATATTTAATTATATTTTATAAAATTTTTTATATTCAAATATTATATTCGAAGCTGTTTTTCGTTCGAAAACCTACTTATTCACGTATCGATTCGAAAATGCATATTGATTTCATCACAAATTTTGATTTTTTATCTTTATTTAACAAATTTTTTTTTTCAAAGGGATGTGATTTTAACTTGATGTAAATCTCTTTATTTACTTTAATTTTAATAAAAAAAAAAAATTAATTAATATTTAAGATTTTTATACTTTTTTAATTAAAGATTAAAAAAATTACTGAGGATTTAAATTTTTACTGAGATTTAATTATTCTACTGGAACTCAATAATTTGATAGAAAAGTTTATTTTTTCGGTCACTTAATCTATATCATATATAGATACATATTTGTTTAGATATATGTGAAAAGCTTGACTCAGAGTTATTTATGTATTTATGATTATAACTGTTACTTACTGAAGGAGTTCCTAAGCTTCTACCATTCTGACTTAAAGTCTAACATCGATTTCTGTTCCCAATTTTCTTATCAAGGTTTTTATATCTGTTTCCTATTAATGTTGATGTTTCTTCTCCCAGTCGAGGAAATATTTGCTCCATAATAACATTAGAGGAATTTGGAGGTGGCAAAAAAATTCAAAAGAGTCCACAATCGAGATATTTTCTGCTTAAAATATTTCAAATTTTATTTACATTGTTTTTTTATAACTTGATGAAACAAAATGTGACAAAATTTTATTAAATGATTGCAATTAAAAATAAAAAATGGAAAATATCTCAATTATTTTTAACAATAAAGGATGTTTATAATAAATTCAAATTTTCAAATTAGTGATTGTATCATAAAGTCAAATCGGAAAATCTAGAAAAATAAACTACTTAATCGAAATTTCCTTATTTTAGAATTTTAGAAGCTTTTTAATAAAATCATATTAGCAATTGTTTTTATCAATTGATATATTAATAATTTCTAAGTTCTAGTATAATATTAGTTCTATAAATATATTTTACGCCAAAAATATTAAATATCAATTTTTTAAAATAATAGATAAAATTTTTATAAGATGAAAAAAGAAGATAAAATAGACAAGGTTACATTCGAATCGGAGAATAACGAAATTATAAGCCCTGGAAAAAATATTTGCACCATATTCAAAAAAACTATTAATAGTAGATGTTCAGATCTAGAAGTCGATTTATCAAACTGTAGGGTCTACTGCAACATTATGAAATATCCTCTTATTTTGATGAGAATTGTGGGTCTTTATCACAAAAAGAGTGATAAATGGTTTCTAAAAGTGTACTCTTTGCTAATTTTTGTCATTCTTTGGCTCAACTTTGCTCGTTTACTTAGCTTATTCGAATTTTGGTATGGACAATCAGAGTCATTATCGGCTCAATTGGTTTATAAAATTATTGTTATTTTTTGGTGTTTAGTAACTGTGGCAAGCGGAACAGCATTTTTTGTAAATCAAGAAAAGCATTCAAGAGAAAATCAATTAATTCACGAATTGTCACTTTATTTAGATAAATATTCGAATATAAAAGTTAAAGTATTGAAAAAAAAAATTCTGATATATTTTCTGATAGGTTTTTGTGGATCATTGTTTAATTCAGTAAGTGGAATTATTAGTCTTTTTGGACCAGATTACTTTTTTGAAGCCTTTTCTTCATTTTTAGCTCCATTTCACAAGGAAACATGGTCAAAACATAATATACCATATAAAATATTAATAATCATTATCTTTTCATACAATAGTTTCATTTGGATGATTACAATATGCTATTATCTAGCACATTGCGAAATGATCATTTTTATTTTCAAAAATTTTAATCAGGAATTCCGAGATTTGGTAAATAACAAAATCCTGGTTTCAAATAAACAATATCTGCAAGAAAATCAACATGAGTTTGAGGATAAATTTGATGAGTTGAGGAAAAAACATTTGAAAATTTGCAAAATTATTCAACAAATGAATAAATGCTATCAAGAATTTATCGGAATCACTTTATCGATTTATATAACTATTGTGTTAATGTTGCTTTATATAATGAGTGACTGGAATGGTAATTGTATACAGGGAATTATGGCTATTTTATATCCATTTTGGGGTGTAAGTGGCACTACCATTATCTTATTAACTGTGATATTCGGGGCAAAAATCCAAGAGCAATGTTCAAATATATTGGAAGATTTACTTGAAGTAAATTTAGCTGAATTTACTAACAGTCTATGTTTTAAAGTAAGCATTGGAAAAATAAAGAAAATTTAATCAATTTATTAAAACTTTCGTAAACTCTTAGATTAATCTAATGATAAACAAATTGACTCATGGAGTACCATATCTGACAGCGTTTGGAATAATTAACATTAGTAAGCAAAATAAAAATTTTTTTCGAATTCTTTTAATTTTTTAACTTAAATTATTTTAGATAAAGAATTTATTTTGACAGTAAGTTTTTAAAAATTAATATATAAACCATTTTTTTGATTTAAAAAAAAAAGATATTTGGGACTTTGTTATCATATTTCATTGTTGTCTATGAATTAAAGAGTCCAAATCAGACACCTTTATGTCATCTTAATTCAAACTCAACTGTTGCATAAACTAAAAATTAAAATTTTTGTGACTTAATTTTATTTTTTTAAAAAAAAGTTTGTCAAAAGAAGATCAATTAGATTTATTAATATTTTATATTTTCAAATTTTAAAAGAATTTTTTTTACAAAGTTCTTTTGGGAATCTTCTCTAAAATTTAATTATATAACTTTTTTGCTAGAGGTGCCTAGTTTGTTTCACTTCTAAGTTCGGTTAATTTTTTTTGTATGAACAACCAAAAATCAAATGAAGCTTTATCTATAATATTATTTAAAAAAGATCTTATCTTTTAATAATATAAGCTTATTTTTCACTTAATTTTCTATGTCTGCAGAAATTTTGTTAAGCATGAAACTTGCTTATGGTCATGCATGGTTTGCTTAACATGAAAATATGTCTCTTCATTAAATTTTTACAATAAAAATTAATTTTAACCTATTGTATTAATAATATTTGATCAGAACTTCAATTTGCCTTTAAAAAAATACTTAAAACCAAAATTCCAAAATACCAAAATTCTTAATGAACTTATATTTAAATCTTGAACTTAATTTTTTTCAAATTAAAATATGATCTCAAAATCATCACAAAAAATTCGTTAATTTTTACAATAAAAATCAAATTTAATTTAATTAAAAAAAATAATGAATTTAAATTAAAATTTAACCAAAAAATTATTAACTTTTTGAAATCAAAATTCTTTTATTTTTATCTTTAAAAATTAGCAAAATCATCGCAAATTATTAAAAAATAATAACTTTTTTAATAGATTTTTTAAACTTTGCCCGAAAAAAATTTCTAAATTTTCGATTTTTTTATTATTTGAAATTTCATGCTTTTTTTTGATTAAATAAAAATTTAATATCAGTTAGTAGTTTATTAATTATGATACAAAATGTGAATATTATTAAAACCAATTAAGTTTTAAAATTTTCGATGCATGATAAACGATTAAATTTGATTATATTTTGCTATTTTTATAATTTGAATTCAAAAATAAGTAATTAAGACTATATACTAAAAAAATTTTCATTTTTAAAATCGGTTTTTCCTTTTAAAACTTTGCATTTTATTACTTTTCGATATAATAACAATATCATTTTTAAATTATTCGTCGTATTTAGATAAAAATAAATTCTAAAATAAAAGTTAAATAAATAGCTAACTAGATTAAGAAACAACAAGTCTCATGATATTCTAAAATTAATTTTATCAAAAGCATAATTAAATTTTGCAAAGAATTAAATTTAGACCTAAAGAGTCGTCTAATCACGTGAGCACAAACCAAAAATTTTCCAAAGCTTTAATTATTTCATTCATTCATTCTAGAAAAAAAACTAAAAATGACTTCAATTGATGCCTTTTTGGACAAATTTTATCTTCATGTCGACCAAAACAAAAATAAGTACATTAATCGATTAAAAGAGCTGGTAGAGATACCAAGTGTATCAGCATGGCCTGAAAATAGAGAAGACATTTTTAAAGTGTGCAATGTCGTAGCTGACGTATGCTAATTTAATAAAATTAAATAATAAAATTAAATTTATTTGAACTTTTGACTAGCAATTAAAAAAGTTGGGTGCTAGTGTTGAATTAGCCGACATAGGAGAGCAGACTTTGCCTGACGGAACCAAGCTTAAACTACCACCCCTTGTCTTTGGTCAGCTTGGAAATGACTCAAACAAGAAGACAGTTCTAATTTATGGACATTTGGATGTTCAACCAGCTGCTTTGGTATTAGAAAAAAAATATTTTCTGTAATAAATTTGATTTTTTAAATTTAGTCGGATGGTTGGGATAGTGAGCCTTTTATTTTGACCGAACGAGACGGAAAGCTTTACGGAAGGGGATCAACTGATGACAAAGGTCCAGTCCTTGATTGGATAAATGCAATCGAAGCTTACCAAGAATTAAATCAAGATCTTCCCATTAATCTAAAATTTTGCTTTGAGGGAATGGAAGAATCAGGATCAGAAGGATTAGATGAAGAATTAGCTAGACGCAAGGACACTTTCTTAAAAGGAGTTGACTATGTATGCATTAGTGACAACTATTGGCTTGGAACAAGCAAACCATGTATTACATATGGCCTAAGAGGAATTTGCTATTTCTTTATCGAAGTAGAATCATCAACCAAAGATTTACACTCAGGTGTATTTGGAGGCTCAGTGTATTTTTTCTAATATAATTTTTTGAATATAAATTAAAACCTTTTTAAAGCCATGAATCAATGGTAGACTTGGTTGCTCTAATGAATACTTTGGTTGATGGAAAAGGCAAAATTTTGGTTCCAGGCATCTATGATTCAGTAAAAGATTTGACACCAGAAGAAAGAAAGCTCTATGAGCCAATTGATTTTTGTCAAGTTTGTTTTGCTTCTTTTAGTGAAAAAATTTATTTTTTAAATTATTTTAAAGGAAACTTATTGCAAAGAAAGTGGATGTTTTGGATTGATTCATGATGATAAAGTAAACACCTTGATGCATAGATGGAGATTTCCATCGCTGTCGATTCATGGAATCCAAGGGGCTTTTGACGGATCAGGTGCCAAGACCGTAATACCGAGAAAAGTGGTTGGAAAATTTTCAATTAGAATTGTACCCGATCAAGATCCAAAAGAGATCGAAAAACTTGTTGTGCAATATTTGGAGAACGAGTTCAAAAAGAGAAATAGCCCTAACAAAATGAAGTAAAAAAATTAAAAAATAACTAACTTTTTTCCTTAAATTTTAGCTCATTTTAGAGCTTTTATGTTTCACGGAGCCAAATCATGGGTTTCTGATTTTAATCATCCACACTATCAAGCTGCAATTAATTCAATGAAAAGAGTTTTTAAAGTTGAACCCGATTTGACCAGAGAGGGTGGATCAATTCCTGTAACCCTGACATTCCAAGAATTGACCGGAAAAAATGTCCTACTATTGCCAATTGGTAATTTTTAATAAAAGAAAAATATATGTTAACATTATTAAAGGTGCTTCCGATGATGGTGCTCATTCCCAAAATGAAAAAATTAATGTTACCAATTATATCGAAGGAGTAAGAATTTAAAACTAAAATTAAAAAATAATTTTATACCTAATTTAAGGTCAAACTTCTCGGTACATATTTCCAAGAAGTTGCGAAGCTTTGAAATTATTCAAAAATATTTATAAACAATTATTTAAAGACTCTAGAAATTTCTATAATTTTTTAAGTTAATAAAATCAAATTCGAATTGGTTTTCAATTGAAATTCCTTTCAACAAGATCCACTTTTTGATTTTTAATCTAATAAGTCCAAATTTTAGCACGAAATTCCCATTTGGCAAATAGTTGTTTACCAGATTAATTTTATGTTGATTTTTAATTTGTAAATGTACTTTTATATTAAGCATTTTTTCTCTTATTTGTTTTTAATTCAAGTAAAGGACATTAAAAATAGATTAAGACAAATTTAGCCAGAAAATATACTATAAATTGAATAGACTTTTAATTATTTGGCAAGATTGGTATTCTTTATCTAGAAATATTTTTTTTTAAATAAAAGGGTGTTTCGATGATAATTTCAAATGCTGAAAAAATAAACATTTTCAGAAAGCTGATTGATAAAAATTTTTCATGGGAACATGATAAGCTTCAAGAGCCATGTAATAGATTGGCATCTCAACCGTATGATTATTATAAATATTTAGCCTAGAAAATTGATAATTTTATTAGTTAAATGTTGTGCAATTTTTTGCTTCAAGAATTATTAATTTATAAAATGATCATTAGAGAAAATGAATTCATCAATTAAATTTTATGATCACTTATTTGTAAATTTGTAATCAAGTTGAACCAACTTTGGAAAAATTGTTTATTAAAATTTAGATGAACAAATAAATTTTTAATTTTATTATAGATACACCAAGAGACAAAAAATTTTATTTTAAATTTTTTTGTTCGACAGGTTTAACAATGATTTAAACAAACAAAAGGCCAGGCATTATCAAATGTCCGAAAATTAGAAAATTTATCTCAAAGCTATTTGGCTAGTAATTACCACTGGTGATTCATTAGTCATTATTTTTCCAATGAGTCAAACTTGTTATGCATCATATATTTGTTCATTTATAAAATTTATGTCACAATTTAATTTTTAGTTTAACGTAGCATAGCTTTTACGAATATCTTGTTTCAAAATATTTTCAAATCTTAAGTAAAAGATCATATTTTTTAATTTTCCCCTTTTGCTTAGCTTGCTAAAGAATTATCTAATAAAGAGCTAATATTTGTTCTAAAAGTTCGCGTCAACTTAATCAAATTTGGTACTTAATTTGGCCAATGTCTCATAGGTTTTAATTTATTTTCTTTCTAAATTTGAAATAATTTGTACAAGAAAATTTTAAAATCAGAATTTTTGTGATTAGAAAACTTGACCAGCAATACTTCGCCATTTTATTAAATAAGGTTCTTAAATTTAAGTTTTTTAAACATATAGTTAGGACGGTTCATGTCCAAGATTTAGTTTTAATTTCATTATTTTAAAAAATTTAAATTTTAATGGTATGTTTTTCTTATCAAACCATTAAATTGTAAAATTCATTGTTTGACAATATAATGCAAAAAATATCTAAATTCTTTTAGGACTAATTTTTAAGATTTTTTTAAATAAATTATTAGTCTTTAGAGAATTGATTGTGGACAAATAATTATCAACCATGGTGAATCTAATGCTAAAAGGAATGAAAATGGTCACAAATTCAATTAAGAAATTTACCAAAAAAAGTAAAACAATTATTTGCAAGTTAAATTTTCAAAAATGCAGAAAAAATAGCAAAAAAATGTATTCTTACTATCCGAATCAAGTAAACACAGACACTTTTACATCGAATTATTCCGAAAATTTCGACAATAACGAAGAAATCGATTCAATAGATTCAGAATTTTTAAAAGAATTGGAAACACTGGATTTTATTCTCAAGCAAAATGAATAATAGCTAGAATTTAGCAATAACTATTTAAATAAATGTTTTTTTTTTGAATAATTGAAGGTCTAATTCTATTTTCTTTTACTTTAATTTTAAGTAAAAGAAAAAGTTAGAATTATTTCTTTTTAAATAATCTAGGATGATTGATCCTAATTTAATAATCATCTTTCAGAAAATTATTTTTGTGTATTTTTTTTCAAAGTGTAAATAAATACTTTTTTATTAAACCTTTAAAATGCTTTTATCTTTTTTGTTAGATTTTTTATCTATGACGATCTAAAGCTCCTTCAGATTTAAAAAATAAAAATGCTAAATTTTCTTTTTTCTTTTTTTTGATTGAATTTGGTTTGCTTGAATCAAAATTTAATTAATATTTTTATTAATTGTTTTGAATTCAGCAAATTTTTTATTCAAATAAAAATAATCAGAAAGTGTTTGATTGACCAAAGAAAATTAATTTAACTTCAAATAATTAATTTTATTGTTTAAAAAAATAAATATTAATTTACTCAAATTAAATTTTTTGTAACAAATCAATTTAAAAGTGATCAGTAAAAACTTTGATAAAACTAATTACTAAAAAATTAATTTAAATTATGAATTATTTCAGTTGTTTTTTTAAGCTTTTTTCTACTTTGTTAACTTGTTTTTGAAAAATTGTGATCCGCCAAAAATTGTACTTTTGAAATACTTGAAAAATTGATTCATTTTTGCAACCAAAATATGTGAACCATTTAATTTTTAAATGATCATGAGTCATTACATGTGGTATTATCTATTTGAGAAAAATTTAATTCATTCTCAATTTTTTTTAATTCATAAAATATTTTAAAAATTTTATTGTGGTTTATTATATGATGCAGAACATCAATTAGCGTCTTCAAGGTGTTTTTCTTCAAATAAATTTAGTATTGATCCTCTGTTATTTTGGCAGTATAATTTTTGGATAAGATCACTGGTGGATTGTCTCATGGTTCTGTTCTTCAACCAATTTTATTTATTAGCCATTGAAATGGTATATCAAAAGAGTTAATTTTTCAAATAAAACTATCTAAAGTTATCTTTTAAATGATAAATTTATCATTCTAGAGCTGGTGCAGACCTAAATCTACTAATTTTTTTTTAATATCGTTTTTGATAAATATGTTCTCTGGTATCAAATGAATAAAAATTTTGAAAAAATTTAAACTTTGCGATGATATTACACCTGATAATACTCGGACAAAAAGAATACATATAAGTTCACATTAGAGTTGTTAAAAAGTCAAACTCTAAGTCAAAATGGTGAAAAGTCTTTATAAAGTTAAAGTCTTACTTTGACTTTATTATTGAAAATTAAAATAATTGAAAATTTAGTTTTCATTAAAGACCGTTATTTTGAAAAAAATAAATAATTTAAAAAAAAAAAGTGTTTTTATCGGTAATGAACATAATTTAAATCAAAATCATTCAGTTTTTCTTACAAAAGGAAACAAAAAACTATAAAAAAAAGTTAAGTTCAAAGTTTTGACTTGACTTTGACTTGTGACCAACTCTGGTGCAAATGTATTGACAAAATGTTCAATTTTTAAAAAAACAATTTTAATTCATTATCAAAGATAATTTTATGAAAAAAAATATTTAAAATCAAATAGTCAAACTTCGGATTACACTACCTCTAAAAAAAAAATCTGATTTATTCGTTACAAATATAAATTAGATAAATAAGTCAGGAACATGTACCTCTAACTTTGAATTCCAGATATTTTAAGTATATCATTCTCATTAAAATAATAATTTCAAATAATAGTGAACGAAAATTAAGCTCAAAGAGATACAAAAATTTAAATGCTGGAATATATTTTTATTTTGGAATAAATTTAAACATTGGAAAAAAAAGTACCATTTAACCAGCGTGTTATGAGAATTTTGAAGATCAAACAAATTTTCAATTCAAAAAGCAAAAAACGATGTAATTTTTGGTTTTGCTGCAAATCCGCGTAAATTTGCAAAGACTTTGCAGACTTCTTCCAGCAGGAACTATTTTTTCATTTTAATTCTTTTGCAAAGCAAGTTTAAAGCCTTTACAGCAAAAATTGAAAAATTTCTTGAAATTTTAATACCCGTGATTTGTGCAATTTTAACAATTTTATCTGTTATTTAAATTGTTAAAAAGAAGTTTTGAACTTGTTATGATGACCATTTTAGTGAATGGGTTAATAAGTTATTATAATTGTAATAAGTAAATTTCGTAATATATTCGTTAGTATTAAATCAATAAATAAATGATAAAAAGTAGAAAAGATGATAAAAAAACGAATAAAGAATTAATTTTTGAGTAATTTAATTTGTTGCCTCTGTTGCTTAATTTGGTCTGCTCATATTTTTTTTATTTGGGATCAGTTTGGTGGATTTTCTATTTTCGAATCAATTGAGTTTTTATTTTGTAATTATTCATTTAATTTTTGAAATAATTCAATCATAAACTATGTAAAAATTAATTTTTAGAATTATAGAAGAGGGTTAACACCTAAAATTCCGATGAATTGTAGAAATCCAAACATTCCCTAATTAAAGTTTCTTTTTTTCCTTACTTCTAATATCAATTAAAGGGATTTATTGTATACAATCGCAAAAAATAAATTACTATTAAATTTTTTGCCACAATAATTAATTATTTAAAATCTAAAAAGTCAATTTTTTTTTAAATATCAGTTAATTTTAAAATCTTTTTATTAAACTCAAAATTAAATTTAAATGTGACAATTGTAAGATGGTGCTGTAGTATACTCGAGCGATGACTGACAATTTAATGAAAAACAAAATAATTTTCCTTATGTTTTAAATAAAATATTACAAGATTAAACTTGAATTTTGAGAGATTTAAATAAAATATTTTTTTTATTTAAATGAGTTTTATAAAATCATCGGCATTACTTGGTATTTGCAAAAAAAAGCTTTATAAAACCAAATTAAGCAATTTTAAATTTGTTTTATTAAAATAAGCCTATTAGGTTAAAATAAGAAAAGAGTTAATTAATTACTCAATAAATAATTTCGCATTCTTGGGATCTTATTTTTTGATTTCATAAATTCTATAGATTATTAATATATATAGAACGCCAAGACCATCAGTTTTTTTACATGTTTTTGTCAGTGAAATATGACATGAAAATTTTTGAAGTCGAAAATCATCTGTCATTTAATTGAAAATTTGAACATTAAGAGCGAAATTTTTTAGACTTATTTTCTCTTTTTAAAGTTGAATAAAAACAAAAACCAAATGAGCTGAGAAACTTTCTCTCTGGACTCTGATGCTATTTCCTCTTAACGCCCCGGCTGGTCCCTTGTTTTCTGATTTATTCACTAGATTCTTGACCAAGCTTACCTTTTCTATTCCATTCACTAGTTTTTACATTTCAATCAAGTCCGCTCTCAATCTTCTTTCACTCAGCTTTCGTTTCTTAGAGACAAAGGTATTTTTGTAACCCTCTCTTGCACCTTTTCTAATTTATTCACATCTCTTTTCATACTTGGATTCCAAACCTGCACTAATTTCAAAAATTAAAAAAAAATAATTAATTTTTTTAATATTTAAAAAGTTTAAAAAAATATTCGCATAAATCCTAGAAGTTATTTTATACTGTTTTTGCTAATTTAATTTGCAATCTTCAAAAACTTTAAATTTTTTTTTTATTAATTGATTTAATTAGTTATTTTAATAAAAACATAGAATTGTAGTATAGTCGAATATAAGAAAAAAAACAGTACTTAAATTGACCAAAATATATTATGCATTATTATATTACCATTTAAATTTGGTTTAATTTTTTGTGTTTGAATTACAAAATGTATCCAATGTTGAAATAACATTGAAAAAGTGCGATGTTTCAATTATTTTTTTCAGTTTCGAAAAAAAAATAATTTTAAGTTAATATTGCAAACATGAAAAACTTTGTTTTTTTTTATAAATTTTGACTTTGGGTTTGTGATATGATGATCCTTAAAGATAATAATTGTAGTTTAAAAAACTATCTTCGCTCTGTTCTTCATATTTCAATTATTAAGTATTTGTTAAAATGCACCAAACGAAATTAAATTATCACTAAAGTCAAAATTTTATTAGAGGAAAACATAGTTTTTCGGGTCTAGTTGCTTAGGTAAACTATGGTTCACCTATTACTGGGACAATTCTTGTTCTTATGTTTTATGAACTATTAATTGACCTTAACATCATTCAAAAAATTGTTCATCAATTTTGAAATTTTTTCATCTATTTAGAAAAAAAGCTAATGTATTGATAAAAAATAAGATAGAAAAAATAATTACATAGAAAATTTAAAGTTTGGCGAAGTAAGTAAATTTTGGGAAATAGATGAATCAATGTTCTTCAAAGTCAAACACAAAGGGTGAAAAATTAATTTCAATTTTCTTTAAATTTTTATTATTTTATGCTGAAAGGCAAAGATTTAAGTAAAGAGTGCATTTGGGTATTTGGGATTGTTGAAAGGGTAATTCCAAGTCAACTAGATCAGAGCAAATGCTAAGCTATTTTTAAAGCTCCTTCAAATTAACAAAAAAAATACTAACTAATTTTTATATCAGTTTCGAGAATTAAGATTTCTTTTAAATAGCTTTATTCAATTTGTTCACTTAATTCTATTTTGGTTCACCCAAATTATATTTTGAACAAAAAAATTGGGTGAACCAATAGTTCACAAAACCTGAGAACAACAATTTTCTAGATAATAAGTGAACTATGGTTTACCTAACCGATTAGACCCAGTTTTTCAACAATCGAAAAAATCTTTATTCTAAGGGAATTATTTATCTTTTTTTTGTATTCATTTTTTATTTTATTTAACTTTATTTTTAGTTTTTTCATGTAAGGAGTATTTGCTCGAGAAAAATAAATAAATGAATTGTTTAAAAGTTAAAATAGAATTTTCAAAAATTTATTTCAAATTTCCAAACAAAAATAAACTCATTCAATTTCAAATATAAAAATGCTTGCAATATTAACTTAAAATTATTTTTTTTTTTGAAACTGAAAAAAATATTTGAAACTTTTTCAATTTTATTTCAATATTGGATACATTTTATAATTCAAACATAAAAAATTAAACTATTTTTATTTGAAATTAAATTTTTAACAATTTTAATTTTCCATTCAAATCACTCAAGAAAGAATGCTCAAATTAAATAATTTTTTATCAAAAATAATCTGAAAATTAAAAAATAATAAAAAAAAGAAGAATCAATCAAGAAATTTATGGTAAATAAGTGAAGATAAATATAAAATTGAAAATCCTTTTTTCACGATTTGAATTTAAACTTTTGTGAATTTTTTAATTTTTTAATACTTATTTTAAAAATTTTGAATAAATCATAAATTAACATTTTGATATTTGATTTGGTTGCCAATTTTTTTTAAGTGTTCAGGTTGTCCCTAAAATGCGGAAAATTGGACCTAAAATGAGCAATAGGGGGTAAAAGACCTTAAGTAAGCGGAAAATAAAATTTTTCTATTATATTTATTTATTTTAAAAAATATTTTTAATTATTAACTTGATTGACTTGATTTTTCAATTTTGACAACAATTAAACAACTGAAATTTTGATATTCTATGAACCTCGGTTCGAAACCAATGTGGTATTCATTTAGCAGTGTGACAAATTCATCAAAAGCCTAAAAAAAAACTAAAACAAGTTAATTCAGAAATATTTCCAATTTTTTTAATAATTTCTTGTCAAAATAAGAAAAATTGTCGAATTCTGAAGTGTTTCGAATTAGTCTGTCACTTTTTGAAAGTCATAAAAATGCAACTGACTCGTTTCAGTGGAAAAATAAGCCAAATTTTTGCTATAACCTAAAGTAACAACATAATTACAACAAAAGCAAATTAACCAAGCCAGGTTAAGCAACTTTCTTATCTAGAATAAGCTCAACGCTCTTATAACTTTTACCAACAATTAATTGAAATCAATATTCTTGGTGTTTAATAAAAAAACTTGCTAAAACCCTACAAGTTTGAGAATAAACTTGTTAAAAAAAAAACTTGAATTATTTTAATTACTAAAAGTGATAGAGATAAAACCCAATTTGCATATTTCCAGCAGATGTGGAACTATAATCATCAATCCTTGAACATGTGCTCCCTCAATTATCTCGCTAAGTGCCTAAATGCTTAAAATTTGCCAAAGTTTCTTCAATCAAAAATGGGTTTTCTAAAAAATATTCTCAATACTGACGATCTTGACGATGTATACATTTACCAAAGCTCTTATTTGGACATAGCTGACAAATTAAACTGGCAAATTACCGTCAATATTCTCCTCGTATTCACTTTTTTGGTCTCAAATCTTAAAAGTTTTGTCCACAAAATTATAAGCTGCACAGTGCCAATTTATTTTTCAGACAATCAAGAAGAATATGCCAATCTGGCATGCTACATTAGCAATAAATTTTTTGTAGACGACACCGAGAGAGTTATAATCAGTCAAAATTTCACTCCAGAACACATCGGATTCGACAACAAAATACTAATTCGCAATGATGGCAAAGAAACTCCAGTTGTTATATCCTACTACATTTGGGTGCCTTATATTCTGATCGTCCAAGCACTCCTGTTTCTTTTTACCAAGCATATTTGGATTTATTTGTTCCGTAGCTTGACTTATTTGGACATAAAGGAGCTATGTAGATCAGCTGAAATGTGCAAGAATGTAAAAAGTATAATTGTGGTAGATTCTGTGGATAAAGTCTTAAGTCTGTCAAATGAATTGCTAGAAAATCCTCATTTGAACTATTTGATCACAGAGCTTACCAAACTTATCCATCCGATTGAACCAAATAGTGGCTCGTTATTGCATAAAATTAGAGATAGGCGCCTATGCATTGCCTATGTAGTGGTTAAAATTTTAAATTTTTTCAACATGCTGATTCAGGTGATTTTGATTAGGATTTTTTTGCAAACCGATCTGTACAATTTGACCCTCAAGCCAGTTTGGAAGTTTTTAGTTGATATTTTTCCGCTGTTTGGGCCACATCAACTGGACCCAAAAAACGAATTAATTGACCCAAAAGCAAGCTATTTACCAAGTTCGATTTATTTTCCCCTCAAAAGTATGTGCATTTTCCGAATACGTGAATTGACCAAGACAAACTCATATGCCGTAATGTGTAGTTTACCAATTAATTTGTTTATTCAGTATATGTTTGTTTTTTTCTCAATTTGGTACCTGACACTTTTGGTTATTAATTTCTATTATTTATTTAAATGGATCCGAATGTTTGGTTTTTACAGTGAATATGAATATGTTAAAAAAAATCTTCTAAAAGGATTAAGACTCAATTTGCCAGGTTATAAAATCAAAGATTGTTCGACTCTGAGACACTGCAGAGAAAATTTAGATAAGCTTAATTTCAAAAATTGTAGCTGCGAGGGTGATTTTGATGAGTTTTTTAATTTTTATTTAAAATCAGATTTTATTTTTGTTCTTAGAATTATTAGTTTATCTCAAGAAAGCAACTTTAATAGTCTCATTAGAAATATTTTAATTTATCATTGGAAATTGTTTAACGACTTTAATGCCTCAAAATATTTTTAATCCAAATAAACGTTTAAAATATTTTTTAATTAAATAATTTTATTTTCAATTTTAAACTAAAAATAATAAAAGAATTCAATATTAATTTTTTGCTACACACATCAATATTTGAGCTGAGTTGAAATTGATCAAAGTACAAATGAAGGCTTATTTTCATTTGATCAAATGCGTTTCTTATGAGACATTAGTTTAAGTTTTCGGTCAAAAAGACTTCAATTGAAATTAAATCTAAGTCATTGTTTTAGATTAATAAAATTTTATTTAAATTATTAAAAATTTACAAACATTTGAATATCTGATTTTTGATAATAAAATAAAATGTAATTTTTATTAAATTTTAAAGTACTTTTTAAGGAAACAAAAAATCAAAAATTTCATATAAAAAAGGCGAGATGTAATTTTTTAAATCTCAGAAAATGAGGCGCCTAAATGGCATTTATGGTTTAATAATAAATTTTTTGTTCTTAATTATTATTAAAGCTTATTTTGGACAAGAGATTAATAGATATGAAAAGTTAAAAATAAATGAGTTACAGAAATTCTATGTGAGTGAAGCTTTTAAGCAAAATTTTTCTCTTTTTTCAATTAACGATTTTAGTTTATTAAAATGCGCTTCTATTTGTTCCTCTATTAATAAATGTTTTTCATACATATTCAAAAATTATGAGAAAAGGTTAACTTGTGAGTTTTTCAAATCAAAACGCATCACTCAAAGTGATATTTCATATGATCAAAATTCCCTCATCTATTTAAAAAAGGATATCAAATGTGAAAAAGACATAACAATAGAAAAGATTTCAAATACAGTATCCATTACATCTCCAACTTCATCAACCACAACCATATCAACTACAACTACATCCACATCAACCACATCCACATTCACCACAACTACATCAACTACAACTACATCAACTGTAACTACATCTACATCAATTACAACTACTTCAACTACAACAACATCCACATCAACCACAACTACATCAATTGAAACTACATCAACAACATCCACATCAACCACATCCACATCAACTAAAACCACATCAACCACATCCACATCAACCACATCCACATCAACCACATCCACATCAACCACATCGACATCAACCACAACTACATCTACATCAATTACAACTACTTCAACTACAACTCCATCAACAACATCCACATCAACCACAACTACATCAATTGAAACTACATCAACAACATCCACATCAACCACATCCACATCAACTAAAACCACATCAACCACATCCACATCAACCACATCCACATCAACCACATCCACATCAACCACATCCACATCAACCACATCCACATCAACCACAACTACATCTACATCAATTACAACTACTTCAACTACAACTCCATCAACAACATCCACATCAACCACAACTACATCAATTGAAACTACATCTACATCAATTACAACTACTTCAACTACAACAACATCCACATCAACCACAACTACATCAATTGAAACTACATCAACAACATCCACATCAACCACAACTACATCAACCACATCCACATCAACTACATCAACCACATCCACATCAACTAAAACCACATCAACCACATTCACATCAACCACAACTACATCAATTGAAACTACATCAACAACATCCACATCAACCACAACTACATCAACCACATCCACATCAACTAAAACCACATCAACCACATCCACATCAACCACAACTACATCAATTAAAACTACATCAACAACATCCACATCAACCACAACTACATCAACCACATCCACATCAACTAAAACCACATCAACCACATCCACATCAACTAAAACCACATCAACCACATCCACATCAACCACAACTACATCAATTGAAACTACATCAACAACATCCACATCAACTAAAACCACATCAACCACATCCACATCAACTGAAACTACATCAACCGAAACTACATCAACTGAAACTACATCAACTTCAACTACATCAACTACAACTACACCTGATTATACTTGTGTAAACCAAGAATGTATATGTTTTGACAAAAACAGGTTTTTTCATTTTTATTTTTTATTTGAATCTAGATAAACTTTTTTTCAAAAAGTCATTTTTCAAAGAGTAAAAATAAATGCATCAAATGTAAAAACGGATGGTCTGCATACAGAAGTGTTTGTTTTCAAGCATTTGATAGTCAGAAAAGATGGCAAGAATATGTTGATTTTTGTATTTCATTAGATTCTACTTTATTGATAACAGAAGAATCTGAAAAATTTAATTTTTTTCAGCTAGTATCAAAGAATTTAACATCAATTAACAGAAATCAACGAACTTGGGTAAATTTTATATATTTAATAGAAATTGATATAAATTTTTTAACTGTTTGTAATAAGGTAAATGCCAAGTACAGCAGGATTGGAGTTTATGAATGGGTGAATAAACAGTCATTGAATAGATCATTTCTTGTGCCATCCTTATTCAATTTTTTCACCGGTTGTTTTTCTTTTTATACAACTCCATATTCTTTATTAGGTATTTATTGGTGTAGCTTAAGATCTGGTGGAATTTGCGAATATTCAGAATGAATTAAAATAATTTTTTATCGTCTAAAAATCTATACTAGATTCTTCAATAAAAATATTTTATTAATTTTATAAATCAATATTAAAATGCTTTTTTTTTTATTAAAAAATAAATTGATTTTTTTATTAAATAAAAAAGATATTTAATAAATTCTTAAGTTTTTTTAAATGAAATTAATTTACTATTTAAATTTAGAAGAAAAAAATCTTAATTTGGTACAAAAGCTATGTATTTTGAACATAACACAGAATATAAAATTAATTAATTTAGCCACTATTTTCTTTTATTCGAAATACTCACACACTCCATTAGAAGTTGAAGTTGTTAACGTTAAGCCTAATTGGGGAACTTGATTTCCTACTATATATGCAAAATAACCACTTGAAGATGAATCATAAAATATAGAGTTTAGATATGATTTATTTAAAGGGACCCCGTTTGTCCATTCATAAACAGACTGCACATCATATTTTGCCGACACCTAATAAAATTATTTTAAATTAAAATTTTTTGTTTCTCAAATTATACCCATAAACGTATAACTGAATTAATTAAGCTCAAATTTCTGCCAACAATAGCAAAATAATTAAATTTGTCAACATCGATTGGCATCAATAAAGTCGAGTTCAAAGAATTGCAATAAGCCACATAATCTGTCCATTTTCGAGCCATAGCAAATCCTTGATAGCAGACATTTTTGTAAGGCCACCATCCATCTCTACATTTAATACACTTATTTTGAATTGTTGAATAAAAACTATAAAATAAAAATTAAATTTGTTTTATATCGTTATCATACCACCTTAAAGCGTCATTGCAAATGCAGTCTTGATTCACACAAGTGTAATCCATTGGTACAGTGGTTAAAATGGTAACGTTTTCAGTCAAAATTTTTCTGTAAATTTTTGAATTCAAATCAAAAATCACGTTAGAAGAATCAATTTTATCGCTTGAAAATAAGGAGCAAACTTGAGATGATTTCGATATTGAATAAGAAAAATAAAGACATTTTATTTCCAAAGAACATTGGCTTGAACATTTTAAATTAGAAATGGCATTTAAAATGTTGATTGTAAAATTGGCTTTGAAATTTTGAGCTAAGTCAAAGCTGTTACTGTTATTTATTTTCACAATTGAAAATCTGTTCTCTAAAGCTTGGGCATTTTTTACAAAGCCAAGCATAATTGTCAAAGAAAGAAAGTAAATAGAAACCATTGTTGATTTGTATTTTTTGGCCTTCAGTATTTAATCTTAATATTTAAAATAAAAATTTAAAAAAACACTTCAAAAACTAATAAAATTCTGGTGTCGATTTTTTTGTCTATTCTAATAAAACAAAATAAAACATTCCAATTAGTTCCTAAGAGTGAATTGTTAATTAAATTTTCCAAAATAAGTGCACTTATTTATTTCTATGCTCTTTTAAATTCTTTTTTCTATTTATTTTTTAATTAGAAATGAAAATTAAAAATAATTTTCTTTTAATAAGAGCTAATAATAAAAAAAGAAAAATTTTAAATTTTAAATTTAAATTTTTTAAACAATTTTAAGCTTTTGAAAAATTTAGTTTAGTCTAAAATCACTCTTGAAAAATAATTAAATGAAAAAACTGTAATCAATTTTTATTAAAAAAAATTTCCTTTTATTTATTGTTTAGTAAATAGGATGCAGTTGAACGCACTATAAAAAAACTTAAAATAGTAATAATAATCGTAAGCTATTGTGAATTCCGGTTCCCGGAACCAAATGGAATACAGGATACATATTATGATAGCTTCTGCTAGTATCGGTAACCTGTTCCAAAAGCTTATCACAATGTAATTCATTTTACTATTTATTCCAGCAAAGTAAAAATAAATCAATTTAAAAAAGTCTTCATTATCATATGTTCTTGTTAAGATGTGTCTCCTTTTTATTTTAGTTTAAATTCTTACTCCGAATATCTTCCTTCATACACTATGTTAGGTTGAGTGCCTATTATAGGCGATAAAGTTGTCCCTCTTGTCTTTGTGTGTGACGTTATATTACAGTGTTGGTAAAGAATTCGAGTCTCTGATTACTATTTGTCTTTGAAATGAGAATTCATGTGTACCAGAACTGGACTGTAACTGTTAGCATTAAAGCTGTTTAACCCCTTATTAATCCAATTAAAGAGAGAACACGTATCACTCTGAAGTTTTTATGCGTTTACTTCATTTTTAAATTTTTCAAAAATCTTAGTGCCATATGCAAAGCATACACTTGTTCCTTATATCTAAATATTTATTCATTTAGAATATAATCTAGACAAAGCCTTGGCGAGCTGGATTAGAGACCTAGACCTAGCCACATGATTAAATTTTGCACCGATAAACATAAAAAAAAAAAAAGTTTTCAAAAAATGAAAAATCAGTTTGAACTAAATGTAAATATGAATTAATTGATTGATTAATTGGTCTCTCCGAATTCTCGAACGTAGGATCATTAGAACTTCAGAAAGACCTCGATCTCCTAATGGAGTGGACAGAAAATTGGTCAACAATTCTAAACCTGAACAAATGAAAAGCAATGTATCTAGGAAAGAGAAAAAAAAGCCAAATACTTATTATCAAACCAAAATTTATTTCATTTCCTAGAGGAGATAACAGAAGAAAAGGATTTGGGTGTTTTTATTACAAATGATCTGAAATGAAATAAACAATGTACTGTAGCAGCTAGGAAAGCTAACCGAATATTAGGTAAAATAAGAAATTCTTTTAAGAACCTTAGCCGAGAATCATTAAGACTTCACTATACATCACTTGTGAGACCCCATCTGGAGTATGCAGTAGGAACCTGGAGTCCGAATTTAAAAAAAGACTTTATAATTCTTGAAAAAGTGCAAAGAAGAGCAACAAAACTGATTGATTATACCAGAACCAAGTCTCATGAAGACAGATTGAAATACTTAAATCTAATGAAACTTAAAAATCGTCGTTTAAATTGTGACTTAATTCAAATATACAAAAATTTAAAAGGTTTTTAAAAATATCGTCAACAAATGGTGTCGGTTCGCTTGTGGTGTAAAAAACCTAAAAAGATCACATTACAATTGATTAGTCCGAGAAATAAATCGCAGAGACTCTTTGAGATTAAATTTCTTAACAAATCGCTGTGTAAAATTATGAAACAGATTATTAGTTAATGCTGTTAGTGCGCGAAAATTGCTTTATAACAGTCATTGACAATGTAGTTTTTGGAATGGTGAAAAGCAAAGTCTGCCAAAGCCTTAGTTTATTTAAACTTCAACATTTGCCGCGTAGATCACTTTTTTTAATAATTCCTTATTTTTTATTATTTTATTATAAAACAGAATATTTTTAATTAATATCTGTTTTTTGTGTTTTCACTTTTATGGTTTTTTAGGAAAATTGAAGTTAATGATCAAATGTAAATTTCAAATCAAAACTTTTAGTATTTGGTAAAAAAAAAATTTTTTTTTAAATACTTAATTTTTAAAATTAATTAGACATGGTTTGTTTAATTTTTAATTAGGAAGTAAAATCAAATCTAAATCAATATTTTGAAATTTTGCAAAACAAAATTAATCCAGTAAGTTTAGATCATGTGATCATGATCATGAACTTCAAGTTTATGTTTTTTAACCACATCCTAATAGTAGTAGTAGTAGTTTTTAGTTGTTTTTAATAAAATAATAAATAAAATATTAACGATTTTTTCATTTTAACAGAACATTGTTATATTGATAAACTAGGAAAATAAAATAATATTGATAATTTTTCTAAGCTTTGAAAGAGTTAAAGAAAAATTTTCATTTACTCCCGACTTTCTAAAAATATACATTCTTTATATTTATTTAAAAAAAATGTGAATTAAAAAATTTTATTATCTTAATGGGAATATATTTAAAAGGTGAGAAAAAACACAGTGAAAATAAATTTTGATCTTTTTTAATTTTGATTTAAAGTAGATGAATTAGGCGAGTTTTTCGATTTATTCGAACTTGCCGAACTTGGCCTCGGCTCGCTGACAGAATATTTTGGTACATAGGACGAATTCGATTGAATTGACGACGCCATTACAGATTTTTGTCGTGTGCTTGGATCAGGTGTTCGTTGAATTTTAGGCTTATTTCTAAACGCCTCGTTGGAATCTTGAACATTTGCGTTAACTGGCTCATAGCTGTCAATGCTTCTTATATCATTTGAATTTATGCTTGGAAAATTTGATTTACTCTTTGAATCAGTCAACTTTTTTCCAAATTTTTCTCGACTTTGTGTCTTATTGAATGACAGACTTGATTTTAGGTTATCTTTTTTTGTAGGTGCCAAACTTTGAGATAACGAATTGTTTCTAGATTGTGATTTCTCAAAATTTTTAGATTGAATAACTTGGCTGTTCCGCACACTTAATGGAGTTGTTGGCTTGTTTAAAAGGGTCGATTCATTTAATAATTCATTTTTTAATTTATGTTTGGACCCTTCACGGCTCATTTTCGGCTCATTACCTTGATTAATAAATGAATAAAATTTTAATAGCAAATTTTCTCCAGAAATTTCGTCTGTTTGCTTGAAAATTGTCTCTCCAGCATCTAATTCTCTTTCCATCAAATCGCCATCTTCCTCGTCATCTTCATCATCCTCTTCGTCATCTGGCTGCTCGGTCTCATTGTCAGAATCTTCATTTATTTTATTGATTAGTACTTCTCGTTGTTTGTTCACATAATCATCATCTGATGAAAAATTTTGGATAACTTCAGCCAAATTCTTGAAATTATACATAACTTTAAAAGTCATCTTGATAAAAAATAAATTTCTAATTTGAACAATTTGTTTAAAAGCAATTTTTAAAAAAATATAATTTTTTAATAATTCATTCCAAGGAATATTTAAGGACTTTATCTTTTGTTTGACATATTTAGAGATAATTTTAACATTTGGTCATTCGTAAAAATTCAATTCTTACTTTAAACAAAATTTCTAATTGAACACAAGTGAAAAATGTAATTCCAAAAAGATCATAATTTTAATAGATAAAAAAGCATATTTAAAAAAAAAAACATTAAATTTTTGCACTTAAAATTACTCAAACCCATCACTGCCTTTTTTAATCTAATAAACAAGTGTATTAAATTTGATTAGAGTTAAATAAAAGTTAAGAGTCAAATATGAACCAAAGTTATCTTTAACTTTTTAAATTAAATTTCTAATTTTTGTAAAAAAATATACTGAAAATATTACAAAAATTATCTTCTATAAATTTTTTAAATTTTTTGGGTTGATTAAATAATTTTGACCAGCTTTTTATTAAAAATCAAAATTTGATAAAAATACATTACACTAAAGAGGTTTTATATTTTTTTAATAATCTTTCTCCCAGAATTTTTTCATGCTTAAGCTTAAGTAGAAGTCACTAAATTCATAAAATTGAATTTTTTGCCGTTCCAAGCAATTATTGTAGTGGCCACATAATTTTTACGAAAAAAAATGTTAACCCTCATAAAAATCTTTTGGGACACAAAACTGTTGGGAGAAAAGTTAAACAGAGATTTTTTTAAAAAGAAATTTTCTCTAAATTGTCAAAGATCCTTGGCCTATTCTAAGTCAAAGCATTTCTTTAAAACAAAAAGTTCAAATTAGCACTAGAGTTAAGAGGCAAAAATTTTACAATTTCTTTGGCATAAAGTCTTATCTGAGGAACAGTCAAAATGCTATACAGAGCGCCATTTATATAATTCTGAGCCTCAATTGACGAATTTGACAACAATTCGGTCAAAACTTTAAGTATTCGCTTATGATCATTGACACATTTGTATTTTCCGGCTTTTTTTAGGGTCAAATTCATAAACAGTGCCACGGCATACTCCAAAGAATAGTCGCTCAAGGACTCGTTGTCTTCAAAAAGATCAACTAGATAATCAATAGCATTCTCATTGATCATTAATAAATGTAAATTGTGTCTTAAGCTCAACTTTTGTAGAGCGGCTAGTAAATTTTTCCTTGTGTAAGTATCCTCTTTTTCGTGCCTTAGTGCCAGGATCATATTTTTGACCAAATCTGGACTTGATGCCAAATAGCTGCGACCATAATTGAGTGAAGCAAAAGTGTTTATCATTCTAGCCATGAATTGTTTAATCATTTCATTTGGTGATTTGAGTAGATCTATGATGCTGTTTGTTGGCTTTTCATTGCGGAAATTTAGTAAATCTGACGCTATGTAAGAAGTTAAAATTTGCTGCCGCTGTTCAGTTGATTCAGCTTTGGTAAGTCTCCAGCGCAGCGCTTGCAGAAGCGCAAGCTGTCGTTTTTCATGTTGGTGACTCAAGTCATGCTTTATTTTAACAAAGTCCAGTGACGGAATGTTTTTTTTCAGATCCGATTTTTCTCTAAAGTTAAAATTTTTTAATTAAAATTTAAAAATTAAATTTTTTTAATTAAAATGTAAAAATTAAATTTTTTTAATTAAAATTTAAAAATTAAATTTTTTTAATTAAAATTTAAAAATTAAAATTTTTACGGTATGAGCTTTTGGTAGGCGAGCGAGTTGCGGATATGATCTCCGGCAGTTCCAGGTCTAGTAAAATCAATGGTTTGTTTTAGTTGTGTGTTAAAAAGCTTGAAGCATATATTTTGTATGTATTCATTGCTGACAGGTTTTCCGTTAATAGAATTCTCCAGGCTATCAACCAACTCGGCTGTAATGCCAATCAACGAGTGGTATTCAGACTGGACCCTGTTGAATTTTCGCATAAAAGCCATGGTTCTTTTTTCAGATTCGGCTAATTGTTGCTTAAGCCTGGCTATTTCAAAATTGGAATTCGAATCAGACTGTTGGGATACAAGCTCAACCAATTTGGGCTGATTTTTATTTCTCAAGGCATTTTTCATAAATTCTTCTAGTTTATTTTGTAAATCTGCAATCCATGCTTCCTGGATAATTATAAAAATAATATTTTTAATAAATTTTTTTAAACAATTTGTTTATGTACATTGAAAAGCTCAGGATATCCGTCTTGTGGATTTTGGTGATATGGAAGGCCGAAATAAGGCAAAAATTCTTTAGTTTGGCATAAAACTCTACCTTTGTTCTCTATGTATTCCTTAAACGCATTCATTCCTTCTCTTGAATTTACCTAAAATTTAAATTAAAAAAAAAAATTCAAATTATTTTTTTGTTCGAACATTTTTTCTAAATGGATAAACAGCAAAGTGAATGTTAAGTTCGAGTTCAAGCTTTTGAGCATGTAAGTCTTGGTTTATTAAATCTGGTGCAATGTATTCAGACCATCTGCGAAAAAAATCTTTCCGCTGTCCTTGTATGAACAGGCCGATCATTTCATTCTAGAAAAAAAATAGCTTAAATTTTACTGGTATTGAAACTAATTACCAAGATTAGATTGATTTTGGGATTTGTGTTATTTAATTTTTCTATTTCTAAAATTGATTTTCCTTTGCTAGAACATTCTTCGGTAAATTTGGCCAAAGTTGAATCAAAGCCATAATGATCTAAGTACTTTAAACAGGATAATTTTTTTATCTACTCTTAATAATTCATAGTTACTTCTTTAAGTAAACCATTCAGTTGAGCTTCTAATGCAACTGTGCCGGACATTTTGTATTTTACAATTTTCGAATAAGATTATTTTTTTTACTTTTTTTGAAAAATTTTAATTAAAAAATTTCTTAACCTTTACATCTATTTTAAATTGTCATGGAAACATTAATATTAAAATATTAAAGCGTGATTATTGATAAAGTTAATCTTCAGTCCGCTAAGAGCCATGAAAAATATTGCTTTTAAATGAAGAAAAATTACTATATTTTTAGCCAGCTCGTTTTATATTAGCTAAAATTTTGGCGGAAAAAAATTATAAATCAATTACAACAATAATTTTTTGATAATTTCTATATATTTTTAACAAGGTTTATAAAAGCATCATTCAACAAATAAAATTTTTCAGCTAATAAATACATCTAAAAATATTTAATAAAATTTATTAAATGCTTTATTGAAATTATTTTTTAAACTTCCTTTTGGAAAGATAAAAAAATTTTGATAATTTGTCAATTTTAATCAATTTATTAAATTAAAAAATAATTATCTGTCAAATAAGATTTTTAAAATAAAATTTATCTTTTTTAAATTTTTTTTATTTAAAAAAATCTGAGGTTTTACATTTTATATATAATTTGATTTTAATTTAAAAAAATTAGGGGACTCCTAAATAATCAAAAAAAAGTGCAAAAATAGAACTTTTAGTAATGATTTTAAATCATTTAAATCGTTTTTCATTACTTCAAGATTATTTGTGTTATGTTTTTGGAGAACTTTAGATCACCTTTTCAAAGTTTTGTTGTTGATGTAATTATTTCAAATTTACAAGCAATGTTTAGAGGTACAATCATGCCTTAAAAAGCGGATGTGAAGTTTGGAGCAAAATTAATTATTATTAATTGGTAATTTCGAAAATTTTTAGCATTAAAATAAAAATAAAGTCATATTAAGTGATAAAAAATAAAAAACTTAACATTTTGTTCTTTTTCTGTCAATATTCGATCTACTCTTTAAATAAATAATTTCAATATTTTTGCATGTATTTACGTTTTAGAAATTTTGTTTAAAAATGTTAAACATTTTTTTTTTAAATAATTATCAATAATTTAAATAAAACTATGATTAAATATGAGGTTGTAGTAGTAGTAGCAGTATTGAAATTAACTTCAATTGATCTATAAGTCCAAAATTCATAGTCTTTTTTGATAAGGAAGTTCTATTATGTTCTTAAGTCATTAAGTTTAATCGCTCTAGCCTGTGCTTTTTCTTGTAATTTTATCTATTTATTAGTATGAAGACACCAAGCTGATATTGCATTCCAAGCTAAAAACGATGACTTCATGCATGTTTCATCTAAGCACTTTTAGCTAGTTATGTCAGAAAAAACTTAAATTTATCTTGGTCTTAAGTCTTGCCAAGGTTTATATTTCAAAATCTAAAAATAAGAAAATAAACTTAAAATAACTTTATTATCAAACTCTTAATATTTTTATTTAAAAAAAAACAAACAAGAAAAAAATAAATTAAAAAAAAATTTAGTTTTGAAATTGTTATGACCGAAAAACGGGTTCGTGTAATCTTTTCTCTTTGTTCTTTGGAACTTTTTGCTTTTTTGTTGTATGTTTTTTCCTTGCTTGAGATTGTTAATCACACAAATTGCTATTTTGTCTTCGAAAATCACGTTCGCGAATTTTAACATTATCATTGATTGGTATTGACGAAACAAAAAAATCATTTCCTATGGAAATTTATGATTATGACGTTTCAAACGCTCTTTAAAATTGTGGTACCAGAATACAAAATTTAATTAAATATTATTTTATAAAAATATTCAATATATATAAGTTAAGTATAAATTTAATATTTTTTTTTCTTTTTCTTTATTGATTTTTAATCTAATAAAATGAGTCCGTAAATTTTGTTTAAGTTATCAGTTTCATTACGAATCCAGTCATGACCTTACATCATGTATCGAGAATTAAGTTCTGTAAAAGTATTTGTTTTCTTACAAATGAAATTTCTTCCGTTCCAGGAAATGATATTTTTGCGGTCCCAGGTGGTTATCATGGAAGTCAAGCGAGTGTTGGACTTTTAAAAAAAAATAACAACAAGTCCCGGCTTGGCCTTTAATTTTGGACATTTAAACAACTCTAATATGCAAATGTAAAAGTGTAGATAAATTTCGAATTTTAATTAGAGAAAAAAACTGGAAAAAAATATTTTTTATTAAATTTTTGCCTGTTATTATCTTAAAAATTATTTAAAAAATTTAAAAATATAATTTGATAATTAAATAAAATACGATGTATTAACATATTTTTCGATGAAATTTCTCCCAACTCATTAATGATTTATCTATCAATTTTCATAGATTAGTTCTCCTTTTTTTGTGACTGGAATATTCAAGATACAAATACCGATCTAAACGATTTTATAAAGAGGAACTTGAAAGACTGGAATGCTTGAAAAAAGTAAAATGCACATTTCACGTTATTTATCAGTATTCCCGAGTGGCCTACCATTAATTTTTACGTTTAAATTAAATACTTGTTCGCGATAACCATAATCTTGCACTTTTCCTCATTAAAATTCATCATCCATACATTTGACCATTCTACCAGTCTATTCAAACACGTTGAAGACTATTTTGATGGAAATTAATTTGGTGTCTAGTACATTTAATTTTTTATATAACTTTCTAAAACTTTTGTTGTCTAGAAAAAAACATTTAGAAAAAGGTGTAGTGGTGAATGCGTCACCACTCCAGCTCAAGGAAAAAATGCACAAAAAAAAACATAAAAACAAAACAAAATAACAATTATACTTTAATTTTTCTTTCAAAAATATCTTTTGTTTTCGACCTTTTTTTATCTTTCAAATTAATGTTTGAATGTAATACTAGTCTTAAATGCTGATTAAGATGATTTTGCATGATTAACTGCATTTCAAATTTAAATTTTTGTTAAATTATTTATTAAACTTAGTTAATTTTAAAATAAAGGAGATTTTTAATTCACCAACCAAACTAATTTTTCATTATTCAAAAATTGAAAAAATTTAAGAAATTTATATGTAGTGCTTTTTGTTATAATAATTGTAATATACTTATTTAAAATAAATTTTTTTTATTAAATGCTACTTAATCAATTTAAAAAAAATAATGAAAAAGGTCCCTTTAATAAGTGAGGATACAAAATTGATTTCTAAACAATTGAAATAATAAAAAAAATAAAAAAAATTCTTCGTTAATTTTTAATGAGCTAGCGTAACAACATGATAGAAATTTTTATTTTGAAATCAATTTAAAATTTTGTAAAACATTTTTAATTAGCAATTATACAATTAATATAACAAAAAACTTGTACACAATTAAATATTTGGGGAAATGAATTATCAAAAAAAAAAAAAGGTTTATGAGTAAATTTTTTAAATAAATTCAGCTAGTAATTGCATAAAAATTGTGTCATTAAATAAAAAAAAATAACTTACGTTTTAAAATCCTAAATTTTTAATAGAAATGGTTGCTTTCGTAAATGAATATTAAATAATAATGGAAAACAAAAAAGTTAATTTTATATCAAGAATAAAATCAAGTTAAATTTTTAAATTTTAAAAAAATCTTAATTCATTAAATATTAATTGATGTTAGTAAAAATATTATTTTTATTTAGTTTTGGAGTAATTTTCTTAGAAAAAGCTAAGGAAGATTAAAATTACTAAATTCCCTTACTTTATTTATTCATTAAATTTTAAATGACTTATTAATAATTTAATCTATTTTTAAGATTTGTGAAAAATCTCAAAAAATTTAAACCGAAAATTTTTAAATTAATCTCTCAAACGATTCTAGAGGAAAAGAACTAAAAATCAAAATAAAAATGAAGCAAATGTGGCAAATATTGATTATGACCATATTCTTAATGAATTTTGAATCAAATTTTTGTCAGCACATGAATCAATTTGAAAAACTTTGGCTAAACGGATCAACAGATTTGGCTGTGTCAGAACAATTTAGAAGCGCTTATTCCTTGTACACTGTTCAAGGTCTGAGTCTTCTAAAATGTGCCTCTTTTTGTTCAATAAACAATATTTGTCTCATTTTTTCGAAAAAAAAATTAGGAAATAATTCTGAATGTGAATTTTTTTCATCCCGAAATTTTGTGGAATCAGAAATTATTTCAAATGGTTATTCATCTTTTTATAAAAAAAAAATCAATCAATCGAACATAAATCAATGTAGAGATTTGTGGCTACCTTATAAATCAATTTGTTATCGAGCATTCCCGCAATCCAAAACCTGGCAAGAATATGTAGATTATTGTGTATCACTTAATTCAACTCTACTAATTGCCGATGATAATGAGAAATTTGGATTTTTTCAGACAGTCTCAAGAAATCTTTCATCTATTAGTGGTAATCAACGAACTTGGGTACAATTTTAATTTCAAATTAATATTTTTTACCCTTTTAATCACTAGGTCTATGCAAGATATGATACAATTAATGTTTTCAACTGGATGAACCTTAATCCCTTGAACGCATCGTTGGTTGCGGGTGTAACAACTTTTACTGGATGCTTTGGATTTTATACGTTTCCTCATTCTTTTTTAGACATTTCGGGGTGTTTTTCTTCAACAAGCGGAATTTGCGAATATTCTAATTCTTAATGAATGTTAAAAAAAAAGGATATTAAATCATTCATTATTATATTAAAACTTTTTGATATAATTTTTTTTTGATTATAAGGCAAGTATTTTCATAAGCTGTTTCTGATCACTTGAGTTAAGGTTTAGAAAATAATAAAACCTTATTATTTTTTTGGATCTTATTATTTTTTAAAATAAATTTTAATAAAAATGGTTTAATTTTTTGTGTTTGAATTACAAAAATATCCAATTTTGAAATAACATTGAAAAAGTGCGATGCTTCAAATATTAATTTTTTTTAATTAATTTTTTAAATATAATATTTTTTTCAGTTTCAAAAAAATAATTATTTTTAAGTTAATATTGCAAGCATGAAAAACTTAGTGTTTTACTTAGTGTAATTTTGACTTTATGTTTGTGATATGATGATCCTTAAAGATAATATTTGTAGTTTAAAAACTATCTACGCTCTGTATTCCATTTTTAAAAATAATTTTCAATTTTATTAGATGAAAGCAAAGTTTATCGGGTTTTTGTCAGTGAGGTAAACAATGGTTCACCTGTATCTGGAACAATTCTTGTTCTCAGAATTTATCATAGTGAGTGAATCGTCCGAATTTTTAAAAATTACATATATTTTGATTGGTTGAAATTTGGAATGAAAGATTTTTGTTAAAAAATCAAATTTTTTTATTCAAAAAGAGGAAAGTATAAAAAATGTAAAATAAGTTAAATAGTCTTTATATTGTTAATAAATTTTCTTTCAAATAAAATGTTTTTCATTTTTCTTATAATAAAATTTATCCAAAATTGTATTTATCTAATTTAATTTTGAATAAATTATTATAATTTTATTTATATCCAAAAAAAAAATAGTAAAAAGAAAATAAAAATCCGGTCGATTTACATTGAATTCACTCAAGATGTGAACTATTAGTTCACATAATCTAAAAATTGTTCGTCTAATTCTATTTTGGTTCACCCTAATTCTGTTTTGAACAAAAAAATTGAGTGAACAATAGTTCACAAAACCTGAGAACAAGAATTGTTTGGATAATAAGAGAACCAAAGTTCACCTAACCGAGTAGACCCGGTTTTTCAACGAGTGAATATAGACTCTAATATAAATGAATTCTTTATCTTTTTTTTTCCTTTAAATTCATTTTTTTTTTATTTAATATTAAATAACAGCTATTAGAACTACAACATTCACTTCAACAACGACTACCGTTGATTATACATGTCTCGGTGGTGAATGTTCGTGTTTTGATAGCTTGAGGTTATATAAAAAAAATAATTTTTTATTTTTAAGTATTAAAAATTTTTAATTTAAAGTTATTTTTCAAAATCTTTGAGTAAATGTGTAAAATGGAGAGATGGTTGGACAGCATATAAAAATATTTGCTATTAGTGTTGGATACGGTCAAGACAAACCGGTTCAAAACACGGACGGTTTTTTGCGGTCATTTGGCCAGTCAGCTAGGCTATCTATTTTTTGGACCGCCAAAATAAACGGTCTAAAAAAACGGGCGGCATAATAAGAGGCCAGCTTTTTGGCGGGCGGTAACTAAATTTTTTGTAAATTTTTGAAAAAAAAAATCTTAAAAAACTTTTCAAAATAAATAAAGAAAATTTTTTTTTATTTTTTTTTTTCATTTTAATTAGTTTTTTTAAAGAAAATTAAAAACATTATTTCGAAAAAATTTCAATTTAAGTGGCTGGCCGCCAAAAATTTGGCCGTATTTTTGACCGTCCGTATTTTTTAGGCCGGTTTTTTGGTCGCCCGTATATTTTAGACCGTTTATTTTGGCGGTCCAAAAAATAGACCTCCTAGCTGACCTGCCAAATGACCGTCCGCTTAAAGATTGTCCGGCTAATGCGGACACGGTCACGGTTTCTGAAAATTTTGACCGGTTAAGTGTCCGCTTGTACGGATTCCAACACTATTTGCTATCAGGGATTCAGTAGTGTCAAAAGATGGCAAGACTTTGTTAACTATTGTATATCACTCAATTCAACACTCTTAATTGCAGACAGTTCTGAAAATTTTGACTTCTTGAGACCAATATCAAAAGATCTTACTACAATCAGTTTACAGAACTATCACTGAGCTAAAAAATTTAACTGAAAGCAAACTGGGACATATTCAGCGAGATTTTAAATGCCCCTTTAGTTAATATCACTAAAAATTCACTCACAATAGATTAATTAAATGATAAAACTACATAAAAAATAATTTCTGCTTCACATAAAAGCATTCCTTACCATCTAAGAAAATCTACAGAAGCAGTCTTTCCCCCTAACATTGTTAATCTGATAAAAGAATGCAGGAAAGTTAAAAGAAGTTTTCAGAAAACTCGCTGTCAAAAACTCAAGCAAAAATTTAATCACCTTACGTTTGAGTTAAAGGCCTCTTAAAAATGACTTTAAAAAGATTGAAAAATGAATCGGCTTCAGGACCTGAACAAATTCATAACTAAATGTTAATAATAATAATGATTGTCCCTTTTCTATTCTAGTGTATAATTGGGAAGCGCTCATCTCCTTTTCAAATACCTTTTTGAGAAACGGCTTCGATCTGACACAGAGGCTCCTGCATCGAGTTGATCATCTACACCGCAATTATTACCCAGGCGAAACTGGTCCCCCTATTTTCATGATGAAAGAGGTTTAAAAATTCGCCACGTATTGCAGAGATATTTTGAAGTTTTTTTACCCTCAGCGGGTTTCGAACCCTCGATCCTCTACCTGCATGACTAACACGCAAACCAATCGGCTATACGGGCTCTGATGTTAAAATCGGCTCTGTTACGTTTCATAGCAAGCTATTTTTCATTGCAAGACAAAATTCATCGCATCTCTAATTTTTTCATTGCATTATTTTTTTTTCATAGCAACTAAATTTTTTTCATTACATGTAATTTTTTGCAATTCTACTAACTCATTCTACTTCTCTACTAATTATTAGAGAAGTTACTAGTAGAGCAATCAATTATGGAATGTAATTTGATCAAAGTAAGGGCTGGAGAAATGTTTAATAGACCGGCTGAAAATGAAAAAAAAGATTATATCACGTTTGCTAAGTTTGTGTAAAATGTATAATAAAGAAGAATTGTGTCAATATATTGAAGATTTAATTTTGAATTTTGAAGATTAGACATTAAATTAAATTTAATTATCTTATTTTTTATTCAATTAACAATTAAACTTTACTTTTTTTAAATTAACTTTATTTGCAATCAATTAATCCAGGTAAATTTTGTCTTACTTCGCTATGAAGATGGATAATTTCACCTTGCTATGATTTGTCTTGCAATGAAACGTTCTAATGTCGTTAAAATCTTACCCAGAAATTCTAGCGAACTAATAGTTCACAAAATTCGAGAACAGAAATTGTTCCCTTAATATGTCAACTATGGTTCAACTTACCTACTAGACCCAATAAACCATAACTCCATTAAATTTGTTTACTCTATTTTACATTTCATTTTATACCTTTTATATTTTTTTTTTTATTAATCTGAAAGAATTTTAGCTTAGTTTAGCAATGGACTAATAGAATGGTCAAGATTTTACATTGCGCTATTTTGGGTCTTGTCAATTTCCCGATCTAAAGATCATGAAACGCTTATTATTGGCATTTTAAACTGTTCGAAAAAGAGCCCGTTTTAATCGCGTAGACAATAAACTACCGAAAATGGACGATGGGTTCTGTTACGACTATGACATTGACTACAATTTTGAAACTAAAGAATCTACCGTTCGCGTGTTCTGGACGTCGAAACGTCTTATCAGCTTGACGCAGTACAACAATCATGTGCATTGCGATGCCACCTACAAACTTAACTGGAACGGCTATTCGGTTATTTTGCTCGGCACAACTGATGCAGCCAAAGCATTTCATCCTTATGGATTGGCTCTTTGCAAATCGGAAAAAGATGAAGACTACGCCTTTGCATTTAATGCTGTAAAAAAAGCAGTCTTAGAATTTCATGGTGTTGATTTCAAACCGAAATACTTAGTGGCAGACGCAGCTCAGGCTATTTCAAATGGCTTTGGATTAGCTCTCGGCTTTAAACCAGTGAGGATCATGTGTTGGTACCACATGAAAACAAAGGTGGAAGACGCTTTGTCAAAAGTCACGAAAACTCATCGCGATCAGTTGTTGAATGAAATCGTCATTATGCAGCAATTTGCGAGCAAAGATGTCTTTGAGCACGCATCTCATTTGGCGGCGCAAGTGGCTTAACAAGAAATTTAGTGCTTAGTAAAGATTATTTTAGTGCAAAATAAAAATTATATTAGTGCTTGTTAAAGAATATTATAGTGTAAGAATGTTATTTATAGTGCAGCTTTGATTAATATAGTGCATGTAAATATTATAGTGCAATTTAAATATTATAGTGCAACTTGTGATTATTTATAGTGCAGAATGTATTTGATGCCATCTTTTTTTTTTTAATTTTCTTATTTAGTTCATTAAATTTACAAGTTAAAATTTGCGAGTAAAATTTGTGATCTATAGATTATGAAATTGACAAGACCTGCTATTTTATAAGATTTGAATGCAACTAGTTGTTTTGTATAGATTCTAAATAATCAAGTTAATTCTGTGAATATTTTTATCAAGCTTAAATTCCAAATTTTTTTAATCTAGTATTAATAATTTTATTAAAATTAAATAATTTTTTATTTAATATTTTGTATCTATTAAAATCAACAATCTATTTATCATTCTTTTCTTTATTTCCTTTTTATTTATTTAATTGAACTAAATTAATCACCGTATTCGCAAATACCATTTGAAGTAAGAGTACATCCAGTGATAATTAATAGAGAACTAGGAGTTGTGTAAAAGCAAAAGCATCCAGTGTTACTCGATATTAATCCATTATCAAAAAATGATGTATTAATTGGATTCAAGTTCATCCATTGGTAAATTCCAATCACATCATATTTAGCATAGACCTTAATTTAAAATATTCAGTATAAATAAAAAATAATTGAATTTCATTAGTTATAAAACAGTTGGAAGAGTATAATAAAGGTTTTGAATCAAGATATATAGTGATATATAATTTCTTTCGTTTTTGATCTGTTCAATACTTAAACATGCTACACCTGTAATTGATTTTTGGTATTATTTTAATTTTCTTATATATTATATTATAACCAATTTTACATTTTATTTTATTTTTACTTGACTTTTAATTTTTTTTATCTGAAAGGGCTTTACTCAGAAAAGATAAACCAATAAATAAAGATATCCAAATATCATTATCGAACTCAATTGCATAATTGCTAATTTATAATTTCATCTTTTTTTGATACAATTACAATTACATATTAATTAAATATTTTAATAACAATACAATTCTTTTTATTAATAAGCGTTTTTTTTTAATATAAGAGAGCTTTGACTCGTCATAGATAAACAATTAATAAATTACCCAAGTGCGCTGATTTCCGCTGATTGTAGTAAGATCTTTTGATATTGGTCTAAAGAAGTCAAATTTTTCAGAACTGTCTGCAATTAAGAGTGTTGAATTGAGTGATATACAATAGTTGACAAAGTCTTGCCATCTTTTGACACTACTGAATCCCTGATAGCAAATATTTTTATATGCTGTCCAACCATCTCTACATTTTACACATTTACTCAAAGATTTTGAAAAATAACTTTAAATTAAAAATTTTTAATACTTAAAAATAAAAAATTATTTTTTCATATAACCTCATGCTATCAAAACACGAACATTCACCACCGAGACATGTATAATCAACGGTAGTTGTTGTTGAAGTGGATGTTGTAGTTGTAATAGTTGTTTCCAAGATATCAAGCTTTTTTCTGTATACAGATGAATAACCATTTGAAATAATTTCTGATTCCACAAAATTTCGGGATGAAAAAAATTCACATTCAGAATTATTTCCTAATTTTTTTTTCGAAAAAATGAGACAAATATTGTTTATTGAACAAAAAGAGGCACATTTTAGAAGACTCAGACCTTGAACAGTGTACAAGGAATAAGCGCTTCTAAATTGTTCTGACACAGCCAAATCTGTTGATCCGTTTAGCCAAAGTTTTTCAAATTGATTCATGTGCTGACAAAAATTTGATTCAAAATTCATTAAGAATATGGTCATAATCAATATTTGCCAAATTGGCTTCATTTTTTTATTTCTGATATATTTTCCAATGTTAACTCAAACAAAATATAATTTTATTTATAAAAATTTGCGTCTTTTTGATTTTATTAAAAAAATTGATTTACTCTTAAATTTTTTTTCAAGAGGTAAAATAAAAATCGATGAAAACCAAAAAAATCTATTATATTTTTCGATTTTTAAAATTAATTAATCATTTTTCTTCGTGATTATTTCTATATTTTTATTTTCTCTTTCAAGTTTTTTTTTTTACAGACTAATTGCGTTTTTTTTACTTTTTGAATCTATTTTTCTAGATTTATTTGGTATATTTAAAAATTATTCTAAATCAATAGACTCATTCAAAAAAGATATCAAAGTCAATCTTTGTTAAAAACATGGACTGGTATTTGGTTATTTCGTCTAATTAATTTGTTTTTGAAGTTGAATTTTTATTTTTAAATTTTTATATTAAAATACAATACATAAGATTTTGATTTTCAATTGATTTTTGTGATCACTCAATTTACCTTTTAATTTTGCACAAAGTTGAAAAAATGAGAAATATTTTGTCCAAAGAAAAATTTTTTTTAAACACTACAGTCGACAAGATTCGTTCCAAAATTTTCAAAATATTGTAAATTTCAAAACTAAACTAAGTTTAATAAATTGAATGAACAAAGACACAAACTCTAAAGTTTTGAATTTGAGTAATAAATTAAAATTATTTTTTTGAGTCTAACTGAAAAATTAGAAAATGATTTCTAAATTTTGTCAGTAAAATGTGATTTTAGTCTAAGACCTAGTTTGTTTATATAAATAAAAATTAATTATAAATGGTAAAAAATCTGATCAATGGGTTTTGGAATTGATCAGTTCGTAAAAAATATTTGCATCATTTTACTATTGTAATCATTTTATTTCCTGTACAATTAATAGAAAAAGAACATATTTTTATTTATTTAAAACATTTGAAGAATTATTCTAAGAAAATTTCAATCATTAAAAAAAGGTTATATTTGATAAATAAAATTTTAAAAAAATATGAAAGATAATCAAGTCAATCACTATATTCACAAATTCCATTAGATTTCATCGTACATCCAGTAATTGTCAAAAGTGATGATGGAGTAGTATAATAACAAAAGCATCCAGTAAAACTAGTTAATAACCCAAGACTAAAATAAGTCGTGTTCATAGGTTTTGCATTTTCCCATTCAAAAACTCCTATCACATCATATTTCGCATTTACCTTGTATAAGGTTTGTTATAAGATAATTTTTTAAAATAAGAAGACAATTGAAATTTACCCAAGTGCGTTGGTTATTACTAATCTCAGTGAGAGTTCTGGAAACTGAACGGAAATAATCAAATTTTTCAGAACTGTCTGCAATTAAGAGTGTTGAATTGAGTGATATACAATAGTTGACAAAGTCTTGCCATCTTTTGACACTACTGAATCCCTGATAGCAAATATTTTTATATGCTGTCCAACCATCTCTACATTTTACACATTTACTCAAAGATTTTGAAAAATAACTTTAAATTAAAAAATTTTAATACTTAAAAAATAAAAAAATATTTTTTCATATAACCTCATGCTATCAAAACACGAACATTCACCACCGAGACATGTATAATCAACGGTAGTTGTTGTTGAAGTGGATGTTGTAGTTGTAACAGTTGTTTCCAAAATATCAAGCTTTTTTCTGTATACAGATGAATAACCATTTGAAATAATTTCTGATTCCACAAAATTTTGGGATGAAAAAAATTCACATTCGGAATTATTTCCTAATTTTTTTTTCGAAAAAATGAGACAAATATTGTTTATTGAACAAAAAGAGGCACATTTTAGAAGACTCAGACCTTGAACAGTGTACAAGGAATAAGCGCTTCTAAATTGTTCTGACACAGCCAAATCTGTTGATCCGTTTAGCCAAAGTTTTTCAAATTGATTCATGTGCTGACAAAAATTTGGTTCAAAATTCATTAAGAATATGGTCATAATCAATATTTGACAAATTGGCTTCATTTTTTTATTTTTTTTATTAAATAAAAAGAAATTTTTCACAAAAAAATTAGATTATTAATTTAAATTTAAATGTTTAAAGGAAAAGTCAAGATGTTCTTTATAAAACAATAAATATTTGAATTTTAATTACTTTCTAGGTTTTATTTTATTGCATTTAGTTATTTTTTTTAATATCTGTGTTATTTATTTAATTAAAAAAAATTTTAAATGTCGCAATCTTCTTAAAATAATTTTATATTGAGCCTTAGTGAACCGAAAAAAATCTGACTAAAATTCTCGATTATTAAAGTTTTAAATAATAATGTTTAAAATATTAGTAATCATTTTTCTTATTTTCCTTTTTTTTTAATATTTTTAAGGAATGTCCCTATTTGATTCTTTAATTTTTTGTCTTTTTTTTATTTAAAAATAAGAAAGAATTTTGTTCTATTGAAAATAGCTAAAAATATCAGGAAATATCCGACCAGCATGGAAATCAGTCAGCAACAGCGAAGAAACAAAACTTAAACTGCTCAATTCTGTTGTAATGCCTCGAGCGCGTTTCTGATCCGTCACGGTTGAGTGGTTTTTGATCAATCTTCGGTTCTTGATTTGCTTGACTGTTGTAAGATCGAAATAGAGGTCTCAATGATACTTTTCAATGCTTTTTTTTGCATAATTTTCAATATACGGAAAAACTATACTATTCTGTGCTCGAGTTGGTCAGCTTGTGACCAAGTCTTTCACCTAGTTCCTAAAGCCTCAAAGAACACAACAATAGGATTTTTTTATAATAGGATACTTTTCAGTAACCCGACAGATGACTTTTCAATCACCTATATAATTGAGCTATAAGATACTTTTCAATTTCTTATTCCGGAAAGTAAATTAAGATTTTATTTTCTTTCGAAGATTTTATTAAAATTTTTTTAGTTAAAAATACAATTAATAGATATACGAAAATTACAAAGTTATAAGAGATTTTCTATTTAACTTTTCTAAAAATACTTCAAAGATAAAATATATTAAAATTTTCTTTTTTGAAATTCTTGAAATTACATCTTTACTCTATTCGAAACTGAAAGTTTGAAAATTTCTGAATCTGGCAGAAAAAGTCTTGACATGCATTAGAATGAGAGACACACAGATACCAAAAAAAGCCCTTCAAGTGACTCCTCAAGGGTGAACGAAAGAGCTCGCCGAAATGGAAATAACATGGGAAAAAGCATAGAGGTCAAAGATCGACTTGAGTGAAAATTAATGGTTATGAACATATGCTCCAGGACAAGTGAATTAGGAAGAAAAAAAATTAAAATATAGGTTTATATTAAAAAATGATACTATTTAATTTTTAACAAATTATGAAATTATGTTCAAATAAATTTAATCAGACACAAAAAATCTAAACTTAAAGAACAACTTAATTTTTTGAAAATTTAATGATAAATACCAGACAAAATTTTTAAAAGATTATCTTTGAAACATATGTTTTTTGATATTTTAAGCTAACCTAGATTTTGTATTCATAACTATGGCTTACTCAACTATCAAGGACAAAAAATCTTTATATTTTGTTTTTCTTACAATTTAAGTGAATTCTCTTAATTTGCTTTTTCTCATTTAGAATAATTGAATTTTTCTACCTTAAAAAACTGCTTATCTAAACTTGTTCAATTTAACAAGATCAAGAGTAAAAATAATTTGGATTTGTTGGATTTAAAAAAATCAAAGACACTTAAATGATTAGATTTTAAATGCTCATTTTAAATTAAGATAACTATCTTTTTTTTCAATTATTTAAATTGTAATTAATTTTCTTTGATTTATCAAATTATGCTCAGGTAAATAATTTTTTTCAAAATTTAAAAAAAGCATTTTGTTTTTCATGCAATCAAATTATGTCAGACAAATTTGAGACAAATTTTTGATACAAATTTGGTGCAGTTTTACCGAATTTTCTCAATCTAAATTAATTACTAAAATATGTGTCTGTTGATTTCGACGACAAAAACATTTTAAGAGTGGAGACATTTGCAAAATTTTTTCAAATTACTAAATTCAATTATGCTCTTAAGCTCAAACAAAATCTTGAGGCCACGAGATTTAAGTTAAATATGGGCACCAATATTTACACAAAAGAGAACAAAGGCCTTATTTTTTTGTCATTTGTCACTTTTTTAAGATGAAAATCTTAAAGCAATATTTTTACTAGAAAATTTCAATAGATTAAAAAACATAGGCGCATAATCTTAGCCAAAATGTATCAAACTGAGATCTAATTGTGTATTGCAAATGTTAATTAGGGGGATTTTGCTAAATTGAATAGTTAGATCTAGCTATGGGACTTGTTTTATTATGCAATATAGATATTTTTTTAGTTTATCATAGTTAGTGTTTCTCACCTATTCTAAATCAAATCCAAAAATTAAATAGTAGGCAAGCTTTTCTCTCAATTGAATTTCAAAAATCTAATTTAAAATAAAAAAAAGTGATAAATAGACACACAGATGCGCACCGTTTTTACTAAAATGATAAACAAAATCTGTACTATGTATACGCCAAAAGTTTTTTATTTTTTTAAAAAATTTTCGAAACAGATAAGCCCTTAAAAAAATGTTCAAAATTTATAATTTTTTGTATACATCATTTTTATATATAACCTAATTACTATTTTTAAATTTTCTATTTTTATATTACATGAGGACCGAAAGAAGGCGATAATCCTAGGGGTAAATCCCTAAAATTATTTTATTAAATAAATAAAAGATAAAAAAATGTTCAACTTTCATAGTCATAGCTAATAGATAAATTTTTTTCTTGTATTGAATTTTTCGAATATGAATTTTTATTTATTTGAACTTAATTAAAATATCACATTGTTTGTAGTTTAATTAGATTTTTTTACTATTAAGGCTAACTTCAAGGAAAGGCAAAGCTTGATCAAAATATCAGATTTCGATTTGAAATTAAAATTTCCGATTTGAGCACAGTTTTATAAATATTCATCGGTTTGGTCAAGCGGAAAATATATTCTTGTTTATTTAGCCATTCATTCATGAATTTGTTTGACTAAGTTTACCTTACCGGAATTTGAGGATAAAACAAAACTAAAAGAAAAAATTTAGATTTAAGATGAATGGTTAAGCAAGCAAATGGCAAAGTTTCTCTTCATCCAAGCAATATTTGTTCTTCTGGCCAGCTCAGCAGTCACCAAATGCCCCTACTACATCGACATATTCGACTGTGTCAACATCAACTGCAATGGAAAAATGGACCTGACCCAAATTGCTCCATCTATTGCCGATTTAGTCCAGTACGAGTTCAAGCCGGTCAATTTACTCTGCTCTTTGGACCTAAGCAATTCTGGCATAACTGAAATTAGCCCCGGAACAATCGGAAATTTGAAGCAAATTTTGGAAAATTTAGCCAAAAAAAATCCCAAACAAAAGTCAACAATTGTTAAAATTTCCTTTTCGAACATTAATCGAATTAAACAATTGAACATATGGGCCAATTTGGCTTTTTTTATCTACGACTCTCAAGTTAGATTCATAGAGCCCAGGAGCTTTAAAAATTTAAGACTCGAACTTTATTTAATGAATGTTAATTTTACAATTTTAAATTGGATTAATTTATTAAACGAGGCTAAATTAAAATTGTTAAATATTAGAGAAATTCAAGCGAGCAAATCAGCATTTTATGACCTGGAACCGATTGGCAGCGTGAGTGATTTAAAACTATACAACACGTTCATGCCAGTTCTAGATGAACAAACTTTTTTATTTCCTTTAATAGAATCAGTCGAGCAGCTAGAAATAGTAAATTGTTCAGTGACAGTAATTAGGAGCTCATTTTTTAAAAAATTCAAAAAATTAAAATATTTAACTTTGTCGCTGAATAATTTGACTAGAGTGGAACATTTCATGTTCCAAGAGCTTGATGAACTCGAGTTTCTGGATCTTGACACCAACCCCATTGAATATATTCACCCAAAGGCGTTCACTTGGCTCAAAAAACTACGGACCTTGTCCATAAATTCGAATTTTTTAAAATTTTCACTGCCAGACTATCAGTGGATGTACAATTGTCTTGAGTCGACTACTCTAAATGATTTTAGCCTAAGAAATCCGAAATTGATTTCTGACTTTTGCAGCCTATATCAAATCGTCAATTATTTGAACAGAATAAATCAAAATTTAGTGGTGGACAAGTTTTATTCTGAAGCCGATCAAAATTTATATAATGAAAGGCGATTAAAGTTGTTCGGTTATGACCAGATGAGTTTGAGCCTAGCTGTTTTGTTCAAGGATAAAAATCTATTCTGTTCAGTTTATTTTGTGTGCATTTATGCCAGGAACTACTCAAGCGCATACTTGGATGCGTGGTCAGTGGAATATTTTGATGTGTGTCCGGAAGTTTTGTCTCTCCATGACAATATCGAGTTTATTTGTGAATTTCATCTAAAAGTTGATCAGTGTGCGCAGAGCTTGCAAGTCAAGTCCCAAAGCGACAGCGATCTTATGGACCAGACGCGTCGAAATTCCATTTTGACAATCATTTTTGCCAAATTTAATTTTTTAATTTTTATAATTAGTTTTATTTTGGTTATGACAGCTTTTTTACTCTTGTTTTTCTTATTGATTTCATTAATTAGAAAAAAATGTGTTTCTAAAAATTCTATGCGAAATAGATTTAAACGTAGGCGAAAACAAAATTGGCTAAATGATTCCTTAGATTCTGGATACTATATAGTTCTGATGAATAAGAAACATGTTAAAGTTTAGTATTTAAATTTTTATTAATTTGTTTATTTATTAAAGTAATTTAACAAAAAAAATATTTTTTTTTTGAATCTCAAAATTGGTTTATTCATTTAATTTTCATTACTTAGACTTTATGTATTTAAAAAACACCAAAGAAATAGATAAACAAACGGAAGTGGCCACGATTTACAATAATTACTTTTGTTTGAATGGCCTAAAAATTATTTCACCTATTGTAAAATATATTTTGAAGAAAGAGAATGGTGAAAATTATTAATCTGATATTATGTATTTTTTAATCCTTAGTTTTTGAATAAAATATAATTAAACACACTAGTTTTTGCTCAATGTTTGATCACTTTTTTACCAGAAAAAAATTTCACATTGAACCTGAAGTAAAAAAAACAAAAATTGAGCTTTTTAGCTTATTTTATAGTAATACGCCCCGAAAAAGTTAACTTTCTTTAAATATGTTAGTCTAGGGAATTTGGCCTGAATACCTTAGATTAACTTCAGAGGAGATAAAGAGAAGACAAAGAACTAAATTGTGTTGAATAAACTTTTAAAGTAAATTTAAAATAAATTTTTCGTAATTCGTTATTTTCACACCGTAACAAATATATGCTCGGTAATTATCTAAAAAACATCTAAATTATCGGTACTCGGATTAGAAACTGTGTGCAACAAAAGGACCCATTTTTTTATTCAAATAATAAACATTCAAATAATTAATTTTGGATCAAAATGAACATCATCAAATTTTGTTAATAGAATGCATGACTTGTTCAGTAAAATTTTGACTTGGTATGAAAAATTTGTTCGATGCTAATCTGTTGATAATCTTTAATTATTGAATTAAGAGTTTTTTTCAAGCTAAAATAAATTTCACTAACATTTTTTACTTCATTTATGATTTTTAGACATTTTTTTTGTTCAGAAGGCACACACGATTTACATTTTTATTATTTATTTGGTTAAATTGAGCCTCATAGGCAAGTTTTAAAATTAATGTATTAAAAAATACAATAGATCTATCATACAGGAGTAGCTCAAAATAGCATCGTTTTAAAAAAAAACTATAATTAAAACAGCGTACAGGTTAAAAAATATATCAAAATAGCTCAATTATTTTTTTTTAAATAAAGAAAAAAATGTTTTAGAATAGCTTAATTGCCTTAATTTTTAAATAATTCAATAAAGCTAAAAAATTTTATTCAAATAAGGTGTCAATAAAAATAAAATCAAAACCTAATTTCTCAAAATTTATTTTTTTTTAATTTAATTTAGCGCCAATTCTGGCGATGTATTAAAATTAAAAAATGTATAATTAAAATGTAAGACGAAAATGTATAATTAAAATGTAAGACGAAATAAAAACGAAATGTAAATTTTTTGTTAATTTAGTTTCAATTAAAATAATAATTTTTAATTTGTACATATAAGAGATTTAATTTTTGCATAATAAAAAGCATCAAAAATATAAAATATAAAAAAATTTTAGTCTATTAATTAATTAATTAATTAATTAATTATATTAATCTCAATTAAGAGCTTAAAATGTTTTTTTTTTATTTTGCTGTCCATTTTGTCTATACTAATAAACAATAAAAATGCAACTGGGGATGAGAAATAAAACAAGATAGAGAAATATAACCTTTTTGTGAGAGAGAAATAAAATCTATATTTAAGATTTCTAACATAAGATGTTAGTTGATCAACATCTGACATTTTTCAAAATAAAATATTTTTTTCCAATTCACTGATTGCTTCTAATTAAAATTAGCTATTGATACATGCTTTTTTTATTACTTAGCTATTCTTATTATTTTTTTTTTATTTAAAGCTATTTTGATTTTAGCTGAATTAAATTAACAAAAAATTTACCTCAGAAAATTGATTAAAGCTATTTTAATTTCTTCAAAAGGTAGTGAATAGAATCATTGAATGCTACAATAAATAAGGACTAAATAAACAAAAAGAAAACTTGCTACGCAACATTTACCAAGACTGATCTTCGAAAAAATTACGAAATAAATTATGGAATGAAAAAAAAAATCGGCAACTCACATTTTACTCTCGACCCAAATACAACATTCCTTGGTATTAAATCAGAAAAATTAAAAGTTTAATATGGGGATCCTCTTTTAAAATCAGCAGAATTTTATATGTATCACTTATAAGATCATTTTTTGACTATTGTTTTATAATACTTCAATCAGGTACTCAGAAGATTAAAACCGAAACACAAAAAATGCAAAATCGGAACTTGAAAATTACCAAAGAAAAAGACCAAATAGAAGAATTTGTTAGGGTGCATATGCTTTTCCTGTATCTTTTTATTCCTTTTTTTAAATTTTTTGTTTTTTAAGCCTCAAAATTAACAGCATGCTTGTCGATGTATAATAAATAGAGATAAAAATTTAAAAAAAAAATATTTTTTTTAATTATTTTAAAATATAATAAGAAAATTATCAACTTAGTAAAAAATAATTAAATAGCTGGACAAAATACAATACATCATTTTTTTCAAAAAATTTTCTGGTCTTTTGTTGAAAATTCTTTAATATGAGAAGAGCACATAAACAAGCAACTGAGTTAGGACTCATATTTATAGTGAGATCTTTCCAAAAAGCTACTTTTTTTCATAGCTCAATTTACCATTCTTTTAAAACAACACCATTTCAAATCTTGATACATGTTTTAAAATTGAGAAAATTTTTAAAAAATTTTATTCTACAAAAATGTATTTAGTTCTATTTTTCAAATTCTCAAAAAATTTTAAAAACATAAAAATTTTCAAATTTACAAAATTGTAAAAAAATTTTAGTCACTCAGGACTATCATAAATTAATCAACTAACAAATAATTCTATAAAATTTCCAGAGTACCGATCATTTTAACTCTGTAGAAGGGCTTGGCGAAAATTCCATAATTATAGCGCTCAGTTTGAATGACATCAAAAGTGCTTGAAGATTTGATTACATGAGTCATCTGATTCCAGCACAAAGAGTCCACAACTACTATTCCAGTATTGTACTTGGACACTTTCTCTTTACTGTGCAAAGACATTTTTTTGTTCTCTTCTCTCATGTGTTTGTAATACCACCATCCAGTATTGTCAATTTTCCTCGGAAAGAGTCTAAACCAAGTTAAAGGTATTTGTCCGGCTGTGGCTTTAAATTCACCAATTGCAAATAATGTAAAATTTAATGGCAAGCTATCGATTATGGCTTCACAAGTTTTATTTCCTTTATACCTTAGAAAAAATTATTTTTATTTGCAAACATTTTCTAGTATTTTTCTTACGAGTCACAAAACAACTCATTCTTAGCTGAAATGAACTGGCATTTAGTGGTTTTCAAAGAAACTGAAAATAAAGTTTTACCAAAATTAGTCAAATTTTAATTGATCAAACTTACAAGTACTATTTTTGGCAAAAGCCAAACAAAAAATTGGTAAAAAGAACAAAATTTTGTAGCTCAAGCCGAACATGATTGACAAACCTTTACTTGAAAAATAAATTTTCAAACAAAAATTTCAAAATTTTAAGCTTAAAATTTTTGAAAACTGCAGTCATTTAAATTTGAGCTAGCTTTAAGACTATACTCAAGTCTTTGGCTTTAAATTTTAAATTAATTCAAAGCATGCTTTAAAGTAAAGATAATTTAAATAATTCAATTTAAAATGAATGAAATTTATGATTTGATCCAAAAGCAATTGAAAGCTATTCAGTAAATTTATAAAGGCTGGCTACATTTTTTTAATTTTTCTTAGTCTAAATAGTGTAAAATTTGAGCTGAGTAAATTTGACAAAAAAGATGGTGTCTACGAAGTGTATTCACAATGGTTTAAGGAAGTTTTACCCAAATGCAAAGAAAACTTCGAAGAATACAACAAAAGCATGAATTTTTTTGAAAAAGTTGAAAAACTTCATTCCATGATCAGATCCTCAGATCAAGCTGGCAAGCCTGCATGGTTAACTTTTTGTCCAAGCTGACTGCACAATTAATCATTTTATTTTAAGGAGATTTGTCGACGATCCTAATAAATCAATTGATTCACTGCTGGTCAGTGATAAAAGAAGGCTAGTTGATTCAATGAATGAGCTATGCGACAAATATGACATCATTATTAAGAGCCTCGAGAAAGAACTTGATCATAAATCACAAGAATTTCGCACCAATCTAAACAAATTAGTGCCAAAATCAGACTAAACCAAAATGTGTTTTATAAACGATAATTATTTTTTATTAAAAAAATTTGAATAAATTTTTGTACAATTTTTTTATTTGTTGTTTAGACTTATTTTTATGGTTATAAAAAATCATTAAAAACTGTTTTATTAAAAAATAATATTGAGTTTAATAGATGAGTAGGTCTTTACTCGATCAGCAAGCTGAAAGGTTATTAGCCGAATTGACGGAAATAATTGAGCAAAAATGGGTATTGTCGACAAATATAGGCAGTTCACATGTTAAGAGTGTTTATGAGGATTATTATAAATTGACTAATGAAGGTGAAAATAAAGAGGTAATCATTGACAGTGATAAATTTGCCAATCTTTCTAAATGCAATCAATTCGTGGACAAATTAAAATCAGAATTGAGCAATCTGAATAATTACAAGTCTCGTTTGGAGCAGATAGTGAAAAATTTAGGAAATTTATTCGAAATGGAATTGGATTTTTTTTCTAAAATAGACAAAAATGAGTTTAAAAAAGAACTTTTAGATTTAGAAACAAATTATTTAAATGAATATCAACTAAAAAGCTGTCTTGTTAATGAATATTTATTTAAATCGCGCCTAAAAGAAGAGTGTCAAACGACTTTAATATCTTTATGGATCAATGAGCCATATATTGATGCATATCTAAATTTCAAAATAGTATCATACATTAAATTTAATTTATTAAAAAAATAAAATTCCTTTTCTGTTATTCGCGGTTGAAAATTTTTTTCTTTAAGATGGCATCCGAATTTTGCTTAAGCTTGGCAGTTGTCGAGCTCAGTTTTTCTTGAAGCAGGTCTATTTTTTTGGAATAAACTTGAAGCTTAATCGAGTCACCAAGCTCATTAAAATTGACACTAGACTCGAGCTGGGCCTTGGTAAATTTATTTGCCAAAGCTTCTGTCGAGGAAAGGATCAGCTTTTTTAAATTATAATTCAAAGACAAGCTTATTAAATCAACTAAAAACTCAATTTGTAGCTCTATTTCTTTACCATACAATTTAGATTTGTTCAGATCTTCAACTTTTTTAACTAAATATTTCTCAATCAAAACTTTTAAACTATTCATCAAATACTCGTCGCTAAGTTCCAATAATGCCTGGACTTTCGAGTCTTCCATGTCTTTTGGGTAGTCTGGATAAAGCATTTTTAGCAGTGTTAAGATGTCGTCTAATTTTTTGTCCGGCAGCTGAATCAAATTTTCTTGAGATTCCTTTAATGTTGAAGTGAGCATTTTTTTGAAAACTGGTGAAACTGTTCCTAATGCAAAACCAGTAAAATGGTTTTTCAAAATATGTTTTATTAAAATACCCAAAATAGCCTTGTGCACGTAAAGTGTTTGATTTTCGACAATTATCTTCAAATCAGATAGTTCATCTCCATTGAAAAAATCGTATAGCTCAATGTTTAAATCCATTTTATTTAAAAAGAATAACAAAAAATAATTCAATTTTATAGGTAATTTTAATCTGCAAATTTTCCTTTTTTGGCATTTTGAATTTTTCAATTTCGACAAATTACCAAAAATGGTATAAAATTTTTGTCATAATTTAGATATTTGGCTAAGAATGAAAACTAAAGGCAGCGAGGTGAAATCGGAAATTTTGGCCATGAGCGAAAAAAAGTTGCACAAAGTGACCAATATGTGCAGTAGTTTGAAAAAAACGCGCGTTATCGCCAAAAAGCCAAAAAAGGTTGATTTGAATTTAAAGAAGGTATAATTTTGCTCTAAAAAAAGTAAAATTTCACAATTAGTCACTAATAATTTTTTTAATTAGATTGATTTGACAAAAAAAGAAGCCAAAAATAGTCAAAAAGAAATAAAAAAAGAAAAAAATCAATCTGCTTCTAAATAAATTTTTAAAATTTTATCTTTTTTTTATCGCATCTTCAGGCTCAAAAACTAATCTGCCCTTTTAGGAAAAAAAAATTATTTTTTGAAAAATTTGATAGAAAAATATTAACAAAATTTTAGGACTAAAAAACAATCATCTCAATTTGTTTAAATTTTTGCCTTATATAAGACTTAATATTTAAAAAAAAAAAACTCACATTTCTTGATTAAATAATAATGGGTAAAAACAAAACTGTAAATGTAAAATCATCTCTGGGCAAGGCTCTGGTCAGATCTAGATTTAGCAAAGGTAATCGAGAAGTTGACTCAAACGAAAAGTGGGTAAGTGTGGCATCATATGGGCAATTTTTGTTTAATGATAATTACTTAATTTTTAGTTGCATACTTCCAATATTACTGAGTCTGAGGACTGGAATAAAATAAATCTAAATTCTGTCACGGAACAAACTTCTCTGGATGACTTTTTGACTACTGCCGAGCTTGCCGGAAAAGAATTTAATTCCGGTAAAAGATTTTCTTTTTTTCTTTTATAAATTTAAATATCTTTTTCCAACTAGAACGCCTGAATATAAAATTTGCTAGTTCAAGCAGTAAAATTGGTGTTTTGAACAAGGAGGAAAAAAAAAAGATAAAAGAAATTCAAGAGAAAAACGCCGATTTGTTGCGTATTCCTCGCCGACCTTTCTGGAAAGGCACTGACATTGATGCCAAGGCTCTTCAATTGCAAGAAAGACAATCTTTTTTGGAATGGAGACGCAATATGGCCAGGTAATATCAACACAAAATTCAAAAAAAATTTTGATCAATATTTGAATTTTTTAGTGCCCAAGAAAGCGAGTTTCTTTCGATGACACCATTTGAGAAAAACTTGGAATTTTGGCGTCAACTATGGAGAGTAATTGAACGAAGCGATGTGGTTGTTCAAATAGTCGATGCACGCAATCCATTGCTTTTCTATTGCCAAGATCTGGAAAAATATGTCAAAGAAATAGATGAAAACAAAATAAATCTGCTGCTAATTAACAAATCTGACTATCTGACCGATAGACAGCGCTTAGAATGGTTGAGATATTTCGAAAGAATAAATATTAGAGTGGCATTTTGGTCAGCTGCCGTTGCCAATGAAAAAACTAATCTTGAAAAAATAGAGGAGTATGAAAAAGGTCTTGGCGACTCAGGTCGGAAGAGACTCGATTCCGAAATGACAAATACCAGTTCGATCAGAGATGAATCTAGCTTGATAGAAGAGTCCGAAGAGGACGAAGAAGGGCCGAGTGCTTCCGCGGTCTATAACAAATTCAATGTACTACAGGAAGATGAAGAGGAAAAATCCGGCTCTGATACAGAAGAGGAAAACAATGAGCCATTATCAGAAGAGGACTCTAAGCAATCAGAGACAGAAGCTTTGGAAAAAACTCCCGAACCAAAACAACTAGCGCCGGCTCCTGTACCAACTTTCGAAAAAAACAAAGATGAAATGGAAAAAAAAATTGCGGAAATGGAGGAAAAACTTGGTAAAATGAACATTACACAAGAGGAACGCGACAAATGCCGAATTTTAAACAGTGCTGATTTAATCAATTTGTTTAAAACTATTCACAAGCATGTAGTTGACAAAGCTAAAGCAGGTTGTACCACAATTGGTTTGGTTGGTTATCCGAATGTTGGAAAAAGCTCCACTATAAACACACTTTTAAAGTATAAAAAAGTAGGCGTAAGTGAAACACCGGGTAAAACCAAACACTATCAAACTTTGTTTATTGACGATGACTTGTTGCTCTGTGATTGTCCAGGCTTAGTTTTTCCTTCATTTGTGTCCACTCGTGGTGAGCTGATCTTAAATGGTATCCTTCCAATTGACCAAATGAGGGACTATGTAGAGCCGATGAATCTTGCTATTGATCACATACCACGCGCTGTTTATGAAATGATCTATGGTATTCAAATAAAAAAGCCGACGGAGGGTCAGGATCAGGAAAGAGCTCCTACAGCCGAGGAAGTTGCCTCGGCTTATGCCACTTTTAGAAGCTATTTTAATCACAAAGGAATGCCTGATGTGCAACGGGCTTCTAGGTATATTCTCAAAGATTATGTCAATGGAAAATTGTTGTACTGTTATCCGCCACCTGGAATCGATGCCGATTCGTTCCAAGATCACAGATATGAGACTAGTAAAGAAGTTAAGTATTTGGAAAAAGTTAAGAAAATTGAAAAACAGGTAATTTTTGGATTTTTGGCTGGTGGAAAATTTTAGACTTTAATTTTTTAGATGAAAGAAAAAAAATCACAATTGACTAATTTTGATAGGGAATTTTTTCAAAATTTGGAGCCCAGAGCCTTATCCAAAGGTGGAATTGTTGGATATCATAGACAAAAAGCTTTATCCAAAGTCGATCAAATGAATCTGGGAGAAAAACCGTGGAAAAAGCACAACAATATTAAGAAAAAAGAAAAATTGAGACGTTTGACAAAACATTTTGATCAAAATGATTGATTATTTTTATTTTTAATAAAATTGTTTTTATTTTAATAAGTTAGTTTATTTTTTCAACATTTAATATAGATTCACACAATCCAGTGAAAAACCCCATATTGTCCTGATAATTTTCTAATTTGGCGCAAAATTAATTTCAGTAGAAGTCAAATTCTGCGACAAAAGAATTCCCATTCGTAATTATTTGTATTTTTTTTAAATGAGTAACATAACAAATAAAATTTTTAATCATACAAATCGGTAAACATTAAAATATACTGATAAAAATAATTCATGGGAACCATTATTTGTAAGCCATTCAGTTTAAAATAGGCTTTTTGAAAAAAATTTACTGGCATTTGCCAAAAATTTTAGCCAAAATGAACATCATTGATTTTTCATCTGACGTTTAACATTTAATAAAATTAATTTGAAATTTCATTTTTGTTTAAAGGAAATGACACAAAAGGGTTTAATAATTGTAACATACAGTACTGCTACGATATAGTGATTTTACTAAAAATTACGTGTTTTTACTAGATTTTACGTAAAAATCGGAAAAAATCTGTGAAATTACGTAAAAATACTAAAGTAAAATAATGTAAATTTACCAGATTTTACGTAATTTTACCGGATTTTTCGTCAATTTTGGTAATCTTCAAAAGGGCCAAAAAAAGTCCAATTTTTGGTGAATTTTTGAATTTTTTGATTTTTTTTATAAATTTTATGAAAAAAAAACAAAAAAAAAAACGTTTTTTTACGTAATTTTACGTAATTTTTTATTATAAAATGGTAATTTTAAGTAAAAAAAAGTAAATTTTAGTAAAAAACACTAGTAAAAAATAAAGTTTTTTAAAATTAACGCTAATAGCTAAAGTTTTAATGGTCAGACCAATCACCATTTTTATCTATAACAATTTTTATTACCTAAAATATATAAGATTTAAACTTCATAAATAAAATAAAAATTGAATAAAATTCAAACTTTTTTTAAATGGTTAATATAACTTTGACATTTAACTGGTGTTAAGGTTTTCTCGAATTCTTTTACCCCAATTGTTGCATCTGATTCTGATAAAATCATTTTTTTTCTTACGTAATTTTTTAAGTCGTTCCATAGCAACTCTATTGGGTTCAGATCAGGAGATTTAGGAGGGGATTTAATCTTTTATTAGAGAATATTAAATATATAGAATTTTAAATATATAACATTAAAAAATTATAAATTTTAAGTACCCATTTTACATTATTTAAGTCCAAAAAAGAAGAGCACATCATTGAATTATGCTTGGGGTCATTGTCTTGATGTCTTGTCGTAAAAGAATTCGAGAAAACCTTAACACCAGTTAAATGTCAAAGTTATATTAACCATTTAAAAAAAGTTTGAATTTTATTCAATTTTTATTTTATTTATGAAGTTTAAATCTTATATATAACTATACTGTACTGTATATAATATTCATTAATTAACTTCTCTTAACTAAAATAGTACTGAGCAATAATATCTATCAAGAAGAATTATTTTTTATTTAAAAAAAAATAGTATAAATTAAAAAGTTTTGAAATCCTGTAAAAATTGAAAAATTTGATATTTAGAATTTATTAAAAGTATTTATTATTTGGTTTTGTCAAGTTCAGTACAAAAGAACAGAAAAAAGTATTATAAAATTTAATAATTTTTTATCTAAAAGTTTAAAACAAATTCTGTTATTGCAGCATGGTGCAACATTCTAAGTTGCATCAACTGTAAAAGTCTGCTAATGGTTTGCAGAATCTCTGCAAAATGCATCACGTTCGATTATATTGAAATTTAATTTCTGCATAACTCTGCAAATTTAGCAGGCTTTGATATTTGATGGTACTTTGAAAATTGCACTATGTTGCATTTACAGAACTAAGTTTAAACCTTTAGAAAAAAAATTATTCAATTTTTTTACATTTTTTTCTGTTCTTTTTTTCATTTTGTACTGAATTTCACAAAACCTTATTATTTATTATTATTTTAAAATTAATTCATCAGTAAAAAAATTATTTTAAAATGCTATGTTGTACATGTAGTAGTAGTACAGTCAACCCTCTTTAATCCGGCCTTCGATACCTCGGAAAATTAGCTTACTCGGAGGAATTGGGCCAAAAAAAACCTGTTTTGTGTAAAATACATTATATTTAAACTCTTTAATCCGGCGAAGCAAAATTCCCTTATCCGGCGCATTTTTTAAACAAATTGTATAAAGTTTTGTTAAGAAATATAAGCAATTAATTTTTATTGAAAAAAAATTAAACACAAAATTATTTTTTTTTCATTATTTTTTCTCCTTTTCTTCTCTAAATTGTTTGTTTTCTAAAAAATGAAAGTGGCGAAGTTTTAAATGATGATGATATTATAAATTTAGTCAAAAATCAAAGCGAGGTTAACGATGAGTCCGAGGACAACGAGAATGATATATTTATAGAAGAAAATACTATTAATTACAAAAGTCTAGTCGAATCTTTAAGTATCATTGCTAATTATGTTGAACAGCATAAGAATTGCTTAAGTGAAGAAGATACAAACACTTTTTATAATTTGTCAAATAAACTAAGGTTTTATAAATTAGAAGAAAAACAATCAACAATTATTCATAAATGTAGAAATTCAAAGGGAGGCGGTGTTGCAATTTTAGTCAAAAAACATTTAAAATTCCATCAACTGAATGATCTTGATTCTTTTAACAACGAAATTCTTGTCATTAAAGTCCCGGTTACTTCTGGTTCTATTAAAAAAGATCTTCACGTAATCAGTATCTACCAACCTCCTCCTAATTACAAAAACAAAACTCCAGATTTTTTAAATCAGAAAGTCTTTGAGTATATTGAAAAAAAATATGATTATTTTGTAATTGGTGGTGACCTAAATGCCAAACTTACCGCACTAGGTTCGAATAAAGCAAATGAGAATGGAAAAATTTTAGAAGAATTTATTGAAAATTCGAGATTTATTATTGTAAATAACGACTCTCCTACTTTTAGCTTAAGTTGTCGGAATTACTCTTCTATCTTGGATTTGTTTATCTTATCGAATAATTTAGGTCCTTTTTTCAACAGTTTCATAGCCTCCAATGACGATTTGACTAGTGATCATTATCCTATCGAGTTAGAATTGGGCTTTGAATACTGTGAAGTAAAAAAAGAAAATGGAAAAAAACTAGACTAAACTAGACTTTTGTTTTGACTCAAAGGATCTGAATCTAAGTAATGAAATAATAACCAAAAGTATCTTAGACGCAGCTAATTCCGCTATTCCTAAATTTCCGTCCAAAAAATTCAAAAATTCACTGCCTAAAAATATAGTCGCACTTATCCACAAACGTAAAAAATTAAAAAAATTAAAATTCAAAACTATTGAAAATCTAAAAGAGTGTAATAAATTAACAAATATGATAAGATTCAATATTTCTAAACACAAAAATGAAAAATGGGAAAATTTCCTCAAATCTCTGGGTCCAAACCCAAACTCATCTAGACCCTTTTGGCAAAAAATTAACTCCTTTAAAAAGGGTCTTCCTCGAATTATATCCCTAAGTTAATTTTAGACTTAAAAGAATTTAATTCAGATGAGGAAAAAGGTGAATTGTTTAAAAAAATATTAAGTAAAACTTTTTCTAAGGAAATTGAAAATTCATTTGATCGGTCATTTTTTGAGATGGTCGAAAAAAATATATCCGAAAAAGAGTATCTTAATTCGGAATTATACAAAAATGAAAATACAAACTTCCCTAAAATTACCCTAAATGAATTAAAGAATATACTAAAAACTCTAAAAGATGACTCAGCTTCTGGCCCTGACAATATTAACAATCAAATGTTAAAAAACCTCCCTGAAATCTTTCTTGTTAGGCTAATTGAATTCTTTAATTTATGTCTCGAGAATAATGATATTCCTGACAGTTGGAAAATTTCTAAGATAACGATGATTCCAAAAAAAACAATAAGCCATGATCCATCAAAGTACAGGCCAATAAGTGTTACCAGCTGTCTGGGTAAAATCCTAGAAAGGATAATTAAAACTAGACTCTATTCATTTTGGAATCCAAAGGTTTCATTTGTAAAGAACAATCTGGTTTCCGACAATACCGTCGTACCTCAGACAACCTTGTGTTCTTAAGCCAAAAAGTCTCTGAGACCTTAATTAGGAAAAAAAGTATGCTCCCTTTTCTTTGACATTTCTCAAGCCTTTGACAAGGTTTGGCATAGTGGTATCATTTATAAACTAAGTAAAACTGGAGTCCCACTCTATATTCTTGAGTGGGTAAAGAATTTCTTAAATAATAGAAAGTTTTTTATTAAATTAAATAATTTTGAGTCTACTTGTGGAGAAATAGCAACTGGCGTCCCCCAGGGTGCCGTTATTAGCCCTCTTTTATTTTCAATTTTTATTAATGACGTACCTAAACAGGACAAAAAAAACAATTCTTACTCTTTATTATTTGCAGATGATTTAGTCACTTTCTTCATATTTAAGAAATATGGTAACATTTCCAAAGTTATAAATAGCTACTTGAAAAAAGTCGAAACTTGGCTCTACAAATGGAGACTAAAAATGGCTCCCGATAAGTGCTGTTACTTAATTTTTTCTGGAAATTCTTCAAAAAATCAGGATCTAGTTCTTAATCTTCTTGGCAAGAAAATTCCATACTGTGATTGTCCAATTTTTTTAGGTATAAAATTTGATGAAAGCTTATCTTTTAACTCTCAAGTCGAGTTTATCCGGTCTAGGTGTCAAGATAGACTAAATATTATCAAAATTCTGTCCCATAAATCATGGAAGCTCAATAATAAAACTTTAGTAGGGGTTTATAATGCTCTCATAGGTTCAATTATAGATTATAGTTTTTTTACTATAAAACTAGTCTCAAAAACAAATATCCAGAGGTTACAAGTACTTCAAAATATCTATATCAAGTCTATTTACCATCTCCCCTTTGACACCCCGTCGGAAATTTTTTATAACTTCCTTGAAGAAACTAAATTAGATCCAATAAAATTAAGACTAGAAAAACTGTTTATTAGATACTTAAAAAATTGTTTTGGTCACAAAAACGCTTTGATAACAAGCCTTTCGAAAGAGTACGTTGATGTCTTTGTTGAAAGCTCAAGAATACCTGACTTTAGAACTCCCTTGTCAATTGTCTCAAAGTATTTGCAGCAGTGGATAGTTCAAAGCTTGTAACTTTTCTAAAATGTATTTGTAATTTGCTCTTTCTGAAATTATTTAAACTCTAACACTATTTAAAAATTCTTCTAACAATGGTGAAAGGAGTTTAATTACTCAAAGTCATTTAAAAAAAAAAAATTTTTAAATAAACTATCAAAAAAAAAAAATCAACACTTGATAATTTTATTCGTAAATAATATATCCAATTATACATTTAATTAGACTTGTTTTTTTGTTATGTTTATCAATAAAAAAAATTTTATAGAACTTTTTTCTTCAATCCGAACTTTTTGTTAAAATTACAATTTTCCGAGATAACGATATCTTGGAGAATCGCTAATTCGGCCTAATATCTTAAAAATTAACTTGTCCGAATTAACGAGGGTTGACTGTAGTAGTTCTTGCTGCGAAATCCTAACAAGTAGGAAATCTGAGCTCATCACCGCTTAAAGGCGTATGAAGCTTTAGCAGCCAATTCTGTTAAACCTATCTAATGCTACTTTGAAGCCATTAACTGTCTTAGCTTTAACCACCTCCTCAGGAAGTCTATTCCAGCGCGGACCTACTCTGTTCGAGAAAAAAACGTGTCTAGCACTCACTGCGGCAGAAAAATCATTTCTTTTTTGTGCTGGAAAACTATCTCTTTGAACTTTTGCGCTGTTTCCTCTTAACCTCGGTATCGGTCCATTCCTGCCAACAGGATCCAGAAGTTCTTTTGTATACGACACTTTTTCATGACCGTTAATCACTTTAAAAACCTCAATCAAATCACCTCTCACCCTTCTCTCAATAAGTTTTGTTAAACCCAATCTGGCAAGCCTTTCCTCGTATGAAATTTCTCTTAGTGACCAAGGAATTTTCGTTGCACGCTCTTGTACTTTTTCTAATGCTTTTACGTAACCTTTTTTGCTCGGATTCCAAACTTGAACTGCATAGTCGAGGTGAGGTCTAACCAAAGACATATAAAGTTTCAACCAAAGAGATTCTTCTCTACTTAAAAATGTTCGTTTAAGAATTCCGAGTGCTTTATTTGCTTTCGCGCACGCGTTCTTTACTTGAAATGTCCATTTAAGGTCTGAAGACACCATAACGCCTATGTTGTGGTGTCTTCAGACCTTTACCCTCATCAATTTTAGGTGTGGATTAGGTTGAAAAAAAACATAGAAAAAGTTATAAAAACATAAATTATGTGACTCACGCATAAGTAAAATTTTATTTTTATAAAAAAGTCACAAAGACATAGACTTATTTTTACAAAAAATGAATTAAACTTTTTCATGTCAAGCACCGGCTTTTCTTTTTCTGGATTTTGTTTTTGATAAAATTTTTTTCTATAATCCAGGAAATTCTTTTGAATCTAATAAACAGCATTCCACAAGATGGGTACAGACAGCTGAATCCAAAAAAATGCAACATGAACATTTTGTACATTCTGGACAGAAACAGTCCTGATCTATATCTACATTGTGCTTTTTTTTCAAAAAAATAATAATTTCAAGTATTAATTTATGTTTTTTTAACTTTTCGAATTTATTTTTATTGTCAAGTTTATAAGATTTCCAAATGCTTCAAATTAATCAAAATTCTTAAATGATAAAACTTTGATTTTTATTTTTTAAGGTAAAAAATTTATCAGAAAAAAATTATCTAGCCATTTTTTCCAAAATGGGAATAATCATATCAAATTTTGGACGCTTATTTGGCTCTTCATTAGTGCATATTTTTATCAGTTTTTTTACATGATTTGGTATTTCAATTGGAAGCTCGAGTCTGAGATTATTTTTGGCAATCTTTTCAAAATCAAATATATTAAAACCATATTTTTTTTAATTTGAAAAATTTTACCATCATTCCACATTGCATAGCAGGCAAATCCCGAAAAGGTATTGTTCGAGTGAAAAGTTCCCATAAAATCACCCCAAAACTCCACATATCTGACATTTTTTTGTTACATTCTTCTGCTTTTTTTTGCAAACCTTAAACCCAAATTTAATTTTAATTGAAATAATTAAACTAAATCAAATCACTTTCAGGTGCCATCCAAGCCGGATTGAAAATTTTATATTTTTCAGTGAAAGAAAACTTGCACTCAGCCATATTTAATTTTGGAGTTAAATCATCATCTACAACCACATTTTTGCTATTTAAATCAAAATTAATACCAGACTCCAATGAGTGTAGAAACTCCATTCCTCTCGCTATACCAATGGAAAAATTTAACCCAATATTAAAACTATAATCAAGATCTAAATTATTGTTCTCATGTAGGATCGAGTACAGAGACCCGTAGTCTAAATATTGACTGACAATTATCAGATCAGGCAAACATACACAAGTTCCAAGAACAGGATGTATATTAACTGAGTTAAAAATACGCAATAGTTTCGATTCTTGGTTAAAAGCACTGGCTATTTTTGGTGAGGACTCTTTTGTTTTCAGCACTTTGATAACAACCTCATTTCCTTGCCAATATCCTTTCCAAATCTAAATAAATTATTTTTCTATTTTTTTCAAATTTTTTTTTTCAAATAGTACAGTGCTTAGATGATTTGAATTTAGCATTTTTTCAACTGGCAATTCGTCTATATTGATGGTCGATTGAATGGCAAAAGTTGCCTCTTCTTCAAAGAAAAAAAATATGGAAGATTTTTAGATTAACTTTAACTCAATTTACTGCTTTTTTGTCTGCTATATCTCGAGATAGACTCTTGTCTAAATGCTATCCGCGTTAGATCTAAGTTAAGCTTTTTGACCATTTCTTAATTTTACAAATAATAATTTAATTTCTTTAATCATTAGATAAAAGTTATTTAAACCTAAAATATTTTCTTTTAGCTCATCACGACACATGTCTATGGCTGTTTGATGGAATCTATTACACATGCCCAAACAAGCATTGTATCTAATAAGTTCGATAGCCAAATCTTGATAACCAAAGTGGCATGCATAGTGTAAAGGACTATTTCCGTGAATATTTACGGCGTTTATATTTGCTTTGTTTTTTATCAACTAAAAATTTAAAAAATAATAACAAATTAATAATAAAATTTAATTTCTTTACATAAAGAGCAACATTTAAATGGTTATTTTGACAGGCATTGTGTAGTGGAGTATCTTCACCTATAAGTTAAAAAAAAAATTAATTTTTAAATAAATAATTTTAATATTTTATTACATTTGTTAACACTGTTTATTTTGGCACCTTTGTTCACCAAAATTTCTACAATATTTAAGTGTCCATCCCAGCAGGCCCAGTGTAGAAGACTAAACCCATGGTCATCTCTTTTAATTTAAAGTTTTTATTTAATAAAGTTAATTTTTATTAAGCTTACACCAGATTAAAGTCGTTTTGGACACAATCAATCCATGATTTGACCATGTAGCTGTTACCTTCGCGGACCAGGTGAAAAATTTCGTCCATTTAGATATTTTGATTCTTCGATGAATAATTCTCAAATTTATAAAAAAAATTCGTACATATTCAGAATTAGCCATAGATAAGCTTATAATTTATAATAAAATCAGACAAAAATAGCGTCTATATTTTTTTAAATTCTAAACTGTAAGAACTCACATTAAAAATTTTTTTTAAAAAATTTCTCAAAAAAAAGATTATTCATGGTCTGGGTTTAATTTTACAAAAAAATTAAGAATATGATAATATTTCTTAAAATTTAAAAAAAATAAGGAAAAGATATGAATATTTAAACAATGATCTCTATCCTCTAGAATCGATCAATAGATAATACAAGTTAAGTCATAATTTTTTTACTTTTACTTATTTTGTCAACAAAATAAATTTTTAAATCACAAAAAAAATTAATTTTTTTAATTTTTTAATGAATCGGAATAAAAAAAAAAAAAATATTTTTCAGTTTAATTTTAGTGCCGGGAAATTTTTTAATAGACTTTACGAGTAAAAAACAATTTTAGTCTTTGATATCAAGTTTTAAAACAGCAGATTATTTAAAGATGTATTTTTATGAATTAAAAAAAAGACTATATCAATTAAACACTCCTATATTTTATTATTTTATTTTTTACAAGATAGATTTATTTTTATATTCTGTTTAGTTTGATATGCTTAAATTTTTGATAACACTTTAAAAGATTATCTTCAACTCTCAAAATTAATTCAAAAGTTTGAATAAATTTCTTTGAAATGATGCGATATTTTAATTTTATTATTTTAAAAGAAAAATATTATCTAAATTATAATTTCAAGCTATGAAAAAATAGTTCATTTTATAACAACTTAAGTTAGATTTTGATAAAAATTTAAGAGTTAATAATATTTTTAAATTTTATTTGTTTCAAAAAAAAATGAAAACAAAATTTGATTTTTATGATTATTTTATATTTATTTTGATTCTGTTAATTACAATTTTTATTGGTCTTTTTTTTGGTTTTCATTTAAACGAAAAGTTGAAAATATTATGGTCACGTTATTTTAAAAAAAATGAAATACACACCGAGCAAAATAATGGAAGCAAAACAATGGAATATTTGACAGCAAACAAATCCATGTCAGCGTTTCCGATTGCTTTATCACTTCTTTCTACTTTTTTCTCCTCATCCAGCTTGCTGGGATTTCCAGCTGAAGTCTACCAATACGGCATTCAATACTGGATGGCTGTAATAGGTGTATCTTTTGCACCTTTGGTTGGAGGTAAAAAAATATTTATTTTTTTCATATTAATATTTTTTTAATAAAGCATTCTTAACCGGACCATTTTTTGAAAATTTAAAAATTGTCAGTGTATTTGAGTATCTTAAGATGAGATATAAATCCGAGTACGCCCGTCTCTTGGGTGTTACACTTTATCTTATTCGTACACTGATAGCCATGGGCATTGTTATTTACGGACCAGCAACAGCACTGAGCTCAGTAACAGACATATCAAGTGAAGTATCTATTTTACTCATAGGATTAATTGCTACCTTTTATACGGTAATTTTTGAAAAATTAAATTTTCTAAAATATCTTATTATCATACAAAGACAATTGGAGGAATAAAAGCAGTTATTTGGACTGATGTATTTCAAACAACTATAATGTTTGCGGGAGTTATTGCAGTAATAGTTAAAGGAACTGTAGATGTAGGTGGACTATCAAATTTATGGGAGATAAATTCTCAAGGAGAAAGATTGAATTTTTTTGTCCTAGACCCCAATCCATTGATTAGGCAGTCATTTTGGTCACTTGTAATTGGAAGTTTTGTTGCATGGATAAGCTCATATGGTATAGATCAACAAATGGTTCAGAGATATGCAGCAGCCAAAAATAGAAGAACAGCTCAAGCAGCTATTCTTTTAAACATTCCAGGTGTGATTATTTTAATAAGCTTGTGTTGTTTTGCCGGTCTGGTTCTTTTTGCCAATTTTAGTGGATGCGACCCATTGAGTGATGAAGCCAACACCGTCAAAAATCCTAATCAATTGGTTCCATTTTTTGTTATGCAAAAATTTAGTAATATAATTTTTATTCCGGGTCTATTTTTGTCTAGTATATTTTGTGCATCACTGAGCTCAGTAAGCTCGGCATTGAACAGCATGTCTGCTTGCATTTGGCGTGACTATTTAATGAGGATAAAATATTTTAATAATTTTGACGATACCAAAAGTAGCTGGACTACAAAAATAATTGCTTTGGTATGTGGATTGATCTGTACCGGCATGGGATTCCTAATTTCAATGCTTGGAACCAACTTGGCTCAAATAAGTGGAACTATAAATGGATCACTTCAGGCACCTATAATTGGGATTTTTTTTCTATCTTGCCTCTTTCCGTTTAACAACATATTTGGCTTGTATGCCGGCGCTTTGAGTGGTTTTTCGATTGGATGCTGGCTTAGTCTTGGCTCGTTTTTGACCAAACCAAATTATCCTAAACCCCCCGTGTCTATTCTGAACTGCACCGACAGCTTCTTGAAATCTCATTCACAAGCAACAAATTTGGATGGTTTTAATCAAATTTATTCTGTTTCTTACATGTGGTTGAGCCCGATCGGAGTTTTTTTTACCATAGTGATTGGTATTTTAGTAAGTGCTGTGACAAACAAGGCTTTTAAAATTAATAATAAAGTTGACGATAAATTGATTATTTATCGAGCTTTTAGACAAAAGACAGTTGTAGAAAATTTTAGATTTAAAACATTCTAAATTGATTGTTTTTTTAATTAGTAGAAAATAACTCAAAAATAATAATAAAATTTTAAAATAATTAAGAGAGAATTTTAAATAGCACCTTACTTTTTAATAAGGAAATTGTTTGATGTAAAATAAAAGAAATCTCTTTTTTTAAATTGAAAAAAAAAATTAACTGTATTTAAATTAATAAAAGAATTCTAAAAATTGTATTATATTTTATTAGAAAAGGCTTTTGATCTATCTAGTATTTGTTAAAAAAAATTTAATTAACCCTTCCGAATTTTACTTAAAACTGTAACCAAAACAATTAATGAAAGCATTAAAATTACTTTAATTATGTAAATAAATTTTTTTAAAAGAAAATGTTTTTTTCTATTTAAAATTTATAATTCAACGTATCTAAAGCTAATTTCGTTTTCAAAATGCTTTTGATTGTTCTTTTCATACCTGTGTTTTTAAATTTGATTCAAGCTACTAATGGACTAAAGTGTTATGTTTGCAATGGTTGTAGCACTGCTGAGTCATTAACAGATTGTCCAAGTGGTCAAAATTATTGCCTAGTAACTTTAAGTGTAAAACATTTTTTAATTTTTTTAAATTATTTTCTAGAAAAATTACCAAATCATATCATATTCATTGACAGTTTCACGTACATGCTCTGCAACATGCTCCGAAATATATGTTCCTGCTATTTTTGGAAATGGTGCTGGAATATCTTGTTGCTTAACTGATGGCTGTAATTTAAGTTTAAATTTAAAATGGTCAAAATTTAATAATTTTTCATTATTTTTATTTAATATTTTTTTGTTATTCTTTCCTTAGCCATTATTAACAGGCATTCAGCAAATCCATATTTTTATTTTACTCAAATTAAAAATCAATTTACCCTAGTGTAAAAATAAAATATTTTGATTTCTTAAGATTTTTTAGATTCTTTTAATAAATTAATATTTTTATCTCGAACAAAATTAAACTTGTATTCGTAATGAAATATTCATTCAAAAAGAAATTCACAGTTCGTTTAAAACCCTGCTAACTTATTCAAAAATAAACCAGCAATTGTATTTATATTAAAATATTTCTTAAGGATTCTAAAAAGAAAGATGTTATGTAAATTTTATTTTGTTCAAGTCTTTTTTGAAAAAAAATTTTTCTTTTTAACAGAAATATATTTTCATGGCTTACTTTTTCTAAAATTAAAAGAACAATTATCTGAATTTTGTATCTTTTTTTAATTTAAAGATAAAACTTTATTTAGTTAATAATTCAATTGTAATTCTTGTTTGATTTGAATTAAGAAAGATAGAAATAAAGCATTTTATCAATCAATTGAAATAAATGTTCAATAAAGACTAATAATTCTAAAAATTTGCAGCAAGATATCTATATACAAATTTCTTAATAAAAATCTTAAAATCTTATTTTTTAGAATAATTTCAAAAGTTAGATCATTTATTCATTAAATTCATTAAATATTTGCAATTTTTTTTCGGTATTAATAAAAATCAAAAATTTTTATTGAATCGAAAAAGTAATTCATTGAACTTGTAATATTAAATTTAAAATAATAAAAATAAATCTTTTATCACCCAAGTGGTGTTTTTTGAAATAAATAAAATTTTTTAAAATTTTACTTAAAACTGTAACCAAAACAATTAATGGAAGCATTAAAATTACTTTAATTATGTAAATAAATTTTTTTAAAAGAAAATGTTTTTTTTAATTTAAAATTTATAATTCAACATATCTAAAGCTAATTTCGTTTTCAAAATGCTTTTGATTGTTCTTTTCATACCTGTGTTTTTAAATTTGATTCAAGCTACTAATGGACTAAAGTGTTATGTTTGCAATGGTTGTAGCACTGCTGAGTCATTAACAGATTGTGCAAGCGGAGAATCTTTCTGCAAAGTGATATTGAATATAAAAATTAATTTAACTTTATTTTTTTCTCCCTTTACAGAAAACTTATGGTTTTCTTTCATGGAATCTTAATGTCGTTCGAGTATGTGCTTCAAAGTGTACAGAAACAAACGTTCCGGTAATTTTTGGAAATGGAGGTACAGTTTCGTGTTGCCAAACCGATGGGTGCAATTCAGTCTTAAATTTGAAGTACTCAAAGCGTATCCTTTTATCTATGGTTTTTTTTCTACAATTACATAAATATTATTAAAACCAATTTTTTTTATAGTAAATAAAATTGTTTCCTTATTATTCTTTATTTTTATTTAATAAAAAAAATTAATTAAAACTAATCAAAATTTCAATTAAAGAATCAATCCGCATAAAAAAATAAAAAATATTGGAAGATAGTAAAAATAAACTTATTTGGCGGAATGTAACTGTTTAAATCAAAATTCATCAAGAGCCGTATATTCGACATTTTTGAATTCACTCGCTTTTGAAGATGACATTTTAATGGATTTTAAAAAGTATATTATAGAAATTAATACAAGAATTATTGAAAAAATAAATAAAATTATTATAAAAATACTATAAACTGATTTTTTTCTCATTTCTAATTCCTCGGGTGCAGTTTCGTTATTGTCCACTTTACTCAAACACATTGGAGGGTCGCTTTCATCGCAAATACAGCATGCTGGATATTTTGTCTTTCCTCGAAGATCGTGGGAACAACAAGGTTTACAACTCTTGCTTTTCAAATCCAATGCAAACGAATCCAAACATTTGGTACAAGTATTTGGACTCGAGATGCAGCTGGCACATATTGTAGTATTGCACAAAGAACATAATTCTTCATTTTTGTCATAAAAAGTACCTTCGGCACAATTGCTTTCACATTTGCTGTTTTTATAGGTAAAGCCTATGCTACAAGTGAGGCACGATGTCTTGTCATCCGAGCTGCATGTTTCGCATGAAGGATGACATTGTTTGCACAAATTCCCTTTCTGATAATAACTAATTGGACATTTGTCTAAACATTTGGAACCAAAAAGAATTTTATTTCCCGCACAGCTCAAACAATTAGTCGAATTGATGCATTTTTCACATGGAAATGGACATTTTGAACATTTGTCATCATCTTGGTAAAATCCTGGCTGACAATTTTTTATGCACGTATTACCAGATAAATGGTAATCATTCTTGCATTTTGAACATTGAGTTTCATTCGAGCATGCCAAACAGCTATCCTGGCATTTCTGGATTACGCTCATGAATCCTCGATTAGTCAGCAGTATTTGCTTAAAATAACCTTCCGGTGCATTCTGTACACAATTTCCATTTAATAAATAACTTCAAAAAATTTTTATTTTTTTAAGATTTACAATAATCAATTTAATATCCTACTATCCATTTTTGCATATTTTACATTTTCCTGTTTTGTTTCCACTACAATGTAAGCAATTTTTGTCCAAACATTCGCTCTCAATGAAAGGTAAAGGTTCACATTTGCCCAATTCACTCAGCCTAAAACCATCTTTGCACTTTAAACAAGAACTTGTATTCGAACTACATGTCTGACAACTGTCGCTACATTTGAAACACTTTTGAAGGGTTTCGTTCAAATAGAATCCTTTTTCGCACTCACTTACACATTGACCATGCTTCAAAAATGGCCTACGCGGATCACTACAGCTCAAACAAGAATCTTGAGTGCTAGAACTGCATTCTTTACATGTAATGTCACATTGTCTGCACTTGGATGCCGAATCATCGAAGTATTCACCAGTGTCACATTCGTTATTTTTCTTATTCAATACACAGTAATTATTTTTAAAAACAAGACTATACTGTTGGGCAATAATATTTTTACATGAAAGACAATTAAGGGGACTAAATTCACATGTTTCACATTTTTCATCACATTTTTCACATTGAATATTTTGATCTTTTGAGAAAATTTTTTTTTAAATTAAGTGATTTTTTTGGGCTTTAAGATGCATACTTATGAAATAACCGGTAGGACATGTTTGGCCGCACTGTTTGCTGTCCAGGTTGTAAACCAGACCCGACGGACACTGTGTACAGTTATTGCTAGATGGTCCAGCGCATTCAGCACAACTAGCGTGGCATTTAAGACACTTTTTTGAGTCGTAATCAGCGTAAAAACCGCTTGGACAGTAGGATACACATTTTTGCTTGGCATACTCATTTATATAAGTTAAATGAGCGCATTTTTGGCATTCTTCTGGTGTGGGACCGCACGGATACCCGCTAGCAAGACACTCGTAATGACACTTTTAAAAAAGCTACTTTATAAAAGCATTTAAGCAAGCGAATTAAAAGCAAAATTTGAAAATTAAGCAAAAATTTTATTTCTCAAAATTTATTTTAAATTAAACTAAGTTTAATAAATGTTTAAAAAAAAATTCGTTGCATGGCATTTTACATTTTAAAAAATTGAAAAAAATAATTGAATTAGATAAAATATTTTTTCATAATATAGTCGAACAAGCTCCTATTTTTGAAATTTAGAATATCCGAGAGCGCATCGCTCTCATTAGCACCACTAGTTTGTTCTAACGATTCCGTTGATGTTTTTAGAGGCTAAAATATGTGCATTGAGGTAGAAAATATCATTTGAATAAATTTTACACGGTGTTAGAAAAAATAGAGCACTCAAGAGCGTTTTTGTCAAAAATTCTTTACGACACTTGAGTAGTTCTAGTTAGTTTGAAAAAAAAATAATTGCTTAATTTAAAAAAAAAAATTCAGGCATATTAATAATTAATCAAATAATATAAATTAATTGAAAAAAATATAATTGTATTAATAGAGATTATCAGCGTTGGATTAGCAGTATTTTTTAAGTATTGAAAACGCTCGTAATTATTTAGAAAACTTACAGTCGTTTGATCAGCATTTATGAACTTTTCATAGTCACATGGTTTTTCTTTAGTACCATGGATAACTAATTCATAGTCGTTTAATTCAACTTAAAATAAAGCTTTCTTTGAAGACTTTAGTGGAAAAAATTTTACTACGTATTTACCTTGAGATCTGTCGCTCGATCCCATAGTTAGAGTCCAATCACCTTTTGGAAACTCACCCCATGTTTGAACACTCATAAACGACCATTTTCTAAATCCATCCTGGCTCATGTCTCTTGGCCGTTGCTTTTATAAAAATAATAAAATTAAATCAAAAAAAATTTTGTTTTTCTTCAAGTTTATTTTAAATTAAGGCAAATTTTCATTATAATTTTTTTTTAATTATATTTTAATTAAACAAAAAAATTTAGGCTCAATAGCTTTTTAATTAATAAAAGTTTTAATTGTAAACAGCAGAACTTTGCTGATTTTAATTTATTTTAAATGATAAAATCTAAAAAAATTTCTTTAACTTGTTAGAAATTCACTGTGAAACTTTTTTGTTTTTGTAAAATTCCAAGAAAGTAAAGTCAAAAGAAAAAAAGTAATTTAAAGAAGCTAAATGTCTTTTAAATAAAGTTAATGTATCTAAAGCTGAACTTTTTTGTGCGGTGGTGAAATTTACAAAATGGTACAAAATATTCTGTATTAAATTGAACACCAATTATTGTCAATTATTTTTAAATTAATCTGTTAAAACGAAAACGTAAACAAAAAATTAAAAAATTCTTTATATTAAGATCGATTATTGATATAAATAGTACTTCATGTTATTTTTTTTGAATTTTTTCTAAATTTATATAACTTTCAAAAATAAAATTATTTTATCAAGTTGTTATAATCACAAAATAATTTTATATTATTAAATTATATTTTCAATTTAAAAAATACTTGGCTTTGCTTTATTTATTTATCAAAACTTCCCCGCCGCCTTTTTTGTTTAGGTCCAAAAATATTTCTGCAAAATGTGTCAGCTGACACCAACTTTATATCACCCAAGTTTAGTCTATGCATTAACTGTGCTATTCAATTTAAATTATTTTCTAAAATATAAAGTGCTATGCAGATTTGCAGAGTTTTTGCAGAATTAATTTTGGACCTAAATCAAAAGAAGTTGATTGTCGTTTTTTTTTCCAAATTATAGCACATTTTTACTAAAATTTGAATTTAGAATTTTTCTTCTTAACAAAACCTAAGCACCCTTGGCAAAAAAAATCTACTGCACTGCTTTTTGACACTCCTTCAATAAATTCAATCATTTTAAATAGAATAAATTTTTACCGGCAAAATTTGAGTCTTGGTGCCCATGGGCGAGGTAAGATAGATTTCCAAAAGACCTCTTTGCTGTGCCCGAATACTCACAATAATTTCAACCTGCTCAATATAATTCACTTCATTAATGGTTCCATGACAAGCATCAGTGGTCAAAACAGCCTCGATAACGTGAGATTTTTGTATTGTCTTCACCTGAAAATTTGAATTCTGTATAGAACACGAGACCATTTGAGGCACACTGATCCAATCTTTGGCCACTTCGACCATGCGACCAGCATCCATGAGCCCAAAACCGTACCTAGAGCTGACCAGAAGCCCGCGTTTATTTTCAATGTAATTGTTCGACTTGATGGCTTTGGGCCTCGAGGTGAGAGCCGTAATGAACATAATGTCCCTCCATGTGAGCTTAGGGTTGGCCTCCAGAGCCAGAGCAATAATTCCGGCGGCTATGGGCGCTGCGGCCGAAGTGCCAGTATGTTTAGCAGTGCATTTGTGTCTAATATCAGTGGTGATTATTTCTTTTTCGCCTGCCCTCTCGTCACCACTGCTATAAGTGGTGGCAAGTGTGGACGCGCACTCTTCCAGATACCACGGTTTCTCGCTTCGTTCCGAAGTGCTGCTTATAGAAAGAGTGTAAATGCTGTTCGCGTAGCCATCGCACGCACACGAGTCATGAAATCTGCCGCCGTTTCCCGACGCCCACACAAAAATCGAGCCTAGTCCGGCGCGTCCATTTTTGACACCGTCCACAAACGCCCTCCTGGCCAAAGGACCCGGTCCGTCCACCACTTCTCCATTGTCGTCCGGACCCCAGCTTGCCGAATAGATGGCCACATGATCAGAATTAAATCCGAGCGAGCTGGCCTCGACCGAGTCGGTCACATCGCCGTCCAGCATCTTTATTCCGCCTATGCCCGCGTTGTACGCGATACCCACCGAACAAATGCTGTTGTTGGCCACTGCCGCCACTTCACCAGCACATCGAGTGCCGTGCTTGTTCTCGTTGGTTTCCTCGTAGCGCGGCATCGGGTCGTCGTCGTGGTTGTTTATGTCAGTGCTGGCTTTGGGGTCGTAATTTTGGTGTATGTCCGGATGGTCCCATTCGAGACCGTCGTCCAAAAATGTCACAGATACTCCTTTGCCCGAGTAGCCCTGGGACCAGGCTCCGGTCACGTTCATGTCGAATAGGGACGGATTTTTGTTGTGACGATTTAGGTACCACATGTCACTCCAGAACGGGTCCTCGTTGCCATTTTTGCTTGCCGACCGACTTAGCTTTTCTATGTGCATCTCAAGGGGAAGCTCGATGAAATCTCTTTTGCGCCTGCTTAGGATTTTTTCGCGCTCAAATAGCTCCACTTTGGGATGAGAGATTATTTTCTGGGCCACTTGGTTCAGATCGTGAGCGGACCGCTTCGAGATTCGGTGGTGGTCGGACTCGACCATGTAGACACCGTTCAGTGAGCCAACTTGGCGCAAAATGCGGAATCCCGTGTCCTTGAGCAAGCTGGCCGCCTCATTTGCATCATTTGTGTTCATTCGAAGCAGATAATGTTTGGACAGTTTTACATTTTGATTTTGATTAGATAGCAGGATAAAATTTAGAAATAAAATTGATAAAAAAAGTCTCATTTTATTTTTTTTTTTTAATAAAAATTAATTAACTCAATTGGCGGCGTGCTTAGTAAATCACAAATCCATTCATACTTGAGTTAAATCTAAATGAAAAAAATCCAAGCTCTCTTACACATTCAAAGCTTATAATTGAATTACAAATGTTGCCAAGTGGGTTTTGAAAGATTGAATTGATGAAGATAGAATAGTGATGACGAATATGCAATTCAAATTATGAATTAAGACAAAATGCAATTTACTTTTGTATTTAGTAATTTTTTGTTGTTGTTGTTGTTGCAATATCGGTTGCAACTAGGCTCAAATTTGTTTCAAATAAAACTTTAAATTTGCATCAACAAAATGATAAAATGAAGGAGAAATTCAAAAAAAAATTTTTTAAATTCTGCGAATTAATAGCTCCTTTTTTTGGATTTTTTTGCTATTCAGGTCAATGTCATAAAAATACCGTAATTAAAAAATGCTAAATAAATTTGAATAAATAATTTAAATAAAAAAAATTTGGCGCAAGTTCATTTCTTTTGGACTTATTACCATCCAAGCCGTGTTAAAACAATTTTTGTTTCTTTTATTATAAAAATAAACTTAAATTTAGCCTATGTTGTATTAAATAATGTCCATTAATCTAGACGAAAATTAAATTTTTTGAATTAATTAAAAATTTAGAACAACGCGTAATAATTAGGATAAAGCTAATTTTATATGTTTTTTGTAAAACAACGAAAGAAAAGCTTTATTTGAAAAAAATTAAAATATTTTTAAAGCATGGTTTGGATGGTAATAGTTCCGAAAGAAATGAACTTGAAATTGGCTTTAACTTTAAGAGTAGTAAGAGATTATGGTAATTAGAAAAAAATTAATTTTTAAATTCATAATTTATTACTTTTGATCAATAATAAATTACATAATAGGAAAAAATTGATAAGTAATTTTTTTTTATTTTTAGCTCATCTGATCTCTGACTAATAAAATTTAAAAAAAAATTCTCTAAGCTTTTTAGCAACATAAACCCAAAAATAATGATTATAAAAAATTTCAAAATTTAGCTGTAACTCTCTTGGATATTTGGCTTGTTTTAAAAACTAAAGTTAAATACTATCATTCACCTTTATCTTAATTTACATCAAATAATCAATTGACTCTAGACCAAAATGAAATTAAACTTAATAAATAAACAAAATTTGAAAAATGAAATTAATAATTAATTTAAAATTTAAATCCTTTTTGAGATGCAGAAATGAGTCAATTAGCAAAACATATTCTTTAATAACTTCTTAACATAATCTTATTCTCGAATTACTCACGTAACTCATATTTATTAACAAACTTCTTTTATTTTCTAAAGCCGGCAAATAGACTTAATTATTTTTTTCAAGAATTAAATAATTCGTTTTTACATAAATATTTATTAAATTTTCTGTAAATAAATGTTAAACAGGTGTACTAAAATTTGAATTGTTAATTAAATTTTAAAGTGCTAATTGTTCATTAAGAAATCTAAGCATTTTTTTCTAGAATTTCCAGATCTGATAAAAACTACCGCAAAGTTATTTGAAAAAAATATTTTTCCATCATTTCTAGGCGGATTTGAATACGAAAAATAATTGATTTCAAAATTTTTTCTCAATATACTTTTATTAAATTAAAAAATGCTTATTTTAATTTTTCTGACATAAAATTATAACGATTTATTATTTAGAAAAAGATGCTATTTATTCTTACAAATTATTAAATATTTTCAATATTTTCAAATAATAAAAAATCAAGCATAGGAAAATGAAACATTTTTGATCAAAAATAAAATGAGTTAATTAAACAGATCTATTCTTCATCGGTTTCCGAATCAATATATTCTATGTCCGATTCGGAATACAATTCTTCTAACTTCTTGAAAAAACACTTTCCATGTCCACATCCGGATCCGATTGAATAACAAGAAACAATTTGAGTGTTTTTTAGACTAATATTGCCCTTGTTCAAATCCAAACCATGACCATGACCATAGCCTATTTTGGCTGAACCAGCATCTGAAATCGGCTTAACGCTATCCATAGTTTATTTTATACTTTCAAATTTCTTGATAAAATTAAAATAGAGCTTAAGAAAAATAAATTCAAACTTTTAAATATTTCATGTACAAATTTAAGGAATTTAAAATTTAATTCACGTGATTTAAAAAAAGTCTATTTTGATTTACTTGAATTGAAAAAATGTGGGAAAAGGGTACGCCGTTTGAAAAGGGTTTAATTGCAACTCCTAAATGAGTTACAGTGCCGAAATTTGATTCCAGGCACTGACTCAATAACATGTCTTCAACAAAAAAAAATTTATTAAAAATTTAACAATTAATTTATTATTTTATTTTATTTATTTATTTATTTGTTAACTGTACCGAGCTAAAGCTCCTTCAGAATAAAAATAAAAAATAAAAAATTAAGTTAAGTAAAATAAAATCAAAAAATAAAAATAAAAATATGAATAAAGTTTGAAAGAGTTAATAACCTGGAATAAAAAATAGATATATGATAATGAGAGTTTTAGGTCATTCAGGCTTACAAAGTTTAGTTTCAGGAAAAAAAGAGGAAATTGTAAGGTAGTAATTACACAATGGAGTCGGGTATTCGATATTTCTTGATTCGAAACCCGCTTTGTATTCATCCACCAGTCTGACAACCAATGGAATGGAATTACTCAGTCCTGTCCCAACATATCTCTCACTCAACTCAAGAAGTCGATTCGAGACTGTCAGTAATTTTAGTTTATTAAAAGCCTCCTGATGCATGATGCTGGAGGGAGAATCATATTTTAATTTGAGGATAGATCTGACTGCTGTATTCTGAATTGCTTGTAACTTTTTGATATTATTTTCTGAAAATGAATTCAAGCAAGGAAACGAATAGTCTAGAATTGAACCAACTAAAGATTTATAAAGATTTCCCAACGTTTTTTGATTAAGACCCCATGTTTTGTTTGACAGAATCTTAATTAGATTTAGTCTTGTATTGCAACGTTCTTTTATTTCGTCAACCAGTGTATTAAAATTTAATTTAGAATCAAATTTAATACCTAGAAACTTAATTTCTTTTTGGCTTTTAATTCTATTTCCATTAGTTTTTAAGTTAAGAATATCACTTTCTTTCTTGTACTAAGAGAATACTACTGAACCAGAGTTGGTCAAAAGTCAAAGTCAAGTCTGGACTTTGACTTTAAAATTTATTTTTTTGAAGTCAAGTCAGGACTTTGACTTTAAATTTTATTTTTTTCATATCAAGTTAAAATTAAAATTTACATTTTAAAATATTTATTTTAAAAAAAGTTTAGTACTCGAATTTTAATGTTTTCAAATTACATTTTATCATTGTTAATTTTTCCAAGTTATTTGGTGTTAATCTTGAATTTTATTGTTAATAAAATTATTTTAGACTCAAGTCAAAGTCAGACTTAGACTTTGAAATTATTTTATACTCAAGTCAAAGTCAGACTTTGACTTTGAAATTATTTTAGATCCAAGTCAAAGTCAGACTTTGACTTTGAAATTATTTTAGATCCAAGTCAAAGTCAGGCTTTGACTTTGAAATTATTTTAGATCCAAGTTAAAGTCAGACTTTGACTTTGACTTTTAACGATTCTGACTCTAAAGTTTGACTTTTGACCAACTCTGTACTGAACACGACTTTTCAACTGACATCTTCATTTTCCACTTAATTAGCCATTGTTCTAGCTCGTTGGTGTATTTATTTATCTTATTTTCAAGATTCCCCTTCTTGTTGTAAATAAAAAATGTAACTAGATCATCTGCAAAAAGAAGAGAGTATTCATTATTTATTTTGTTTCTTTTAGGGATATCATTAATATAAATGCTAAATAAAAGAGGACTAATAACTGAGCCTTGAGGAACACCTGCAGTTATTTGATATTCGTCGCTCAAGTAGTCATTCACATTCACCCTAAATGTCCTTGAGTCTAAGAAGGATCTAATCCAGTAAATTAAGTATTGTTGTGGATTTATTTTTATTTTAATTAATTTATAAATTAAACCTTCGTGCCAAACCCTATCAAAGGCTTTAGAAATATCAAAGAAAAGGGAACAAACTCTTTTCTTTCTATTAAATGACTCTCAAGTAACTTTCCTAGATAACTTGTTATAATGATTGGTATAGTTTGAAGGATCTTGTGGAGAAGATGCATTTTTTTGAATCAAAGTTATGTTCGCAGTTTTCCATGATTTTGGAATAATACCATGTCGCAGAGATAAGTTAAAAAGTTTTGAGATTTCTATTAAGGAATTTCTTGGTAAATATTAAGCATTAGATTATGTATTTGGTCAGGTCCTGAGGCCGCTTCAGTCTTCAGTCTTTTTAAAGCCAGTATAAGTTCGTTTGGGCAAATAGGATCATTGAAATTACACTGATTGTAATTTTTGAGGTATTCAAAATTAAAGCTAATTATTTCATTATCTTTTTCAGTATCTATTAGATCAGAGTGAGGACTAAATGTTGAAGATAATATATCTCCGAAGCATTTTCCTTTTTCCTTATCAGTTTTTAATTCCTTGTTATTTGAGATCAAACTTGGAATAAATTTTGATCCTTTCTGTGTTCTAAATTTGTTTATTTTTTTCCAAAAAGACCTGCTTGAAAATGGATTTTTCCCCATTTTCTGAATGAAATCAAACGAATTTTGATTCCAGAATTTTCTTACTGATATTTTTAACTCTGAGGTTAAGTGATTAAATCTTTTCTTAAGTAATGGACAACGAGTTCTTTGAAAGTTTCTTCTAATTTTTCTACGTTCTTTGATCAGCATAACTATATCTGGTGGTAGACTAGTTTTGTATATTTTCTCTGATTGATAAGGTATGCATTTATGTGAAGCAGAAATGATTTTTTTTGTAATTTTTTTAATCAGCTCATCTATTGAAAGTGTGTTTTCACTAGGTAATCTCTATCTTCATTTAAGGTGTCTTTAAAAAGTTGCCAGTTTGCTTTCTTATAGTTGAATTTCCTAATTGTAGATTTGCTTTTAATTAAGTAGTCAATGGAAATAGATGCTTCAATTGGAAAATGGTCACTAGTCATATCTTGACTATTGAGAACACAAAAATCAACTTTGTCTATTAATGATGAAGAAACTAAAAAAAGGTCAAGAATTTCAAAGTAATTCCTATTAAAAATATTAAATGTAGGACATTAGTCGTTAATCACTGAAAAATCTAATTCATTGGTTATTTAACAATTTAACAATTAAATAATCTGGAACATATTTTATTCAAAAAAATGGTATTAAATGTCTTAAAAAAATAACAAAATCTAGTTTAATCTTCTGCTTCATTTTGGTCATCTCCTCGGTCTTCGGACACGTCATCTTCAAAAAATAAATAAAATAAACTTTTTTCAATTTTAACAAAAACTCTTACTGTCATTATTTCCGTTTTCTGTGTTGTCATCTTGGTTTCCATCATTGCCAGCGTTCGACTCGCTGTTTTTTTCCTCGTCATCATTGTCAATTAAATCTTCAGGCGATGGTTCAAGCATGTTGGACAGCTGCTGTGTTTTATGAGCAATCCATTTACTGGTCATTACTGGCGGAGCGTCTTCATCAGCACCGTCTTCCAAAGGCTGAAAAAATTCAAATGTGTTTCCAAATTTTTCTAGCTTTTTAAATTCAATTAATTTACTTGAGCAGATGTCAAATACTCTCCAATTTGTTCACAACCAATGTCGAACACATACTTGCCATTTCCTCTGGGCTGATAAAAATTCAATTATTCAATAGTTAAATAAAGATAAAATCTTACAAAGTTTTCCTTAAATTTTCCCACATATTTATGATTTTTGTGAATAACTTCACCGTGTCCAGTCATTTTTCCTTTTTTCCACAGGCCGACATATTTGCTGCCTGTTTCGGCGTAAAAATAGGTTCCTTGACCATGACGTAAGTCCTGTTTCCACTCTCCTTCATATCTATCTCCGTTGGCATAATGGTAAACACCGTAGCCCTCTCTCAAGTCATCGACCCAGGAGCCTTCGTATTTAGAACCATCCAAATAGAAGAAAGTTCCTTGGCCGTGTTTTTTGTTCTTCACATACTCTCCAATATACCGACAACCATTTTTGAATTTATATGTTCCTTGGCCGTGTCGTTTACCGTGCTGATAATATCCTTCATAAGAGTCTCTGTTTGGTAGCACTGCTTTACCGTAGCCATGTCTTTCTTTCTCCTCATTTCTTTCACCTTCGTATTCCTTTTGAAAGCATTTAGTATTAACTGTCTAAAATAATTCGATAAAAAATAAATACTCCGATGTAAACTCCAGATTCTTCTTCCAATTCTTCTTCTTCGTCGTAATCAGACATTTTTAAGATGATTTTAGTGAGCTTGTTTTTCAAGTTAAAATTAAATTTTTTTTTATATTTTTGCTGGAAACTTTGAATATAGCTAAGATCAAAGCATAAATAAAATAAATTTGTTGTGAAGTGGTTGTCATAGTTACAAAAACTCTATAAGAAGCTAATAAATGAATTACTTTTTTTAGACTTATAAAATGTAAAATTAGGTGTCTTAAATTTTAAAAATTAAATAAATTTTAATTAGAAAAAATTTTACCAAAAAACAATAGGGAAGATGTGTGTATGGAAAAGCAGTAGTGGCAGTTGATCCATAATAGCCAAGTTCATTCATTAAAAAAGGTGATTTTTGTCTTCATTTTAGAAATGAGCATGAAAAAAATTGGGTCTAGTTAATAACATTTTTTGTCATCATAGTTATCCTTCCTGGTTATGTCATCAATTTGATAACAAAAAAGTTATTAAAGAAAAACGTTAACTGTGATTAATTTTTTTATTTTAAATCAAATTTATTAATTAATTTTTGGCAAATTAAATTTTAAATATAAAATTAATTTTACTTTTTATCCTTTTTTCTCAAACGAACCTTTAAACCACGTTCACCTTCCATTTACTCTCTACAGTATTGCCATACAATTGGAATTTTTTTGGTGCTCAACAATTTATTGATTGCATCTAAAAATTCCCTTGAACTATGAAGAACTTCTTGTGATTTGATCTTTTTTGGTTCTGGTCTTGATATCAAGCTGAACATTTTTATTTAAATCCAAATCTTCCGCATTAAAAATGCTTTCAATAATGCCATGATAATACCAGATGATTTTTCAAAAGTAGAGAAAAACGAGTCCTTAAAGACAGACTTAAATCTACCACAACTTGAACATCGCCAATATAGCAATTTATTTTTTGCATCTTTAGATCATCTTTGCAAGTAAGGCTCCATTCCTTGGTTAAGTTTATTACATTAGAATATATAAAAAAACTAGGAGGGAGAACTAAACCATATTCGAAATTTTTAAACATTTCGTATATTCAATAAAATCTTTGACTTCATTTTTTTGTTCTATTTTTTAAATTTTAATTAAAACTGTTTTGTTTAAAATAAGCATAGAAAATAGTAAAAAAAGAGAATTAAAATCAATTTTACCAAGTCATTTTAACAAAAAAACAACAACTTATATGAGAAATCTGATTTTATTTTATTAAATTAATTTTAATTCTTAATCTGTATGATATTTATGTTAAAGCCTTATTAATATAAATTGTTTAAAAGTTTAGTTATAAAAAAATACCGGAAGATCAGAAACTTGCTATTATTTATTCTTTATTTGGAAATTCTTGTCAACAGACATTCATGAATTTATTAGTGAAATATACCAAAAAAAAATTAACAACTATCTCTTTGTTAATTGACTTTAGAAAAGCCTTTGATGTCATAGATTCAAATTTATTACTATTAAAGTTTTCAATATGGTTTTGAAAATTCTTCATTGGATCTTCTTTCAAACATTTTTTAAAAAAGTTCTCAGATATTTGCCAGTGAAATCTCCAAACCCCTAAAATTAAGATATCTATTAAATTCTTTGACAAGTTTAATTTTAATTAAAGTTAATTTTAAATATTTGAATTAGCAAAAAAATAATCGCTAAATTTTGAATCAAGCTTTATATTAAATAAAAAATCTAATAAAATATTTTCCTTCTTTTAAAAAAATATTCTGATTTTTAATAAAAAAATTTAATCATGCAATAATTTCAAAGCAATAACAAAAAATTAAGTGATATAAATTTTATTGATGCACCAATATTTTACAAAAAATAAATTTCAATTAGAAAAAGAAAAAAGTGAAATTGGTAGGATTATTTACCAAAGACCATATGGAAGAGATGTGTATGGCAGAGCGGTGGTGGCGGTTGATCCATAATATTCAAGTCCAGTGTATGGAAGAGCTGAATATGAATCCAAACCATAACCATAAGCAGCGGCTTCTAATCCCCAGTAAGACATTTTAAGATTTATTTATCGTTTTTTTAACTTTAATGTTTTTCTAATATTGAGTTTGAAAACAAAAACTTTTTATTTATACTAATTTGCTATGAAATAATAAATAAATGTATTTTTACTTTAAAGATCTTATCTTTTATTTTGAAAACAAAAAAATCTCTAATTCAAATTAACATTCATCATTATTATCTTTTTACTAAACAAAACAAAAACATAAATGAACATACCTACATATTTTAGAAATAGTTTTACTAAATGACAAGATCAATTATTGATTTTTGACAAATTTGTATCGGAGGAAATTCTAGAAGAAAACCTGGATAGTATTATGATAGAAAATTTTTGGTTGAGTATAAAAAGTGGCATGGTTTTCTATCAAAACAAAAATTTTTAGAAATAAATCAAATTATAATTCAATTAAAAAAACCAAAAATGTCTTGCTGGGGATTAGAAGCCGCTGCTTATGGTTATGGTTTGGATTCTTATTCAGCTCTTCCATACACTGGACTTGAATATTATGGATCAACCGCCACCACCGCTCTGCCATACACATCTCTTCCATATGGTCTTTGGTAAATAATCCTACCAATTTCACTTTTTTCTTTTTCTAATTGAAATTTATTTTTTGTAAAATATTGGTGCATCAATAAAATTTATATCACTTAATTTTTTGTTATTGCTTTGAAATTATTGCATTATTCCTTTTAAAAAGCTTTCTCAAAAAATTATTTCTAAAGACGAATCTTATAAAAATAATGAAAATCTTTTCAATATTTGAACTTGACTGGATTGCATACTTAGATTCTTTTATTTTTTCGTAGAAAGATGATCTCCTGTTTCTTTGTTTCTTCGATCTCCTGTTACTCATGTAAATTGTATCATGTAGAACTTTTTGCGCTCTTGAATTTGAGCTATTTATCATTATCGTAGCTAAAAAATTGACCATTCTGCAGCAACTTGAAAACTGAGTCATTGGTAATCACTTTTAAGTTTCCAATGTGCATAACTTTTCGAATCTTTGATTTTTTTTTTTTTTGTAAAAGCCAAAGGCTAGAAAAATTCAAGATCTATCTAGTGGTAGCTTTGGTTTTCCAAAATTCGAAGAATTTATTGCAAAAAACCTATCTATATTATTGTACTGAAAATATTACACAAGAATAAGAAATTTTAAAAAAATCAATAAATTAGTAATAAAGTGATCAATTGCAAGAAAAATATAAAAATTTGGACAAAACAGCAAATTGCACTATGCCATTTTAAACAAATATTTAAAATTTTTTTTAAATTAGAAAAATGCACAAATATTCAATTTTAAGAGAAAGTTTTCTCATCAAATAATTTTTGATTAGGATTTTATTTTTTAAATTCTAAATAAAGATTATTTCTTATTAATTTTTTAAAACTTTACATTAATTCAAGTTAATTTTAATATTTTAAGAAACTTATACTTTAATGATAAATTAACCTAAATTAATTTTTCAAGTAAAATGTGCATAATTTCGATTTTTTTAAATTCATCTATTCAATTTTTAGAGCCAAAAAATTCTGCATAAAAAAAACAGTTTACAGTGAATCTCCAAGAAATAGGGTGTGAGTCCTTGTTAGAGTCTTTTTATAAATAATTCCGCTTATTTTTCAATTTTTAAATGAAAGAATTCATTCGGCATTTAATCAAGCCCTCAAATATTTTTTTTTAAAGAGTATTAAAATTCAGACTAAGTTTTTTTAGATAAGATGTTCAAACTAGTTTCAAAAGTAACAAAATTATCAAATGTCAAATCTATAACAACAAGGAATTTTTCAAATGTCCCTGACGTAAAAAATGATCAATTTAATTAAGAAAACGATTATTTTTTTTTCATAGAAATTGTGGAATTTGGGAAAATTGAACCATGTTGCAATTGCTGTTCCAAATATGGACAAAGCAGTAGCATTCTATAAAAATGCTTTGTCAGCCACCAAAATTTCAGACAAAGTTGCTCAACCTGAACACGGCGTTTATACTGTGTTTGTTGAATTAGGAAATACCAAAATTGAAGTAATTCAATTAGATATTTCAAATAAAATTTTTACTAAATTTTTAATCTTTCAGCTTTTGCATCCGCTTGGTGAAAAAAGTCCTATCAAAGGTTTTTTGGATAAAAATGCGAATGGAGGTATTCATCACATTTGCCTTGAAGTTGACAACATACATGAAGCTATGAAGACAGTAAAAGAAAATAAAATTAGATGTCTGAGCGAAGAGCCACGAATTGGAGCTCACGGAAAGCCAGTAGTTTTCCTACATCCCAAAGATTGTTGTGGTACTTTGATTGAATTAGAAGAAATATAATCACATAGAAGTAAAAATAACTGATGCTCAATCCATTTAGATATTTAATCAAAACTTTTTTATTAGAGTTTATTAATATTTAATTGTTATTTAAGAATGAAAATATATTAATTAAATCTCGAGATTTACTATTTTATTTTATTTATATGTTTTTTGTATTAGGATTTTCAGTCACATTAAAATTGATCAAACTTGTTTAAAAGTCACAGTTTTAAGTCTAAGTCGAACTAAATTTTTTTTATAATTAACAATCACAAAAATCATAAAATGTTTTTTAATGTTAAAAAATTTGATTCTATTTCTATTAGAAATGTATCACCTATTTTTAAATGTGCGTTATTCAACCAAATATATTTTTTGTCTGAAGGCTGAACCTTATGAATAAATTTAGAAAACTCTGACCGATTTAATTTTAAGATTATGGTTTATTTAGAGATTTATTCATTTAAAAAAAAATTTTAGGTCACTGACTTAACTTTGAAAAAAATATTTAAGTCAAGTTATAACTTTGACTTAAAAAAAAATTTAAGTCATGTTGACTTGACTTAATACCTGTGACTAAAAACCAGTCTGAAATTGAGTCATAAAATTTAAATTTAAATTTGGATGTTTTTGAAAATTGTACTTTTTTGATAGCATTTATTATTTTAAGATCACTAATATTGACTCTCTAGTTAAAATGAAAATAAACAAGAGAAATTTTTTGTCTGCATATTAAGTTATTTAAAATGATTGCAGACTCTAATCAATGTTTTTGCTTGTCAATAAAAATAAATATAATACAATAGGAATAAAATTAATGGGATGTATTTTTTTGATCTACATAAATAATTAATTGAAAAATATAAAATAATAAAAAAATAATCTAAAATTATTTTTTGAAAAATAAAATAAATAATTGATTTCTATAATTAATAAACGATATACATATCTAATAAAAATAAGATTCACTTATTTTTGGTTAATTAAATTAATCTTTTAGTCATCAATATTAATTAAATTATTTTTAAAATTAATTTTTTGATTGATTTTTTATCATTTGTACTGAATTTCACAAAGCCTCAAAATAATAGGTTTTATAAAAATTGTTTTATTTCAAAAAAACTTATCTTGTCAAAAAAGGTAATCAAAAGATTAATTGAAAAAAATGGAGATTGGTCTAATCACTAAAAACTTTAACCGTATTTAATTTAAAAAAATTTAATTAAAAAATTTACATTTTTTATGCTATTTTGCTTTTTATTCTAGATTTTACCAAATTTATGCAAAATTTTACATGAAATTACGAAATATTACGTTATACCTTTTTGGATAAAAGTAGCTGAAAAATTGAAAAATAATAAAAACAAGAGCCATTTTGATCCATTAATTGGTAAATTAAACGTAAAATTACCGTATTTTTTTTTGTAATTTTGCGTTAATAAACAAAATTTTAAAGGCAATGTGAAATATTAGTACAAAAATTACAGTACAAAAAGTAAAAACGCTATAATTTTTTTTCTAATTGTGAAAAAATGGTTCTGTAAACAGTAGAATGTTGTACAAATTTTTTAGACACGAATACCAAGCTCTGCAAAAACTCTGCATTTTTCTGTATAATGCACACCATTAAAAAATATATGATTAATATTTGCAATAAATTGCAGAGTTTTTGCAGAGCTTGGTATTCGTTTCTAAAAAATTTGTACAATATTGTACTGTTTACAGAACCATTTTTACACAATTAGAAAAAAAATTATAGCGTTTTTACTTTTTGTACTGTAATTTTTGTACTAATATTTCACATTGCCATTTTAAAAAACTATCTTTACAAAAAGCTTAAATTTTACTATTTCCATAAAATTAATTTAAAATTTTTTTGATCAAAAAATTTTAAGACGAACAGTCGAAAAAAATTTTGTACTTAAAAAAAATTATTATGTTTTCTTTAGCAGTCGTAAGGAGGGCACATTAATCTGAACTTTCTTTCTTTTTTCTTGAATTTTAACTCAACAAATAGTCTTAAAAAATTACTTGTCAGATTGTTAATATTTCTATGCAATTTATTTTTCTAATAAAAAATCCAAATGCTTTAAATATTTTCATATATAAGCCTTTTGTTCTAAATAAAAAATGAATTAAATAGAATATTTTATTTAGAGCTTTGTATTTTCAATTAGATGAAATATAAATCTAAGAATATTTCTATTTAAATTAAAATCATAATTTCAGCTAACTTCTGAACAAATCAAAGCAAGCATGATACATAAACTAAACGCGGAAAATCTCGGACCATTGAGTCCATTTACATTAACCCTTTTATTTTGCTTTACTAAAATTGACGATTAAAATCACTTTTTGTCAAAAAAAGTTCCATAATGGGCCGGTCAAGGTCAAGATCAGTTGAAAAACAGAAAAAGAGAAAATCCAGAAGCAGGTCCCATAGCTACTCTGAATCGAGGCGACACTCTAAATCAAGCAAACACAAGAAAATTCGCTCACGGTCAAAAGAAAGACGAAAAATTAGCAAAAAGTAAATAAAAAATAATTCAATTAATTTGATTTTTAAATTTTTTAATAAATTTTTTTTTTTGTGATTTAAATATTTCTTTGAAGTTTGACTTTTGAAAAATAAAAAAATTGTTTAGAATAATTTAACTTTAATTAAGGTCACATAACAGGTCTAGATCACTATCTAGAGCTTCTTCAAAGTCCTCAGTTGACATCGAGGCCGAGCTAAAAAAAAGAGAAGTAGAGAAAAATCAAAAAAATGCTACTAGGTAGAAATTAATGAAATTTTTTTATTTGGTATTTTATTTTATTTTTTTTTTAAGTGAATCGAGTGAAAGTATTGAAAAAAAAATAGAGGAAGAAGTACAAAGACGTGTTGGGGTCGAAATCGAAAGACTAATGCAAGAAGAAATGGCAAAGCGTGATGCGGATGTTGAGCTTGAAGTTCAAAAGCGTCTTTTGATTGCCAAAAAAATGATGGAAAAAGAAATGCTAGATGAACTAGAAAAGCAAAAGCAGACACAGTTTAAGGCTTTTCTTGAAAAAGAAGTACTTAAACATGTTTTTAGTTAATGATCTAAGCAATTTCTATCGCATAAAAAAAAAGTTAATTTTTAGTTTCAGCTCATCCGCATTTTTCCGAAATCGATGCGCTCCAGATCGGTTTGTGTTCTTACACATAGAGTTTTTCATTTTGATTTTCTTTCTGCTTTTGTGCCAATTTTTGAACTAATCTAAGATATTTAAAAGGAGGATGAAAATCGCAAAAGAGCTGAGCTCAATCGTTTAATCAGCGAAAACAATCGAAAAATAGAAATGCAGCAAATTAAAATTGTAAATTAATTTTAAATTGAATTAAATTTTTATATTAGTTAATTTGGCATATAAATAGGCTGAGGATCAGCAAAGATTGGTCGAAGAGCAGCGAAAGTTGCTCGAGGAAAGACAAAAATTTGAGGAAGACAAACGCAAGAGGGAAATGGATGAACAAAAATTAATCTTGGGCAAACAAGGCACTCGGCCTAAATTGTCATTTAGTCTTTCTACTCGTTAGTTTTTATCAAATGATTATTATGTTGAATGGCAGGTTATCTTTATATTTGTTGATTATATTTTTAATATTTAAATGTAAATCATTTTTTTTTGTTAATAAAATAAATAATTTTAGTAATTTTTGTATTTTAAAATTTTGGAAATGAATTTTTGAAGTATTTTTCAAAAAAAAATTATTAGCAGTCTTAAGTTGATGAGGTAAAAAAATTAGAAATATCGCTGATTGATTACAGATAAGTTTCCTTTGAAACTTTAATTATTGTAGTAGTAGTAGTAGTAGTAGTAGTAGTATAAACTGCTGTACAGCGAATGAACGCTTTACCAACGCCAAATATGACGTCTGGCCCATTAAGAGCCTTAGCAGTCTATGCTTCTATTTATTACAAAAACTTCTTTGTCGATTATTGACTTGAAACCATTGAGTGAAACCGCATTTATAGCTCGTGTTGACAAACCATTCCATATGTCCACTACTCTGTTTGTTAAAAAGTTAAAGCGATGCGGACCATTCTTGTTTAGATCTCTTACTAGCCTCTTTTCATGTCTTCTCAGATTACTAGCTGGCCCTGTTGTTGTTTTCGCATAATTAATTCCGTTTATTAAACTTATATTTTCCATACCTTTGACTTATTTGTACATTTGGATTAGATCACCTCTTTTACGTCTTTCTTCAAGAGTTGTCAAATTTAAGATCTTTAACCTTGATTCATATGGTAGATTTTTTAGACAACTTAGAAACTTGGTCGCTCTACGTTGCACCTTTTCGATTATATATATGTCACCTTTTGCTGTTGGGCTCCAGACACTTACAGCATATTCTAAATGAGGACGGACTAGTGCTGTATAGAGTAGTCTAAGCGAAAAAACACTTAAGTTTTTAAAAGTGTGCTTGATCATACCTAGTGCTCTATTTGCTTTTGCCGATGCTGCTGAGCATTGTTTTTTCCACTTTAGATCACTTGTTATATAAATACCAAGATCTTTTTCTTCAATCGTTTCGCTTAGAGTATGAGAAAGACCATTTGCTTGATTAATCATTTGATATTGAAAATTAGGGCGAAGAAACTTGCCTTTGATCAGATATTATTTTTTAAAAGAATCTAGTCACGCACTTGATTAGTTTTTAACAATTTCAGTTTTTTAGTAAAATAAAAAATACCATTAGAAAATTATTTTGTTGATTTTTCTAAACTTGCTAAAGATATTTTAAAAAAAACCAACATCAAATTTAACATTTTTTATAATGATTTTTTCAATATAAAATTTAAGAACCCTGCGTTTCTATAATTGAATAAAAAATATATAAAGTTCACGAAATTCAAAACTTTAGTGCTATTTGAATTTCACATTTTTGACTTGAAATTCGTAATATTCGCCCTCAAAAAACGCAAAAAAAAAATTTTTTTACACCCAGGGTTCCAAAAATAGCAAACCCTTTAAAAAGTTGGTGTTCTTTAAGACTCAAAATCTCAACGATAATTCTTAAATATACTAAAAAAGTATATATATTCTGAAAGAGCATTAAATTCTCTACAATGTAATTTAGAAGAAAAAAAAAAGGTGTGGTGGTTTTTGTTGGCTAAAAAAAGGAAAAAAATGTGTTTTTTCTTGTTTAAATCGTATCTCCTCCGAGGGATCAATTATGACCCGAATTTTTTTTTCTTTTTAAATCTAGACAAAATTCTGAACAATTCTATGGTTTAACTTTTTTATTTTATTGCTTTATTTTTCTTAAAAAATGTCTTCAAATCATGTGATAATTAACAAATTTGTATATTAATATTCTATTGATATTTTTTTTCTAAATTTTACTATGGTATATATTTATATAGTAATTATTATTTATATCGGGGTCAACGTCTATTTTCATATGATCATCTTCATCTTCATCCTCTTCAATAATTTTTTTTTGGCCGAACACTCCAAGGTTACTAACACGAGATTGATTATATTTTGATTTTTTTGGCGGTTTTCACTTAAATTAATTATACTTAGATAAGTTTTTAGTAAAATTTAGCAAAAACTTCTTTAGCTTTTTACCTGATTCACCTATATAATAAACATTGCATTTTGAACATTTTAAAATATACACAACCCCGCTTGATTCACAAGTTGAGTTGTTTTGAAATGGGATACAAAAATTTTTAAAATTTTAAATAAAAAGTTTTACTTGTAAACTTATGAATTATACAATTATTTAAATTTCACTTTTTATTGAAAAATTTAATATGATTATTTAGTTTAAAATTCAAAATTAAATGAGAGCCTAAATTTTTACCCAACTTATTAACAATAAAAAATTTACTTTCCTCAATGTAATTTGTTTCATTCTTTATTTTTAACATTGAGTTTTTATAATTGTCGTTAAATCATTTAAGTTATTACAATGAAAATTTAAGATAAACTATAAAATTTAAAATTTTAGAAATTTAATTTCATTTTGGAAGCTGTTCTCATTTTTCTAAATTTTGTTTTTAATTAAAAAGCATCGTTTCTATTATCTTGTTGATATTATTTTTTTGTTGCCAAAATTTTAGTAATCATATTCACAAATTCCATTTGAATTCGAGTTACACAAAGTGACACTTAAAAAAGAATCTGGTGTTGTATAATATCCAAAGCATCCAGTGTAGCTTGTTGAATATTCCATTATATTAGATATATTAATTGGTTTTAAATTCACCCATTTAAACTCATTAATAACATCATATCGAGCATAAACCTTTAGAAAGTAATTAACTTTTATTAAAAAGCTAATTTTAAAGATATTTACCCATGTTCTTTGGTTATTATTAATTAAAGTGAGATTTTTAGAAACTGCTTGAAAAAATTTAAATTTTTCACCATTATCAGCAATTAATAAAGTTGAATTTAGTGATGCACAAAAGTCTACAAATTGTTGCCAATTTTTAGTATCAGTGAATCCTTTATAACAAACATTTTTGTATCCTGACCAACCACCTCTACATTTGACACATTCATTTTGAGCTATTGAAAAATAACTTTATAAATAAATAAAATATTAGAGCTGTACATAAAAAATAAAAAACTACTGAAGCTTACCTTAAATTATCTGGACAGCTTTTATATTGAATGTTGATAGATAAAGCTTTTGTACTACTTGATACAACATTTTTTGTTGATGCTGCTGTAGCAGAGGTTGCAGTTAAATCCTGGTGGTTTTCGATAAATTTTCGATAAACTTTCCAATCTTTTTGGGACATAACTTCGGAATCAACAAAATTTTGTGAAGAAAAAAATTCACAATAGTTCTGTTTTTTACTGAATGTAAAGAGAAGACAATCTTTATTGATAGAACAATCTGAAGCACATCTTATAAGACTATGGCTTTTAAAAATAATAATGGAATAAGAATCGCGGAAAGATTTTGCTAAAATCAATTCAGTAGAACCATTAAATCGTAGAATTTCGAATCTCCCCATTTTTTGTCCATTAATCAGAGAAGATTTCAAATTAAAAATAACGATCATACAAAAGTTTATGAGTTTCATTTTTTTTATTAAAGATTTCGGTTTTAGGTTTTATAAGAATTGTGAATAAAAATTCTTGAGCTAATTGAGTAAATAATTAAAAATATTTTATAATTTATTGTTTTTTTTTAAAAGTCAACAATTTTATTTAATTTTTTGAACACTTTCCTTTTTTCTTCCGTAGCATAATACAAATAATTAAAAAAAGGAAAAAAATTTCCTTTTTGATAAAATTTAGATTGAAAAAAAAATAAATTGAGTTATTAAATTTTTTCTTTCCCTTTTTAAGCGATTTAAAACCATTTTTTTATTAAGAGGAAATATACTTTTTTTTAATTAAAAAGATTACACATATGTAAACAAGCAGTTTACAGAAGTGCAGATGAGAGAAAGCGTGATCTCTCGCAAGAAAATGTCCAATTATGTATCCAAACCTCAATTAAAAAGGTGAAATCTATGAAATACTTTGAGGTCACATTCAATGATGATGATAAAAACTGTGAACATAAAAAAATTAATAAAAGGAAAAAGACTATGTTGCTTCCTTGGCCAAATTGAAAGTCCTTGGAATCGTTAGTAATACTATGTACCCATTTATGAAAGGACATCTGGATAAGACGATTCTTTTTTTTTGGACTAGAGAATTTCAAATGGGCTCAATTAAGAAACTTAAGATAAAACAAATAGAAGGCAATGTCATTGGAATACTAAGAAGATGTAAAACCACTGAGTTACTTCTTGCACTTAATACCGGGCCAACCATTATCCGCCTCAATACTTTAAAAGGTGACTTCTATGAGTTACTGAGCCGAAATGGATACACCAGAGGGATCCTTAGATTCACTGAAACAATAGAAATTTCTCAAAGTCTTGTATCTGAAATAGACGAGCTTAAAGGTTTTTTCTGAGGAAGACAATTCATGGTCAAGACTGATTTGAAAGCATCAAAAGAGGACCTTGTATTATAAACACAAGAAATATTTAGCCATAAGAATAGAGCCGAGTTCCCAAAAATACTCTTTGAATTTAGAAGATTCGATTGATAAGTATTTTTTTGTGAAATTAAGTATAAAACACTTTTTTAATGATCTTTATTTCTTTATCAAAATTAGATTTTTCTTTTTTTTTATTCTAATATGTACAAGCTATTTTCCTTTTTATAAATGGTTAGAAATTAATATAACCAAAAATTTTTAAGATAAAATTTGCATCATTTTAACTGTATGAACAAACATTTATCATAATTCCATCAAAAATAAATGTATCTAAACTTCATAATTTCATTTTTAATTTTAAATAAAACAACACTTTAAAATGCTCACAAATAAAAATTTTATTAAAAAATAATTTTTGTCTAGAATTGATAACAAAATTTTAAAATTAAAAAAAATTACATATTAAAAATTGCTCTTTAGATCTGACTGAAATTTGCTGAATACTTGAGTAAAACTATTTATTTTATCATCATAGAACTTTTTCTTATTTTCACATTCGACTAAAATACATCTCATTTCGTCCTCAAGATCTTTAATCCGGGCCTCATAGCTTTTGACTAGTTCCTTATTTTCAGCACGAAGCTTCTCGATCTGAATCAAATGCTCTTTTTTCTCGGCATCATACTGAAGCCGAAAAGTGTCATCCGCCTTTCTCAGCCTCAAATTTAAAGCCTCATTTTCTTCCTTCAACTTGCCTGTCAATTCATTAAGCTGTTTTTCTTTTGTTTCAAAATTTTCCTTCATTCGCCTCACTTTCACATCTAGCTCGTTAATCGACTCGCTTTTTTGTTTCCACTTCTCGGCCAGTTCATCATAAATTCTCTTATTTTCAGCCAAATCCAGCCTCATGTCTTCGACTTCCATTTTCAGGGCCTCTTTTTTTTCATTGCTCTTATCCAATCTTAGCTGCAGTTCATTGCACAAATCCATTTCGTCATTCAACTGCTTTTCAAGCTGCTTCTGGTGATGCAACGACTCTTCACGGGTCGACTTGAGCAAGTCGTCCCGCTCGACCAAAGCCTGCTTCAACTTTTTTATAGTCTCTGTCTGATCCTCAATTATTTTACTCTTAATTTTACAATTATCTATTTCTTTATTCAAACAATTAGTTTGGTAATTTAAATCAGATTTAAGCTGGTTGTTCTCTGTGTCCAAACGATTTACTTCGTTCAGATAGAAATTTTTCTGCTCATTCAACTTAGTTGACCATTGTCCCCGCTCTGACTTGATGGCATCGAATTCTGTTGCCAATTTTTTCTGAACATTCTCACACATAAGCTTTTCTTTTTTCATCAACTCGTTTTGTTCCTTCAGCTTGGCCAAATCGTTGACAGCTTCGTTCAGTTTTGCGCTTCTTTTCTGAATTTCGTCAGTGCTTTGTTGTCTTAGCTTGTTCAATTGTTGGACGCGGGCCTTTTGCTCGCGGATCAAGTCATTCAATTCGTTTATCAAAGCCTTGTCACGTGACCTCTCAGCATCATAGTGCTTTGAATCAACGCGCAAATTGCTCAATTCCTCCAAATTAGATTCGTATTTCTTAAATAAATCATTAAATCTGTTCGACTCAATGACCAATGCTTGTCTAAACTCATCTTCTAAGCTTTTATACTGTTCTTCTAATTGATGTATTTTGTCATCTTTTTGCCTAATTAGACCCTCTAGTCTTTCATTTAAGACTTTAATTTCGTTTTTGAAATTTTTTCTCAATTTTTCCTCCTTTTTGGCGAATTTTTCTTTACACGTTTTTTCCATTTTGTCCAATTTATTCTCCAAATCTTTTAATTTGGACTCTAAATCCTCATTTTTTTTTCGCTCACCAACCAGCTCAGTATTCCTGGTCTCTTTTTCCATTTCCAAGCTTTCCACTTTTCGACCAAGATCTGTAATGAGCAAAATATTTTTGTCATTTTGACTCTTGTAGTTTTCTATTTCACAATTTAAATTTTTAATTAGCTCATTCAAAGAATTGGTTTCATCAATGCTCGAGTCAATAGTGGACGTGGACTGGTCTATTTTAGACACTTGGACATTAGTTTGCCTGATAAAACCAACCGGTTTAGGCATTTCATTGTTGTTGCACTTAATTTTGTCTCTTATGTAAAGAAGCTTGTGAATTTTTTCCTCTATTTGGTCAAGCTTTGGACCAAATGAAGTGCCCGACACATTTTCGTCACTATCCTGGGTGTTTAGAACTGGTGAATTTTCAATAAAATTTGGATATTTGTCTATTTTTTTATTTATTTTGTAACTTACTGGTTTATTTTGCCTATCTCTGCCATCAATGCTCAGCAAATGCTTCAAGTTCTTGAATAGAAATGGTCTGTGGTCTTGGCTAAACTTGTTGTTGTTAAGAGCGGTGTGCTTTAGGTAGTTCAGTCCGTTCAAGTAATAACTGAGCTCTTCTAGTGATAGGATGTAGTTCGAGTTTAGCAAAAGTGTTTCAAGCGAGTAGTCCGAGCCCCAGAGATCGCTGAGGCCAGTGATTAATTGAATTTTGTTGTAAGACAAGTTTAGGAATTCAAGTTTTTTGAGTCCATCTAGATTTTCAACTGATCCAATTTGATTGCAAGAGAGGTTAAGTGTTCGTAGCGACACGAGGCCGTGTAGTCCGGTGATTTTTGTGATCTTGTTCGATGATAGATCAAGGTGTATTAGATTTTGAAGATATGTTAAATTTTCGATTTTGGTTATCGAGTTCGAGTGAAGATTTATCGATTTTAAGTTGTATCGTAAATTAAGATCTTTTATGGACTTGATGCCGCAGTCAATCATACTCAAGTCGGTGTCCTCTTCGTCCATTTTAGATTGAATTAAAAAATTAATTAAAAAAAATTAAGCATAATTTGAATCGAAGAGCTGGATTTTTTGATTTTTTCAATTTTAAAACAAGGTCAAGGTAGTTGTCAAGGGATATTTGAATTTCTTCAAATGATTGAATATTTGTCTTGATGTTGGAAAGATATATTCAAAATTAGTTTTTCTTGAATAGGATAGAAAAATTTTCTTTTTTCAATTTTTATTATTAGCGTAACTAAAAAGATTTTAAAGATTAAAATCTAAACTATTGGAAAAATATAAAATTTTTAATTAGAAAAAAATCTAGAAATAATAATTATTTAAATTAGATGTAAATCTAATAAAATATTTCATCATTTTAAAGAAATATTCTAATTTAAAAAAAAGTTTAAAGGCAAAGAAAAAAAATTTTTTTTAAAATAAATTTTATTGATGCATCAATATTTTACAATAAAAAAATTTTAATTTGAAAAAGAAAAAAAAAGATGAAATTGGTAGGATTATTTACCAAAGACCATATGGAAGAGATGTGTATGGCAGAGCCGTGGTGGCGGTTGATCCATAATATTCAAGTCCAGTGTATGGAAGAGCTGAATATGAATCCAAGCCATAACCATAAGCAGCGGCTTCTAATCCCCAGTAAGACATTTTTGGTTTTTTTAATTGAATTATAATTTGATTTATTTCTAAAAATTTTTGTTTTGATAGAAAACCATGCCACTTTTTATACTCAACCAAAATTTTCTATCATAATACTATCCAGGTTTTCTTCTAGAATTTCCTCCGATACAAATTTGTCAAAAATCAATAATTGATCTTGTCATTTAGTAAAACTATTTCTAAAATATGTAGGTATGTTCATTTATGTTTTTGTTTTGTTTAGTAAAAAGATAATAATGATGAATGTTAATTTGAATTAGAGATTTTTTTGTTTTCAAAATAAAAGATAAGATCTTTAAAGTAAAAATACATTTATTTTTTATTTCATAGCAAATTAGTATAAATAAAAAGTTTTTGTTTTCAAACTCAATATTAGAAAAACATAAAAATTAAAAATACGATAAATAAATCTTAAAATGTCTTACTGGGGATTAGAAGCCGCTGCTTATGGTTATGGTTTGGATTCATATTCAGCTCTCCCATACACTGGACTTGAATATTATGGATCAACCGCCACCACCGCTTTGCCATTCACATCCCTTCAATATGGTCTTTGGTAATTAAATTGTAGACATTTTAATTTTTCTAGAAAATGTTTTCAATCCAGTTTATGTTTTTTTTTATTTGTAAATTATTGATGCATCAATAAACTTAATCATATCTTGATATTTTTTCTTAAATAAATACCAAAATTTTTTAGCATTTTATTTTAAACTTAATTATTCAAGTTATTGGCATAATACTTTAATTTTTTGTTTTTTATAATATAACTTTCAGTTAGAAAAACTAGCTTTAATCATTAATTTAATTCAATTTCAGTTTTTAACACTTTCTACTTTTTTTCCACTTAAAATTCACTTGAAGCTTCTGTAGTTAAACGGAAAATATTTAAACTTAAGAACATACTCCAAAAATATTTTAATATAGGAAAAGATCTTAAAATTTTATTTAAAATAATTTTATTTTGAAATAATAAAATAAACACTTTCACAAGCTAATTTAATAACAAAAATTCAACATTAATTTATTTAATAAATAAATAAACAAATTTATAAAATTTATAAAATTAATAAAAAAAAAACAAAACAATTTTTAAAATTAAATCCAGATTTTAATCTCTTTATTTTCGGCAGTTATCATTAACCCATTATTCATTACAATAAAATCATTAATACTAAATTGATCGGATATTTTCAAAGTTTTTAAGCAAACTGCTCGAACACTGTCCCAATGTTTTATAGTTCCATCTTCCGAACAGCTCAACAACTGATAATTCTCAAACACTTTTATCTCATTGACTCCAGATAAGTGTCCACTTAACGACTCGACACAACAAGTCAAATTTTTGTGCCAAATCTTAATAGTTCCATCTTTAGACCCACTAATGAATTCATTCTCATTAAACACTTCTAAACACATAACCCAATCTCTGTGTCCATTGAAAGTACGGACAGCATCATCGACCCCCACATTCCATAACTTTATGCTTCTGTCCCAAGATGAGCTTATAAAACTCGATGCGTTTAGCATTTTTAGATCTGTCACTTTCATTAAATGACCAGGTATTGTGTCACATATTTTAAAATTTTTCATGTTCCACATCAAAATTTCACCATTCATCAGCCCTGTTAAAATTTTGTTCTTATTCAATAATAACATACTTGATATCTCCAAGAATACATTGACCAATGTTCTGACCATTTTGCCACTAGCTAGATCAAAAATTTTGATACAACCTTCATTTTCGGCACAAATAACCCGATTGTCGGCAATAACAAACTCAGGTCTATTGACACATATGGTCCATAAACATTCCATCTTGTCCAAATCCCACAATTTTATCGAATTATCTTTTGAGGCACTCAGCACTTGATTTTTATTTACAACTTTGCTTAGTTTATAAATTTCTCCAAAATGTTTTTTAAGAATTCTAAATTGACGTATATTTTCCAAATTGGGTAGATTTTGAATCTGAATGTTAAGTAGTCCGCTTGGTTTGAGCTCAAATTCACCCATGACAAATTCAGCGTCAACATCAAATTTCGTGTTTAAAGAATTTAGCTCGCTAACGAGAATCTCGTTAGCTAAAGATTTTATCTCCACAAGAATATTTTTGATCCCTGGCACGGTCAGATAAGGCATTCTGGAACCAAAATTAGCAGCAAGACACTCGTCTATTGCTAGCTTGATTCTATCCGCACATGGAGCTTTCCGTTCTTGCATTTGGAACAAAAAATCCGAGTAAACATGGCCAAATTTGGAAACAAATTCTTGAACTAGCATTTCTTGTTTTAGGCTCATCTTGGTGATTAGCTCTGCGTACAACTCGCTAACAAAATTGTCTGGATTGCTTCGAATAGACAGCAGTTGATACAACAAAGAAAACATATCAAGTTAATCAAATGCTTGATCGGGACATTAAAAAATTCTCAAATAAAAATTTTATTTAAATTTTTTTAAAAAAAAATTAAATAAAAAATTCAAATTAAATTAAAATAAAATGTTCGTAAAATTTTCATATGACGTTTCTTGATGGCTTGAAATATTTTTATCGAAAAGGCTCATCTTTTTTCAACTAACTGCTTGCGACCACGTTTTGAAATTCTTTTATACTAAGCGCATGCATTCAAACTACCACCCACAGGATTTGAATTTTTCGCAATCTAAATCCTTGAAAGAAAAGTTGTTTGAAAATTTTTCTTTTCACTCTTAGAAAGAAAAGATGCTTTCATCTGCAAAATCAAGAGATCAACAAATACCCGTCTTAGACTTCGGGCTCAATGGTGAATCAAGTCCTGAAAACGATTCATTGTCGTATTCTTTTTCAATTTTTTCAGACATTTCCATAAGTCGTTCACACGAAAACTTGAATATAGACCCAGTTCTGCCGGGTGAGAGAACTGCTTCTAAAAGAGCCAAAAAATTCGAGTTAAACCGTGTGACCAGAATCGCTATTGAGCGTGCTCTTAGCTCTTTTGATACAAAACATGCCATTGAAGAACTTTATTCGGTTTCTATTGATCCAAAAGAGGTGTCTTCATTTTCTCTAATGATTCTTAGGATGATAAAAAATGATTTTTTGATTAAAAAAATAGGATTTTTTATCTTCAAATTAATGTCCAAAGGTTTCATTACATACTCGTTTTTGGTCAGAGTATTTGAGGCAGTCTTTGTCGAAATACGGCATCAAATGGACCATAATTTGGCGATTAGTGAGATTTTGTCTTGTTTTTTTAGCGAAAGCGAGCCAATATCGGTCGAGTTTATGCGCCCAGTGCTTTTAAAGGGGGTGATGAAATCCCAGAGATCGGTGATTATGTTTCACACATTGAATTTGGCTGCAAAAAAAATTGGCTACAACAAGGTTCGACTTATTTTTTCAATGTCCAATTTAAAAATAGAGGATTTTATTTTCAAAACCTATTACCAAGGTGGTTTGAAGAAGTTTCTTGCAACCAACAGCATTGGCTGGATTGTTTATGACCAGAGGCTTAGAATGTTCACTAGATTCGAACAGCGGATTAAAAAGACCCTTTTAAGTCTTATAAATACGACTCGTGCTAAAAACAAGTGTAATTTGTATTCGTATCTGAAGGACGAATTCATAGCTATTGAGCTTAATTCCAATATTTTTTTCAGATCACTGCTTTATTTCTGCATTAAAGAGTCTATACAGGAAGATGTATTTTTGAAGAATTTTTTCAGTAATGTCGAATCTATGATTTTGGAGGCTATGATGGACCGTCCACATTTTAAATATGAGCCTCTTTTTGTGCTGACCCATTTTGAAAGTATTTTTGAGGAAAATAAAAGTGTTATTTTAAATTTTTATTTTTGGCTTTTAATCAATTTAATTTTAGGACTGCTGGAAAACATTTTCTGGAATCTGGTTATCAAAAATCTAGTTTCCGAATCGGTTTTGGCAAAGTATAAAAGGTTTATTGGTTTCGAAAAAAATCCAGCTTCAATTCAGAATCTTCGTGCTTTTCAAAGATCAAAAAATGAAATCTATTCATAAATTTTATGATTTCTGTTAATAAATTTTTTTAAATTCAAGATATTTTTCTAATAATATTAGTTATTTTTTAGATCTCAAATTTTTTTTTAAATTGAAAAAAATCACCTTCGATTACAATTAAAGTTTTCTGTTCTCCCCGAAATTAAAAATTAAAAATATCGTTGAAAATTATTATTTTCAATCAAATTGAATAAAAATTTACAAATTTCAAAAAAAATTCTAATTAGAATTGATCATAGAGAAAAAATAAATAAATCTCAAATATTGATATTTTAATTGATCATTTATATTTCCTGTGTTAATTACAATTGAATTTATTGAAACATATTTTAGAAGTAGTAGTAGGAGTGATATCTGCAGTAAAGATATTTCTGTTTAAACTAATGCTCAAAAGCCTTATTAGCTGTAAGCTTTGGATTCCAAAGACTTCATTGTAAATGACTGGTTTATTGCTATTATTTGTTTGCGCATTAAAAGCTAGACAGATTAACTGTTCCATAATTTTTACGAAGCGATTTGTTAAGAAATTATATCTCAATGAGCCTCTGCGATTTATTTCTCGAACCAGTCTATTGTAATGTGATCTTCTTAGGTTTTTTACACTTCAAGCGAAATTGAGGGTCTAGTCCATTAGATGAACAGGTGTTCACGAAATAGGTGAACAAAAGTTGTTCACCTACATTTAAAAATGTTCATCTATCTTTATAATTTGCCAAAAAGTCAATTTTTTACTGTTCCTCATAAAATTTATATTTAAAAAAAAAAAAAAAAAATTAGATACAAATTTGATAGAATGATACAGCAAATTTAAATGTAAATATAAATATTCTTTTTTTGAAATCAAAAATTTTTTTTTTAAATTTTTTGAAAATTTAATAGAAAAAAAGGAATAAAGTTTTTAAATCTTAAGAATATGAATTACGCTAATTTGAAGGTGAGCGTGGTATAAAAAGCCATAAAACTCGGAGTCATAAGTAAAAGTTTTTAATTGAACAAGACACAAGACATAAAATTCTTTATTCGAAAACTCAAATAAATTTTTTTTAAATTATACTTATTTTTCAAATGTTCACCTATTTTCAATATTTTTCACCTAAATTTTTTAACTAAAATTTTTTGAATTTTCATGTTCACCTATCAGGGTAAACATGAAAATTTATTATCAATTTATTATTTATTATTTATTATTAATTAATTTATTATAATAGGTGAACAATGTGTCCACTTATACCGTGAACACTTGTTCACCTAACGGACTAGACCCGAAATTGATACCATTTGTTAACGATTCTTTTTCAAAACCCTTAAAAATTTTGTATATTTGAATTAAGTCTCCCCTTAAGCGACGATTTTCAAGACTCATTAGATTTCAATCTGTCTCCATAAGATTTAGTTCTAGTAGAATCAATCAGTTTTGACGCTTTTCTTATTACTTTTTCAAACATTTTAATGTCTGTTTTTAAATACGTGGTTCAGATTCCTACTACATACTCCAGATGGGGTCTCTCAAGTGATGTATAGAGTAGTCTTAATGATTCTCGACTAAAATTAAGTCGATATAATACTTTTTGGAAAATTATATTGACAAAAAAAATTCATTTTGAGTTTCAGCTTATGATTAATATTTGTTTGGAAAAGATCCGTCGCTTTTTCACATAGCTTTAGAAGAATTTTTTAACAAAGTTTCAAGACACGAATTCAATTCAAATTTTAATTTTACAAAAAAAATAAATTTTCACATTAAAATGATTTATTAATACAAGTTTTAAATTCCCAAAAAAAATTTTAACCTAAAATTAGTTTATTAATTTGAATTTTAACATTTACATTTAGATTATTCATTTTAATTTTCTACAAAATATCTAATTTACAAAAATAATGGTAATACCACATGTAAAATTTACCCAAAAAAAAACTCAAAATTTAACTAATTACCTAATTCTGTATAATAATTTTCGTTGAGCTCTGTGTTGTATCTCTCCACGCCTGATCATTGTTTGAATTACTTTGTAGACACCTTTTTCCGAATAGCGCTGTTTAACCATGTCTTGGACAATGGCGTGCTCACTAACCTGGGATCCAACAACAAAGCGTCTTCTAATCTGCTTTTCAATTCTCTGCAATTGCTCCTGATCTTCTTGAGAAGTAAATCCTTCAGCACCGTTCAAGTTTCCTGACATTGCTGCCGACATTGTGGACACATTAAACAATCTCAGTGCTTCATTCACATCCTGATCGTTGGCAAACGGTGATAAACGCATTTTAGCCAATGATTCCGATATACGCACTACCGCTTCTAGCTGTCTCACTGTAATCGGAATGCTGACGCGTTTTCCCGTGTCTCTTTCATGAGCCAAAGTGCCTGATCTCATCAACACATACTGGCTCTTGAGCTTTTCAGCTGCTTGTTCGCCAAGTCTCGGGCCGCATTTAGCTCGACAAAATTGAATAAATTTTCTCAAAACTTCTAAACTAATCTCTCCATTTGCTTGATTTTGATTACTTCCAGCATTATGTGTCGCATTCATGTGCACATTCATTACATGTCTGGCTAAAGTCTTTAAAAAATAAAAAATAAATATTAAAATTTTTTCAATTGGGAAAAACATTATTTTAATTAAAGAAAAAAAATACCGAGTCTCTAGCCTCGTTGTGTTCATCTTTTACAATGAAAATCATATCAAAACGTGACAAAATGGTGGGCATAAAGTCAATGTTATCATCTCCTTTCATGTCATCCCACCTGCCGAATATACTGTTTGCTGCAGCTAGCACTGAGCATCTGGAATTCAGTGTGGTGGTAATTCCGGCCTTGGCAATTGAAATAGTCTGCTGTTCCATAGCTTCATGAATGGCAACGCGATCTTCTTCTCTCATCTTGTCGAATTCATCAATGCAAACTACTCCACCATCAGCCAAAACCATGGCACCACCTTCAATCATAAAATTTCTGCTGGTCGGGTCTCGGATCACTGATGCAGTTAGACCCGCTGCAGAACTTCCTTTACCTGAAGTGTACACACCGATTGGAGCCACTCTCTCTACAAATTTTAGCACTTGAGATTTGGCGGTACCAGGATCGCCAAGCAACAAAATATTTATGTCACCTCTACGTGTCAAACCATCCGGCAATCTTTTCCTAGATCCGCCAAATAGCAAACAAGCTATAGCTTTTTTAATGTCATGAAAGCCGTAAATAGATGGCGCTATGCTCTTACAAATTGTTTCATAGATATCACCCTGTTTAGCCATTCTTCTGAATTCTTCCTCTTCTTCAATACGGCTGGTCAAAAAACTGCTCGAACCAATGTTTGCTTGAGTGGCATTTGTGGTGCTTGACCCATCCGAATCTATCTGTATTCCCACTACTCTGAGATAAGGTTGCCTAATTCCGATATTCAATTTTTCCTTTAGGCCAGTCTTAGAAGCACTTGCCTTTTTGATTGAGTAAATACCAGTCACAGTGACCCGATTACCAGGCACAATTTTATCACACAAATACCGATCTACATACAACTGCATATGTCTTGGCATTTCACCATTGGGGACATTTTCCGGTGTCTCTTGAAGCTTTAGAATTTGTGAGTCAACACATTTACAAGAATCAGGCAGCACAAAAAAAGGATCCAGCGGGCATTTAAGTCTACCACTTTGGTCTGCATTGCATTTTCTGGGCAAAGCGTAGCCTTCTAGGCCCGGTTTTACAGGTATATTTGGAACTGTGGAACGGCAACTTCTACATTGAATAGTTAAATTGGTTGCTTTGGAGCGAATGTTGGATGCAGCGACCACAATTCCGCTTACTTTAAAAAGTTTGGCCACTTGATCAGCAGTGAGTTGTCTAATAAACATTGGATTAGCTTCAGAACGGAGCATTACTTGAATATTTTTGACCTGTTCCTCTCCATCGGGACGCGGCCGAGTAATTTCATCAACAATTTCTTTGGCTGCGTCCTCGAATAGCGGCAACACTTCAGTAGGTTGTTTTTTGAGCAATTCGCCAAGTTCTTCATCATAAGAGTTCAAGTCTTTGAGATCAACCTCAAGCCAGTAGCGAGCCGAGTTGTAGTTATTTCTCAGCGAGTCTCTGTAAATGTAGTTGAAATTGCCGGTGTGAAAAACGCGTAGAAAATCCTTGAGCTTTTTTTTAATGTTCATAAAGTTTATTTTGCTCGAGTCGTTTCCGCCATTTATTTCATCCGTGGAAAAAGTGTCCACGAAGAACAGGCCCATGTCGTCGAATCCAGACATTTTTAATAAGCTTTGAAAATTTAATTTTTTTTCTTTTTAGTAGAGAGTTTTTTTTTCTAAAATGTTTTACTTGGATCTCTAAGATTGATTTTTAAATCAAGTTGAATGATTTGAAAAATTGTTGTTTTACAATGCTTTAATAAATTGAATAAAATTTAGTCTTAAATTTTTTTTTTAAATCAATTTAACTATTTTAAATTAAATATTCTTAATTATTTGAATTTCATTTTCAAAAATTTTAATTGTATTCTTGAAGAATTCTTTTTAAATTTATGTCCAGCATTTTCGATTTAAAAACTTTTCAGTGTGTTGTTAGTCTATTTTGATTTTTAGATTTTACATTTAATTCAAATTTTTTTGAAGAAGCAAGGTATTGTGAAATTCAAATACAAATTAGACAAAAATTCTTCCTTTTTTATTGAAATAAAATTAAAGTTGATAAAAAATATTTAAAAAAATATTGCCACATAGTGCAACATACATTGCATCTTTTTTAACTAAAATAATTTTTCTGATGTTAAAAAAGACAAAATAATAAGACATCAATTATTTTTAAATTGATTATTGATTCGATTTACTAAAAAATAAGATAAAGATTTTATTTATTTAAATATAACAAGAAAAATCAGAAAAAAAAATTACAATTAAATGCCTATTTAAAAATTGTATAATCGTTAAGTTTATTAATTTAACTCCAAGGACTTATACCATAGGGAAAGAGTTTGTAGAAATATATTGGAGTAATAGACATAATTAAATATAAAGCTATCTTTAGCAGATCATTTAATAAATAAAAAATAAAATAAAAATTAAAGTTAAAATTAAATTTAGGTTTAATTCTATAATTTTACTCTATAAAATACCTATTTTGTTTGCAAAATACCTATTTTGCAAACAAAATATTTGTATTTTTGTGAACAAAATTTTATTTCTGGTAAAAAAGATGTAAAAAAGTATGTTGCACTATTTCGCAATATTTTTTATTAACTTTAATTTTATTTCAATAAAAAAGAAAAATTTATGACTTTTATTTTAAATTCACAATGCCAGAAGAAGTGGGTCTTTTATTTTGTATTTCAAGTTATTATAAATATTAAAATAAAACAATATTATGAAAAAATGAAACCATACCTAAAGGGATCTTTGGGTCATAAAGATCTTAACATGAAGATTTCTTAAAGTGCTACTTTAAGCTTTTAAATCATTATTAATGTAATTTGATGAAAATTGAAAAAAAATATATATAAATCTACAAATCTGGATGAATCGAATTATTTCTCGAATTACTTTAAGTTGGATCCATCTTATCTGAAGGTTACTTCAGTGTTAAAAAAATAGTTATTTTAAATAAAATAAAATTTATCTTCCTTTACTACATAAAAAAATCCAATTATTTAACCGGATAGTGTTATTCTCTTCATTTTGTTTTAAATTAAATTTGAATTGACTTTTTCTATGTCAACGTGTTCTGTTATTATTATTTTACCAAAAAATAAAAATAAGAATCTAAAAAATAAAAAAAAATTTCCATGGTGAATATTAAGTTTAATGGATTTTTACGTGAATGCGAAATTTAAAAAAGTAAGTCAAAAATTAAAAGGTTCGTGGTAAAATAAATCCAAAAAAAAATTTTGATTTAATATTGGGCTAGAGAAAAAGTAACAATTAAAAAATGTGTATTATTATAATTTTGGGTAAGACTTTAGACTGTCTTTAAAATCATGCATTGCCAAATATAAAAGCATTAAATGAGAATATGGAGAATAAAAAAATGAAGTTATTTGAAATCATTATTTTAAGTTTTTGCTTATCAAAATATTTTTGTCAAACAAACCCAATAATTACAGAATGGACCAAGTCGACCGGCTCAGGATATGGTGGTTTCAATAATAATGTTTACAAAATAGAGTATTCTTCTAACTATGTTTTGGTTAGCACAAATAGCATACCAAGTTTTTCAATCGTTCCATGGGTCAATAGTCCTAATAAAGCTAAAGGAATGGAAAATACATTTAAATTTCCTCTAAAACCAAGTTACAATGCTGGTACTCTAATATAAATTCCCATAGGACACATTGGCTTATGGATAAATGGAGAAACCGTATTTTATGCAGATGATGGAATGACTTACAACAATTTGGGAGTATGGAAAAGAAATGCTTACATTTGGGAAGGGATCTCTTTTGATTCATGTTAAGGACATCCAGACGGCTACCATCAGCATATCAGCTCAGGTGTTTGTACAATACTAGCTCGTCACATCATTCTCCATTGATTGGCTTTGCTTTTGTTTCCAATTTACGGTCCCTATGGCCATTCATCTGCTAATGATTCAAGCTCATCAATCAAAAGAATAGAGACTAGCTACAAACTAAGAACTATTTCAGATAGAAATAGCCTCCCTAATGGAACAGTTCTTGATTCAACTTATTATGGACCATCAATCGCTTCTTATAATTTATCTAATTTTATACAACAGAATGAATATCAGGCTGGTTATGGTGATTTAGATGAATAAAATTGAAGATATTGCAAAACGCCTGAATATCCCGATGGCATTTAGGCTTACTTTATTTCAACTGCTTCGTCTTTAACTCCTATTTATCCTTTTGTTGTTGGTCCTTACTACAGAGGGAATATTTTACCTGGTAACACCGGACCCAATTCGTGAAAATTATCAGCCACTGATGCCACTATTTACTATGAATACTCAGATTCATCTACTTCAAAAGCGATCCATCTAAATAGCAATTGAATTTTTAATTTTTATCTAGATTTACCATTTTACAGTGAGAAAGGCCTATTTAATGACCAGATTTGAATTAGAATTTATGACTAAATTGAATTAAATCAATTTATTTATCTGATTCAAATATTTTTTTATTTTTAAAAATTATGAAGAAAATTTATTAAAAAATAAATTTTTGACAATAAAATTAAATATTCTCTTTATAAATTTCAAAGAAAGCTATTAGGAGTCAAAAAAATCATTAAATCATAAATAAGAAAAAAATTTAATAATTTATTAACTTTTAAATCTAAATTTAAGTTTGGATAACTAAATAAATTAAAGAATAAATAACAAAAAAGAAGGAAACAAGATTTTTAAATTTTTAAACAAAAAATCAACGAAACAAAGCAGTAGGCCATGCTGGATGAGAAGCACCATCCATTTCACTTGCCAATTGATTGTCCGTAGCAATTTGATGATTTAGACCACCAATTTCAGCTTTACAATCAGGACATTTTGTTTTTTCCATTGCACCACCGCATTCACCAATACAATAAACATGACCATTTGGACACTTGTACCAGTGTCCGGGCGATAGACCAATTGCTTGTACAATCATAGATTTTTCTTCTTTACTCAGCTCAGTTTTAAGCAACGGCGCCAATTCATTAAAACAATTTTTGACTTCATCTCTTACTTTATCAAATCTTATCACATTTTTTACGAGCAAATCTTCTAATCTCGATAAAATAGTCAATCCTTTTTGTGGTGAGTTTGGAGTTTTAAGAGCCAGATTAGTCATGCGCTCAAACTCCACAATATTGGCAACTCGATTCAACTCGGTGCTTATATCTCTTAACTTTTGTCCTTCTTTCAACATCAAAAGCTCATTTCCTTTTGTTTTCAATGAATCAAAAATTTTTTCAATTTCAAATTTGAAATGTTCGCTTTGGTCTGAGTATTCATTGAATCCGTTTTCCTGGACACTTTTTTGAATTTTTTTTATTCTCAAATAAATATTCCAAGTGTTTTGGATTGCAGCAAGAGAATTAAATGACAAATCTTGTCTCAGCACTCTGTTGATATTCTCAATTACAAAAATGTCCATAAATTTATTCTGTTTTGTTAATGAATACTCGTCTAGGTGTTTCCTTAATTCTTGGAAGATTTTTTTATTTTCGATTTTGTCTCCAAAATGTTTTAATTTTATTTCATTTATTGCTTTCAGTTGAGTTTTTATCTCATTTGCATAACGCTTACTTTTTCTTATCGGAGTTTTACACTTTGGACACTGGGGCAGCTGAATTGAATTGGAAGAGGAGTTGTTGTTCTCATCTGAATATCTGGAATTAATCCAATGGTCCATTCCGGATACTTCAACTACATGTGAACACTCTTCCAAATAAACAAATCGTACATTTGGTTCGTCTTCATTGCCGAAAAATATTTCACCAACTTGATTTTGGTGACAAATGCGGCACAAAGGTGGACATTTTTCACCACAAAGACCAATGCAATTATGTTTGCATTTTAGTTTTTTATCACATGGCTCATTGCATGGCTTTCGATCGCAGAGTTCATTACACAATTTTGTACACTTGGAATGTTGACATGATATTCGGCATTCTTCTTTACAATCAGCGCATGGTTCAGAGCATAGTTGCTTGCATTTTGAATGATAACATTCGTTTTCACATATTTCCTTACAAGGTTCGCATTGTTTAGAGCAAGGCACTGAGCATTTGTGACCACAGAAAAGCATTCGGTCACATTTTTGCACACAACTTTGATGCAAGAGCCCTCCTAGGCAAGAACCACATGTACCATTGCATCTATGACCACAATCAAGCATTTCATCACATGGTACTGCACATTTAGTTAAATAGGTCCATTTGGGATCTGAGCAATTAACAACTACAGTTGATTTGTGAACACATGGTGAGGGCACATTTATTTTGGTAATACATTTACCACAATCAAGAATTTTACATTTTTTTATGCATTTATGTCCACATGAAAGTATTTTCTCACAAATGAATGTACAATATTTTCTAATAGGCTCAGTGTCACAATTTATTTTGATCATATGGCCACACTCAACTATTTCTTTATTTACCAAAACAGAACACTTATTACATTTGTGTTCAGTACTGCAAATTTGTTTGCACAAATGGCCACATCTTTCCATTTTTTTATCACAATATTTTTTACACTCATAAATTGTGTGATCTTGGTCAAAGTTTCCATGACATTTGAGTGCACACACATGTCCACACTTGAGTCTAAAATTACATGGAAATAAACATCCACCATCGGGTCTTTTGTCAAAGTCATTTGGTTCAATAACTTCCAAGTCATTTTGAGGATGAGAACCACAAGTTAAACTTAACGAACGACCAAAGTGATTATTTGATTTAACATTTTCGACTATAGATTTCCAAATATCTTTTTTTTCTGATTCTGTTATGAATTCAAAATTTCCAATGACAAATAAACCATGTCTAGCTCTGGACAAAGCCACACAAACTCTATTTTTAATATTTAAAAATCCAATTTTGCCATTCAAATTTGAACGCACAAGAGATAGTAAAATAATGTCATTTTCTTCTCCTTGGTAATTGTCCACAGTACTTACTTTGATCAATTTAAGTCCCAAATTACGCAGTTTCTTTTTTATTTCACTAAATTGACCCAAGTACATTGTTAAAACAGTTATTTTGGACTGATCATATCCTTGTTTAGTCAAATAAAAGCTTAGCTTGGCCAAATATTCAGCTTCAAAGATGTTCGACTTTGTCGTACTGTCCGCAGTGAGTCTTTCTAGTTGATCATGGTCAATGAAATAGATGCTTTTCTTTAGTCCTCTAATAGCGGGATGTGAATTTACTGAAGGATCATTATTTATTGTTTCCTCATAAAAGTGTTTCATCAGAACACTAATCTCTGGCCTCATCCTGTGTTGATTATTAAGCATGACTCGTTTGGTGTCATTGTTTATTAGTCTTTCGAACAAAGACACATCCAAGTGGTACTGAGTTGCCAATGTGTACACAGCTGGATTTGGTCTTAGTTGCACGTGATCACCAATGAGGATCAAATGTTCACAATGCTTGGACAAAGCGCTCACTATATGAGCTTCAAACACTTCTGCTGCTTCTTCGACAATGACAATACGAGGTCCAATGTCTTTCAGAACCGAGTGGTACCGTGACGAACCGGTAGTTGTCATTGCAATTATGTAAGCATCTTGCATTATTGATCTATCTTCTTGCAAACGCAATTCTTGCATTTGGTTTATTTCATTATTGAACTGATTGCTTAATTTTTTTATTTCTTCCTCTTGTTCATTTTTATATTTATTAACCCAGTGGAAATAAAGCAAGTATCTTTGAGTGTAATCAAGTCGCCAAATATTGGCACAATTTTCAATCAGATTCAAGTCACTGTTTGAATATTTATTGGAAGTTTTTGTGAAAATTTTATTCAAAGTTTTTTCTAATTTTACGAGATCGGCGTCTTTTGCTTTTTTTCCACTCTGTATATACCACTCATCATTTCTGTCAGGATCCAAATTTTTTTTTAAATCTTTAATTCTTTTGTTCAATTCTGAAATTTCAATTAGATCATTGATTACAATTCTTGAGTTTTGTGTGTTTGATGTCACTTTCAAAAAAGAGTCATCCAACATTCGATCATTAAATTCATTATCTTGTATTTCTTCCTCGCCAGTCTCAATCTGATTAAGTCCTCCAAAATCTTCATTATTAACAATTGACTCATCTTCATAGTTATTCTCTGTGCTAAAATCAGACACCAATTGTTCATCTTGTATTTTAAGATCTTCAAATTTTTCAACAAAGTCTTCTTGATCAAAGCTCAGCAAGCCAAGCCATTCAATTAGAATATAAGTTTTGTCTATTTCTGAAAATATTTTATTACAATAATTATGGAATTGCTCCAAGTGTAAAGGGCTGATTAAATCTGCCAGTTTTTTGAATGAAAGTATCGCATTGCAGTTATAAATTAAATCTAATTTTTTTGAGCAATAATTAATGTTTCTTTGAATTTCAGAAATTTCGTAATATTGATTCTTAAGACTTTGGTGAATGACTTTATCTTCTTGATTCCAATTTCTTTCTTTTTTCTTAATATTTTTGAGTAAAAAAGGCTCCAAATTTTCGGATTTACACCGACCACCAACACGAACAACGCCACTATCTAATTTGCATTCATTTATGCAATACTCCAAAAATTGATCCAATGCATGGTTCGTATAGCAAATCATTAGAATTGGCTTGTGCCTTTCATTCGGCTTGTTCCACCATGAGTGTTTGTTATCCCGCAGAAATTTGACAAGCTTAACGCCTAAAAAGGTTTTTCCAGTACCAGGTGGTCTTCAAAAAAAATATTTATTATTCAATAGCTTAAATTGATATTTAAATTTTAAGTATTTATTTTTTTTAAATTGAAAAAATATAAGACAATTAATTAGGCGATGTTTTTTGAAATTGCAATACTAAACAAATAAATGCTACTAGTCAATGCATGCAATATCAATATTTAATCTTTATGCTTTAGGAAAAATTGCAATCTCGATTTACATTGACACAAAAATTGTCTTAAAATTTAATTTAAAATTAAGACTTTTTGTATTCTATCCTGAAAGAATTTAGCGAGCTAAACACCTAAAAAAAAGGTTTTTCAGTTCCAGATAATTTTTTTTCCCAAAAATAAACAATTTCAATTATCACAGAAGATTAATGATCTTAAGTTTTCAGGCATTAATAGGAAATTATCTTTTTTACGTAACAAAAATTTATATTTGAGATCAAGCAAAAACCAAATCAAATCATCACAATAAATAAAATTTTAAATAATTTCATTTTTAACACAATTGATTTCGATATTTTTAAAAATCTGAAAAATTATTCTTAAACACTGAATATATATAAAGTGATAGACATGAAAGATGTCTTTAAAAATTCAATATCAATCATTAAATTTAAATAACAAACAAAAATTGCGAATTTAGAAAGCAATGAAATTAAACATCTCAATTTTAACTTGATTTAAAACTTTGATAATTTTTAATAATTTAAAATGATATTCAAACCTTAAAATAAACTCCTGATAATTAAAAGTTTATTAGCTTGAAAAGTTTACCCTTGTATGAGAGCCAACTTGTTTGTCAAGGCTAATTGTATAGCTTCATATTGAGATTGATCTAGACACATTTGTTCAGCTGATGGCCAACTAGCAGGATTTGATATATAACAATTAGCTGGATTGTTGCGGGGAACATTTATACTCATTTGAATTTTTTTCTTTCTATCAACAAGTACTGTGAAATCAACACAAGCTTCTTTTAAATATTTTGGTAAAGGCATCATTGCATTCTGGCAATAAACTAAATTTTCTTTGAAAGGAAAACTTTCCTCGCCTTCTCTTTTAAAAGTTTTCAATGCCTTTAAAACATGCTTGTAGGACTCAAAAAACGCCGAAGTTTCCAGCATTATATAAGATTTGCCAAACTCTGGATAACTAATGATTTCGCCCGCTTCAAAATCAAATTTTACATTAAAGCAGCCTTTTTTTCTTAGCTCGTTCTCATCTCTTTCACAAACAATGCCAATCAAACACTCATTGAGAAAATAGTCTGAACTAAAACAAATCAGTGAACCATAAATCAAGCGTTTTGATGTCTCCCAATTGATTGACTTGATCTTTTCATTATCTAACTGCATCACATAAACAATTCCTTGTCCACTTGTTGTCACATTTATACAAGACACATCAAAATATGTGTTCAAATATTGGATTTTTTTTATCTTAGTTATAATCTGTTTGGTAAGTTCGGCACCTTTTTTGTGCTTTTGGACAATTTCTTTGAATTCAGATAAGCCTTTGCGAAGAGGTCTCATAAAATCTTCCCTCAACAGTCTAAACTGAACATCCAAATAATGATGTACATCTTTGTAGCTTCCATTGGTGATGTTTCTTCTCAAAAATGTTTCTTGATTGTTCAAAATGTCATCCAAAGATGGAACTATGCTCATTGTTGTAAAGTCTTCGTCAGGTTCCTCATCTTCGTTCTCAATGTTTTTAAATGTTTTGTTTTTTCTTTTTAATAAATTATCTAAAATTTCTGTTTCCACTTTTTGAATATTGTCAAACAGTGATTTTAGTTCCTCATTTGGTATTCTATTCAAGACCAGCAATTCGAGTCGATCTTTCATTGGGCCTATTGAATGAAGATTGTTTTCATTTATATTCAAAATTTCAATTAATAATTTCAGGGCCAGTCTTATCAAATTGATGTTGTAGCCAGAATGAGTTCTTTCGTAGACAGAATTGTACAATAATGTCTTGAAAAAATTTGAATCTGCTATTTTAATAGATAGCTCTCTTAATTTAGTAGGCATAGAATTGCATTCGAATGACTTTACAAAAGAAAAAGTCAAATCATGAATAAGCTTTTCTCCCATTCGATCTGCATTTAGATAATGCTCAAGACCAAACTTGGCATCAAATAGACCAAGAACTATTTGCTCAGGCTCTTTGACCTTTAGACCTTCTACTGCTCTTAAGCTCAGTCGAAATGGACCGCTTCGTTCACTAAGTCTTGGTAATTGACTTTTGTTATCGGAAAAATTTTGACGATATATTTTAGCATGTTTTGAAGTCATCTCTAAATATTTTAAAATTTAGAGCTTTTTTTAAAAAAAAAATTCTAGCTAAAGGAATTCTATTTTAATTTAAGATTCAAAAATTATGAAGGGAGTGTTTTTATATCATGTGCTATTTTTGAGATAAAATTTATTTTTTAGCGCTTAGTTAAAAGCATATTTATAATTTTAAAATAAAGTCAAATAGATGATAACAAAATAAAATAGCATCATGAATTTCAATTTTAGTCTTTTGTTAAATCTATTCGGCGAATTTTGTAAGTCAAAACTAATAGATAAGCCGATGTTCATTATTTTTATTAAAAAATTAAAATTCCATTAGAATAATTTTTGTTTTTTTTTGAGTTTTGAATTTTTTAATACTTTGAACCAGTGTTGGATACGGTCAAGACAAACCGGTCATATACACTGACGGTTCTTTCCGGTTTTTTTTCCCGGGATGATATATATTACATTATATTTAAATTATAGCAATAAACTTTTAAATAACTATCCTTGTTATTCTTCCAGTAACAAGTTATCAACATCTACAGCAAATTACTAGTCTAGTTTACCTATATCGTCTAATTAATTTGTTTAGAATAATTTTTATGTTTAAAAAAAAATTTTTTAGTTTGAATTTGATTCAAAAATTCTTGCCGAACTTTGACAAAGATTATTTCATTAATGAGCAATTTTAAACTTTTTGCTGAATGAAAAAATGAGTTTAGCAGTCAATTTAATAATTCAAACCTTTTTCAATAAATTGTTTAAAATTACTGAAATTTTGTGTCATGATTTAGCAAGCTTTTTATCAAAAAATTCTTTAAATATTAACATTACGTCCATATTTATAGAAGGTTTCTTCAAAATTGACAAATAATACGATAAGGTCTATAAATCGAGCTTCAATTAAATTAAATTGATTTTATGACATAATTTTGATTTTATTTTAATTAAAAAAATCGAAGATTTGTTTTCCGAAATTTTATTATTTTATTTGGCTTCTAATTTTGAATATCAAATAACAACTAAATAAATACACATTTTATTTTGTTTTAATAAAGTAATTTAATTAAATCTTTATCTTTAATTTGCGATAATGTCAAAGTTAAAAATTTGCGGAAATTTTACTATTTCAGAAAATACTGATAAGATAAAAACGAGAATCAGAGCTTAAAAAGCCAGCAAAAACACTTCGCAACAAAAAAATGATTCTAAAAAAAAAAAAAATCTCTCCATTCAGCTTTTTCAATCAAAAGAAAAATTTCCATAATCTAAAATTAAACGATATCGAACGCCTGCTTAAAACAGATTTTAAAAATGGCCTTAGCTCAGAAACAGCTTCACAGCAGCTTAACAAAACTGGTCTAAACAAAATTCCGATCTCATACTCTACACTTTATCTGGCTATATTCCGCAGCTTGTTCAGCGGGTTTGCGGCATTATTATGGATTTCTGTAATACTCAGTATTCTAGTATTCAAACCATTGTCTGACCCGTCCAATCCAGCATACCTGGTCATAGCCATCTTGATAATCATAATCATATTTTTTCAGTCTTTTTTTATCAGTTTTCAAGATTGGTCATCTTACAATACCATGAAAAGCATTCAAAATTTATCGGAAAATATTGCAACTGTAATCCGGGACGGAAAAGTACAAAAAATCCCATCAGTCGAATTGGTAATGGGCGACATAGTTCTCTTGAACAGTAATACCAAAGTTCCAGCTGACATTCGTCTAATAGAGGTATCATCACTGCGCATGGACAAAAGTTTGCTTACCGGTGAGAGCGAACAGATAGATGCCACTGCGGAAAAATGCAAAAATTTTGATAGAAAAGTTGAATACTATGAGGCTAATAACATGGCCTTTATGAGCTGTATAATCACTTATGGCAGTGCCAAAGGTGTAGTGGTCGGAGTAGGAGGTGAGACGCTCATTAGCCGAATATCATATCTCACCGATTTGAAATTAACTCAGAAAAAAACCCTCCTTCAGCGTGAAATGAACCGGTTTTCCATAACCCTTATCATTTTCTATTCAATAGCTGTTCTAATTTACATTCTGGTATGGTTATTTTGGCTCAGATCTTTTTATGATTCTTCCATTAGAAATTTTTTGATGGATGTTTTTGAGATAATAATTAGCGGAGTGCCATTTGGTCTGCCAGTAACCATAAGCTTGGCGCTTATAATTGACTCCAAAAAACTAAAAAAATTCAACATACTTGTCAAAAATATAAATTCAATTGAAGCTTTGAGCTCAGTAAATGTAATAGTGTCGGACAAGACTGGTACTTTGACCCAAAACAAAGTAAATGTGGTGTCTGTTCTTCTTGGACTTAAGGAAATTGACATTGGCTCTTGTTATTTTAGTCCAGTGGTTTACCTAGGTGTTGACAAATGTATAATGGAACTTTTAGCCATATGTTATCTTGGCTACAATTTTCTATCCAAAACGGATAGCTCAATTGACCAGGCTTTGTTCAATTTTTCCAACAAAAATCTCAAAATACCCAAATTGGAAAAGTGCTATAAATTATTGGACGAAATAAAATTTTCATCTAAACTTAAGTATCATGCCAAGCTACTCAAACCGATTGATATGGCAACACATGGTCAAATTTTCGCCTTCAAATCTCTCGCAGACCGAGAACTAAACATAATCATAGTCAAAGGAGCACCGGACATTCTTTTCCCAAAATGCAAATGGATCATAGAATCAAACAACAACATTGCACCAATTGATACAAATGCATGGACCCGGCTTAAGTATATGCTCACATCATGGACCAATATGGGCAGACGAGTGATACTTTTGTGCAAAAAAGTAATCAATATTCGCGAACAAGACCATTTAAATCACCTGGGCATGGAAAATTTTGTCAAAAAATGCAGTGATCTGTGCATCGTGGGCCTAGTTGGTCTGATTGATCCTCCAAGGGAAAATTTGGGTGATATAGTTCACAAATTGCGCAATGCTGGTATAAGAATAATCATGTGCACTGGTGACTATTCTCTTACTGCCGCATCTATAGCTAGCCAAATAGGAATTTTATCCAACATGCCTTATGATACCCTGATGAAACTTCGTTCAAGCAAAAAATATAATCTAAATCAAAACAAAAAGTTCTCTGGCTCTATTGTCCTCAGCGGAAGAGACATTGATCTGTTGACCAAAGATGAGTGGGATTTGATATGCAACAAATACGAGGAGATTATTTTGGCAAGATCTTCACCAGACCACAAATTAAGATGCATAAAAGAATTTCAGTTAAATGGATTTATTGTTGGCATGACCGGGGATGGAGTGAACGATGCGCCTGCCTTAAAAAATGCTGACATTGGCATAGCTGTTGGCTCTGGTTCAGAGGCGGCTCTACAAGCTGCTGATATAATTTTATTAGACAACAGTTTTTCATATATAGTGACATCCATTGAAAACGGAAGACTTTTATACCAAAATATAAGAAAAATTTTGCTCTATTTGTTGCCGTCTTGTGTTTTTTGCCAAATAGTTTCGACTCTATTGAACACATTGGTTGGCCTACCCATGATATTGTCCTCCTACCAAATGATTATTATTTGCATATTGACCGATATCTTGCCATCAATAGCACTTATATTTGAGAAACCAGAGGAAGATTTGCTTAAAAAGGCGCCGCGTAAAAAAAGTGACTTTCTAGTAGATAAGCGCTTGATGCTCCAGGCTTTTGTATTTCTAGGACCAATTATGTCTTTTTGTTCCAGTATGAATTTTTTTGTCTATTTTAATTCATGTTGCGGGTTAAGGTTTAAAGACTTGGTGTTTCTGTTCGACAAATGGACACCAATTGATGGAATTAGCGAAGCTAAATTTGATAATTGTTTAAGTGGTGCACAGACTGCTGCATTTGTATCCATGCTCATAATGCAGTCGATTGGAAATATTTTGGCTACCAGGACTCGGTATCTTTCTCTTTTCAAAACTTTTCCAACCAAAAGGAAAAATAGAAATTTATTTCTCTTTTTTTCGTCTTTCATGAACATTTTCATCCTCTCAATTTTGGTAAATCTTAAATTTTTAGGCTCAATGATCAATGCCAAACCAATTGGATTTGAATATTATGCTTTTGCGTTCGGTTATTCTATGGTGATTATTTTGGCTGATGAGCTAAGAAAGTTTCTTTTGCGTAAAAATATTCTGCCCAAAAGTGTTGGTTGGTAGTATCATAATTTTTTTAATAAAAATTTTTTGTTATTAATTTTTTTTAGCATTAAAAAATGCATTGAGTTTTTATTTGAGTTTTAGGCAAAAGACTGACTGATGAATGATCAGTCTTTCAAAATTTATTATTTTTCCATTCAAAAAAGTTCAATTAAAAAAAATTAGATTCTACTTCTTTTAATTATGAAACTCAATTTTAAAAATATACCAAAATTTTTGAAAAGTTGAATTGTTAAAATTTTGATCAAAATAAAATTTGTACAAAATAAAAGAACTTTAGTTGATAAATTATTTTTATGATCCTTTTACTTTAAAAATTTAAATATTCCTAAATTATCTAGTCTTAATGAGTTAATTTAGATTTTTATTTCCCATAATAAGTACAAAATAAATTTTTTTCAATTGAATATTCAAAAGATTTTTGTCTAACGATAAGTTAAATAATGCTAAGTCCCAAAAATTTCAAATTTTTAATTAATTGAAATCTAAATATTATTTTTTTAATTTAAATTTTGAAAAATTTTATATTTCTCATTAAAATAAATTCTTTTAAAAATTGTTTAATTTCGGAATTAAATGACATAAAGTTTGATTGAAAAAGCAAAACAACTGATTTGTACAAAATTTAATTATTTTGTTTTTTAAATCACATTCTTTTCAAAAAATATGCATTGAAATATTTTAATAGAATGGTTTTGTTCCTATGTTGTCTTATTTTTAGTATAAATCGTTTCATATTTAAAGATGAGTAAATTTTTTTAGTTCTTTAATTTTTAAAATTAAAAAGATTTCGTTTTTAAATAATTTAAAATAAATTAAAAATATGATTTTATTTTGGATTTTTTAGATTGCTTTTCCAGCTGTTCACTTTTAGTTTTGAAATCCTTCGACTCTTGACTTTGTCACGTGATTTTAACCAGGAAAAAGTTGAGAATAGAATTTGTAGAAATGAAGCGTTATGATAGAAATTTTCTGGTTTTTCTTCAATCACGAGCCCAAGAACCTAGCAAACATTTCCAAATTGAAGAATATTCAAACCAAAAAGAAACCAAATCAGTTAATGATAACCTAAATGAAAAAATTCCAGTTATAGACTCGAATCAGTCTAATCCAAAAATTAATTGTAAAGAAACGGCACAAGCAACAGACAGCAATCTTTATACTGATCTTTACAGAGTGTCAATTGTAAGAACTAACCTAGATCCAGTGAAATTTTTCCATATCAAACTAAAAGCTTTGCTGATGGACCCGAGTGATTCAAATGAGTTAATAATGGATCGGATTTTGTCAGAATTTACTTCATCCGATCTAAGCTCGAAAGCTTTTTGCGGCACTTTGGCAATTGTTTTATGCAAAAAATGTCTAGAAAACAACTCATTTAATACAAGCTTTTTTATCAAAAGAATTTTTTTGCTCAAAAAATATCTAAACTCAAACGAAAAATTCAAGCTAGAAGCACTCTCAGCCATAAGGTATCTAGCTGATAAGGTCAACAAACCAAGCAATTTTTTGATTCATGTATTTACCTTATTGTTTAATCTTGATGTAATAAACTCTGATATTTTTTTAAAGTGGAAAAAAAAAAGCAAAAAATATGAACATAGTTTAAAAAATTTGTCTGATTTTTTCAAATCAATTGAGAATCAATAGTTATATTTTAAACTTTCTTTTTGTTAATTCGTTTTTTTTGCTAAATTAAATTCAAAAATCAAAATTTTTCAAATCACATAATTAATAAAAATTGAATAAATTAATTTATAAAAACATAATTTTTAGTTTTTATTTTCTCAATGGGTCGAAAAAGAAAGGCCGATCCGAACCAGGGCCAAACAAAATGTCAAAAAAGTGACAGTGAATCTGGTTTTTCGAATTTACCACATGAAATATTGTTAAAAATTTTCAAGTACTTGAACTTACAAACTCGGTGCCGGATAGCTAGGTATTTTTCAAATAATTAGCCAGTGATTAAAAATTGTAGTAGTGTTTGTTGGTCATGGTACCAAGCAGTTTATGATGAAACGCTTTGGCACCACATTGAGGTCCATTCGTTCATTAATTTAAAAAAATTGTGGAAGCTTGTGCGTCACAGACAGTTCAATAAAGCAAAATCAATTAGAATTATGGGAAATTTAAATAAAAGTTTTTATTTTACTTTCTAATTTAATTTGATTAATTTTTCAAAATTTAGTTGATCATAAAAATCAAAGCACCTTGAGTTCATCCTTTATGGAAAAACTGTGCTCAACATGCACTTCTTTGGAAACTTTTGAAGTTAAGTATGCAGATATGAGTTCAATTCAAGTAAATGATCTACCTGATTCTATATCTTGTTTAAAATTGATTCGCTGCGAAATACCAATTGGCTGGTTCAAGAATATCAATTTCTCTAATCTGGTGCATGTAGATTTGAGCGATTCAAGCCGAGTATGTACCAGCCATGTAAAAGACTTGTCCACATGCAATCACAACTTAGAAAGCTTAAAACTATCTAGATGCTACCGAATAGATGATAATTTGGTAGATGTCTTGGTGCAAGGTGATTTTAGAAAACTAAAATTTTTAGATTTGGAGGACATACCAAATATTACATCACTAGTTTTGGAAATTTTTATTTCTAAATATGTAGTTATAAATAATGATTTTAAATGCTTAAATGTAAAAAGGTGTCCAAAAGTCAATATTGAGCCATTTAAGGCTTTATTTGAAAGATTTAATATAAATTTAATTTTTTAAACTTTTATAATTTCTTGTATTTAATTTTAAAAATAAATTTATTTTAAAATAATTTAAATCAATTTGAAAATCTTCAAACAATTTCTTCAAATATTAACTGCAAATAAAGGAAATGGTTAATTAATTCATGCATAAAACTCCAATTTCATCGACTCCATGTTAATTTAACAAAATTTAGATCTAGAATTAATGTTTTCATACGACATTAACTTTTGAAAATAAAAATTAAATTAAATTTTACAAAATAGGCTTTCAAAGTGCGGGGTCAAAAATCAACTTACAAAATTTTTTTTATTTTTTAAATTAAATTTTGGTACGATATGGTTTATTTTTTGTGTTTGAATTACAAATGTATCAAATAGTGAAATAACATTGAAAAAATGCGATGTTTCATATGTTTATTTCAGTTTGAAAAAAAATAATTTTAGGTTAAAATTGCAAGCATTTTTTAACTTTTAAATAAAAATTTAACATTTAAATAAAATAAAAGTGAATTTTAATTTAGTTAATATATATTTGTTTTTGAATAAAGCATTTGCTCTGGTATGGTTGACTTGGTATTACCCTTTCGAAAATTCCAAATACCCAAATGCGCTCTCTACTTAAATCTTTTCTTATAAACATTAAATAGAAAAAATTAAAGAATTAAAATTAATTTTGCACACTTCAAGTGTTTGACTTTGAGGAATATAGTTTCGTCAATTTTACCTACTCCGCTCAACTTTAAATTTTTAATGTAATTATTTTTTTTTCTATCTTATTTTTTAATATTATGTATATTAGCTTTTTTCTAAATAGATAAAAAAAAATTTTAATAGGTGAACAAATTTTAGACAAGGTGAACTAATAAGTCTAAAACCTGAGAACAATAATTGGTTCAATACAGGTTAACCATAGGTTACCTTATATATAACAGGTTAACCATAAGTTACCTTACCGACTTGGAAACTGAAAAAAAGTTTGAAAAATTGCACTTTTTCAATTTTATTTCAGCATTTGATACGTTTTGTGATGCAAACTCAAAAAATAAATCATTTGGAAAATTAAAATTTTTAACATTAAAATTTATATTTGAAAACAGCCAAGTAAAATTAAAAAAATTAAAAAATTTCAAACTTTTTAACTGCTTAATTTCAAACAATTGAATAAATTATAAATTTTAAGTTGTTAAATGAATATTTACTAGAAGTATTTTCTGAATTTTAATATTAAGGTTATCTAATATTGATAAATGTTGTCTAATGTTGTTAAAAGGGATTTTATGTCAGTGATTTCTTGCGGGAATAGTTCCCGGGATATGATTTTATTGTTTTCAAAATTTTATAATAATTATTCTTAAAAGTGAGACCAATGGTAGTCTACTTTTCAATTTTTATATTAGATGAACAAAATTTAATCACATTTAATAATGACTAAATAAAAAAAATTTATTTAAAAACCAAAAAATATTAACTAAATTAAAATTCCCTTATATTTTATCTAAATGTTAAATTTTAATTTTCAGTCAAACTACCTGCAGAAATTCAGTCAAACAACCTGCAGAAATTCAGTCAAACAACCTGCAAAAAATTAAATTAAATTAAATTAAATTTTTTAAGAATTCAGATGAATAGAGGCAACAATATAATCGGTTTTAATCGATAATGTTATCATATGATAATAAAAACATTGAGTAGCATATTTTTTATGTTTCTATGAAAACAAAGACATCAAATGATGAAGTTATTTTTAAATTTATCAGCTTCGTAAATGACGAACTTTAGTTTCCTAAATTTACCTGAACGATTCATCTAATAAAATTTTTTTAGTAAAATATTATTTTTTATCTTCAGCTGAAAAAATCTTATTTTCTATTTTATTATTTAGATCAGATAATATAGAAAAATTATGAGGATTCATCTTTTTGAAATTAAAACACAATTATTTTTAGAATTTATTTTAAAACTTGAAAGCATGAAATCTATTCACATCATCTATTACTAAGCTTAAATTTTTCTATTGGGCGCGATTAACTAAACATTTTGAAAATAACACGTGGAGTTAAAGCACTCCCATTTAAATTTAAGGTCTAAATTTAAAAAAAATCCTCTTTTTTAGAGTTAAATAAAAATTCAAATTTTTAAATTTACAAAATATGGCTTCAATTGGTCGCCAACCGAATTTGAACAGAAAGATTTCCCAACAAAACAGCAAAAATGCTGAAAGGAGAAAACGAAACAATGGTCAAACAAGACAATTTTTGGGCAACAACCCACAGAGACTAAATGGTCAATTTCACTTAAGCTTAAGAGCAGTAGAAGGTCTAAAGGTCAAAGAGTCTGAGCAAATAGTTCTTGGTCTATTTGATGCCAAGTTTGGTCTTGAGCATTATCTAAATGCTGATCGAATGGGAGAAAAGCTTATTCATGATTTGACTTTTTCTTTTGTAAAGTCATTCGAATGCAATTCTATGCCTACTAAATTAAGAGAGCTATCTACTAAAATAGCAGATTCAAATTTTTTCAAGACATTATTGTACAATTCTGTCAACGAAAGAACTCATTCTGGCTACAACATCAATTTGATAAGACTGGCCCTGAAATTATTAATTGAAATTTTGAATGTAAATGAAAACAATCTTCATTCAATAGGCCCAATGAAAGATCGACTCGAATTGCTGGTCTTGAATAGAATACCAAATGAGGAACTAAAATCACTGTTTGACAATATTCAAAAAGTGGAAACAGAAATTTTAGATAATTTATTAAAAAGAAAAAACAAAACATTTAAAAACATTGAGAACGAAGATGAGGAACCTGACGAAGACTTTACAACAATGAGCATAGTTCCATCTTTGGATGACATTTTGAACAATCAAGAAACATTTTTGAGAAGAAACATCACCAATGGAAGCTACAAAGATGTACATCATTATTTGGATGTTCAGTTTAGACTGTTGAGGGAAGATTTTATGAGACCTCTTCGCGAAGGCTTATCTGAATTCAAAGAAATTGTCCAAAAGCACAAAAAAGGTGCCGAACTTACCAAACAGATTATAACTAAGATAAAAAAAATCCAATATTTGAACACATATTTTGATGTGTCTTGTATAAATGTGACAACAAGTGGACAAGGAATTGTTTATGTGATGCAGTTAGATAATGAAAAGATCAAGTCAATCAATTGGGAGACATCAAAACGCTTGATTTATGGTTCACTGATTTGTTTTAGTTCAGACTATTTTCTCAATGAGTGTTTGATTGGCATTGTTTGTGAAAGAGATGAGAACGAGCTAAGAAAAAAAGGCTGCTTTAATGTAAAATTTGATTTTGAAGCGGGCGAAGTCATTAGTTATCCAGAGTTTGGCAAATCTTATATAATGCTGGAAACTTCGGCGTTTTTTGAGTCCTACAAGCATGTTTTAAAGGCATTGAAAACTTTTAAAAGAGAAGGCGAGGAAAGTTTTCCTTTCAAAGAAAATTTAGTTTATTGCCAGAATGCAATGATGCCTTTACCAAAATATTTAAAAGAAGCTTGTGTTGATTTCACAGTACTTGTTAACCAAGATAAAAAAATTACCAATGTTAAAGAGTGTTTTATTTCAAATATTAAAAGTTGGCCATCGGCTGAGCAAATGCGTCTAGATCAATCTCAATATGAAGCTATACAATTAGCCTTGACAAACAAGTTGGCTCTGATACAAGGGTAAAATTTTCTTGAATTTATTCTTTTAATCAGTAGGACTTTCTTTTTTATAGAATTTTTATTAAAAAATTACTGATCAAAATTTAGTTTTACATTCAAGTTTTAATCAAGTTTAATTTAACATGTTTGACTTGAATGATTTCTAAATTCGTTAAAATTTCTTGCTAAATTAACGATCTAAAATGAATTTTTAAATACAAATTTGATGTTTTTTACTTTTTTCATATTAAGTGTATTAGAATGTTTGCTGCAATGATTAAAATAAAGAATTATATTATGCAAAAATGAAAATATTTTTAGTATAAAATTTACTGTGATGATTTTTCTAGATTTTTTCTTGATTTCCAAAATGCAATTTTTTACGTAAAAGTTAATTTTCCAAAAATAAACTTAATGAACTATTTTATCCAAAAATTTAAGATAATAACACCGCCGTATTTGTTTATGTTTTAGTAAAAACTCCATTTTTGGAACTGAATAAACTATTTCTATGATGTTAAGCTGTAAAATTAATTTTGAATAGAATTCAATATCTGGGATTGTGAAGCTTTTTTTTGAAAAATTCTTTCGAAAATTAGCTCCTTCTAGTTAAAAAAATTTTAAATAAATGAAAATTAAAAAAAATATCTAAATCTAAATAATAGTTATTATAATCATTAAATTTAAAATTTTTTCTTTAGTTTTATTTATTAGATAAAAGAAGAAAATAGGAGAATGAACTCTTTTTAAAAAAATCATTAGTTTGCTTTTATAAAAAAACATCGATAATTCCTTTGCAAATACGGGGAGAAATTGAAAAAATAATACAACATGATATCTGCTGTTGTGAAGTTTGTTTCAATTCGATCTTAGAAATATCAGATAATATTTATTTTCATTTCAAAACAGCTTAATGTAGAAAATGAAATAATTTGTAATAAGCCTAATTTTAAACAAATTTACTAATAACATTAAACATTTCACAGAACTTAATATTCCTGAAGTAAAAAATTATTTCGAGTAGAAAAAACATTGAAACTTAGATATTTTTAATTTAATTTTTAAAGACTATTTTTGTGTCAATGCAAATCGAGATTGCAATTTTTCCTATATTGCAATTTTTCCTTAAAGCATATATAGATTAAATATTGATATTGCATGCATTGACTAGTAGCATTTATTTATTTTGTATTGCAATTTCAAAAAACATCGCCTAATTAATTGTCTTATATTTTTTCAATTTAAAAAAAATAAATACTTAAAATTTAAATATCAATTTAAGCTATTGAATAATAAATATTTTTTTTGAAGACCACCCGGTACTGGAAAAACCTTTTTAGGCGTTAAGCTTGTCAAATTTCTGCTGGATAACAAACACTCATGGTGGAACAAGCCGAATGAAAGGCACAAGCCAATTCTAATGATTTGCTATACGAACCATGCATTGGATCAATTTTTGGAGTATTGCATAAATGAATGCAAATTAGATAGTGGCGTTGTTCGTGTTGGTGGTCGGTGTAAATCCGAAAATTTGGAGCCTTTTTTACTTAAAAATTTGAAAAGAAATTTAAAGAGCAAACGTCAAATTGAAAGAACTATTTATTATAATATTGTAAATCAATATCGAATAATATCAGATTTAAAAGAAAAAATAGCTTCTCTTTCAATAAAATTGGATCTAATCTTTAATTGCCAAGCGATTTTAACAATTCAAAAACTTAAAAATTACATTAATCCAATGCATTTTGAGCAATTAATAATTAATTATGGAAAAAATAATAAAAAAATTGATCTAAACTTTTATCTTATTGATTGGCTTGGTTTACTTGACTATGACAAAGAGGAGTTGTTTGAGCTATTTGAAAATTTAGAATTGACGGATGAAGTACATGGACAATTTATAACTGGTCTAAACCCTGACCAAGACCAAGAAGAAGGATCTTTTGAATTTATTCAAAATAATGAGCAACCAAATGCAGCTGAGCCCGATTTCAAAGAGTACGATGATCATTTTAATAAAGAAAGAATTTTAGATGATAATTTTGATGAAATTACACCCATTAAAGAATTGAATCTCGATACAAGGGAACTATTGAAAAAAGAAGAACTATATGATATGATTAAAAGATACAGAAATCAAAAGAACAATTCAAAACATGGAAGCTGGAAAATAAAAAAAGGAAAAAAAGTACAAGACGCTGATTTTGAAAAATTAGAAACAACTTTAGAAAAAATTTTCACAAAAACTTCGTTTCAATATTCAAACATTGACTTGAATCTGATTGAAAATTGTGCCAATATTTGGCGACTTGATTACACTCAAAGATACTTGCTTTATTTCCACTGGGTTAATAAATATAAAAATGAACAAGAGGAAGAAATAAAAAAATTAAGCAATCAGTTCAATAATGCAATAAACCAAATGCAAGAATTGCGTTTGCAAGAAGATAGATCAATAATGCAAGATGCTTACATAATTGCAATGACAACTACCGGTTCGTCACGGTACCACTCGGTTCTGAAAGACATTGGACCTCGTATTGTCATTGTCGAAGAAGCAGCAGAAGTGTTTGAAGCTCATATAGTGAGCGCTTTGTCCAAGCATTGTGAACATTTGATCCTCATTGGTGATCACGTGCAACTAAGACCAAATCCAGCTGTGTACACATTGGCAACTCAGTACCACTTGGATGTGTCTTTGTTCGAAAGACTAATAAACAATGACACCAAACGAGTCATGCTTAATAATCAACACAGGATGAGGCCAGAGATTAGTGTTCTGATGAAACACTTTTATGAGGAAACAATAAATAATGATCCTTCAGTAAATTCACATCCCGCTATTAGAGGACTAAAGAAAAGCATCTATTTCATTGACCATGATCAACTAGAAAGACTCACTGCGGACAGTACGACAAAGTCGAACATCTTTGAAGCTGAATATTTGGCCAAGCTAAGCTTTTATTTGACTAAACAAGGATATGATCAGTCCAAAATAACTGTTTTAACAATGTACTTGGGTCAATTTAGTGAAATAAAAAAGAAACTGCGTAATTTGGGACTTAAATTGATCAAAGTAAGTACTGTGGACAATTACCAAGGAGAAGAAAATGACATTATTTTACTATCTCTTGTGCGTTCAAATTTGAATGGCAAAATTGGATTTTTAAATATTAAAAATAGAGTTTGTGTGGCTTTGTCCAGAGCTAGACATGGTTTATTTGTCATTGGAAATTTTGAATTCATAACAGAATCAGAAAAAAGATATTTGGAAATCTATAGTCGAAAATGTTAAATCAAATAATCACTTTGGTCGTTCGTTAAGTTTAACTTGTGGTTCTCATCCTCAAAATGACTTGGAAGTTATTGAACCAAATGACTTTGACAAAAGACCCGATGGTGGATGTTTATTTCCATGTAATTTTAGACTCAAGTGTGGACATGTGTGTGCACTCAAATGTCATGGAAACTTTGACCAAGATCACACAATTTATGAGTGTAAAAAATATTGTGATAAAAAAATGGAAAGATGTGGCCATTTGTGCAAACAAATTTGCAGTACTGAACACAAATGTAATAAGTGTTCTGTTTTGGTAAATAAAGAAATAGTTGAGTGTGGCCATATGATCAAAATAAATTGTGACACTGAGCCTATTAGAAAATATTGTACATTCATTTGTGAGAAAATACTTTCATGTGGACATAAATGCATAAAAATGTAAAATTCTTGATTGTGGTAAATGTATTACCAAAATAAATGTGCCCTCACCATGTGTTCACAAATCAACTGTAGTTGTTAATTGCTCAGATCCCAAATGGACCTATTTAACTAAATGTGCAGTACCATGTGATGAAATGCTTGATTGTGGTCATAGATGCAATGGTACATGTGGATCTTGCCTAGGAGGGCTCTTGCATCAAAGTTGTGTGCAAAAATGTGACCGAATGCTTTTCTGTGGTCACAAATGCTCAGTGCCTTGCTCTAAACAATGCGAACCTTGCAAGGAAATATGTGAAAACGAATGTTATCATTCAAAATGCAAGCAACTATGCTCTGAACCATGCGCTGATTGTAAAGAAGAATGCCGAATATCATGTCAACATTCCAAGTGTACAAAATTGTGTAATGAACTCTGCGATCGAAAGCCGTGCAATGAGCCATGTTGTAAAAAACTAAAATGCAAACATAATTGCATTGGTCTTTGTGGTGAAAAATGTCCACCTTTGTGCCGCATTTGTCACCAAAATCAAGTTGGTGAAATATTTTTCGGCAATGAAGACGAACCAAATGCACGATTTGTTTATTTGGAAGAGTGTTCACATGTAGTTGAAGTATCCGGAATGGATCATTGGATTAATTCCAGATATTCAAATGAGAACAACAACTCCTCTTCCAATTCAATTCAGCTGCCCCAGTGTCCAAAGTGTAAAACTCCGATAAGAAAAAGTAAGCGTTATGCAAATGTGATAAAAACTCAACTGAAAGCAATAAATGAAATAAAATTAAAACATTTTGGAGACAAAATCGAAAATAAAAAAATCTTCCAAGAATTAAGGAAACACCTAGACGAGTATTCATTAACAAAACAGAATAAATTTATGGACATTTTTGTAATTGAGAATATCAACAGAGTGCTGAGACAAGATTTGTCATTTAATTCTCTTGCTGCGATCCAAAACACTTGGAATATTTATTTGAGAATAAAAAAAATTCAAAAAAGTGTCCAGGAAAACGGATTCAATGAATACTCAGACCAAAGCGAACATTTCAAATTTGAAATTGAAAAAATTTTTGATTCATTGAAAACAAAAGGAAATGAGCTTTTGATGTTGAAAGAAGGACAAAAGTTAAGAGATATAAGCACCGAGTTGAATCGAGTTGCCAATATTGTGGAGTTTGAGCGCATGACTAATCTGGCTCTTAAAACTCCAAACTCACCACAAAAAGGATTGACTATTTTATCGAGATTAGAAGATTTGCTCGTAAAAAATGTGATAAGATTTGATAAAGTAAGAGATGAAGTCAAAAATTGTTTTAATGAATTGGCGCCGTTGCTTAAAACTGAGCTGAGTAAAGAAGAAAAATCTATGATTGTACAAGCAATTGGTCTATCGCCCGGACACTGGTACAAGTGTCCAAATGGTCATGTTTATTGTATTGGTGAATGCGGTGGTGCAATGGAAAAAACAAAATGTCCTGATTGTAAAGCTGAAATTGGTGGTCTAAATCATCAAATTGCTACGGACAATCAATTGGCAAGTGAAATGGATGGTGCTTCTCATCCAGCATGGCCTACTGCTTTGTTTCGTTGATTTTTTGTTTAAAAATTTAAAAATCTTGTTTCCTTCTTTTTTGTTATTTATTCTTTAATTTATTTAGTTATCCAAACTTAAATTTAGATTTAAAAGTTAATAAATTATTAAATTTTTTCTTATTTATGATTTAATGATTTTTTTGACTCCTAATAGCTTGCTTTGAAATTTATAAAGAGAATATTTAATTTTATTGTCAAAAATTTATTTTTTAATAAATTTTCTTCATAATTTTTAAAAATAAAAAAATATTTGAATCAGATAAATAAATTGATTTAATTCAATTTAGTCATAAATTCTAATTCAAATCTGGTCATTAAATAGGCCTTTCTCACTGTAAAATGGTAAATCTAGATAAAAATTAAAAATTCAATTGCTATTTAGATGGATCGCTTTTGAAGTAGATGAATCTGAGTATTCATAGTAAATAGTGGCATCAGTGGCTGATAATTTTCCCGAATTGGGTCCGGTGTTACCATGTAAAATATTCTCTCTGTAGTAAGGACCAACAACAAAAGGATAAATAGGAGTTAAAGACGAAGCAGTTGAAATAAAGTAAGCATAAATGCCATCGGGATATTCAGGCGTTTTGCAATATCTTCAATTTTATTCATCTAAATCACCATAACCAGCCTGATATTCATTCTGTTCTATAAAACTAGATAAATTATAAGAAGCAATTGATGGTCCATAATAAGTTGAATCAAGAACTGTTCCATTAGGGAGGCTAGTTCATCTGAAATAGTTCTTAGTTTGTAGCTAGTCTCTATTCTTTTGATTGATGAGCTTGAATCAATAGCAGATGAATGGCCATAGGGACCGTAAATTGGAAACCCATCAAAAGCAAAGCCAATCAAAGGAGAATGATGTGACGAGCTAGTATTGTACAAACACCTGAGCTGATATGCTGATGGTAGCCGTCTGGATGTCCTTAACATGAATCAAAAGAGATCCCTTCCCAAATGTAAGCATTTCTTTTCCATACTCCCAAATTGTTGTAAGTCATTCCATCATCTGTATTAAATACGGTTTCTCCATTTATCCATAAGCCAATGTGTCCTATAGGAATTTATCTTAGAGTACCAGCATTGTAACTTGGTTTTAGAGGAAATTTAATTGTATATTCAAGGCCAGTTGCATCATTTGGAAGGACCTATTGGAAAAATTGGTATGCTACTTGTGCTAACCCAAACATAGTTAGAAGAATATTAAATTTTGTTAACATATGTTTTGAACCCAACATATCCTGACCCAGTTGTTTTAGTCTATTCGGTTATTATTCGGTTCGGTTGGATTGGCAAATGCATTTTGAAAAGCAAATAATTAAAATTATTATTTCATTATAAATTAAAAAAATAGATTTTTTAGCTTATTAGATATCTTTTTTTTTGTTACTCAGGATTTAAATCAAACAAAATAGCTTTAATGATAGGAAAAAAAAGATTAAATTATTTTATACTTAGGATATTTTTATTGACATAAATAAGATTATTATTTTTTTAAAATAATATTAAACACTTTCATCTTTTAATTTTTGTTTTTTCTTCGGTTTTTGCCTCTGTTTTTGCTTCTTGCCATTTAAGCGGGTGCTTTTTCCAAACAGGCCATGGTGGAAGAACAGTCTTAAGAAAAAAATTAGGAATATGTAATTTTTCTCTTAAAAAGAAAACTAACAAGAGCGCTAATGGTTACTCCAACTCCTAATGCTATCAAAGTATAAGAAAATTTTTGCTCTAAAAAGCCGTAGATAAATCCAATTATCTTAAAAAAATTTAGTAAAAAAAATACAAAAAAAGTCTAAAAAATTACTGCTGATATTACAATGATCACTTGAAATAAAAGTTCTGCTCTTTTTTGACCGACAAAATCCTTTTTTTTTAATTTTGTTTTATTAATTTTTTCATATTATTATCAAGTTTACAATTGATGTGGGTATCTTGTTAAGGACCATTTTTAATTTTTTTTTCAAATCGAAAATAATAAATTAATTTAGGATTCTTTTTAAAATAAAACGTCAACATTTTTCTAACCTAAGATCTAAAATAAAAATTCAAATTTTTGAGCAAAAAAATCTTAACTTTTGTTCAAATGATTTTTAAAAATGTAAAATAAAAATAACAATCCCTTATCTATTCAAATTTAATATGATCAAATTTTATCTATCTGAAAAAAGTGTATTTTAAAATATTTGTTTTTTATCTATTGAAGAAAAAGATCATACCACCATTTTTATTTAAAAAAATATAAAAAACTTTAAAGAAAATATTTTCATTTAAAAATTATGATTTTAGAAACAACTACTTACCTTATTTGTATAATTATATGTTGTTTCTTTGCAAATAGGCTCTATTTCAGGGGCGTTCGATATAAATCGGACAAAAAATTGAATGGAAAAGTAGCCATAGTGACTGGCTCTGACAGTGGTATCGGATTTGAGACAGCTTTGAACTTTGCTGCACGCGGAGCCCGAGTTATACTGGCATGCAGAAGTTCCTTAAAAGCCGAAAAAGCTGTTCGAAAAATTAAACAAAAATCTGGCAACAAACAAGTCGATTATGAGCTCATGGATTTGTCTGATTTAGATTCAATTAAAGCTTTTTCAAGCAATATTCAATCTAAAATTGATCAACTTGATATATTGGTCAATAACGCAGGTGTTATGGGTTGTCCTGATAGTTGGAAAACAAAGCAAGGCTTTGACATGCAATTTGGTGTTAATTACCTTGGACATTTTTTATTAACTAATCTCTTACTTGATTTGATAAAAAAAACACCCAAAAGTCGCATCATCAATGTTTCATCATGTGTACATTATTGTCTGCTTTTTTTTTTTTAATTTTCCCAAATTAACTTTAAATATTTAATTTAAGTGGCAAAAATTGAACTAGACAATGATGAACTTAAAGGCTATCCAAAAAGTAAACTTGCGCTGGTAATGTTTACAAAAGAGCTTGCCAAACAGCTTCATAACACCGGTGTTACAGTAGTGTCAGTCCACCCAGGAATTGTAAGAACAAAGGTTAGGTTAATACATTTATTTATCATTTTTTTTTATTAAATTATTTATTTTCAGATAATTAGAAATACTGGAGAAAGTTATTGTAGATTATTTCCTCTTATTGTAAAAATCTTTTATTTAATTTATATGATATTCACAAAGAGCGCTTATGAAGGAGCTATGTCTATTGTTTACTGTGCAATAGATGACCAAGTACCTAAGCTTAATGGGTGCTATTTTAGTGATTGTCGTCCAAAAGAGCCTTCAAAGCAAACATTTGATGAACAAAATAGTAAAAAACTTTGGAAAATAAGCAAAAAGTTAGTTGGCTTGTAAAATTTTTAATAAAATTTATTAGAAAAAATCATCTAAATTACTTAAATAATTGTACAACAAGAGCTGTTTTTTTTGTCATTTTTTTTTTCGGAATTGACTTCACTAGGTACTGGTATCTCAACTTTGTTGTGAGTCATAATGTTATCACTCGGGATCACTTTATTTTTTTCGAATTTTCCATTTTTCTCTTTATCATTGGAAATGCTATTTTTGGGCTTTCGCGGGTCCAAATAAAAGCGACCTTCTTGGACATATGTTGAATGAATCATGTCCCGGATAGAAGTATTATGCTCGCATATAAAAACTCCCTTTTGTTTGCACATAGAGCATTTATCCTTACGAATTTCAATCGGATACCGGACCTCAACTATTTCACCGTTGATATTTTGCCGATAACTTTGACCATACATGCTTAAGATTGAGAATTCTTGGAAAAAAGTTGCACAAATTTAAAGCCTCTGATTTTAGTTGTCAAATTTTTGGTATCAAAGGATTTTTGCACACTTGTTTTAATCATGAAAGCCCCTTGTCACATCCTAAATCGAAAAAAAAAATTCAAGATTGATTTGTTAATAGATTTTGTAATAAATTTTTCAAATAACTATAGAAACAAATTTTTCTTCCAATAATCTTTAAAAAATATGATCATTCCGATCAGAAATAAACATGGCACTTAATTCCCAAATTATATTAAACCTTCAAAGAAGTTTTTATAAATTTTTTAATTTAATAAATTAAATTTTTATAATGTTGTAAAAAGTTAAAAGATAATTGATTTTTGTGGATGTTGTGCCATTCAGCTTCTACATTTTCAATCAATCACTTATTAACTTTAATTTATTCCATATTCAAGTCTACATTATTTCGTAGTGTATAAAGTGGTGTTGGCTCATATTTTTCCAATTCAATTAAATTCGAAAATCAACTTAACTAATTAAAAAAAAATTGTAAAAAAAAATTTTGTATCATATTCTAAAAAACTGAATCATTTTGTAAATTTTTTATTTAGTCTTTTTTTTTTAATATTGTCGATTGGACTTCAAAATTTTTATAGACATTAAAATAATAATAAAAATAATTTATTAATTTATATTAGATATTTTTTCTTGATGCTAATTCCGTTTTGAAAAATGCTACTTTGAAAGCGAAATTCAAATTCTATTAATTACATGAAATTAGTTATGACGAGGAAAATTAAATGCAGAAAATTGAATTTGAGTCTTGTCTCCTCGGTGTAGAATATTTTTCTTTGAAAATATTAATTATTAATTGTATTAATTAGATAGATCTAAAATTAATCGGAAAAATTAATCTTAACTTTAACTTGGATTATTTTGTAACTTTTAATTTTTTTTATTTAATTTATGTTCTAATTTAATCAAGACACAAATAGAACAGAAAAAAACTATTTTTGGGACTAATTGCTCCTTAAATTATATTTTTTTGGGTCTTTCTGACAACTTTCAGCAGTTTGAGTAGGATCAGTATTAGTTAGATGTTTAATGTAATCAAATTTTCCTTAAGAATGCATTTTCAGAAACCTAATCAACAACGGACTAAACCAGTTGTTAATGAGTAATCAGATAAAATTTAATTCTATTCATTCTTTATGATGCATATTATTTTTCTGAGCCATATTATAATTTTTATTTCGAAATTGTTACAGTGTTACTTTGTTAATCTAAGGTATTCCGGCCAAATTCCCTAGACCAACAAACTTATTTTTTTATTTAGAATTATTTGATGAATTTTTATTGATTTCAAAAAAATTAATCTCTTTCCCTCTTGAAATTCACTCAAAAGTTCTAAAGGGGAAATTATAATGAATCCTATTTTTAAAAGATATATATTTTTTTTAGGAATTATTCTCTTTCATCAACTTTGGTTGATGTTAAATAAATAAAACTAAAAATCATTAAAAAAAAATCTTTAAATTTTAAATTTTTTTTAGAAAATCTAATTTAATTTAATATAATTTGAATTAATACTAAACAATTAATAAACTTTAATGCCAACCATTTGACAGCTGATTTCCCACATTTTTTTGGCATTTTCTTGACTTCTGGCCTCTTCGGACGGTTTCTTTGGTCTACAATCACTCATATAGCACCCATTGTATTGCGGAACACATTCATCAACTGCGCAAAAAATAGTTGTTTGAGCTCCTTCCTCAGCTGTTTTCAATAATATCCTAATAAATGGGTAAAGGATTTTCCACAAAATTGGAATCAGAAATAAAATACTCTGACCAGTATATCGAGTAAGTTCAGTAATGACTGCGCCTGGATGCAATGCTACAACTGTGATTCCAGTGCCTTCAAGACGACTGGCAAGTTCTTTGGTAAATAGAATATTTGCTGTTTTACTTTGGCAATAAGCCCTGATTGTATTATAGCTTTTTTCCCAGTTTATATCATTCCAATTAATTGGTAAATCTAAATAAAAAAATTGATTTAATTATAAAATTCTTTTTTTTTGAGTACTTAAAAATAATAGACCGTAATGAGCTCTCGATGAAACATTAATAATTCTTGCTTTGTCTGCTTTTTTAATTAGGTCCAGAAGTAAATTTGTTAATAAAAAGTGTCCTAAATGATTCACTCCGAACTGCATTTCAAAACCTTGCTTAGTTCTCCAGTTCGGACAAAACATTATTCCTAAAAAAAATTATTATGTTTTTGTTAAAAAAAATCATGGTTTAAATTTAACCTGCATTATTCACCAGAAGGTCTAGTTTTACCAATTTAGATTTCATATTTTTGGCAAAGTCTTGCACAGTATCCAAATCAGCAAGATCAATGTACTCGGCCTGAACATTCGTGTTACCAGTTGCATTCATGATTTGTTTTGCAGCTTTTTCAGCTTTTTTTGTATCACGACAAGCTAAGATTACTCTGGCACCTCTTTGAGCAAAGTCTAGTGCTGTTTGGTAGCCAATACCTGTATTTGAACCTGTGATTATTGCTGTTTTTCCATCAAGACGGTTTTTTGAATAGCATCTGGCCCCGCTGAAGTAAAATTTATTTAAGGCATAGGCTAGGACAAGTGTGCCTAATGCGTATAAAAAAATAAAAAATATCATGTTAAAATTTGATTTAATATTTTTTTAAATTAATGCTTAATTATTGAATACTTAATAAAAGAAAATATGTTTCGCAAATAAAAGTTGACATTTTTTCAAAAATTTTAATTAATTTTTGGATTTTTATCTTTATCGAAATTGTTTTCTTTAAGGAATTTTTTGCCATTAATCACTGTCAATCTAGATTTTTTTTCCTAATTGTTATCTTTCTAAAGGTAAATTTCGTTTATAGAAATTTTTTAGATATCTTTTAGCTTTTGAATATTATGTTAATGATTAAGTGTTTAACGAAAAATTTATAATACTTCTTTAAGCAGAAAAATCACGAGTTAATAACACAATTTTCTATTTTGTTTATCTTGTTGAATCATAGCTGGATTTATTTTGTTTAGGGGTAGATTTATTTTAATATGTAACAAAGAATAATAAAAAAGTAATCAAAAATTTTAAATTTTTTTATTTTATGTTGCGATTTTTATATTTACTAAAAATTTGAATAAAAATATAATTTTAAAACTTAAATCAAGTATTTCCCAGCAATCAATAAACTTGATATAGTTATTAAATTTTTATTTATCTCTATTTATGCAAAATAATTAAATCTGATTAAATTTTTTTTAATCATAACACAAAAAATTAAATATGTTTATTTTTTTTCAAAATTAATTTATTAATAAAAAATTATATTCTCTAAAAAACGATTCGAATGCTAAAAACATTTTCATTAAAATCTATCAAATATTTTTGCATTGTCATTATATTTAATTTTTTGATTATAAATCAGTCATTTTGGCGCTCAAATCCCACAGACGCTTTACATCCTGATCATTGAAAACCGCTTTGGATGGCAATTTCAAAGCACAGTCACTAAAATAGCATCCATTGTATTTGGGCACCTCGTCATCAAGAGCACAATAAATTGTAGTCATAGAACCCTCAATGGTGCTTTTTGTGACAATCATATAGCAAACATAAAATACCCTTATTATAAGAGGAAACAACCGGCACATGCTTTCACCGGTATAGCGAATAATCTTAATAAAAAGAATAACTAATTATTAATTAATATAAAATTTAGTAATACTCCTGTTCTAACTGCTCCCGGATGCAAACAAACTGCGGTCACACTTGTGCCATCCAGCCTTCTTGCTAATTCTTTGGTGAACATTACCACAGCTAATTTGCTCTGGGAATAGCCATTAATTAGTGTGATTTCTTTACCTTTTTCCAAGCAATCCCATTCTATTTTTCCATCTAATTTTCAAAAATTTACTAAAAAAAAAAGTTAAAAAAAAATGATTACAGTAGTGAAGACATGATGAAACGCTAATGATGCGACTTTTTGGTGTTTTTTTTATCAAGTCAAGCAGGAGATTGGTAAGCAAAAAGTGTCCTAGGTAGTTTACACCAAATTGCATTTCATAGCCTTGTTTAGTTCGCCATTCCGAAGGACACGCCATGACACCGGCATTGTTGACGAGCAAATCTAATCTATCAATTTTTTGTTTTAAACTTTTGACAAAACTTCTCACCGTGTCCAAATCTGCCAAGTCAATGAATTCGTAATCGACTTGTTTGTTGCCTGTCTGCTGAATTATGGTGCCTACCGCTTTTTCAGCTCTAATTGTGTCGCGGCACGCGAGTATTACTCGGGCCCCACGTTTGGCAAAGTCCAAAGCTGTCTCAAATCCAATACCACTGTCTGAACCAGTCACTACGACCACTTTTCCGTCCAGCTTCTTTTCCGATTTGTATCTTGCCCCGCTGAAATAGAACCGGTTCGCCAAATAGCAAAATAGAGACACACTAACCACATACACTATAAGATCTATTAACATTTTAAACAAGGCTATGAACGCTTTTTGAGAACGTTATTTTCTAAATTTCGTTTTTTGATACTTATTTTATGAATTTTAATACTTTTTCTTTTGTCAGCTTATTTATATCTTTAGACTTGAAAAAATTATTCGTGCTCGTGATCTATATGATGTGAGTCGAGCAAACAAAATTTAAATTTTTTTGACTAAATTAGGAGAATTAAAGAAATGTTAAGATTAAAACATATAGATTCGATAATTAGCTTATCATTGTTTGAATTGGTTTTAAGTAAATTTCTCATCCCTAAATTAAATAAACTGGAAAAGATTAATCAAAAAGTGGTTGTCTTTTATCTAAACCAAAGTTTAGGATATCTTTTTTTTTTAATTATATTATTGCTGATTAGATTTGAAAAAGTAAAACTCTTTTCGTCTATGAATTTTATCAAAAAGCTTAAATAAACGGTAGTTAAGCAAACAGAAAATTATAAAAAAATATTCTTTAGCACCTTTAAATAAATTCGTAAATCGAACTTGCTGAAAATTTATTATTTTAAAAGAAATTGAAGACAATTTTATCAGTTTATGTTCTCTAAAAGAACCAAACATTGATTTAGAATTAATGAACTGAAGCCTTTTGTCTTTTTTCTTAAATTATTTTTATCATAATAAAACAAGCTATTAAATAAAAAATTAAATTTAAGTCAATCGATTTTTCTAAAATTATTTTCATCTTTTTAAATTTACATTTTTCGTCACATTTCTGAGGCACTTGTATCACCTAGAAAAAACATAATAAAAAATTGAATCACTATTTTTGTTTTTCATAATTAACAAATATTTTTTTTCAAAATTTTACATCTCTATTTATCTATTTATTTAGTATGTTCTATTTATTTGAACATATTTGGTCAAATAAAGCAACAAATTTTGATTAAATTCAATTAAATAAATGCTTTTCATATTATGGAGAAAATGATTGAAAGTGAAGAGATTGATTTACAAAATAATTCATGAATTTTGAATAATTTTCTTTAAATATTCATTCGAAAATCTTGATAAATTGATTTTGTTTTTATTTTTTTACTTTAATGCAAAAACATCTCAAAAATTCATTTTTATAAAAAAGAACACGGAAATATTATTTTTTGAACTGAAATTCTATTTTTAATAAAAATAATCTTTAACTAGTTTAAATATTTGATAAGTAATTTTATATTCATTTTAATTCTAAAAAATTTTCATTTGAATCTTTCCCCAATTTGAATCAAATACGATGTCATGAATAAAATTGAAAAAAAGATTGTTTTGAACAATCTAATTTTTCAATTTTTCAATTTCCGCAGCCAAAATTTAAAGAATATCAATTTCAGGCCAAATGAAATTAAATTAAATTTTAATTAATATATTTAAAAATTAAATTTTTGATTTAAATATATGTAAATCGAAGTTTGTTATTATCTTTTAATAATGGTTGATAATTTATTCAAAAATTTTTATAACTTTATGAATTTGATGATTTTTTTTTCAATTTTTTAGACTAAAAATAAGCCTTAACTTGCTCCAAAAGATAAATAGCAACTGATTTGAGATTTTAATATATTTTAATAACAAATTTTTCAACATTATTGCTTAAAATAAGCTCAAAATATATTAGATTAATTTTATCTAAAATAAACAAAACTTTAATTTTATTTTAACGCACAAATAATAAACAAAACTCAAAAATTTACACGCAAATTTCTAGAAACTACGACTGCATTATTTTTTAAAAGCTTCTAATAAAATGAAATTTCAATTATTTACTCATAATTTCAAGTTTTAAATCAAAATCAAAATTTTCAAATCGTTTTTAATAGGAAAAAATAAACTTAAAATTTTGGATTCTACCTTATTAGGCTACATTTGCTTTGAGTTATTCTAGAAATAAGCCTGCTTTTAACAATAAAATCCCCATTTAAAGCTAAATTTGTTGAAACTACTAATTATAAAAAACCTTTTTGACATAAAAAAAGAGTCATTGTAATTTTTGAGTAAAAACAGAGTGGAAATTAAAAAACTTAAAAGATATTTTTCCATAAAGCTTAAAAATTGCTCTATCAGTCGATACATTAAATGTATCTTTTTTTGAAAAAAAAATGTTAAATTTAAGAAAAACTGGATCATTTTTTGATATTTTTTTACAAATAAGTTAAAAAAAATTTAATTTTTGAAAATTTTTAATTTTTAAAATATGTTGACTCCCCGTAATTTTTCAAGTTATTATTCGTCTATCACCTGTAAGATTTTTAGATTCAATTTTGGCATCAAATGTCTTTGGTCATTTTTATAAATATCAAGAATGCTTATTGATAGTAAACAGGTTATGGTTTAGATCTATTTTTGCAAATTTGTTAAAGTATTCTGCTTTTAGGCTGTTTCGAATATTCATATAAAAAAAACTGACTGAAAGTCTGAGCACCATATTAAAAACTTTATCCGACCAAGAAGATCTATTAGAATATTTTTCGTGGAGCTTCATCGGGTATTCTAAAATGCTTTTTTGAAATTTCAATTAAAGAAAAAAATAATGACCGAATTTAGCTAGATCGACCAAACTTTTTCTATTAATATTTTAAATATAAAATAAAGATGAAGTATATAAAAATGTTTAATATTTAATTGAATTTTTAAAAAAGTTCATAAATCATGAATCTTAAAAGGAAATAGTACATTAAGATTTTTTCAATTTAAAATCTTTATTGTTTATACCCCAGGCGGAACTTTTTTTATGAACGAATATTAAAAAAAATCACATTTTGATAAATAAAGCAATCGTCTACACAATCGAAAACTTTTTTCTCAAATGAATTTTTATTTTAAGCCAAGAGCTAAATTTATCATAGTTAATCTTGAGGCAAATAAATCTTCACATGGCAACTATTTTTTTTGAAATGAAAATTTTTAATGGTTCGAATGATTTTGCCAAGTTTTTGAAAGAAGCTTTCAATTTTTTTCCCATCTTTGGAGTAATCTCTGTAAAAATAATTTTCAGATTATAAGGGAAGTTTTAAAATTTTAAAAATTTACGTCATGATCGATTAATAAATTAAAAAAAAATCTTCATTTACTTTTCTAAAATAATAAAAAAATTGAAATCCTCATTTCATGAGAATTGTCAAATAAATTTTATTTAATGATCTTTTTAAATTTAATTTAGTACAAAAAATAAGCATGTCGTCTTGATATTTTTTTGAAAATTCAAATTTTTCAATATTGAAAATCAATCTTAACTTTAATTTTAATGATTTTTTCTTAGAATAATTTTCCCTGTAAATTCTAATGTTCTTAAATATAATTTAAAGAAAGCTGAACTACAATGAAAAAAATTGAAAGTTTCTTTCAAAGACTTGGCAATATCATTCCAAAGTCTTTGAAAAAAAATACCACAATGAAATACCACACCTGGGTATTTATTATTAAAAGTGCCAAATTAAAGTTGGACTTGACTGAAGACTTTTAAACAATTCTGATTTTAATTGTAGAATTACACTGCTTTAATTCAAAATTCTATATTTTACTTCTGAATCGAAATAAGGAATGATATGTACTAGGTGTTTGAAAATTGGGTGGCTCAGGCGATGCCTTTTCAGCATAAATTTTAATTTTCAATTTGAAAAGCCATTATTCAATTTCTTTAGGGTACCGTTTGATGGTTTTCCAATTTACTGTCTCTATGGATATTTTTCTCCCCATGATTCTAGCTGATCAATCAAAAGAATAGAGGCTAGCTACATAATAAGAAGTATTACAGATAGAACTAGTCTTCCTGATGGAACTTTTCTTGATCAAATATATAATGGACCTTCAATTCCTCAATATGCTTTGTCAAGTTTTATAGAACAGAATGAATATCAGGCTGGTTATGGTGATTTAGATGAATATAATGGAAGATATTGCAAAACGCTAGAATATCCCAATGGTATTTTTGATTACTTTATTTCCACTGATTCCTCTTTAACTCCTATTTATACTTCTTTTGTTAGTCCTTACAACAGACGAAATATTACCAGGATATATTTTCCAGGTAACGCCGGACCCAATTCGGGAAAAACATTGATACCCCTGCCACTGATAAAAAGTGGTAGCCACTGATACCACTTTTTATAATGAAAATTCATCATATTGATCAAATAAAAATTCAGTCAAACTACCGTATTCCCTCGTTGGATTACGCAGCACCACAAATTAAGACATGGGCAAGATTAATTTGGGTGCTTGATTCAAAAACGTGTCTTAGTTTCTGGGGCTGGTAATATTTAATCTTGGATTAAATGATTTTTTTTGGAAAATAAAATTTCAATAATAATAATTTTAATTTTTTTTTAAATTTTATTTATTTATTTAGTTAAGTATCAAAAAAATAGTTATTGAATAGAAAAAAATGATTAAAATTAAATGATTTATTAACTCTTGAATCTAAATTAGATCTTGAATAACTAAACCATTTTAACAATGAACAAATTTACTTTCGCTAGATTTCACAAAAAGCACTTATTATTATTTATTTATAATTTACCTCCTTTAAGGAGAAGTAAAAAATTAAAGATACCAAATACAATAAAAAAAAAGGCATATAATTATTACCTGTGTTTATTTTATGCAAAAAAAAACTAAAATACTGAATTTGGAACAAAATTTTTTATTCATTACTTTTTATTAGAAATATAAAGTACTAATTATCTAAATGGAACAAAAAAATAAAAATAAAAACAGAATATATTTTTTAAGGACAAAAAAATTAAATTCTCTATCGAGGCATTTTTTAGCATCCTCCAAGGAGCAAAAACTGCAGAAAGGAAAATAACTTTTACCTTTTCCTCTAGTTTTTCCTTTAGTATTAGCTTCAAAGGCCTGATCTTGAGATATGTTATTTGGAATTTCTTCAATTACAGGAATTTTTTTTTAATTCCCGAGTTATTTTAAAAATTCATTTATTTATTTATTTGATTAACTATATCGAACTAGAGATAAGGCTACATTGGTTTATATAAAAATAAAATCAAAAGTGTTAATTTTATAAACAAAAAATGAAAGATAAAAAATTTCAAAGTGGCAATTTTTTTGAACATTATAGGATTAATTAATAAATAATTTAGGTTTTTTTTATTGTATAAGAGTTTCATTTCAATCAATAATGTATTTCTAAATTAAAATAGTGATCAATTCAAATGTAATTGACATTAATTACAAAAAAAAACTAAAATGTTTTAATTTTGTTCCTAATTCAGTATTTTAGTTTTTAAATTGCATTTTATTGTTATTTAAGAATATTATACCCGTAAAAAAAATATCAGAAATAAAGATTCTTCAAAGAATGCTAAATCATGCACAGAGGACCAAAAAGAAAAAAAACAAGTCTTTAATCAGGAAGACCTGATAAGGTTTTTAAGGAGATTTTTAAAGATCGTAGACTTTACATAGTTAAGACACAATTCGATGGAATCTGATAAACCATCGCTGGAGTTAAGTCCCTTTTTCAATTCTGACTGAAGTAAATATTTTGTTCAAAGGATTTAATTGTACATTTAGGAGATGATTGAAAGTTGAGACACATACACTCAAAAATATAAGATGCGAGGCTATTATATTTAAGATTGCTGATAAAAGAGAGTTTAGAAAAAGCATAGAGTTGCTCAAAGTTGAAAATTTCCAAAATCTTGAGAATATTAGAGATGTGATAACTATAGTTCAAGCCTAACATGGCTCTAATAAGGTTGTTCTGTGAGGTATTTAAGAAATTTAAAGTTTCTACTTTTAGAGTTGAGATGCCTAGCCCATAAGTAAATTTAGAAAGACAGTAGGTTTTATAAATAAAAGATTTAAGATCTGGGCTTATACTTTTTTGCTCCATACCTAGGTAGGAAATAGAAAAGAATTTTTTTTGAACTTTTTTGAACTTTTCTGTAGCTGTAACATCGAAGTCGAGACTAGAGCTGATTGTAACTCCAAGGTAGTCTATGCTATCAACCTTTTTCAACTCTTGATTATTAATGAAAAATTCTGTTTCGAGTAGTTGATTGTGAATTCAACTATATTGGATTTTAGAGGGTTAAATTTCATATTCCAATTTGACTCCAAGTCTGTACAAATATTTAGTAAAGACTGTAGATGAGAGTCAATTGGGCTGATTAGTATTAAGTCGTCAGCATAAACAATATTGCTTACATTCAACTTTTTATACATAGCTCCGATATTTTTACTTAAACATTCATTAATTAAATCATCAATAAATATATTAAACAAGAATGGAGATAAGATTCCACCCTGCTTAACACCACTTTGGATAGGAAAATTCATAGAGAAAAATTTTTTGAAAAATGAGATTACAGCATTTGCAGAATCATAATACTTTTTCAATAAAATTCAGAAACATTTATTTATTTTTGGTAAAAGCTTAAAAAATAGACCATCCCTCCGTAACTTATCAAATGCTTTTTCAGCATCAAGCGAGGCTATTTTTCAGCCAGACTTTTTTTCGGACATAATTTAAAATTGATTCTTTTACCACAAAAACCGTGTGATTACAAGACATTTTTTTTCTGAAACCAAACTGGTTGGTACTGTATCTTGAGTAGGTCTGGGGAGTTTAAAAAAAAAAGTTTTTCAAAGATTTGAGCCAAACAATTAGAGATTGAAACGGGGCGAATATTGTTAAGATCAGCATTTCTCTTTGTTGAATCTTTTTTTAGCATGAGGTAACTAATAAACATATTTATTAATATTAAAATAATTGGAGGACATGTTTGAAAAGGTTAGAAAAGGTGTTCCAGATGGCCTCTTTCTGCTAGTAAAACTGAGAACAGCTAAATTTTCTAACTATTTAAATCAATTAATTTATTATTATTTATTTATTTATTATGCTCTTAGGCTGAGGCCATCATTCGACCACTTGCTCAACGCCCCGTAAAATAAGGTGGCGTTGTATTTTTAAAATTTCTCAGATAAAAAATTAAAAAAAAAAAAATTGAATAAATCAGTAAAAATGAATAAAATTAAGTAAAAAAAAAAAAATAGTTCAATTATTTTCAGACATTCAAATTAGAGTAAAATAATAACATAGAAATTCCATGTTTAATTTATCCTATCGTATCTTAAAAGACCATAAATGCTCTCTGTTTGGCGCTCCTGCTTATTGAACACTTTTTTTAGTTTTTCAAAAACTATGTTATTTTTCTTGGATGTCTCAAATTCCAACTGAGTAACATACCCATAATATTTACATTTACCTATCAGTTCCATCCTGCTCTCATACTCTATTTCATTTAGTAAATCAAGAGTATTACTAATATAATCTCTGTCATTCTCATCGTTTAATAGCTCTTTTATGATTTAAATCAATTAAATATATTGCAAAATTTGTTTAAAATTAATCAAATGAAACACATTTTATTTTGTTCTCCCCATATGAAAATTCTTCTTTAAGCATCTGTTACAATAAAAATATGATCTTTTTTTTATTTATAAGATATTCTAAAAAAGCATTTTATTCTATTATATATTTTAAATATTTTATTTACTATTGATTGTTTAAAATTATCACTAATCGTATTAAATTAATTAAAAACCTAAATGAAAAATGTGATCAGCAATTCTAAACTTGTCCATAATTAAGTTTTCCCTGGTTTTTATAAAATTAAAAAATATTTCAAAATATTAAACATTCATCAGGAAATTAATTTAAAACAAAAAAATTAAAAAAAAATTCAAATAAATGAAGTAAAATTTAAGCGTTCTAATTTTATTTTATTTTTATTTAAAATAATTAGTATTGGCTTAATTCATTAATCAAAAACACTTTTTATTTCACAGAGTTGTTTAAAAGTCAAAAAAAAAATCTGGACTTTAAATTTAAAAATAATTTGCTAGAATAGGCTTTTTATCAAAAAATTTATACTTTGGTAATGAAGATGTATCCTTACATTTTAAATGATTTTTAAATTTTATGTTTTTAAAAAGTTGAAGAATAATACTTCATGTATTTGTTTAATTTTTTGATGTATATATAACTTAAATTTTGTATTTATACAATAGCTTGTATTTGAAATAAAGTATATAAAAATTAAAATTAACTTTTTCTTTTTACTTTATATCCGAGCGACTTAATTTTAGTCTCTCGTTAAACGAAAGAAAGACTACAGAAGTCATCCAGAGTTCTGAAAAAAAACTCGAATCTTAAGAAACTTTTATATCCTCTTTTCCGACGTATTCATATTGTCCCTCAATTCTTGATGATACATCTGCATTTGTTTTTTGTTTTCCTTTCTTGTAAATGATTTTAAAATTGTATTCTGCTAGTTTTAAACGCCATCTCGTTAATCTTGCTGATGATAGCGTGATGTTTTTTAAATAGGTTAAAGGATTATGATCTGTATAAATGACAAATTCAGTGCTGAAGAAATGGAACTTGAATTTTTCAACTGCATAAATTATTCCCAACAATTCTCTCTCAATTTTGCTGTAATTACGTCCAGCTTAATAAAGCTTATTAGTGATCAACTTGCGTAAAAAAATGGTCGTTCGTTCCCATGTTTGTCTTTTTGACTTAATACCGCCCCGATTCCTACATTCGACACATCGGTTGTAATTATGAATTGATTTCTCGGAAATGTCAATATTTTTGTATCGCACAAGAGATTGATTAGTATAGTGAAAGCATTCTCACATTCTTTACTCCATTTGAATCTAATATTCTTTTTCGTTAAGTTGTTTAATGCCAACAAATTCTTTAACTTTATTAGAGTTAGTTGGTCTCGGGTATTTGCGAATCGCCTCAACATGATTCTCGTAAATACTCATGCCAATCTTGTAACTCAGAACTTGCTATTTTAGACTTCGATGTTTTTACCTTTAAGTTTGCTTATACGAGTCTTTTGAACAATTTTTCTAAATAGGAAAGGTGTTGCTCGAACGTTTTTGAGAGAGTTAAGATATCGTCTATATGTGCTGTTGAATTCTCCAAATAGGTAAATACTAATTCCATTATTCTTTGAAATGTTGTCCCGGCGTTACAGAGTCCATAAGGCATCATCTTGAATGAAAACAAAACACTCCGAGTGTTTTCCGAGTGTTCCGAGTGCAAGAAAATTCTGAAATATGGCAAAAGGCTTTTGCCATATTTCAGAATTTTCTTGCAATTTTAGCATAAAAGGCTTCAAAATTCTTCATCAGTATTCAAAATTTTAAAGCCCCGACTTGGACTTTTGAAATAAAAAATGTTCGGATTTAGACATTTTTTTTTTCAAGAATTAAATAACTTGAGCCTTGTGACTTTTAAACAACTTTGTTATTTCATAAAAAGTACACAAAAACAAAGTTGTCTTAAATCATTTGAGAGGCAAAACTTAAAGTCCTTGTTACCACATATAAAAATCTTTTAACATTACGAAGATTTTTCTCCAATTCAACTTTTGTATATCTGAAAAGTAATTTTGCATATATATTTGTGGAAATTAGAATCTTAAAATTCTTTTCTAATTATTAAAAAAAATTAATTTGAAAATTTAAATTAAGTGTAAATAACCAAAATTTTAATAAAATTATCTAAACTAGATTTAAGCTTAAAAAAACTAATTCATAATTGTCCAATTTATTTCCGCTTTTTTTATATTCTTCTAATTTTACCGGAAATTTTAAAAGCAAATCAAATTTCATTTATTTCAAAAGAAAGGAGCTTTTTACTTTAAGAATGGTAAAAAGATAATAACCTCTACAAGTATTAATCTATGAATAAAAAGGATGATTAAATGTTAAAAAATTGAATTTAAATTTTTTCTCTTTTTTCAAATAAAATTTCAAAAATGATGACAAAGCATTTTTGATTTTTTATGAAAAAAAATTCGCCCGATAAGGGGCTCGAACCCTTGGCCTTGAGATTAAAAGTCTCACGCTCTACCGACTGAGCTAACCGGGCTTGTCTTCATTTAATGGTTCTATTTTTTAGATTCATCAGCATTTTGATTTTTGGTTCAAAAAAGATTGCTTGGCTAAATATTATCTTAAACTTGTGAAAAAACAAATTACATTTGAAAAAAAATAAAATTTTTGCAAAAATTCGGAGAAAAAATGCTACTAATCATGACATGGCTGTACACCAAAATTACATTAATTTTGCTACATCAAAATATTTTAGCATATAAATTTAGAAAATTTCTAAATTAAGTTTAAAATAAAAATAGAAATTCTCCAAGTTTCCAGGTTAATAAGCCTAAATTAAAGATGACTAACTTTTTGGAAAAATTCAAACAAAATACTGTTGTGGTGGCGGACACGGGTGACTTTGAGGCTATGAAAAAATATAAGCCGACCGATGCCACCACCAACCCGTCCCTCTTACTAGCTGCGACACAACAACCTCAATATAAACACTTACTAGAGCAAGCTATTGAATATGGCAAGAAAAATTCAAGGTAAAAAATTAAAAGAATAATTTTTTACTTAAATAAAATTATTAAAAAATTTAGCAATGTTGATGAACAGGTTTCACTTGCTTCGGAAAAATTGTTTGTCCTATTCGGTCTTGAAATATTGAAAATAGTGCCTGGCCGAGTAAGCACTGAAGTTGACGCCAGACTTTCATTTGACAAAGAGACTCAAATTCAAAAAGCATTGAATTTTATCAAATTATACGAGCAAGCAGGTGTCTCTAAGGAAAGAATTTTGATAAAATTGTCTTCAACATGGGAGGGAATCCAAGCTGCCAAAGAATTAGAGGAAAAACACGGAATCCACTGTAACTTAACACTTCTATTCTCGTTTGCTCAAGCTGTTGCATGCGCTGAAGCTGGTGTCACCTTGATTAGTCCTTTTGTTGGCCGTATTTATGACTGGCATGTGCAAAAGAAAGGCATCAAAGAATTTGATCTGCTAGAGGATCCAGGGGTCAAGAGTGTCACAAAAATTTATAATTATTACAAAAAGAATGGATACAAAACTCAAGTTATGGGCGCTTCATTTAGAAACATAAAAGAAATTCAAGCCTTATGTGGTTGTGACTTGTTAACCATTAGTCCGTCTTTACTCGAAGAGTTGTCCAATTTACCCGGTGAGCCTAATGTCTATTTGAATGCAGAAACAGCCAAACAAGTTGGCGATGAGAAAATAAGTCTAAATGAAGCCAAATTTAGATACATGCACAATGAAGACGAAATGGCATCGGACAAGTTGAGTGAAGGCATTCGAAAATTTGCCGCTGATGCTATCAAATTAGAAGATTTAATAAGAAAAAATCTTTAATTAGATTTATTTTTAGATCATTTGAAATTTCTTAAAGGATATTTTGAAAAATTTGAGAATTCTATTTTAGTGTTTAATTGACCAGTTTAAAAATAATAAACTTTTAAAAAAAGATTCGTCCTGTTTTTATAACAAAAATTTTATATTTCATAAAGCAGATAACTCCTATTCATTGTCAATAGGTTTCAAAATAAATTCTTATTTTTTACAATTAATATGATTATAGACTAAATTTTTGATTGAGATTAATTTTGATGTTGTAAATTAAATTGCAGAAGAAATCGAAGATTTGAAGAAGTCGAGGAAGTTTCATTAGAAATGGAATATGTTGTGGAAGGTGATGATTAAAAAGTGCATATGAAATTCTTATTTTTCTATTTGGATGATGTTTACATGAATCAGAAGAGATCCCTTCCCAAATATAAGCATTTCTTTTCCATACTCCCAAATTGTTGTAAGTCATTTCATCATCTGCATTAAATGCACTAACTCCATTGATCCAAAGACCAATGTGTCCTAAAGGAACTTGTCTTGGGGGATTAGTATTGTAACTTGGATATAGAAGAAATTGAAAGATATTATCCATTTCTCTAGTATTATTAGGATATCCATGATATCCACATAATATGCTATTAGTGGTAACCCAAACATAATTTGCAGAAAATTCTATTCCAAAAAGAGTTTTTCTATCATTGGGTTGTGTTAGCAAAAAAAATCCAATTATTTTCTATATCCCAAAATATTTAAATTCGATCCCTTTTACTTTAATTTACATGTTTTAATTTAGGTTTTATTTTTATAAGCAAAAAAGTAAATTTAAATAAGACAATGCGTTTTTAGAAACCAAATTTTATAATTTTAACAGAAATATTCATTTTATTTTTTAATTGAATTAAAATGATTCTTATCAAAATTCATAAAAATTAGATCACATTATCTTTTAAAATTCAACCAAAAAAATCATTGATTGATTAAAATTGCTTAAAGCTAATAGTGATTAAAGATGACATAGTGCATCTCAGGTAATAACTTCAAAAGACAAAAAATCAATAAATTATAAAATTTATGTAAAATTTAAAGGATTTTTGTAAAATTTATTTATCTGAATTTTTTAAGCTGACACAATCAAGAACATAAGATTAATGTAATTACTGTGAAAACATATAGGAAGCAAACAAAAATCCCTGAAAATCATAAAGCCATAAATTTAGAGGAAATTTTTGTTTTTACAATTATTTCTCCAATTTTATAAAATTTCAAAGAAATAATATAATCAAATAAATTCCACAAAATTTGTTTTATAATCAAATCATAAATATGGAATGTAAGTATTTTATACCTGTATTTGTTTAATTTCGGAAATTGGACAATTTTCCCTAAAAAAAGATATATAAAAAAATCGAACTTTATACTCAGATAAGGATGCTCTCATGCCGATATCTGTTGGAATTTTGTAAGTCAATTTTTTGTTTAGATCTAGGGCTGAGTTGGAATCTATTAGATTAAAAATCGTATGATTTTTTAAGCTGAAATTTTTTTATTCTATCAATTAATTAATTAAAAGTTATAAAATTTTTAATTTTGATAACGAACAAAGTTTGATTAGATAAATAAAGTACATTTAAGTCTTAGAGTTCATTTTTTTAATTTTTTATTCCAAGAATACTTTCACATAATCAGATCAATTTTTAAAAAACTTCAAGATGTAAATTAATTTGAAAATATTGATTTTTTTATAAAATAGATAATAATTAAATAAACCTTTGGTTTTTTTAGCTTCCCGTTTTTTTTTTAACATTAATTACACACTTAAGTTAAATGATAAATTAATTTTCTTCTAAATTAAATATTTTTCAAGCCGATGAATACACATCGTCTTATTTAAAAAAGTACGACTACAAAATTGGCCAGCTATTCTCAATCATCTTGTCCATAAACACCATTTTCGGCACAGTTATCAACTTTTGGTTCATTTTTACCATTATAGACTACAAAATACTCCGATCATCCAAGTAGTTTATGTTTAAAAAAAAAAAATAATTTTTATTTTTTTTTTAAATAAAAGATATATTGGAATAATAAATTTATCAATTGTTGATTTATGTCTTTGCTTGATCATATCTCCACTGCAAATATTCAGAGAGCTTGTAAGCATAAACGACTCTACATTCCTGCCACCTGTTTTGTGTGCAATTATAACTTTTTTGTCATCATGGGCCTGTCTTTCCTCAATTTTTAGCCTAACTCTAATATCTCTAGAACGGTTGATGGTGTTCAAGAGAAATCGGCGCATCAACCGCAAGAAATTTGTTCTCCTAATCATCATCACCCAAATAATTTCCCTAATACTGTCACTTATAAATTCTCTCATGAATTGGCTTGGCAAATCGGTGATTTTTATGCGCTGCTCCAACAAACTAAAGCAACACATTACCTTCAGTTATTTTAGTTTTTTTCATATTAGTTTTAAAATTTTGTTCATTACAGTTGGCCTTGTGTGCCTGATACTCACCACCTATTGCTATTTTATAATCTATAAAATAATTAAAAACAAGCAAATGCTACGCCTCAAATTAAATGGCCTGATAACTTTGTCCAAAGAGCTGAACCAAGAAGAGTCAAAGCTAATTCAGAGTAGACGATTTTCTAAATCGACTAATTCGATCGAAAAAAATTCCAACCTTTCTAGTTCAAAGCGTTTTTCGTTCTCTCTGAGCCATCTTAGCGGAAAATTTCTGCGAAAATCCGAAAGCACGGCATTCAATGCCAAAACTTTGAAAGTTTCTATGCTGAACATTGAAAATATAGAGAAAGATCAAGTTTCTTATAACAAAGTGACTATTGTGTCGTGGAATGACAATATCAGACAAGACAACAAATTCAAAAGGTGGAACATTAAAAGAAGCGGCACTGGATCTATGGAAAGCAAAGCTATACGCAAAACAATCATTCCAATAGTCGTATTTTACCTTTTTTGGCTTCCTTATGCTCTAGTGCAAATAGCCGCCATGTTCAGTTCATCACATCTATTCGAACTAGCTAATATAATTAGCATTTCGATAGGCTTTTGTCATTCATCCCTGAATCCTATTGTCTATTGCTGTACAAATGTGGAAATACGCAGAGCTATGAAAACTAAAATAAGAAAAACTTTTTCTAATAGTCCTAGATTAATGGCTTTAATAGGTTAAATTTAATTTAAAAAAAGACTCTAATTTGATGAGCGGAATAATTAGATAATAAAATTCTCAATAATGAAGAAGAGATTTTTTATTAATGATTTTTCGGTCTGAAGAAAAGTTTTAAAATTTTTTAAAATCCATCAAATTTAAACATCACTAGATTAAATAAACCTTTTTTATAGAAATAAATTTTTTAAATTGATTTTTTTTTAAATATAAGAATTTAACTTTGATTAGTTTTTTGATTATTTTCAATGGTTTATTAAATTTTTATTTGATTTTTTTTGTCTTATTAGATCAATAATTTTTAACCAAATTTTAGTTGTCTTATAAATTGTTTTGTGGCAAAAGGGTTGTCTTAAGGAAGGCTAAAGCTATTCGGACTTATCTTGAGGAAACACAAAATTATTCAAAATAGAATAAAAATCAGTCATTTTAATTAAAGTATTGAAACCTTGAATTATTTTTTGTAATAATTAAAACAAAATTGTGAACATGAAAAATATACTTATCATTTTATTTTATTTTCTAACAATTAATTTTTTTATAAATTATAAATTAGTAGTATATAGATTTATTTTGAACAATTTTAGATGAATATTTTAAATTAGTATTGACATTACTTTTTAAAATTTTGATGAATCAAAATTATCAAAGATATCAAAAATAAATAAAATTTTAAAAAATATTTTAGCATTACCATTTTCACTTAACATGACCAAAAGCTATTTATTTCATTTATTCAGTCCTTTTAAAGGTAAAATAAAAATGTTTTAATAAAATATCTTTCAATCAGCCAAATAGTTTGTTAGGCAAGGTATAAAATTCAATCTAAAAAATTTCTCCAGGCCTTTTGTGATTTATAACAGTTTTTATACAGATAAGTGTAAGTTTTAATATCCTTTGATAATTTTTTTAATTTCATTTTGTTTGCCTTTTTTTTCATAATCTCTATGGTTTTCTAAAATTATTAGCCTTTGAAAGATTGGAGAATTTTTATTTTTAATGTCCCCACTACAAATGCTGCGAATGTGAAAAGGGCTAAGAAGATCGAGGAAAAGAATACCAAGGGACAGAAGGTAGACGGAATGTCCAACATGTCGCGAAAGAAACCCTTTTACACTAAAATTATTATTTTGATCCAATCATTCCTGAAAATCAACCTCAAGGTATACTCTTTTTTTTAATTTTGTTTCTAGCTGGTTCTAGTTTCTAGTTTTTTAATTAAAATTATATATTAATCGAAAATTTATATTCAATAATAAAAGTTATGAAAATTTAGCATCATTTTTTTAGTAATTTTAGTTAAAAAATAATAAATCGACAAATTTTATTATATTTCGTAATTTTTTTTGAGATTGAAGATGAAAATGAATATTAAAAGTACATATTTTTATTTTTTCCTAATTAAACTGAATCCCGATAAATTAATAATAATTAAATCCACTTTTTTTTATAAAAATCTAATCTTGCAGCATTTTTTACATTTATCTTAATTCAAGAGTCTGGTATATTCTCAATGACACTAAAAATAAATTCTGTTTAAAAAATTGTAAAGTTGAAATAAGCAAAAAAGTAAGTTTATTTTATTTTAAAGCTTATACTGAGTATGCTCAATTGTAAAAATCTGAACCATTTTGAAAACCTAAAACAACAGATTATCCACCATTCTCGTAAATCATAAAGTGCTGTAATATTCGTCTTGTCTTTTTTAAAAGCTTTATTTTGCTGATTTAACTTTTGGTGAAAGATAACTCCATTAATAATTGACCTCTATATTCCCAAAAAAAATATTTTGGAAAATGAAATATTTTTTTTTCAAATTGAATCAATTTCAGGTGTTTTTATTATTTCCTTTAAAAAAATTTTTTTTAACTTATCCAATATTGATGTGCTCGATTGAAATTTACACTAGATAACGATAAATTCAATTTTTTATTTCAATTCATTTCAAAACAAAAACTCAAGTATAAAAAAGAATTTATTGCTACAAATGAAAAAGTATACATTAAATGTTTAAATTAAATTTTAGTAATTTATCTACACTAAATTAGCTTTTTTTAATTCGCTTAGCTATCGATTCGGACATGACCATAGATACATTAAGAGTAGAGCTAGAATTACACAACGATTCTAGATCGCAATTTGAGATAAAAGAGTCCTCGTCATCGAAACTCATGCTCGAATAGGCAAAAGTGTCTGAGCGTCGCTTAAGCTGACTTTTATGCTGGCTCTCATTTGTTCTATTAAGAACAGGGCTAAAAAATTTTGTCTTATTTCTGAGACCTGGTTGTCTAATACCAGTTTTAGTGTCAATTGGGAGAGTTTCAGCTGCTTCTATTATTGACGCCAATTTATTGTCCTTTGATGTATTCAATTTAAAATTGCTTGGTTTGTTGGAAGAATTTTCATAAATAATCGTCTTTCCACCTTTTACTGGTTTATCTATTTCATTATTCAAATCAAACAGCTTTTGTTTGATTTCCTTTAATAAAAATTTAAAAATTTTTTTTTATAATTTTGTCTAATTACTGGTTTAGTTAATTTTTCGCTTAGCGAAGAATAAAAACTTGCAAGATATTTGTATAAATTTATTTTTTGAGTAAATATGGTTATTTCGGTAGCCATCAGACTTGGATACTTTAAATTTTCTCTCTTGCGATTATTCCTTAGGTTCAAACAAGCAACACAGTTATGAAGTTTGAGGACATCTTTGAATCCGTAAAACTTAAATTAAAAAATTTAATTATTTCAAAAAAATTTGGATAAACTTTACCTCAGAAGATCTGGGAAAATTAATGCATATAATTGAATTTGTATCACTCAAATCAGTTAAGTACACAAGATTATTATAGTTATTAGATGAATGTCTGATTACAATGCCGCATGTGTCTATTTCATTAAATACATTGTCTATTTTGCCTTCAAATATATCATTGAATTTGCTCAACTTGATTTAAAAAAATAAATTATCAATTTTCATGACTAAAAAAGTCTTAATCATTTTATTTAAAAATCATGAAACATCTTTTCTACAAACTAAAATAAATTTTCATTCCTGAAAATTTTTGATAATCTAAATTTTTAAAAATAACTTTAAAGTAAAATATTACAGTATTTTTTTAAATTTTAAAAATTTGATGCAACTGATCAGTGTTTTTATATTTTTGCTAAGTAATTAGGAAAAATTTTATGGAATTCGTAAAAAAAGCAAATTTGTCATTTTCATCCAAAATATTTTATTTAATTAAATATCAATTTGTCTTTTCTATTGATATATAAAACTTGATCTAAAAAGTACTTTAAAAAAAACAATTTTAGGATTTTCCTAGTGACGTAAATTGAAAAAATATCAAGAACATTATTAAATTAAATTTTGAAAAAAATTGTGATTAATTCAATAATCCTAGTCAACAAAAAAAAATTAATTTACATGTCTCAAAATAATTACCTGTCTAGAGCTTTTAATCAAATTGATCGAGTTTAATTTTTTGTAAAAAGTCATTCTGTTCGTTCCCAGGGATATATTTGAACCATCTTGCATCACATTTCTTTAATACTTTATTGATCTAATATAATTGATGAGATTTGAGTATTAAATGAGCCTACTTGTGACTACTAGCTGTCAGATTAAACACTAAAAGACGTTCGCCTTCGCTAATTTTATCGTAGACATCATTTGCATTTTGCCAAAACGTTACTAAACATGCTTGAATTGAATTTAATAAATTAAATTTCTTTATTATTTTTTTTAGTAAATACAAGCTTGGTCTGTGGAATTAAAATCGCGAATTCTAATCTTTAAAATTTGACTGACATTTCTAATTTGAGAGTTTTTTTTCTCAAAATTATCTGATCTATTCTCTTTATTTACCAAAGATTCAGATTCTTCAAGATCAATCATTTTAGAATAAAGAAGCATATCTTCTTGCTTTTGGTTCCTATAAACCTTTGAGCCATCCAATTTTTTCTCCATAAACTAAAAAAAGTTTCACTGATAATTTAGAATCCTAAATTAGCTTACAATTATTGGATATATTCTTTCTATTAAAACATCTAAAGCCCCCACGACTGAATTAGCTTTGATTGAGTTTATGGAAACAATCAATGGTCTCTGAGGTTTTAAAAATCCAAGTTTGGTAAAATATTTAGCTTTACGGGTTGAATTGACGCTAAGCTTTAAGTACATTTCTTCCGGTGCTTCGAGAGGCGAACAGCCGTCTTTCGGACATCCGATTAATTCAGGACTAAAGATCACCAATTTGTCTCCTAACTTTATTCGACCACGTTTCAGATAGTCACTTAAATGTGCATCAAACTGAGCTTTAATCGGGTACCATCCATCACATAATTCCACAAACTAGTTTTAAACAAAAGTTAAATTAAAAAAATAAAAATTCTGAAAAAATACTGTTAATGAACTAGATGATTTAAATATTTTACTCAAAAATAAAATTAAAATCTTGTTCAATGATGTATCATCTTTTTCGATTATTTTTTTGATCGAAGATCGTTTCGCTTGTCCAATTTCAATGTCATATCTATATTTAATTTGATTCATTATATTAAAAGGTGTTAAATTTCTAAAAAAAAATTAAGAAAATAAAATATTCTAAAAAATATTTAATTAAAAAAATTACAAATTTTCAAAATATTTCATTAATTTTTCATCATACGATTTAAGTTTCCATAATATCCATTTTAAGTGATTTTTAAACCAGTCTTGATTGACTAATCTGCTATCCACTCCATTTGAATCCAAAAAACAGCTACGAGAAAATTAAATATTTTATTTTTTTTTTTTTATTAAATTAATTACGAATATAATTCATTCAATCCAATTTGTAAGTTCTCATCTGGAATTAGACAGCCATCATCTGGTGTTTGAACAAATCCATTTTTTTTGAATATTTCATAAATGTCACCAAAATCAGTTACATTAAACTTAAACTCGTCTAAGTGGTTTAGGTCAACTTTTTTAACCGACTCACCAGGGTCTGTCTTTGATTTAAAAATAAACAATTTTTTTACAAAAATTAAAGGCACCGCCGGGAATCGAACCCGGGATCTTCTGTTTACTAGACAGACGCCTTTTTTTTTTTAATTTCAAAATTACCAAGTCAATCTTAAGATTTGATATTTTTAGAATTTCTTTTGATTGTTTTGCCAAATTTTTTTGTCCTAAAAAGAATCCTGGTTTTGATCTATCACTGGGCCGTAAATTAACTTTTTTCTTGGATTCAAGCCGTTTTTCAAGCGTTTCCACCGCTATTAAACGTTTTTGGTGCCACGACATCAATGAACCACGGGGTTCTTTTGGATAAAATGCTTCAGATTGTTTAAATTCAAAAGTTGGCTTAACTATGCTTAAATTTAATTGTCCATTTTGAACAAAATGCAAATCTTTTATTACACAATAAGGTATTGGGATATTCCCAATAGGTTTGAACATATGATAATTCATATTCTCGATAGATAATTGTGACTCTGATAAACTTTCTGACTCAATAATACTTTCATCAATGTCTGTCTTATTGGATTCATTAGATGATGAATTCAAATATTTACTCATCTTAGTCTTATCAATCAATTGTGGCCTTTTAAATTTTTTTCCATCCAACATTCTGTTACCAGTTGGTTTTAAACCAAAAGCGGGTTTAAAATTTTCTTTCGAATCATCTGATATACTCGTTTCTAAATCTCTTTCTAAATTTACTGATAAAAAATCTGTAGTTTCATCATCGCTTTGAACTTTTATTATTTTATTTTTGTTGAATAAAAGTGACTTTCCGCTAGCAGTCTCGAATCCTGATGGTTCAATGTCTTTGTTTGTATTTTCCTTTTTGTCTTCGTTCTCAAATTTGATAATACTATCTTTATTGTAGGGTAAAGTTTTACCACCAGCTGTCTGAAAACCTGACTGTGCCAGATTTGATTTAATTTCGTTATTTTTTTTGTCATCCATTTCTAATTCTATCATTTTTTCTTTATTATACAACAGCGTTTTACCACTAGCTGTCTGAAAACCTGATGTAGCCACTATTGATTGACAACTATCCATATCATTTGTTTTATCCTCAATCTCGATCACTTTATCTCTTTTGTAATGCAAAGTTTTACCACTAGCTGTCTGAAAACCTGATGTAGCCACTATTGATTGACAACTATCCATATCATTTGTTTTATCCTCAATCTCGATCACTTTATCTCTTTTGTAATGCAAAGTTTTACCACTAGCTGTCTGAAAACCTGATGTAGATACATCCAACTTAATTTTTTTCAGATTAAAATATTAATTGAAGCAGACAGTTTAATCTTACTCTATTTTTATGGTCCATTTCTATTTTTTTAAAATAATATAATCCAAAATAAAACGATTTATTTAAATTTCAAAATTTGATGCTAAATGGTTATAACATAACAAATTTTTAGTATTTTTTTAAACCAAAAAATTATTTTATATTTCATTAGATTAAAATCAGATTTTATATCTGAACTTTTTTTTTTCAACTAAGCTTTTTGATTTAGAATTAAAAAAAATTGAAATTTTAAATTGACATATTTTTAAAAATAAACTGCTGTAGTAAAATTTTTTAAATCTTTTGATAAGAAGCAAAAAGAACAAATAAGTGTGTTCAATCAATCTTGTCCTAATCTTTTAATTCCAAAAAAATTGTTATCAAATTATTCAGGAATCACTATTTTATAAAAATGAGTGGAACCTTAAGTTTAAAATAAAGAAAAGTTTTGAGGAAAGATTTTTATTTCAAATTCTGGACAAAGTATAATGATCACTAGCTTGAACCACTAAAATTCACAGCATAAAAATAATAAATAAATGAAATGTTAAATCAGCATGTTATAAAAGATAATTTGATGATAATTAAAAAATGTTAGGTTGCAATTTAAAGATAATTGATTCCAGAGAAATCAGCCAAAATCATCAAAAATAGACTACTTCGAGTATTTTCCTTGGTAATGCTAGAGATGTTTGTCTGTTAGATTTTAAATTCCTCTTGAAGTGAGTAGAACATCAGCAATTAATCAAAGATTTAGAATGATATTCAACTAATACGTACGAACTAAATCCGAAATTTCGCTCACTTTATGAATAATTTAAGAACGTGTTTAGTCAAAAGAGTAATAACTGACCCTTTAAACTGCTAAATCACAAATTTTTTTTATTTTTTTTTTTCATTTTTTTCACCTTTTTTTTTTATTAAATGATCTTTTTATCCGATAAAAACTCCAATTATTTAATAAATATCTGTCAATAATTTTTATTTTTTTTGATGTATTTTACTCAATTTTGTACTTTTTTGATATTTATTTTTTTTCAATCGCTAGGCTGAAAAGAAGGACTTAGTTCCATTCTGTGTGGCCTGAGGTTTACCTCAAATTATTTATTAAATAAATAAATAAATGTTAGATTTTAGAAACTTTGAGTTATCTAGCTTTTTTTGTAAATGACATAAACGCTTTTTTCTTAAGAAAAATTTAATAGATTAGTACGTAAATCGTAGTCTGAATTGTTTTTCAGATTAATAAAGATTAATGCTATTGTGCTATCTTCTTCTTTCTTTCAAGAATTTCATGGCATTGAAAGCTGAAAATTTAATTCAATGATTGTTAGACTTTACAAAAATGTACAACGTGTTGGTCTAAAAATTAACACGAAAAAAGTTTAAGATTTGTCTAATCAACTAAACCTTAATCCAAAGAATTCCTATTTTGGAATTAAATTGAAAAAATTAAATAGGCAAATAACTTCAAGTATTTCAAGTATTTTATATGGCTAGATCAAGCAAGCTGGGAACATCTACAAACTAGAAACAATCACCAAAGAAGCAAAGATCAGCATTTTTAGAGAAAAACTAAAAATTTTAGAGAGTTATTAAAAAAAATCTTAGAAATAAAGATTAGAGTAACAAAATTTTGAATTTGAATTTAAAAAAGGTCTAGGTTATTGCTTAAATTCAAATAAAAAATAAAAATTTAAAATAAATTAAATAAAATGCCAGAAAATACAATTGATGACAATACTTTGGCCAATTTGTTGCCAATTTACTACAAACGATTATTTCCAATATACAATATGTGCAAATGGCTAGGCTATAGTGAAAGTGAATAAATTTATTTTTTTTTTAAATTTTGAAATTCTAAAAATTAAAAATTAATATTTTTCTTAGTCCAAAAAGAAAATTTTCACCGTCGAGAATTTAGTTTCACACTAAAAGACGACATTTATCTTCGTTATCAGACATTTAGTGATTATAATGAGTTCGAAAAAGAACTTCTCAGAAAATGTCCCTACAAAATTGATATAGGCGGAATCTATAACCAAATTGTAGATTTTAAAATTTCTGAAGAAATATCATTCATTTTTTTTAGCCCAAAGATTCGAAAAATTGGACTCAGGGAGTACTAACAGTTGAGGAAAGAGAACTTGTCTTTGACATTGATATCACTGATTATGATGATGTAAGATACTGCTGTAGTGGATCAGGAATTTGCAATAAGTGTTGGCCATTGATGCATTTTGCTATAAAAATTTTAGACAAAGCTCTTGAAGGTATTAAAGCTAATTTTGGTAAAAGAATAATTTTTCTTTTAGATGATTTTGGCTTTGAACATCGTCTTTGGATTTACTCCGGTCGAAGAGGTATCCACTGCTGGATTGCGGATGAAACTGCCAGAAAGCTAACTTCACAAGCTAGATATGCTATTGCGGAGTATTTGACAGTGGTTAAAGGTGGTGAAAACGTCACTAAAAAGGTCAATTTAGGATATAACCTGCATCCATCTTTGAGGTTAAAAAAATCAATTTTAGGAATTTAAATATTAATTTATTGATTAGGCGAGCATCAAAAATTATATCCAAAGGCTTTGAGGATTATACCTGTAACAAGCAAAATTTTCTGGGAGATGATAATAAGTTGACAAAATTTTTATCAATTTTACCTGCAGAATATAAGTGATATTTTTTAAAATTTTATTAATTTCTATTTTTTTTTTTTACGTCGAGATGAATTTGGAGATAAAATGAGAGTTGGAAAGACTTCAAACGAAAGATGGAAAATTTTTCAAAGCCATTTTCAAAAATTTACTGTAATTACTCATTTTTTGAATTATTTTTTCTGAATATTTTTTTTTCTTCCTAGAGTAAAAAAGTTAAGTTGAGTCAAAATTTGACTGATGAAATTATGTTCCAATACTGCTATCCTCGGTTAGATATTGAAGTTACCAAAGGTCTTAATCATTTGTTGAAGAGCCCATTTTGTGTTCATCCTAAAACAGGACGAGTTTGTGTCCCGATTGAAGCTGAAAAGTCGGAATTTTTTGATCCACTAAATGTTCCGGTTATTGATGAATTGTGTGCTCAATTGGAGCGTAGTGATATGATAAATATAGACAAAAAAATCAAAGATTACAAAAAAACAGATATGAAAGCTTATATGGATGTATTTGAAAAGTTTATTCAGAAATTAGAGTCTACATGGAAAGGAATTAATTTGAAACAAAGTGGTATTAAATTTACAATTTTTTTTTGTTTAATTTAATTGCTTACCTTAAGATTTGAAGGGAATGGAAGGCGATTTTTAGATTTAAATTTTTTTGTAAATAATTTTTTCTCAATTAAATTCATCATATATACTCAATAAAATTAATTTTAATAATTTAAATTTTGATTCATATTTTTAAGTGAATTTCAATTTAAAAAATACTTTTATGGATTTTTTAATTGTTTATATCAACATTTGCTTGTTTGATTTAAAAAAAAAGTATTGTTTTTTATCGCCAATGTCTCTGGTAAATTATCTTATTTCGCTTTCAAACATTGATAGGGATTTGTATAAAAGCTATTTTTGGTATTTCATCTTCGCTTGATGATGATTCGTCTGATTTGTAGCTTGGTGTATTAATTTTTTTTAATCGATTGTTTAAAATTGTTTTATTTTTTTAAAAATATAAAAAAAAATTAAATTTTTAAAATTCTTTAAAATAAAAGTAATGTTTTTCAATAAAGAGACCACAAAACTAAAAAGTAAAAATCATTTAGTTGAAAATAAAGATTATTTTTGAATATAAATTGCTTTAAATTGGAATAAAAATAATAATGATGATAAAAAATTGATTAAAATCAGTCGACAATAAATCGATTTCGTAAACATTTTTATTCATTTGAGGGGATCATTTAAGTATTTGTAGAGACCAAATAATATTAATCTCCACATAATATGTAATCATTTATTACATTATGATCGGTCACATATTATTATATTGTTTTGAACTATTGACGAAGATTTTATTTTAAAATAATAAGGAAATTTTATATTTTAATTTTAATAAAAACTTAATTTTAATTTTTAAAAATCATTCAGAAATCAATTTGGTTTCAAAATAGGTTCAATTTAGGGCTCACAGGTAAGGAAAAATGTTTACTTTTCTCCTCTTTAACATATGCCTTTTCCTTTAAAAAGAATTGATGAATTTTATAGATAATATGACAACAGCATAATTATTTTATTCTTTTCCATTTAACACCAAATTTGTCAATGATATAAAACTACGCCTTAAAATAGAGTCAAGTAATTATTTTTAAAATTCCATTAAACTTGTCACCAAAAAAATGAGAAATTAGCTAACACTGGCTCGAACGTGAGCCTTTTTTACAGGAAATTGATGTCTGGAATTTTTGCAAAATATTGACTCAACAAACCTGCCAAAGTCTGAAACTTTTTAAATGATTGGCGATGGTCAACCATGGAAATTTTTTTGATTAAAAAATCATATTCAGCAAAATTGTATAATTTTTTGATCTCAAAGTTTATTTTTCATATAAATAATTTTAGTTAAATATAAAAAAATTATTAAAATTGAATTAATTTAATCCATATTTGAATTTACATTATCTAAAAAACAAAACAAAACTTATAAATGTAAATGTATTTAAAAGAACTACGAGACTATTTTTAAAAGCCAAGACAGATCTTCTGCCTCTTTTGATTTCTACTTTCTTCAATCACTTTGTAATCCACTATTTGCTTCAAATGGATTACGAAGAGAATAAAGAAAATTTTAAGGATTTACCTCCACATGAGGAACACCAATATCTAAATTTGATCCGTTCGGTGCTGAAAAATGGCAAAACAAAAAAGGATCGTACAGGAGTCGGTACTATTTCTGTTTTTGGTACCCAATCACGGTATTCATTACGAAACAGTATGCTTTGAAGCTCAATTTTTAAGAAATTTTTTAGCTTAAATAAATTTAGATTCATTTCCATTATTGACCACAAAAAGAATCTTTCTTAAAGGGGTAATTGAAGAGCTACTTTGGTTCATTCGTGGATCAACAAATGCCAAAGAATTAAGTCAGAAAGGTGTTAAGATATGGGATGGAAATTCGTCGAGAGAATTTTTAGACAAACATGGATTTTATGACAGGGAAGAAGGTGACCTGGGTCCAATATATGGCTTTCAGTGGAGACATTTTGGCGCTCAATACAAAGATATGCACACCAATTATCAAAATCAAGGAATCGATCAATTAAATGAAGTTATTCAAAAGATAAAAACAAATCCAGATGATAGACGGATTATAATGTCAGCTTGGAATCCGATAGACATTCCAAAAATGGCATTGCCGCCATGCCACTGTTTTGTGCAGTTTTATGTGTCTGATGGAGAATTATCATGCATGTTGTATCAACGATCTGCAGATATGGGTCTCGGAGTTCCATTCAATATAGCTTCGTATGCTTTGCTAACTCACATGCTAGCACACGTCACTGGTCTAAAAGCTGGAGAGTTTGTGCACACAATCGGAGACTGTCATGTTTATTTGAACCATGTGGCTGCTTTAGAGGAGCAACTGAAACGAGAACCTAGAAAATTTCCTACTTTAAAAATAAAAAATAAGCGCGCTAACATTGAAGATTTTGAATTGAGTGATTTTGAAATTGCTGGCTATGATCCCTATCCGACAATCAAAATGGAAATGGCTGTATAAATAAATTAGGATTTAAATTTTTATTTATAAAAATGATCAATTTTTTTTTTAAAACTAAACACAGAATAAATTTGAATATTTTTTTTATAAATATAATAATCAATTAAAATCGTTTAAAAATCAGATAAAAAAACTTTAAAAAATTTAATACTCAGTTCAAAAATAATATAAAAAGGAATGTCCTTTCAAAAAAGATCATTTTTTTTACTGATTTACTCTTATTACATTAAAATCCATTTCAAGACAAAATTCTCGTCCTAAAGGACAACTGATAAATTTGCACCATTCACAATTGTTTAAAGGCTTAAGGTAAAACAGACTCACTAGTGAACCTACATAGATAATTAAGCCAAAAATTGATAAGCTAATAATAAACACTCTTTTTAGTTTTATTTTTCCATTAAGAGTTACATTTGGAAAAAATATTGTTCCAAGAATAAGACCTGAAATGAAGCCGAATATGTTGGCAAAATTGTCAATCATTGGCAACAAACCAATGATAAATAGCAAAATCATAAACAAGATGAGTTTAGAAAATGGAATCCATGGATTCTCATATAACTTCCTTAAATTGAAACTTTAATTTAAAATCTGGAATAAATACTTTGGAAAAAAAGTACCATATTTGAAAAAGCTCAATGAATGAGCATGCCAAAATGCCGAAATGACTTGCAGCAGGTCCTGCCTTTAATTTAAAAAAAAATAATTAAGAAAAGAAATAAAAAAAGTCAATCAATTCAAATGTACCTCTGCTTGATAGGGCAAAAAAATAGCAGATGCTAGATTTCCTAGTATTCCAGAGCCTGAATAAATTATACCGATGCGAAGACATCCAGCTAGATTTTCTAGATCTCTCAAAATAAAAAATTGAAAAAATATCGAAATCAGTAGCTGAATTATTCTTTATAAATGAAAATTTAAAATTTTTTATTTTTATTAATTGTTTATTAATTACCCAGCATGAATGAATATTGATGTGAAAAGTCGATAGACCTGGTCGGGACTTTTTGGATCAAGAAAGTCCATCATACCACACACATCTTGCATGCAATCAACTTGGGAACACAAACTGGCTTCCTCATGAAAATATCCTCTCATAAAGTCACAATGCTCTAGAGTAGTTATGACACATTGGCCTTGCAGTCCAATGCAACACGGACGACCTATCACTTCACAAAACATGTGTTGATTTTTTTCTACTGAAGAATTTATTATCAAAGAAGGCTGTGAGCAAATCTTCAGGCATAAAAAAATTCAAATCTTTTTTTCTTTTTTTGCCAAAATTAATTTACCGGCCACTGAGTAATGTCATCTATCCAATTTTTGGAATCCGGATCGCTACAAAAACTTAAAAAACATCAAAAATAATTAGTTATCTTTTTTTTGGCTTTTTTCTATTTTTAAAAGGATGCATATTAATCCGTCTTATTAAAAACTAAATTGTCAATTAATAAACAAAATCGTCATAAGGATAATTAAATTAAAGATTTTAATTTATTAAAAATTTAATTATTAATTTTAATTTAAACATATTTTAATCTTAGTTCTCTAATCTACAACATACTGGTTTTGTGAAATTCAGTACAAAATGATAAAAAGAAAAGAAAAAAATTTAAAAAAATTGAATAAGTTTTTTTCTAAAGGTTTAAATTTAGTTCTGTAAATGCAACATAATGCAAGATTAAAAGTTGCATCAAATATCTGAGTCTGATAAATCTTCAGAGTTTGTTTTAAAAGGATGCATATTAATCCGTCTTATTAATAACTAAATTGTCAACAAATAAACAAAATCTTCATAAGGATAATTAAATTAAAGATTTTAATTTTTTAAAAATTTAATTATTAATTTTAATTTTAGTTCTCTAATCTACAACATACTCGAATCTCTAAACCAGGGCTCTGCCCTCGACCCCGTTTAATCTTTATAAATGAAAATCAAATTTTTTTATTTAAATGACGGCTTAATATTTTACCTGTTTAAAATGAAATAAAATTATAATACAAATCTTACTCAGGATCTTGACCACAAACACTACCAGAAGTTCGCTTTCTTTTGATCGAAATTTCACTTCCATTCTTCCATTTATCCCATTTTGAAAACAATTTCTACAAACAGTAAAAATTAGCTAAAAAGTTTATTGAAGTTTTAAAGTAGAAATACTGAGCATTTTTCTTGTGTTGTCTGTACACATCCACCCTTATCATTTCTTATACAACAAGCAGTTTCTCTTTCAATCAATCGATCTTGCTCAATTCTCTTGTAAATATCCGAATCGTTTCTCATACATGGGGCGTATTTTGCACCCAGATGAACCAGATCTTTGGCAGACGGACCAATCCAAAAGTTTTCTTTCACTTCATAATTCAATAATTGTTTTTCTAAATTAATTGTAGTCACATATTTTTCTTTAAAAGTAGAAGTAAAGCCAATGGGTGCAAGTCCATATGCTATTAAGGACCCAAAAAAAATTAAAATTTGCACAAAAGTAACCCTTTTAGAAAATATTAAAAATCAAAAAAAATTCAAAAAAATCAAAGTATTATTACCAATAAGTAAAATAAGCCCTGTGATTTATAGTTGTATTTATTAATTGTGAATAAAGGTCCGAGTCTTTGCTCGGATCAAAAGTGTAGTCAAATAGACGACCAAAAAATCCCATACCAGGAATCCTTCTGTTTGCACAAGCATTTGTAAAAGCATCCCATGGTCCTTCAACGTTGCCTTCTGCTTCTGTTTGTTCGTCTTTTCTAAAATCAGGCAAGTCCTCATCAACAGGAACAAATCTTTCAGCCTTATAAATTTAGAATCTAGTAAAGGAATTTCTTTAATTTTTAACTTTACTTGGATATTTTGGTGAACATCTTTTGGTTTCTTAATTATTAATTTCGTCACATTTAATCTTATTAAATTTGTTATTAAGAAATTACCTGAAAAACAAATCCTAATTTATTTCCTAAAAAACTTGTCAAATTATCTTGACGCCTTTTTGGCAAAACTCTATTTGTAATCTTAAAATATCTATACGAATCACCTTCATCTAGCAAATTTTCATCGATTTCCTCTATGAATTGCTTCAGTGCAGATTCTTTTATTTTTCCGCCGAATATTCTCTTATTCTTTAGGACTTTTAGAGTTCTCTCGTTCCAATTAACCAACGTTTTGTTTGTGTAAATTGGCGAATTTGATTCAGGCTCAGTTTTAGTGTCGATTCCAAAAAATATTTTCGAAGCTTGAACCAAACTTTTCCATCTTTCAACATTTTTGTTCTCAGCCTCTTGCAATGGTTTGTCTTGGTCTAGATTTGTGACAGTGATTGGTGCAACAACAGATGGAAAGGGAAGTGCATTCTCTTTTTCTCTTTCAATTTCAATCTCTATCTCTTGGTCCTCGTAATTCATATCAAAAATATTTTATGCTTATCAACGGATTTTTAAATCTCTAATCAACATCAAATTAATAATTGAGTAAGTAGTAGCCTTTTATAAACCGAAATTCAAATTTTGTCTTTACTAACTTAACAATTTTAATAATCTAGAAATTAGAAGAGCTAGGCCTAGTAGACCAGTTCATCTTCAAAAACCAGTTTGTTTATTCAAAAATTTAAGTTGCTTGAAGTCAAGTGCTTTCAATCTCTTGGACCAAATAAATACAATAATATTTTATTAGGAAAAATTACTATTTTTAATTTTTAATAAATAAAACTTTTTTTTTTTATTAATTAACTTATTAAACTTTGAAATTTTTGTCCAAAAAATTCAAATAATAAATATTAATGTAAAAAAACTTTTAATATGTTTATATTTTTTGAATTTTTTTATAGAAAATTAAACCTAGAGTCTTTTTTTTGCTTTTTATTTGAACTTTGAAGTCGAAGTTTGAGTCAAATTCATATTCTAAAAAATTAATTTAATTTAAATTCAAATAAGATTTTTGATTTGTTTTATAATAAAATTTGCAGTTAATTTGAACTTTTTGTTTAAATTTAAATTTAATTTTTGAAGCATAAGTTTTTAATAGAATAAAACTGAAACCCAGTCATGCTAAAATCGATGACTTCATGAATGTTTCATCTATGAATCATCTCATTTTTATGCAGGAAAAATTTTTTGGATTAAAACCAGGATATCTTCATTTTTTCTCTTCAGAACATTAAAAAATGACTCAATCATGAAAAACTTAGTATTTTCATCTTTGCTTCATTCTTGAATCAACTCATTAATTACAATTTATTTTTTTTTTAATAGTTTATTCTATAAATTTTTAAAAGACTCCGAGTAATCAAACTCTTTTCGCCACTGATAGAAAAATTTTTAAATAGAGTTAGAGTTTAAATAATTTCAAAAAGAACAAATGACAAATAAATTTTAGAAAAGTTACAAGCTTTGGACTGTCTCCTGCTGCAAAATATTTGAGACAAGTGACAAGGGAATTTTAAAGTTTTTGAATTTTCAACAAATACATCAACGTATTCTTTCGAAAGGCTCGTTATTAAAGTATTTTTGTGACTTTTTAAGTATCTAATAATCAGTTTTACTGGCCTTAACTTGATTGTATCTAGTTTAATTTCTTCAAGAAAATTATAGAAAATTTCCGACGGGGTGTCAAAGGGAAGATGGTCAACAGACTTGATTGAGATATTTTGAAGTACTTGTAACCTTTGGATATTTTTTTTTGAGACTAGGTTAATAAAAAAACTATAATCTTTAATTGAACCCATGAGAGCATTATAAACCCCTACTAAAGTTTTACCATTGAGTTTGCATGATTTATGTGACAGAATTTTGATAATATTTAGTCTATCTTGACATCTAGACCGGATAAACTTTACTTGAGAGTTAAAGCAATTTTTAGTCTCCATTTGTAGAGCCAAGTTTCGACTTTTTATAAGTAGCTACTAATAACTTTGGAAATGTTACCATATTTCTTAAATATGAAGAATCTGACTTAAAATCGTCTGAAATGGATTAAATCATGGACTAATTAAGTTTATTGTGAAAGTTTTAGTGTAAATTCATGCTCAATTGTTTATTCAGTGTATCAGCTCTAAAAAAGACCTTATTTATGTGATCGGATTGTTTAAAATTTTCTTGGATTTTAAATTTACTCAAGCTACTTTTTGTCTAGTTATAGGGCTATTAAGTACTTTTTAAATTAATAGGAAAATTATAGAATAAAAAATATAAGTCTTTCTATTGAGAAAGAAGTGAATTAATGTTCGCCTTAAATCAAGCGTCTAAATAAATTTTGAATTGTGAATGTAATTATTAAAATCAATTGAAAAAAATAAACAGTAATAAAACTTTTTTTATTAAATTTTTGCTTATTATTATCTTTAAAATTATGGTTACGTGAAATTTTAGTACAAAAATTATAGTTCAAAAAAGAAAAACGTTTTAATTTTCTTTCTAACGGGTGACAAAATAAAATCGAGACGAACTTTAAAAGGTCATAAATCCTTTAATATTTATCAAAATAAAAAGAAATTTTGAGAGAATACAGCATTTTTATTCTAGTTTTTATTTATACTTTTATCTTTTTTTAAGGGGTTGTGAATTTCGTTTCAAATCGATCATTTCAATTCAGAAAAACTAGAATAACTTTTTTACTAAAAGAGATAATTCAGTTCTGTAAAATGCTTAATTATAAGCAAATTTGCTTAATGCGGTAAAATAAGTCTCGAAAATACTATGCAATTTTCTGCATTTTGCATCCCATTAAAAAGTATTCCAATCAAGTGTGCAATTATTTTGCAGAATTTTTTAATAAGTCCATTTCTTCGAATATTATTGAGTCGTTTTAATGTAGAGGCTAAAAGGTCCTATACGAGATTTTGGTCCATATTTCTTGTACAAAGTCATATTTTATTCCTTAGTTCTAAGTTTTTTGCACTCCAGCCATTCTCATACACTTTCCCCTTTAAAATGGACCAAAAATCTTCAATTGGTCGTACTTCTGGCACATTTGCAGGGTTTTCTCATTTTTGCACAAATCTGATATTATGGTCAATCAAGTAGTTAACCACTGTATTGGCATAATGAAAGCTCGCCAAGTCGGGCCATAACTTATAGTTGCCGTTTGAATGATGCTTTTTAATAAAAGGAATGACTCGACGCTTTATAAAGTCTAAATAGACAGTTTGGTCGACTGAAATTCCACTTTTTCGTATGATTGGCGCCAAAATACTCCTCTCAGAAATGACCAACCAAACAAGTAATTTCTGCTCTTCTTAACAGGGGTATATTTTCTCAAATTTCTTAACAGGGGTATATTTTGTACTTGCTGGTGTTTCAGCAATGTTCCTTGAGTAAAATATATCATTTCCATTAATTTTACCATGACTGAGAGTGAAATAGGATTCATCGTCTAAAATCCAGGAAATATTTGGATTTTTTAAATACAAATTTCTACATTTAACTCTAGCTACTTTTATTTTCGTTTCGGTTCGGTCAGGGATCTTCATCTTTTTTCTAGGTGTTATTTTAAGCTTCTTCAACAATTTTGATACCATTTGCAGGCTTATATCAAACTTTTTGGCTGCTTGACGCTGACTGATTTTTTCTTTGTGATCAAAAGCTTTTTTTAGCTTATTGAGTTGTACTTTAGTCATCTTTTTCGGTGTTTGACCAGATCCTTGTTTCCTTTCTGGTGAAAAATATTCACTACGTTTTAAAATTCGGTAAACAGTACTCCTTGGAATTTATTCTGCAATAAAATGCCTCACAGTGAAAATCTTTCCAAGTGATCTATTTTCGTTAAAAAAAGCGTACACTCGAATTCTTAGGGCCTCTTCTTTAGATGAATTTATTTTGGTCATTTTTAATTCAAATTGAATGATTTTTTTTTTTCGTATTTAAAATTAAATTTACAAAATAGAAAGAGATTTAAAAAATTTAAAATAGCATTGCAATTGATACTTAAAAATCGTCTCGATTTAAATTTGTCATCCGTTAGAAAAAAAATTAAAACGTTTTTCTTTTTTGAACTTTAATTTTTGTACTAAAATTTCACATTGCCAAAAATTATTTGAATAGTAAAAAAATCATTTAATAATTCAATAAATATATCATCTATAAATTTTCATAGTTTTCTTTGTGACTGGAAACTCAAAGAATTTTTTGAATTATTTCAATTTTGATTGATAATTGTACCAGCAGAAGTATTTTGATGTTGTTAAAATTTTCAAATTGAGGTTTAAAAATTTTATTAGCAAAATGAATTATGGCATAGTCTTGTGATGTAGCAGTCTTTCTTTTAAACGACTCTTAAATTTTTTGGATAATTTCATTAATAAAATCAAACTATTTTTTGGCTCTAGAAAATTTTTAAACTTAGATTTTAGGTCATCAAATTGAATTTTTGTTTATTGATTGTTTAGCAGTTTAATTTATAAAGGATATGGATAAATTTTATAAGTTTATAAAAGTTACCAAAACTAAAATTCGGAGATTTCCAAGTTTTGAGGTTGATTGTTTAGACCATTCCAAATAAGTAACTCAACTCTCAGCACATCATGAAAATCATCTTGTCGAGGCGCACAAAACAAATATTATCAGCCTTTGATGAAAAAATATATTAAAGAACTAGCTGAATTTTGGAAGCCATTTATAACAAATAAAGAATAGTTAAAGATACCACATAAACATATCGAAGCCTAATAACGAGATAAACGTAAACAACATTCTAATTAATGATTTAATGGCACAATAAATAATGAGCCCTTTTTCCTATTGCATACAGAATGATAATTGTATTTTAGTATTTATTTCACCGATTGGCATGAACATTTTATTACTAAACGATGGTATTTTGATAATGCCTTCATAACTCGTAAAACTCATTTACACCAAACATTATAATTTCATGATCTTTATCAAAATAGAAAGTTTCCAGCAGAATGCATTTTTCTCGAAAATTAAAGTTAAGAAACCTGTTATTAGGCATCGTTGCATGGACAGACAATGAGATATCAAAAAAATTCAAATTTTTAAAAAACAATTTTCATTTTTAATTTCTTTGTACCTAAACAGAATTTTATTTTATTTGATCCTACTCTTTTTTGCCCTTTTTGGTTATTTAAATGATTTTATTAAAAAACAGACCGGATTTGGAGCGAAGAAAGGAATTGTATAAGTATACTGAAGAGTAGGGAAATATTTTTATTCTTAAATTATTAATTAAACTACTGATTAATTAAAATCTTTATTCTAATTATCAAAAAGAACAATGAGTTCAGAAAGGATTTTTACTTTCTCATTGTCTAAACCTCATTCGTTGCGCACCGAAGACTATAACTTCAGAGATTAATGTTAAAATTAGTTATTTTTTTTTAAATATTTTATTTATAAACTAAAAAACTAAAAGATATAGCTAAAAAAAAATGGACGAGTATTAATTGAGCAGTAAATAATATTAAACGGATATTAAATTATATGAGCAGAAAATAAATAATTAATAGGACCCAAAAAATAGTTATAACGGTGAGAAAAAAAATAAAAGCGGTAGTAAAAATAAATTTTATTGAACAGAAAAAGTATTTTTTATTCAAAGAAAAAGCTTTTAAATCAAGTAACATTTAAATAAAAAAGAAGTGTAAGATGTAGTAGTAGTATTAATTTTTGCGAGGTCTACCACGTCCTCTTTTAGCTTTAAGAATTAAATCACTTACCTGATTTTCACCTATTTTAGGCTTTTTATTACTGATCTTTGGCTTTTTATTTTTATCAGTATTTTCAGTAACTTCAGTCTGTTTTCGTTTGCGAGCAGGCTTAGCGGTTGGTTTACTCTTTGCTGGGGTACTTGTTGTTGCTTGTGACATTATAATATCTTTAGGCTGATAAACCATTGCATTTTTGGCTAACGGAGGACGCCCTTTTGGTTTTTTACCATCAATCAACACTTGTTTGGCTGCAATTGGTATCGTAACTATGTGTTTCATTGCTGCAATTGCAATTATATGTTTATTATTTATTTATTTATTTGTATATCTGTACCGAGCTAGAGCTCCTTCAGATTAAAAAAAAAAAAAAAAAAAAAAAAAAAAAATAAATAAAAAATTAAAATAAAGTTAAATAAAATGAAATAAAAATAAAAAGTAAGAAAAAAATAAAGTTAAATTAATATAACTTAAAAAGTAGATAAATATTAAAATTAAAATTAGATAAATTTTGATAGAGAGTAACAGAATACATATTTTAATTATTTGATGATTCAGGAAAAAAAGAAGAAATAGTTAGGTAGCAATTACACAATGGAGTTGGGTACTCGATGTATCTTGATTCGAAACCTCTGTTATATTCTTCCACCAGTCTAACAGTTAATGGAACAGAATGGCTCAATCCTGCCCTAACATATCTCTCACTCAACTCAAAAAGTCGATTTGAGACTGTTAGTAGTTTAAGTTTATTATATGCCTCATTATGTAATATGTTGGAGGGAGTATCATATCTTAGTTTTAGTATAGAACGAACTGCTGAATTTTGGATTACTTCTAACCTTTTGATATTAGTTTCTGAAAGAGAGTTAAGACAAGGAAAAGAATAATCTAGAATAGTTCCAATCAAAGACTTATATATATGTTTGCACATGTTTCTTTTTAAAAATGCTGGACAATTGCATTGACTTTTCTTCCAATTATCAGAGTTAATGTCATTTTCCACATAGAAAACAGAATTGAATGATAATGATCAAATGATTCGAGATTCGAATTTATTTACAACGGAAAAAGAAAGACATTTAAATAGATAGGGCCGAAAAAAATTAGACTATTAACTAATAAATCAATTTACTGATCAAGATTCATTTTATTGGGTTTAATAATTCAATTAACTGATCAAAATACATTTTATTGGGTTCAATTAAGTATAGTTTCTGTTCATTTCATTCTATTAGCGGATAACTTAAGGTTATTATCACTTTTATTTTTTATTCCTGCACATTAATTAATTTTACTGCTTTTTAAATTTTTTTTTTAGGGTAAGATAATTTTATTTACTGCTCAAATAATCTTAGCTCATAAAAAATTTAAATTTAAAATGTCTTTTAAATTAATCAAAACTTGAGTACTCAAACAAAGCAGGCTTTTCTAATTTAACTTTTGATAAAGCTTTAAAAGATTAACGTATAAATTAAATAGATAAATTGATATAAAAGAATACTGCCACTATGGAAAAAACCTTCATTAAAGCCTTTACAAGGATGAACAGAATGATTTTTTTTTTCAATAATAAAATGGTCATCGTAAAAGAGACACTTAAAAATTTTGAACTTGCCATGATTCAGGCTTTAAGCATAAATTTGAAAATGCAAAATTTTACAGGTGCTGGTTTCATTTTAATCAAGCTAAAATTCGGAAATCTTCGATAAATTTTTTTGAAAACTGCAATAAGCGAACCCTTTATAAAGAAAATTATGAGTCTAAATTTTGGATACAAATTAGCTCTTATCTCACTTATTAATTTAAAGGGGATGGAATTTTATTTTAGATCATTTTTTTTTCTTAGATATTGATACTTTTAATTTTTGAAGACTAAGCTAAAAAGAAAATTTGAATCTCTGCTTTCCATTAGAATCCCTTTGATATTAATGAGTCATTGTTTGGTACTTATTTCTAAGTAGTTTAAATTAAAACCTCAAAAATTACAACAAATATAAACCAAATTTAAGAAAATCTTAAGATTAATCTGATTAGTAATGATGTTTTATCTGATTCAATTTGGTTGTCTTTGCAATTTAAAATCTTTACATTACAGAATTCTCTTAAATGAGCTAATTCAAAATAAAAGAAATTCTTAAATTTTGGTCCAAGTTGCTTTCTAACTTTCATTCTTTTTCCTATTTTTGAACTAACGTTGCTTTTTTAATTTAAAATTTTATTTTTAGGTAATAATTTTTTCATTTAAAAAAAAAAAACACAAAAACACAAAAAATTTCATTTTTATTTTTTCTCTTTTTTATTTTTTTCTTCTTACTTCTCCTTATAGGAGGGTCAATAATAATAATTTAATGTTTTTTTAGACTTGTTATTTTGAAATTTGAGTCGAAGATCTTTAAAGAACTTCTTACAAGTGGAAACTGGCCAGTCTCTTGTGGTAATCCATCTGCTGCAACTCTGAAATACCAAGACTGCATCAAGGAACTGGCGGCATCTGTAAAAACACTCGTAGACAAAGTGAAGACCTTGGAAGAGACGAATGTTGCTCAACTTGCAAGAATAGAAACACTGGAAAAACTTAGCTCAGATCAAGAAAAAATCATTTCAGAACAGTCAAACCGAAGTAACGAGCAGGCTAACACTGCTCCAAGGCAAGCCCTTGATTGGAATAAAATTTGGGAGAAAAATGAGAAAGAAGAAGTAATATTTCTGGCTAAAGGATCTCGTGAATTAAAAACAAAAAAGAGTAAAGAGGATAACATCATAATACCAACTACAATCTTGCCCCCCAAACACAGAGAAATCACTTACACAAATATTAGCAACAGCAATAAAACACTCAAAACAAATTTGACTCTCTCATCGAGCTCGTCTAACAGCCACGATAATTCCGTACTTTCCATTGATCCTACGAGATCAATTGAAATATTTCGATCAACTCCAGAGTATCCTACCAATCATGAATATAGAAACAGAGGCTCAAATGAGTCGATCTTTAGCTCCTAGGTCTCTTCACAGTCATCGCCTTCATCATCATCGTGTTTAACAAGCCACTCATCTGTACTTGCCTCCTTAAACAGCTCCTCGCAGCAAAACTTAAATGTCAATCTACATTCAACTAATGCAGGAAGTATCAGCTTTTGGTACACCAATGCTACAAGCCTAAATAATAAAGTGCACTTACTTAAGTCAATAGCAGCTAGTTCAGCGCCAAGCATTATAGGCATCACGGAGACCTGGTTTGACGAGAGCTCGGTTGTAGAGTTGGACGGCTATCAAATATTCCGGAAGGACCGAACTGGTAACAAGAGAGGTGGAGGGGTTTGCCTTTATATCAAGTCGGACTAAGAAGCCTTTAGTTCATCAGAGCCTAGTTTTCTTGACACTAGGTGTGAGCAGTTATGGGTGACTTTAAAAATCAACTCTGGATGAAGACTTTTTAAATATTAAGAGCTTTTAATGATAAATTAGTACAATAAAGAAATTTCAAGATTTTAGTTTTAAGTAGATTTTTATCTTTTTACAATATATATCACTATTCATATTTGATAATCAAAATATTCAACGAATAAAAGCTGAATTTTACTTTAAATATAATAAAAATAATTATACTCTAATAAAAAGACCGATTTTCATTTCAATATTTTGTACATTGATTTTTTAGCTGAAAAAGAAAAAGAAAAACAATTAAATTTTTATTGAAAAATTCTTATTATATTAAAATCGCTATCAAGACAAAATTTAGAACCTAATGGACAACTAATGAACTTACACCATTCACAATTTGCTATAGGCTTGAAGTAAAAAAGAGAAGCCATTACACCAATATAAAAAACCAAAATGGCTATCGAAATAAAAAACAAAAATACTCTTTTATATATTTTCGACTTTCTTCGGGTAACATTTGGAAAAAATATTGTTCCAAGAATAAGACCTGAAAAGAAGCCGAATATGTTGGCAAAATTGTCAATCATTGGCAACAAACCAATGATAAATAGCAAAATCATAAACAAGATGAGTTTAGAAAATGGAATCCATGGATTCTCATATAACTTCCTTAAATTGAAACTTTAATTTAAAATCTGGAATAAATACTTTGGAAAAAAAAGTACCATATTTGAAAAAGCTCAATGAATGAGCATGCCAAAATGCCGAAATGACTTGCAGCAGGTCCTGCCTTTAATTTAAAAAAAAATAATTAAGAAAAGAAATAAAAAAAGTCAATCAATTGAAATGTACCTCTGCTTGATAGGGCAAAAAAATAGCAGATGCTAGATTGCCTAGTATTCCAGAGCCTGAATAAATTATACCGATGCGAAGACATCCAGCTAGATTTTCTAGATCTCTCAAAATAAAAAATTGAAAAAATATCGAAATCAGTAGCTGAATTATTCTTTATAAATGAAAATTTAAAATTTTTTATTTTTATTAATTGTTTATTAATTACCCAGCATGAATGAATATTGATGTGAAAAGTCGATAGACCTGGTCGGGACTTTTTGGATCAAGAAAGTCCATCATACCACACACATCTTGCATGCAATCAACTTGGGAACACAAACTAGCTTCCTCATGAAAATATCCTCTCATAAAGTCACAATGCTCTAGAGTAGTTATGACACATTGGCCTTGCAGTCCAATACAACACGGACGACCTATCACTTCACAAAACATGTGTTGATTTTTTTCTACTGAAGAATTAATTATTAAAGAAGGCTGTGAGCAAATCTTCAATCATAAAAAAATTCAAATCTGTTTTTCTTTTTTTGCCAAAATTAATTTACCGGCCACTGAGTAATGTCATCTATCCAATTTTTGGAATCCGGATCACTACAAAAACTTAAAAAACATCAAAAATAATTAGTTATCTTTTTTTTTTTGGCTATTTACTATTTTTAAAAGGATGCATATTAATCCGTCTTATTAAAAACTAAATTTTCAATTAATAAACAAAATCGTCATAAGGATAATTAAATTAAAGATTTTAATTTATTAAAAATTTGATTATTAATTTTAATTTAAACATATTTTAATCTTAGTTCTCTAATCTACAACATACTGGTTTTGTGAAATTCAGTACAAAATGATTAAAAGAAAAGAAAAAAATTTAAAAAAGTTTTTTTCTAAAGGTTTAAATTTAGTTCTGTAAATGCAACATAATGCAAGATTAAAAGTTGCATCAAATATCTGAGTCTGATAAATTTTCAGAGTTTAGCAGAAATTAAATTTCAATTTAATCAAGCGTAGTGCATTTTGCAGAGATTTTGCACACTATTTGCAGCCTTTTACAGTTGATGCAACTTTGAATGCTGCACAATACTACATTTACAGAACTAATTTTAAACTTTGTTCTATTCTTTTGTACTGTACTTCAAAGAACCTAACATACTTGAATCTCTAAACCAGGCCCTACCCCGGACCATGTTTAACCTTTATAAATGAAAATCAATTTCTTTTTTAAAATTTTTTAATCATTGATATGACGGTAAATTTTTTACCTGTTTAAATAGAATAAAATTAGAAATCTTACTCAGGATCTTGACCACAAACACTACCAGAAGTTCGCTTTCTTTTGATCGAAATTTCACTTCCATTCTTCCATTTATCCCATCTCGATGACATATTCTTATTTAAAGTTTTAATAAAAAAATAAAAAAAAAAAATAGAATTTTTACTAGACATTTACTCTCAAATGTTTGAACACATCCTCCTCGATCGTACCGGACACAGCAAGCAGTTTCTTTTTCAATTAACCGATCTTGCTCAATTCTCTTGTAAATCTCCGAATCGTTTCTCATACATGGAGCATATTTTGCACCAAGATGAACCAGATCAATGGCTGATGGACCAATCCAAAAGTTATCTTTCACTTCATAATTCATTAATTGCTTTTCTAATATTATTGTTGCGACCAAATTTTCTTTTTTAGTCGAAGTGAAGCCAATGGGTGCAATTCCATATGCTATCAAGGATCCAAAAAATATTAAAATTTGGACAAAAGTAATCCTTTTAGAGAAATTAAAAATTCAAAAAAAAAACCAAAAAAATCAAACTATTATTACCAATAAGTAAAATAAGCCCTGTGATTTATAGTTGTATTTATTAATTGTGAATAAAGGTCCGAGTCTTTGCTCGGATCAAAAGTGTAGTCAAATAGACGACCAAAAAATCCCATTCCAGGAACCCTTTTAGTGCATGCATGCGTAAAAGCATCACATGGACCTTCAATGTTGTATTCTACATGTCTGTCTTCTTCCTCTAATCTTTCTATTCGAATTTTATCAAATTCGGTCTCACTTTTTGATTCTTTCTTTAAAAAATCAATTAAAAAAAATTAATTCAAGCAATTTTACATTATTTGACTCATCAGAATTTAATTTCTAAGCAAAAATCTACCAAAAAATTTAATTTATTTCTTAAATTTTACTTTGAATGGACTGCTTAGACTGCGTCCCAATAAATTAGTTAATTTTTCCTCTCTGCTCTTCGGCAAAACTGTTCTTGTTTTTCTGTAATAGGCGTAATTATCTGCATTATCTAATAATTCTTCATCAATATTTTCGATGTAATCTTTGAAAGCCTCAAATTTTAGTTTGCCTCCAAGGAAATTTTTGTTTTTTAAGATTTTAAATTCTCGTTGATTCCATTCCACTAGGTTTTTGTTGGTATTTACTGGCAGATTCAATTGAGTTTCACAATCCCAATCAACACCGAAAAATTTCTGCATCGATTTGTTTACCAAAATTTTCCAATTTTTGTTCGCCTGATTATTACTGAATTGTCTGCTAATCTCTCTACGCACAAGATTCCATCCTCTATCACCACTAATGGTTGATGTGATCGGATTATCAACCATGGGAAAAAAAGGGATCGATTCCTGTAAAATTTCAATTTCCACACTTTGATCATCGTTACTCATTTTCCTAATTATTTTAGAAATAAATTTTTAAAAGCTTATCAGCGCTTTCTACTACATTGTTTTTAAAAAAGAGCATTTTATTAGGTTGTCAAAGAAAATAATTAAAATTTTTTATTCTAACTTAACTTTTTTTAATTTTTTTTTTCAAATTTCAATTAAAATAAAATTCAATTTAAAGCTCTCAATTGAATTCAATTGAGACAAATTAGCACTCTTAGTTTTTAATTTTAATATCTTTCCAAGGCTCAAAATTCTAAATAAAAGTAAAGTTTAAAAAGCAAAAATTATGTAAGCTTCCACATATATAGGCAACTATTTTAATTTTATTTTGTGAGATAATTTATAATAAATTAAATTTTTATATGCCATTCAGTTTAAAAGAGACAAATACTTCGAGTGTCTAATCATTTGTGAAATAGTTTTTCATTTAAAGCTTAGAAATGTCAGCTTTTAGTAAGTTCTTACAAAATCCTCTGATGAGAAGAAATGCCATTATGCTGGCTTCATCAATGGTTTTTGCCTACTGGTCTTCGATGAAAATAATTAACTACAGAAATCGAAGGTAATTGAGCCCATGTTTAGCTTGTTTGACCACGTTTAAATTTTAGGCTTGCCAAGCACCAAAAAAGCGACAGTTCAGTCTTATTTAAAAAAGTAAGATTTATTTCATTAAATAAAATATTTGAAAAAAAGTGAAATGTTTCAATTAGAAAAATGAGAAAAAAGAAAAAGTTGCTGTTGATAAACACTTTTTTAGGTATGATCTTTTATCAAAATAACCATTGATAATATTTTTTCCATAAGAAATTTGAAACGATTATTGAAAATAATAATTCCACGCTGGTTTTCTGCCGAAGTAAAACTTTGATCCTGTCATCAATGATAAAATTGATTTTGAAAAATCTAAATCTTTAGGTTGGATATCTGATACTGGTCGCTGTATCTCTAATTGCTCGAACATACGCAGATGTTTTTATGATAATGATTGGAACCTCGATTGAAAGGTATGAATATATTTTTAGGTTTTGCGAAATTCAGTGTAAAGAAACAGAAAAAATCTTAATTAGTTCTGCGAAAGAATTAATAGAAAATTTTTAAAATTTTTTTCTGCTCTTTTGAACTGAATTTTACAAAAACTATTTTTTTATTACATTTTTAATAATTAATTAAATCTAAGCTCTATTATATCTGGCAATTTGAATAATTTTATTGGTCATTTGGCAAAGTATGTGTCTGCAATGCCATTTGTAAGTCTTGATATAGAAAAAAATTAATAAAAAAATTTAAAAAAAATCATTAAAATTAGATTTCCTTGATCAATAATTTATTAAAAGTAAATCAAATAAAATTAATCTGCAAAAATTTTTATTAAAAAAAATTGAAGTATGGTATCGATGAATTAAAACTAAGATTTAGGACTCGGTTGACAAAATTTCTCTACTCCAAATACTTAAGGTAATTTTTTGAAATAAAAAAAATAATTTAAAAAAATTAGCTAAAAATTTAAAAGAAATCTGACCTACTACAAAATGAATAATTTGGACAACCGCATTGCCAACGCTGATCAATTATTAACTCAGGATGTCGAAAGATTTTGTAATTCATTTACTGAATTATACTCAAATTTAAGCAAAGTAAAATTTAAATTATAAAAAAATAATATTCAATTAATTCTTAATTATATCAGCCTATTTTGGATGTCGGAATATATTCAGTTAAGCTAACTGCAGCAATTGGAGCTCAGGGTCCGGCAATGATGTTAGGTTATCTATTTGTTTCGGGTGTTTTTCTTACCATGCTTCGTAAACCAGTTGCTCAGATGACTGTGAAAGAGCAGCACAATGAAGGAGAATTCCGGCACATGAATGCCAGGTTAATTACAAACAGCGAAGAGGTTGCCTTCTACCAAGGCCACAAACGTGAAGAAATAAATTTAATGAGCAGCTACAATAGACTGGAGAATCATTTAAGAAATTTTATTACTTTCAGATTTTCCATGGGATTTATTGACAACATTGTTGCTAAATGTATTTTTTTTTAAATTAAAAACACAATCAAAAATAATCAAAATTTTAAATTAGATTTTGCTACATTTATTGGCTACAATGTAGTATCAATGCCGTTTATGAAAAATGATAATCAATTAGCTAAAGAAAAATACAACATTAGACTTGAAAATTATTATCGTAGTGGTAGAATGTTGGTAAAATTAGCTGAAGCACTTGGAAGAATATCGTTAGCTGGCCGTGAGATGACCAGACTAGCTGGTTTTACTGAACGTGTAACTCAAATAATAAATGTGATTGATGACTTAAATAGAGGACAATACAAGCGAACAATGATAAAACATGATAATGAATCTGGGAAAGAAGCCCAGACAGTTGAGCTTAAACCTAATAGCGGAGAAATAATCTATCAGGATAATATTATTAGGTATTTAGTTGAAGATTTAGAATAGAATAGAAAAATTTAGCAACTTTTTTTTTAAGATTTGAAAAAGTTCCATTAATGACTCCGAATGGTGATGTGTTGATCAAAGAGTTGTCTTTTGAAGTTAGATCTGGAGTAAATGTTCTTGTTTGTGGCCCAAACGGATGCGGAAAAAGCAGCTTATTTCGAACTCTAGGCGAACTATGGCCTTTGTTTGGCGGAACTGTTACCAAACCCGAAAAAGGCAAGCTGTTTTATATTCCCCAAAAACCATACATGACCATTGGTTCACTGAGAGATCAAGTCATTTACCCAGATACTGTCGAAGACATGAAGCATAAGCATATTAAAGACACTGATTTAGTCAAACTTTTAGACATAGTTAAATTGAGTTATCTTTTGGAAAGGGAAGGCGGATGGAATAGCGTTCAAGATTGGATAGATGTTCTTTCTGGCGGAGAAAAACAAAGAATTGCCGTAAAATTAAGATTAAGACATTTTTTGGATTTTCAATTTTTTTACCCTTAAAGATGGCTCGTTTGTTTTACCATAAGCCCCAATTTGCTATTTTAGATGAGTGCACTAGTGCGGTAAGTGTTGATGTTGAAGGTAATATGTATGAATTCTGCAAATCGGTTGGAATTACACTTTTCACTGTTTCGCACAGAAAATCACTTTGGAAATACCATGAAGTAACATTTATAATTTTCTCCTAGACAAGTTTTTATTAATTTATTTTCAAGTATTATCTGCGCATGGATGGTCAAGGAAGCTTTGAATACCTTCCGATTGACAAAGATACTGAAGAATTTGGTTCATAATTATTTTTTCTACAAAAAAATTCTATTTAAATATGAACTTATTTTAGATCAAGTTTATTATTTTTAAAAAAATCGCTAAAATTTAATAAAGTGTTTTATTAGATTTTTTTTTAATTTAATTTTCAAGTACTTCTTAGAATCAAAAGAATTTCCTAATCATTTTCAAAATAACTTTATTAGTTCAAATAAAATATTTTGTAAGAAAATTTTATTAGATCTTTTCCATATTTATTAAAATTGATTCAAAAAAGCAATTTTTTTTTAAAATTAATTTGCTTAAATTTTTAAAAATATAAAATTGAAAAAAAAATTGTCTAAATAAAATTAAATCTATCAAATTTAATGAATAATTTAGAGACATAATTATTTTAATTATTCGCCAAATTTTTTTGAACTCTTTTTGACTCTTAGTAATTTTTTGATTAAAAATATAATCAGTAATCAAATGTAAATTTCAAAACTGACCATTTTTATGTCAATGCTTTCTAAAATTTCCGAATCGAACTTTTAAAAAAAGTTATAGTTATTTGCTTAAATTGAATCTTTAAGAATGAAATTTTTGATCAAAAAATAAAACGAAAAAGTAATAATTCAACAAATGCATCCGGACTTCTTTTTAATTGATTTTAAAAAAAATTTAAATCTTGATCTTTACTTTTGAATAAAATTTTACTTTTAAAAGTAGTTAAGAGAGGCCAAAAAACTTTTTTTGATTTAATAATGCTTTTAGAATCAAAAAAGTGTTGGAACCAAACAATATTTAATAAAACTATTTTAAATTAAAATTTTTTGACACATTAATATTATTCTAGTACCGTACATTTAATGATATAATAAACACTTAATTCTCAAATTACTCGTGATTATAAAATTCTCTTAAAAATATAAAGACAAATATTTAATTTTAGTTTTTTATTAAAAAAAAAAGTCATTATTTAGCATTTTTTTAAAAATATTTAGATTTCAAATCAAAAAGATGACGAAAAATAGACGCAGTTTAGAAAATGTCGCGAAATGCAGAACTTCACGAGCAAGTTCGATTATCTCCGAATTAAATGCCGCATACGGTGATGACGAGGTTTTGTACGTTCATAAGAAAGATGAACCAATAATTGGAAAATTTGCCAAATTAAAGTACGGTGATGACTTAGAATTAATCTTTAACATTGATAGCCAGGTGAAGCTAGATGCTAGAATAAAGAAATTTTTTCATCTTAAATTTCTTTAGGTACAAAATGTTTTTGATTATTTTAGAAAAAATTGCAGAAAATTAATTCAGGAAGGACAAGTCATAGATATTGTGGATGTACATGGGAACATGATCAATTTAAGGGAAAACATGAATGACTTTTGCTCGCAAAAACTCAATCCTCGTCAAACTTATATCCTTGTTGCAGTGACAACATCGGAATTTCGTAATCATAAAACAGACAAAATTCAAGCACTTCTATACCAGAGTGAAATTTTGACAAAAGAATTTCTAAAGAAGGTTTCTGAATACACAAAGAATAAAATGAACAAGTTGGTAATAAAGAATGATCAGAAAACCACTAACAGGATTAAAATGATGAACGAATCCGCGATATTAAAGTGTAGTAGACGCGGAACTTTGATTTAACTTTAAAAATTTATTAAATTATATTTTCAGGAATTATTTTAAGTTTTAAACTAATAAAAAAATTTATTTTTAATATTTTATTACTATTTTATTTGATAATATTTTAATTTTTCACCAATAAAAATTAGTAATAAGTTATTAATTTGGCCTCTCAACACGGTTTTTTTCCAAAAAATTCATGCGAAGCAAATCTACTTACTTGAAGCTGTCAACATCATTACTGAGACACAAAATCAAGAACCGGGAGAAGACAACGTGTCGCCCTGGTAGGAAGTGAAAAGTGGGGTTCCTCAGGGTTCAGTGCTAGGTTCCTTATTGTTCATCATATACATAAACGACATGCCTGAAGTTATTAGTCACCCTTCGAGACTATTTGTAGATGATTGTAAGATAATTGCAATCATAAGGAACATCAAAGATAAACTTCAATTGCAAGCAAACAAAGGTAAAGTAGTTGAGTGGTCGAAAATGTGGAAAATGATTTTCAGCCTACCGAAATGTAAAACCATGCACATAACTAAATCGTACATTAGAAATAATGATAAGGTGTTTGCTGAATATACAATGCTAGACCAAGATGACTCAAGACACAAGATGGCCGAAACAAGATCCGAAAGGGACCTAGGTGTCCGATGTACAAATAACCTCAAATGTAACGAACAGTCAAAGATATAAAAATATTTTCATATACAATATTTTGTTTGGAATTTTATTAAGTTAATAAAAAACTGTAACTAATTATGGTTAAGATAAGCAAGAAAATTGAAAGCTTTCATTTTTCACTAGCTACCTTTGGTTAAAGGAATTTTTATCAAAATTTTAGCCAAACCCATTTTGGCTGAAATACCAGAAAATTAGAGTTTAATAAAGGTTGAAAACCAAAATATGGTTGCTAGAGAAGAGACTTTTAAAGAATTTTTGAGCAAATACTCAATTATATTAATCATTTATTTTTTATATTGTAATATTAAATTTAGTGATTTTTTAGAAAGTCCAATTCAATTCATTTCTTTTTAACTTAAACTTACTTTAATTTTTCTCCTGTTTAAAATTGGGTGTTCAATTTAGGCACGATTAAAAACTAAAACTAAATAAACTAATTTAGTTTCTTAAAAGTTCAGTCTTTTATGCATTTGTTATTCTAAAACCCATAAGCTAAAGTAAATAAGATTAATGGCCAAGTCTAAATATTAAAATTAATAATGAGAAAATTTACCTAGTTTCCTTTTTTTAAAATATAAATTCGCTTCAAATATTTAAATAAATTTACAATCGTTTGAATTTGAGCAGTTACACCCTTATCTGGATTTTTTTGTTGCTAGCTTAAGCAAATATATCTCTCGCTTCGTGTCTTAGCTCTTTTCTAAATTATCTATATATAAATTATTTAGCATACCAATACAAATATAAGAGCATTTTTTTTCAATTCTATGCCTTTATTTTCATAAGCATAGACAGTAACCAAATAAAACTCTGGCTTACAATTTAATCTTCTTTTTTTCATGACCAAAAGCAATTTCTATTTAAGGCATAATTACCATTCACAATTTTTGCTCATATGTTTTACCAAATGAGTATAAATAAACAAAAAATTGTGTTTTCAAAAAGTAAAAATTCAATTGAATAACAAATTTTGTTAATTCAAATAAATTAATAAGAATTTTCGGGGCATTGTGAATTTTAGAATAAAAAAAACCCAAAACAAATATTTAAAATTCAAAACTTATTTTCTTTAAGTCCAAAATTGATTCTTTAAATTAAATCAGCTCATACATTGAACTTTTGCTTCTTAAATGCCATGCAAAGTAATCTAGGAATTTTTTAATGTGTGTGCATTTTTTTAGAACTTTTACGAATGCTTGATAGGTGATACAGTAAAAGTTATCAAGTTTTAAAATATCTGTTCTAAAATTCACAATGATATTTTGTATAAAAAATTTTGATTTTAGCTTGATTAGTGGTCAAGACGAAAGCTTAGCAATATTTTAAGACTTTGTTTGTCACAGGGACTTGACAATTTAATAAAATGGATAAATTTTCTTCAATTGAACGCTAAATTTTTTTCTATAAATCACGTTCTTTAGGTTTTGATTAAGTAATGAAATATCTTTTAGCAAATAAATTTAATTTGTCATTTAGGGACTAGAATTAGTCAAGGAACATGACAAAATTGGTTTATTTTTAGGTCATGTTTACATAATCAAAGTAAATTGTTAGCAATTAATTTAATTTAAAGCCATGGTTAATTACTTGAAATAAATTTTGTCACTCGAGGATACTATCCGTAAAGATTTTGACTTGAATTAATATTTGATCACATGATCAAATAGCCTAAGCAAGACATATTTAAAAACTCTTAATTAAATTTGAAATTGGAGAATTTCAATTTTGATCTTTTCCAATTTATTCTCGATTATATAAGAAGAAATGAAATATGAAACGATTACTTTGAAAAAGCTACCATCAAATATTTATTTTTTGAAAATTTTAGAAATAAATTTGTCCACAATGATAGATTACAACAGTGAAGCATTCATTTGGAGCATTAAAAATGGCGATCTTGAAACCATATCTAAATATATAGACTCAGTAAGTGGAAAATCAAAAAAACTATTTTTGAAATTTATTTTTGTTTTTACAGAATCCTAAAGTGATAAACATATTAATAAAAGGTCGAACATTTTTGCATTATGCTTGTGACTATGGCCAGAAAGAAATAATTGAATATTTACTTAATAAAGGAGCTAATATTAATGTAATAATTTAGATTTTTATTAGTAAAAAATATTAATTGATGGTTTTAAAGGTCCAAGACAAATATAACATAAGTCCTTTGTTAGCAGCTATTTGGGAAAATCATGTATCGTGTGTAAAACTTTTACTGAACAAAGTAAGTGTGCAAAAATGGAGGCATTTTTGTGATGCTTTTTATTTTGTCTTAAAGGGCGCTAATCGCAGCGTTAGAGCTCCTGATGGAAGAAGCCTTATCGAATCGACTGACAATGATGAAATCAAAAGGCTTCTAAAATTTTAAACTGTATTAACTAATGTAAATGGAATTAATCCTTGATAGATTTCTTTAGTCATCTTTCACTTTTTAATTTTTTTTTGTTATAAATAAAATGATCTTAGATTTTAAATCATGATCAATATTAAAAAAATTAATATCTAATGCATTTAATCAACATAATCATTACAAATAAGAAAAAAACAAAAAAAATGACTTATTATTTTATAAAATAATGCTTGAAAAGTTTTAGTATAATTCTTTTCTATTTTAAAAAAAATATTTTATTTAAGGATTTATTGTTTGGGCTAGGCCAAAAAATCAAATAATTAAAGTGTACACAAAATTAAAAGCTTTCTTTTTTTATACACTTTGAATCAGAAATAAAGAAAAAAACAACCTTTAGAAAAATAAATAACAAAATATACAAAATATAAAAATAGAGGCTAGTGCACGACAAAGATCAAAATAATTTAAAAATAATAGTTAAATTACACAGTGGAAAAGTAAAACTAAAATTTTATTTTTATGATACATTTGATTACACATATGTTTTAACACCGGTAAAAATGGAATAAAATTAATTTTTTAGTTTGTCTAAGTTGTCTCATGGGATAAATATCAAGGTTAAATAAGCAGCAACAATTCTAATTTGACTAGCCAAGAATATCGATGTCGGTGTCCTCTTCTGGCAGAACACTTCTAAGCGGAATTACTTGGGTTTGGCAGAACAATCCACTCTTATTCTCCTTAAGGACTTGACGCTGTTCTTTTTTTTGCTTCAACTTCAATCGCTGCTGAGCTCGTTTTATTCTCAATTCTCGCTAAATTGTAATTTTTAGATTTAATTTCATTTTTACAATTTTTCTTATTTTTATCAAAAATTAACAATTAACATAAATTGTTTAATGAATTTAAAAAAGAATAAATCAAAAAATTAAATAAAATTAATATAAAAAAAATTTCTTTTCTTTTTTTTGGAAATAATTTTTCAACTAAGAATGGTGAAAATACGATTTAAAATCAAAAGAAAATAACCTAATGCTATCATTATCTCGGTCATTGTGAAATTCAGTCCCAATTGAACAAATATTTCTCTTTTTGTTTTAAAAAAACTCGCGAAAATTTCATTTTTCAACTTTTTTACCTGAAATAAAATCTTTAATTTATTTTTTAGATCAATCAAATCAATAATGAAACTAAAATCATATTGATTTTAAATTTTTTGTTGTTGTTCCATTAAAAAATTTAATTTAGATTAAAGATAGTGCAACTTGGGAAGAATTTTTTTAAATTTTAATATAATTTTCTTAAAAAAAAATGAATAATAATTGAACTGAATTTGACAACGAAATTTTCTTAAATAAAAATACTAAGAAACAGATGCGTTTAAAAATAAATAAAATCTATCCATCACATTTAATTATTTTTTTTGACTAATCCATTTAATTATCAAGCCAACTTTTCATAAGCACTTATTTAGTTGATAGCAGAAAGATAAACTCTTTAAAAAAATTGATCAGCTTCATAAAAAATTTACCTTAGCTAAAGGACAATCGGGACTTTCAACGACAGACTTTTCAGTCAAAGAAATTCCATACACTTTAATAACATCTTTGATTCTTTTAAATTTTTCATCATCGATCATTTTCAAATCTAAATATTTGTTGGAAAGTTAAGAATTATAAAAAGAAAATTAAACTACCGATAATGAATTGGGTGTCGGTAGGTTTTAATTTTATATCCGGATTCAGAATTCTGATAATTTCCAGTTGTTCGCGAAGGCCCATCTCGTCATTTATAATTCTTGTAAGTGCTTTGACTGTTTTCGAATGTTCATCATCGTCCATCTTATTCCTTTAAGTAAACAGAAATAAAAAAGGTATTTTTTTATTAATAAAATTTTAAATAACAAAATAAAAGCTATTTCTTTAATTACCACGCTTTATTCCAGGGTAAATTTGTGGTAGGTCGTTGTTTTTTTCTTTGCTGAGTGGGACTTGGAGGAGCACTGCGAGTTGTCCTTTCCAAATCGACCTCATCCAAAGTGCTTAAGTTTAAATTTTCGTCAATTATTAACGAATTCAAGTCTGTGTATTCAAACAAATTAGGCATTAGGGGTTGACCAATGGACTTAAGACCACCAGGAGGCGCCGATTGAGCTGAAGAATTTGTTAGAGCAGAAGAGGACGAAATGCACGAAGAGGTTTCAAAAGTGACCAAAGACATCAGATCCTCCAGATCGGGCAAATCTTCCAGAAAATCTGTATTGACCGAATTTTTGCTCAAAAAATCTGTAATTGCCTCAACACCCAAAAAAAGTCCATCGTCTTGGCTAGTGGTGGTCAACGATGAAGAGGACGACACCCCGCTTGTTGTAGACGAATATGACACATTTTGTCCATGGCCTGAGTTTACATACTGATAGGTATTTTGAGTTGAATTGGAAAAAAAATCATTAACATTAAAATTGGTAAACTCTGGCTCCACTGGCGGACTGGTTATAAAAGTCAAGCTTGGGTAGCGCTTTAGCTTTTGATTATTAATAGAAGTCTGATTAAAGCTATTAGAACTAGTCGTGTTATAGTAATAGTTGTAATAAGTTAAATTAACAGTATTGGCTAAATCAGGCTGGGAATTGGACCGGGATATGAAACCGGCCTGGCCCTGAGGAGTTTGAATGTAGTTCATGGTGTTGCTTGATGGCAAATTACATAAATTCAAGCTTGAATTAGATGTGTCTGAGATTTGAATTGGTTCAGATGTTGGCGTAGCTAGGTTAAAATCGTCCAAATGCATTGAGTTATTTATTTCCGGTGTGAACACTATTTGATAAGTCGAGTCTTGGCTGACTCGATTTAGATGAGATTTTAGCTGATTTACCACTGATTGATGAGTTATTTGGGAAGTTGGCTTCGCAGAATAGCTCATTTGGTCTGTTTTGGGTTTTAGCTTTGGAACCGGATCTGGTTCGAGCAGCAAGTCATAGGAAAAATCGATGTTCGATGCCGAACAATCGTTCAGACTCAAATTTGGATTTGAATTGAACAGAGTGCTGTTCGACTGGTTGAGACTTGAGCCCAGGAAAGGACTTAGATCAACGTCGAGAAAATTCACCATATTCGATGGGCTGGACATTTTGGATGCTTAAGGCCAAACCATTCATCAAAAAAAAACTTTTTTCAAAATAAAACCATTTAATTGAAAATACGCATTTTATTTTCTCTTAAAGAAATTTTCTGCTTTATAGAAAAAAAGAGAGAGAGAATGCAAAATTAGAAAAAAAATGAAGCAAAATTTGAAATTATTATTATTTTAGCACTATATAAAATGTTCAAAAAAATGCAAGCAATGCATGAAAATAATTTTTATTATTTTTTTTTCTATTCTTAAATTTTTTTTTCAAATAATAAAAAAATATTCTAATTAAGTGAAAAAAAATGTATCATACTGATCACACCGAAGAGTTTAATCTGTTAAAAGATAAACTACTAGTCAATAATGTTATCTATTTGTTTGGCTATGGATCCCTGTTGTGGAAAGTAGATTTTGAGTACACCAAAAAAATACATGGATTTGTTAAGAACTACAGACGAAACTTTTGGCTACTGAGCGATGATCATAGAGGCACGCCGAATAAGTAATTCATTTCAATTTAAATCTCCACCAACCTGTGGGTTGTATATTTAACAGTTTTAAGTATGGGTCGAGTGGTGACTTTGGTAAAGAGTGAAAATGACGGGGACAAAGTGTACGGAATGGCGTATGAAATCCACTCGGACAACATGCAAAAAACATTTGAGAATCTTCATTTTAGAGAAAAATGTGGCTATAGCCTAAAAGAAGTGACTTTCTATCCAAAAAATGGCTCGGAATGCAAACCAATTTCTTGCGTTTGCTACTATGCCAATGAGGACAACTCGTACTATTCGCCTAGTGAAGATCTTAGTCTCATTAGTGCTCAAATATACAAAAGTATTGGTCCGAGTGGAACAAACAAAGAATATTTGTACAATTTATGCCACGCACTAAGACATTTGTTGAGAAATGAAAATGAAAAATGTGAAAATGGTGAATTTAATGAAATTTTAAGACAAGAGAGTCATCTGTTTTTGTTAGAGACTATGGTCAAACAATTAGAAAATAACTAGTTTTTCTAAATTAAAATTAATGGAAATTTTTTTTAAAAATTTTTCTAATTTTTTAAGAAAATTAATAAAATTTACTTTAAAATAATATGCTCTAATTTTGTTTTCGAAAAAAAAATACTAGATTTGATATTAAATTTATTACACCTACTACTACTACTAAATAAAAAAAAATTTTAACTCATAATATTTCAGGTTTTAACTTTAAAAAATAATTAGTCTTATCAAAATTATTGATATTTCAATTTTTAAAAAAATTATTCACACTAAAAAATTTCGAAAACCAGCTCTAAATTAAGAAAAAATGTTTAATAAATATTATATTCAAAGGACTTAGATGGAAGTTCTTATATATTCGGAGTGCTAAGTTGAAAAAAAAAGAAGAAAAATAGAATGAATATTTCCAATAAGGTGTAATAAGTTTCAGAATTTAATTCTACTTTTTTATAATTTGAAAATTAATATGAAAATATCATTTATTAATGTTTAATTTAAAATTATTGATTATTTTCTAACTATTACGCACTTTAAAGCTTCCTTAAAAGTTAAAAAGAATTAACATGAATCTGTCTGAATTTTAACTTATTAGCTCAATTTGATAAATATAATAATTATGCATACAACAATAAACTACTCATAGGAATTTATTACAGCTTTTTTCAATAAATGAGTTTTGGGAAAAAAAAGAATATTTTGATTAATCGATTTTTTTTAATTAATTTAAATGCTAATTATTTATTTTATTTTAAATCTTGAGATAAATCAATAGCCATTTTAGAATATCCTAGTCTATCTTTTCAATTTTGATTGAAAAAAAAGCATATCAAACTTCAAATTAAAAATTATTATAATTTTTAAATAAAAATAGTTGTTAAAAAATGTTCAACACACTGATTGTTTTAAATTTCTAAAAGCTAATTTAGACATGAAATCATAGTAAATGTTTTATTATATCATTACATAAAGCAAGCCCAAAATTAAATGCTAATTTTGAAAACTTTAAAATTCGTCGCCATGTATTATATAATTAATAAAAATTTTTAAAATACAACAAACAGTGCTTATCTAATAAATTCCATTTTTTTTTAAATTAAGAAAGTTATCTTAAAACGATAAAAATTTATCAGTATATACACAGACAAAAAGTTTTGACTTATTTTTATTTTTAATTATTTTTAATCTTGATTTAACTCTGTTATAATTAAAGACCATAATTTAATATCAATCAAATAAAAATCAAGTTAATTTAAGTCATGAAAAAATTAAAAAAACAGAGATTTTTTTTCTTATATTTGATGAACACGAATCGACATTTTGGATTTCATTCAATTAAAATAAAATTAAGTAATTTTTTGTTAAATAAATGAATAAAAAAAAATTTTTTTATTACTCTTTTTTAAATATGGCTTTAAAAATTAAAAAAAGTTGAATGAATCACAAAAAATTATTTATCTATTTAAATGTCAAAAATATTTTATGCTAGAGCCCATAAATTTTACGAGTGAATATAGTTATAACAAATTATACAGAAATTTATAAATAAAATATCAATTTAGATTTGAAAATAAAAGACTTGAAGTTACATTATTTATATAATTTAAATTTTCTGAATTTTTAAATTTTTTAGAAATTAAAATAAACAAATGTTTTTCGAATTAGGAAGAAAAATCTATTGTGAAAATGTTTAAGACTTGATCAATTTTTTAATTTAAAATTACCAAAAAAACAATCAATTAAATAGATTTTTTTGTATATTATTTTGAATTAACGATTAATTTAAGGAAAAAAAGATAAACAATGATTATAATTCAAAAATTTAGACATTTAATAAAAGATGAATATTTTTACTTCGAGAAAAATCTTTATTAATTTAAAAATTTAGACTCAAGCAAATTTAAATAAACAAACAGTTTTATTTATAATAAATTATTTATTTTGAATTACTTTTAATTGTTGAATTACTTTAAAAATCGAATTTTAAAGATAATTTAAATATGGAAAAAAATACAAATAATTATAATTATTATATTTACTTATTTATATCCAGGGTTGTATTTAAGTCGAATATTAATGCCTGACTTTAAGGAAAAAATTAAGTCTTTGAATTGTGACTTTTAAACAACTCTGTTAATACCATTTTTTTAAATATATGAAAGAAATTTTTTAAAAAATATTTAAGATTACTAGCTAAAAAAATAAAAAATAAATTAAATAAATACCGTATTTTTACAAGAAAGAATAGAATACATAAAATAAGTGTATTTATGAAAGACCTTTTTGGTATCGATTTTACAATCTGGTTATCAGTGAATTTATCAAATTAAAATTAAATTAAACTCATGAATACAAAATTCATAATTGATCATCAAATATTTCTGTAAATAGTTAATCTTGAATGTAGTTTAATATAAGTAAAATTAAATTTTTTAAACATTTAGTTCTTTTCCCATAAATCTTTTTTCTTTTGTATATTTAAAGGGATTTATTTATTTATCTGTATTAAGGAGGAATATGTTCAGCTTTGTTAAAGAAAAAATTTCTATTTCATTGATTAACTGAAAAAAAATTTAATTAAAAATTACTTTTTAATTAGAAGTGTATTCCATAAATCTTATTTTTTAAACCGCTCTAAATTCTTCCACCATATTTTCAACCACTTGAACAGAATGTCTCAAAATTTTTTAATAAGATTCTAAGATTATTTTGAATATATCTATAAACCTTTTAATAATTATTATTATTATTTATTTATACATTTTTTTTATTTTTGGAGAGTTTAAATAAAAAAAATTTAAGAAAATTAAAATAAATAAAATAAAAAATTAGTATAAATATCATCATCATTTATTTTATATCTATTTATCTATAGCTAGCTAAAGCTCCTTCAGAATAAAATATAACACCAAAATAAAATAAAATTAAAGAAACGATTAAAAAGAAAAGCTAAGTAAATAATATGATAAGTTAGAAAGTAAAACAAAATTTTAACATCTGAGGTCTAAGCTACCTAAATATTTCTTTTTTTCCTGAAAGCAAAAATTTTAACAATTTGCTCCATGTTACCCTTTATTTCGATATATCTAATTTTTATTTTCTTCTATTTTAAGCTATTTTTTATATCACTTATACTTATCTTATTCGACTTTATTTTATTTTGATTTTTTTTATTAATCTGAAGGAGCTTTATTACAGAAAAAAAATTTAATAAAATTAATATGAGGAAAAAAGAGGAAAAAGGAAGATTTTTCAATTAGTTTATAAACTAATCAATTCTTAATTTTTACACTGTAAAAATATAAAGCATGTGATTTTTTTTTCAAAAATCATTTCGTCGGCAATCAAAATTAAAAAAAAAGCCTCTAAATTTTTGAAACAGTTTAATTAAATTAGCACCAAATTTTGTTCAAATTTGTTCAAATTAAAAAAACGTTTCATTCGAATTGAATTCATGATACATGGATAGGTGCGATAGCGGATTTGTTCATCTTTGGTACAAATTGAATGCATTTTTTTGTTAAAGGTACAAATATTTTCTACACTTATCGAAGCCATAAAACCACAATTAAACAATTAAGCTATAAATAGTTTAAATTACATTAGATAATTATACATTTAAAAGTAATAAATATCATCTGGTTTCAACGCTACCGATATAAACTGTCAGATATAACTGAGAAAATTGCTAAACTTCTTTTTTTTTTTTAAACAGCTTGAAGTCTAATAAATTACAGCTATAATATTTGGCCAGGATATTACAGCCGCTTTGTTCGATAAGTCTTCGCCGAGGGATACCATTTTTGTCCAATTCTCTAGTCTTGCAATTAAAGTTGTCCATTTTATTCACCGATAAAACTGTAAAACTTGGCCAAATTGACAACTTAACTAAAACTTTATGTCAATAAAAATAGTAATAAATATTCATTCCGGTTCGTTCAGGAAATTTCAATGTGTAAAAAATCATGTTAGTAATAGCATTAGTTAAATTAGTTTAATTAATTTATTCAATTAGCCCATATACACCTATCAGACAGGTATAAAAACAAACTTTTTTTACAGTTTTCTTTATAATTTAGATAAAATGGAATACAAAAATAAAAATACAAAAAAAAGTTTCCAATTTAATTCACCTGAATCTTTTGCTTACATTGACCAAAACTCATGTGGAAGCAATTTTTCCGATCATTCGATTGACAGTCTAGACACCTTTATGGATGAACTTTCCTTTGATTATGACAAACTTGACTCTGACTTATGTTCCAAATCACCAAAATTAATCACCCAAAGCGAACAAAATGTCTACTCAAATGAAAGACTTATTGGTGACATGTCAACATACCACACTCTGCCCACCCTATGTAAAACTAAACACCAGGATTTGGCCTCAATTGACGCAAAAACACTGGTAGATTTGATCAGTGGAAAGTTCGATGATATCATAGGAAAATATTTGATCCTCGATGCCAGATATCCCTACGAATACAATGGGGGACATATCATCAATGCTGAAAGTAGCTATGAAAAAGAAATGCTGGTTAAAAAATTGTTCAATGAGCCTATATCATGTGAGAATGGCAAGCGGGTAGTTCTGGTTTTTCATTGTGAATTCTCAATCGAGCGCGGACCAAAGTTGATGAGAGATATTAGAGAAATAGATCGTCTGATTAACAAGCATTGCTATCCAAATCTATGTTATCCTGAAATTTATCTCTTGGAAGGAGGATATAAATCGTTTTATGAAAATTATATACAAATGTGTGAACCTAAAAGTTACATGCCTATGTTGAACGATTCTTATAGAAATGAGATGAAGTATTTTAGACGCAAATCCAAAACTTGGGAAGAAACAAGAGTTAATTCAAAATCAAAATTTACCACTAGAACAAAATTATCTTTTTAAGTTTTTTTTCTATTATTCTATGCAATTATATTATCTGCCGTTTATAATGCCTTAAAAACAAAAAAATGTTTTTGTATCGTAATTTTTATAATAAAAATTTAAAAAAATGTTTTCTTTATTTCAGTGACATTGAAACAAACCTTCAACTATTTTATGCCTTAATAATAATCATATAATTTTATATTAAAAATTAGACCGAAATTTTTACATAAAAAATTTATGATCTAACTTTAAAAAACGTTTATTTACATTTTTTTATAATATTAAATTTAATTTTAATATTAATTAAAATGCTTAGTTGAAAATTTTTTTATTTATACCTCAATTACAAATTTTCAAATCAAAACTCTTAATTCTACCTTTTAACACTAAAGCATATTTTTAGTTAAATTTTTATTATTTTTTTTAATTAAAAGGTATTATTATAATTATTCTAACTGCATTCGATATTTTTGGCTTTGTTTTTATTTCTTATTTTATCTAATTGTACACAGTTTTTAGTCAACTCTAAACCGAGCTATCCTTAAATTTTCTAGGCCTTGTTTTTCGTTGTCAGAATCAGAATTCTTCTTTCAACACTTAGCTCTTGAAAAATGTCATAGATTTCATGATTTGTGGTTGTCAAAAACCTAGACCTCTTTCAGTGGCTTAATTTATTTAAATAAAATTTTATTAATTAATCGTCACAAACTTTTAAAAAAATGATTAATTCTCTTTCAAAGACTTTAATTTTAAGCAAGACATTTCTTTTAAAAAATTAAAAATTTTGTACGAATAAATTTTTTAAATCATAATAAAAAATTCAAGTGTTAAAAAATAATGAAAAAATCAAGTCAAAAATTGACACGACAAGCACCATCTTCAGATAACCTCCAAAAGACACTGTTCCAATGTTGGAAGCCGACCAATTCGGAAAAATCGGTATCCGAACCGTCAAAGCCTCCCGACACTATTGATCTCGCAATGGTTCAAGATGATGATTTAGAGCTAGTTAATTCAACTGATGCATTTTTAACCAGCTACTCGGTAAATCAGACCGTCCATGATTTCCAAAGTATCTCTAAAGTTAACGCTTCCACGATAGATGAAGACAACACAATGGAAAAGCTCACACTCGGAATAGATGAAAATGCTCTTCAATCAACTCAATTCACGGACACTACTGGATTTGATTTTAATTCGGGATCAGTGTGGATTTATCCGGTAAATGAAAACCAGCCAATACGTTCATATCAGTTCAGTATTGTGGAACAGTGCTTGCATAAGAATACAATGGTCGTGTTGCCGACAGGAATGGGAAAAACATTTATTGCCGCTGTTGTCATGTACAATTTTTACCGCTGGTATCCATTGGGAAAGACAATATTCATGGCTCCGACTAAACCTCTAGTAAATCAACAATCCGATGCTTGCTATCAAATAGTTGGTATACCTAAAAATGACATGACATCGATGACAGGCCAAATGGCGCCCGAAAAACGCAAACTACTTTGGAATACAAAAAGAGTTTTTTTTCTGACTCCACAAGTAATTTCAAATGACATATTGAGAGGAACTGTTGATGCTGATTTAATAAAATGTGTTGTGATAGACGAAGCTCATAAAGCTCTAGGCGACTATGCATTTTGTAAAGTTATTGAGTCAATTAGTGAGTCAAACAAAAATTTTCGGATCATAGCTTTAACAGCTACGCCCGGTAGTGACATAAAAGCAGTTCAAAATGTCATCAATAAATTGTTAATATCTCATATTGAGCTTAGAAGTGATGATTCAATCGATATTCAACAGTACAGCAATAATAGAACGGTCGACAAATATGTCTTGTCCTTGAGTGATGAAATTTTAAAAATAAGAAATGCATACTATAAAGTAATTTTATTTTATTTTTAGATAGCTTTGATTCTTTTAAAAAAATAGTAAATAATTGAGAATTTATTAATTACTGGATCCATAATTACTGGAACTAACTAAAATTTCTAAAAAAATATAAAATTGCTAATTTTGCATAGCCTTTTTAGTCTTTATGATCTTTCTAAAACGAAATAAAAATTTTAAATAAAGAAAATTTTTCTTTAAAAGACTATAAATCATCTGTTCGATTTTTAAAAAATGATTGAAATTTAAAAGAATTATTTGAATTTAAAAAACAAGAATAAAAGTCGAGAAAAATTTTTAAGAACTTTGGTGTCTTTTGAGTGAGTTAATTATAAAACGTAAATTAAATGAATTTGTTTGATTTATTTTATGATTAAAATGCTTTTAAATTATAAAAAAATCTCTTTAAAAAGAAAACACCAAGTTCTTTTACATCCCAAGAAACAAAAAAGACATCACAGCTCTTAAATTTGTTGGAAATTCTTTCAAAACAATTCATGTAATATGTTGAATTTTAATTTTACGTAAAATTTGGCAATTTTTTGATTTTTTACTTTTGGAAATTTATGTAAACTCTGGAAAAATTACAATATTTTACGTAAATTTTTTTAAAAAACAAAAGATGGAACATCACTGTGTTTGTTCATCTTTTTGCCTTCATAATTAAAAAAATAATAAAAGATTTAAAGTAAATTAAAACCGAATATAAAGCGGATTTTGAGTCATATTCTGACTCAAAACCCGCTTTATATTCTTAACCAGTCTGACAATTATTGGAATAGAATGACTCAACCTTGTCCTAACATATTTCTCATAAATTCGTCAAGAAAGGTATTTTTATGCTCATCAAGTAAATATGGTGCAAAATTAGTAATTTTGGTTAATGAATTACCACATGCTATAAATAAATATAAAAATTAATTTCTTATTAGGTTATATCTGGTCCTCTAAAAAGACTTGAAGTTAACCGAGTGTTGAGTGTGCGTGATCCGGGCAGCTTGCACAAATTTGCCATTTTGACACGTAGAGATGATTTTAGGAAAAATGTAGCACCCAGTATGGACTCAAGACGTGCTGGTCTAATCGAAAGCGATCTTGCTATCTTGGTCACCCTGGTACACGCTCTTGAATTGTTGATTCAATACGGTGTCAAGTCTTTTTACATGTTCTTAAAAAGTTGTGTTGCAAATACGGATGGAACTAAATCGGCCGCTCAGCAGCACAAGATTAGAACCGAAATCGGCAATGTAGCCGAAATGGCTGATTATTATGAAAAATTTAAGGACATATTTGATCAAAAGTAAATCAGAAAAAATTAAATTTAAAGTTAAAAAAAATTTTTTGTTCAGGTCCAAACCAGTGCCAAGAAGTATGCGGCATCCAAAACTTTTAAAACTTGAAGAAGTAATTTTAGAACATTTTAAAAAATTTGGAAAAAGTAAATAAAATTTAGTTTAAAATTAAAATTTTTATTTTAAATCTATGGCTAAGCTTAATTAAGACGATACCAGAGTGATGATATTTTCACAGTACAGAGAGAGTGTTTATGAAATAACTGAAATGTTGTCCGATCATGAAGAAATAAAACCAATGCAATTTGTTGGTCAGGCATCGGGTGGCAGCCGAAAGACAGTCACACAGAAAGAACAGCTAGAAGTTGTTAAAAAATTCCGGGATGGTGGTTTCAACACTTTGGTCTCAACTTGCGTGGGAGAAGAGGGCCTTGATATTGGCGAAGTAGATTTGATCATAAACTACGATTCTCAGAAGAGTCCTATTCGTTTAATTCAGCGAATGGGTCGAACAGGACGAAAGCGCGAGGGCCGCATTGTGGTTCTGTTAGCCGAAGGCAAAGAAGAACAGTCATACATTACCAGTTTGTCCAAGAAAAAAAACATGTACAAATTTATTCTAAATGGAAAAAAGAACTTCCAATTTTATCAAAATAATCCGCTGATGATTCCAAAGGGACAGCGACCAAAATGTCACAAAATGAAAATTGTGGTTCCAAATGAAGAACCTGAAGCTAGCGAAGAAAAAGAAAACAAAAAGAGCAAAAGCAAAAAAAAGCCAAAATTAGATGAGACCGAGCAGCCAAAAAAAAAAACTCGAAAGAGTAAAAAAAATTCAACAGTGGACCAAGAGGAAGACTCATTCAGCTCACAAAAATTACCAGACTTAGATTTGGACCTGGACATTCACACATCTAATCAATCTTTGACCAAAACTCCACAAAATACCACTCAGCTAAAACTTTTCAATGAATCCAACACACTAAGCATTAAGAGCACTAAATTGGACTCGGATATTTTAGACAAACAAAAATTGGTACCAGATCCGCCAAATTTTAAAAAACTCTTCAAATGTTTGAGTAAAACAGGCAAAGAAAACGAGGAAATGCTGCCAGAATCTTTCAATTTAGCCGAGTGTATAAATCTATGGCAAACTGATGAGGAAGATTTTATGCTTGCCAAAGAGACAAGCCTAAATATTAGCAATAGTGCAGAAAATTCAAGTTTGATTGAAAAATTCGAAAAATTCTATTTAAATTTAATGGATGGAATATCAGATAGTGAAGAGGAGAACGAGTCGGAAACAAGTGACAAGTGTGTGCCTAATGAAATGATTGTGGATGACACGATCTTGATGGTGGAGAATAAAAATACCAAGGAAACAACTCTAAATGATTTGTTCATGGACGATGAAGACGATGATCTTAAGTATTTGAATGATGTGAATTTGATGTCTAAATTTTGTGTCGATGAAACAATTAGTGAAAACATGAAGCCTGTGAATAAGTTAGTAGGGCAAATCAAGCATGAAGAGGCGAAAATGGCGAGTCCATCGTCGCCAATGCCAATTCAAAATTCAAGTACACCCAGATCAATACTAAAAAAAAAGAATCACATATCCTACTCACCTGTTGATCTAAGTCCAAAAATTGATAATGATTTCAATTGTACAAACAAAAGTGTGTCTATGGTTGGCATGACACAAGCTTTAAATTTACTAAATGTCACTCAACCAAATAATGAAGAAAATTGTGATTTATTTGACATGAAATCAACTTTATCCTATTTATTCGGGGACCTGAGCCCGGATACATCTGTCAAAAACAATTCGGTAGAATCCATAAATTTTGGTTCGAGTGGAAAAAAAAGACTGAGATTCGATGAAGCATCAATTATAGAAACTAGTGGACACAAAAAATCCCTCATCTACAATTCAGACGAAAGCTTGTTAGTTAAGAAAAAAGTATTAAATTTTGGAAATTTGTTTATTTTGTTTTTTAAATTTAATTTTGGAAATTTTTAGAATACTAAAATAATAAAAGACTTGAGCTCCTCTTTTCCAGGCACAAATGAAGACAGTAAAGCAAACTATTCAGACGATTCTGAATTTGACGAAATAATTGGTAACAATCGGGACTTGTCAAATTCAGAATCACAGATAACCGATGATAAAAGCGAATCGGACAATGATTTCGAGCTAGATTTTTTGGATATCAAACAAAGAAAAAAAGTAAATTTTTTTAAATTATTTTATAAATACATTCGACTCGCGTTTTTCAAAACTTTTTTGGGAAAAAAAAACAAAGTTCTTTTTAATATTTAAATTGAGATTTTTATTTAAGAAATTTAATTTTAAAACATTTTTCAATCTTTTTTTATTTCTAGATTGAGTTCTGCTTAAAGTTATTTTAATCTGTATTTAAAAAAAAAAATATTTACAGTATTGATATTGTAATATTTACTATTTTTGCGTACAGTGGTGTTCCGGATTTAGTAATTTACGATAATTTACGTAAAAAATAGCGAATTTTACGTAAAATATTGTAAATTTATGTAAATTTACAAAAGTAATTTACTATCAAATTGATTACATTTTACCAAAATTTACGGGAATTATTGTAAATTTTTGTTTTTATATAATTTTGAAAATAAATATTGGAGGTTTAAAAAAAATTTTTTTGATTATTTTTTCACTAGAATTTTAATCTACTTTTCAAATTATTGAATTTTACGTAAAATTAAATAAAAAATGAAAAGTTTCATTTTTATTCAAAAAAAGAGTGAAAAAACAATTTTTTTTAAATTAGAAAATACTAGAAAACACTTTTTTGGATTTAAATTTTTTACCTAAATTCTCAAATTATTTAAAGTCCATTTACGTTAATTTACGTAAAAATCCTTAATTCCAAAATTGTTTATTTAAAGGTATTAGATTGGACTAAGGAAGTTTGAATTTTATTTTGAATAAAAAATAGTTCGGATTAAAGCTGGTCGTTTGTATTTATTAAGAATAAATAATTTCTATCATATTTATTTAATTATTTTGAATTAGAAAATTAAAAATAAATTTATAATGGAAGAAGCAATGTTGTCGGGCGAAGACTCTGAAGATGATGAAGACGAAGATGAGTACGATCTAAAAGATAGCTTTGTGGATACCAAAGAGCTCAGTTGTGATGGTAAAATTGATTTTTCAAGTTTATTTTGAATACAAAGTTGTCTTTTTTAGAGTCAATGTACTTGAGGTATCAGAAAAGCTTGAGAGATGCAGAAAGGAATCGTCCTAATTATTTGACGCGCAAATTACCTCCAGTTACAGATGATATATTTTCTCAAATGCCTACCCAGGATTCGTGGTATGCATACGACAGCTTTTGTGTACCTGATGATCAGGTATCTTTTCATGGGAAAAAATCTAGGAAAAAAAAGTCGGCAAAAAATGGGACTAAAATTGAAAAAAAACAAGAGAGATTTCGTAGAATTAAAAATTTGGATATGACTTGTGTCAACGATGAAGCTGGTCCCAGTAATCAAACAAAAGTGTTGGAAGAAAAAAAAATTCCAGTGACTCAATTGCCGCGAAGAAAAAAACTGGTAAATGATGATAGTGATGATGACATAATAGCAGAAGAAATTTTGCTAAAACCTGAACCGAAAACTTATAACAATAGCTTAATGATAATCGATGAAGAAGAAGAGGATTTTAAATCATTTAAATCTAGAAATGATAAATCAAATTTGAAGCCCAATATTGATTATGTACAGATTGGTGATGACATAAAGCCCTTCACTAAATCTGAACCCATTGACCCAATCGAAGTAGTTCAGATAAACGAAGATGAGGACGAAGAATTTAATAATTGGATAAATGACACATTTGCCAAAGAGAGTGCTAGTAAAAATGATTTTTCTTTAATGCCAAATGAGTCTACAGAAACATCAGCATACTTTTCAAAGCCAGAAAAAGCTGAAAATAAATTATTTATGTCTCGTTTTAATCAAAAAAATCAAAATCCTCCTCTTAAGCAAGAAGTACCACGTGAAAAAAATAAAGCCGACATTCAAAATTTGTCAATAATTCCATCTGATGTAATTAATTGAGATTTGTTTTTTTTTCAATTTAAACTTTTCGTATTTTAGCTGCCTAAAAATAACAATTGGATCATTGTTGATGCTTCATTGCTAACTAGTGCTGCGGTAAGAAGCATTTTTCACAATTTTTTTTAAGAAGAAATTTTCTTTTGTTTTAAATTAAACAACGAAAAGTGATTTTCTTGGAGCCAAAAAAAGTTCAATTTGCTCCAAGTCTTTGTTTTATTCATTTTTCTAATTTAAAATTTTCCCTTACCCAAATTGAACAAAAAGTATTTATTAGCATTTTTTTAATAGATTTTGGTTAAAAAAATTATAAAAAACTAAAATGTTAGCACTAACAAATTGAAATTTGGTAAACGATAGCAACATAGACTGAATAAAACAATTTGTTGCTTTTGAACCACCTTTTTGAGGTTTTCTGGAGGTTTAAAGAAAAGATTCTAGTTTTTTCTTTTTGGAAAAAAAAATAAAAAATACTCATAGCAATTAAGGCAAGCATTTTTTATTGATATTAATTTTTTTATAATTTTTTAAATTGGAATTTTTAACTAAGATCAATAAAAATATATATGTCAATTAGTTCATAACATAGTTGTAAACAAATCTAAAAATTTTAAGGATATTGTGAAGAATATTCGCAGAATATGGCAACAGGAAAAAGTTGTGATTGAGTCTGGTCTTAATTGTGACTTCATAATTAGTCAAAGAAATGCTGTCTTACGCTTCAAATGGAGCGGTAAAAAAAAAATTTTAATTAAATTTTTTATTCTAAAAATTAAATATAAAAGAACTAAGTGCAGCATCAATGCGTGATCAAATAATTGATCGGTACGCCAAGTGTAAATCGTTGTATAATAACGTAAAAATTATTGTAATAGATGACCGAGAAAATAACAAGTTTGTTTGATCCTAGCATCAGGAAACTTTTTTCATTCTTAAAACTAAAGGAATCGTTCAAAATTGTTTGATTCTGTGATTGCCAATTTGGCTAAATGCTCTCAAATTTTATATTCCAAGCCAAAAAGTAAATATTTATTTAAAAAAGGTAGAAAATTTTTTCAATTTAAAATTTTAGCTGAGGAATTCAGCTACGAATTGTATTATTTGAGCAAGTATGAAAAAGAACTTGGCTTCCATCTTGATATAGATTGCAATAAACTTCTGGAAAAGAAAAAAAAAGACTTTTTATTTTATATATCTCTACCTAATTTGTCCATAGTAAACAGTCTTTATTTGTGCAAAAATTTTGACAACATATCAAAATTTTGTAACAGGTAAAATTAAATAAATCTTAATTTTAAAACTTTAATGGATTTTCTTTAGTTCCTTGGAAGACTTAAAATCAAAAGGTAAGATGAATGATCGCAAAGCCCGAAAACTCTTGAGATTTTTGATAGATTCTTAAAAATTAAATTTAAAAAAAGTTTATAAAAACTAATTTTTTATTGTGTAAATAAAAATAAACTCTAAAAGTATTCTGAATGCATATTTTTATATTCTTTTATATAATTTTGAACTTTTGGAAATTTATTCTGAAATAAAATGTCAAAAAAATCCTCTAAATAGGACCATTTGAGAGATAATTCACCGTGAAACAAATGAAAATCGGTAAATTTATCAAAATTCAGTCCTAAACTCTGTTTGTTCCATTCACTTTCACGATCCAATCTGAATCCATAATACTTGATCTCATTTATTTTTAAATTATTAAATTTTGTATAATTGTATATCATTAAACTTATCATTTTCTGATCCGAAAACCAAGCATCTTTCTCTTTGGCCAATTTATTGCTGCGAATGACATTAATGTCATGAAGCATTCCGATCAGTTTGTTCAAAACAAGAGTTGAATCTATTGATTCTAGTTTCAGGTTAAGTGACTCGTTCAAATTGGTAACTTTTTTCCAATTCAATTTGGTCATGCCTATATGAGACATTGGATACATTTTAATAGAACTTCCTTCGACGTCAAATGAACCGCAACAGTCAGAATTCCAGACAGTTATTTCTTCTGGATAATTTACGGTGTAATAGGATTTATTGATGGGTATTAAATCAGCATCGGAGATCATAACATAATCATTGTCTCTAATTATTTTATTCTCTACAAACCCGGAAAAAACTCGACTTAATTTTGAAGTCAAAAGTTGGTACCCATCAGCTGAATGAATTTTGATAGTTCGTATTCTGCACTCGTCCAGGAAATCAATTGCTTTCTTGTTAAATAAATTAATGTTATAAAAATCGGATGAAACCAGAAAAACAATCGGAGTAAAGCCAATTTTTTTCCATGCTAGGGCTGCCAGTGGAAGATAAAATGTGTAGTAATAAGTGTTTTTTTCATCAATATCACTCGAAAGAATAACGAAATAGTTCCGATTACTATTTCTACAACAAATAAAAAACAGAAAATATATCAAAAATGCCGAAAAAAATAAAAAAATTTTATTTTTTCTCATATTTTTAAAACTTTTACGACCTTACCTTCTAATTCGAATAAAATTTTTGAATTTTTGTTAAAAATTTAGTTTAAAAAAGTTGTTTGCTTTTAAATTTAGTTTATTTAAGTTGCTCAAGCAACTTGTACACATTTTTAGAGCTGCTCTTAGCTGAACATGGAAATCATGTTGCCCTCGTAATCATTTATTTATTTAATCCTATTTTGCTCTGTTTTAACAATTAACTCTAAAAAACTAAAGTTTAGAGTCGAAATTTTTTTGTTTTTTTCTGAAATAATTTTTTTAAATTTAATCACTAAATTATGTATTTTTTTATTTATCTAAAAATTAAATATTTAAAAAAAAAGGAAAAATTCTTTTTTTTACTTGAATTGAATCCAAATATATATCAAAATTCGAGTCTGGTGAATTTTAGATCCAAATTACCTGACCAAGTTGATTAAAATATTGTTAAAAATTTAAATATTCTATTTGAAAGTTTTGAAGACTAATGCTGTTTTCTTAATAAAAAAAAACAATTTCTTTTAATTTATACCACTTTTGATGACAAGAATCTAAAAATTTAATTATAACATTAAGAAACATTTAGCTTAAATTTAATACTTTTTAATTAGATTTTAAATTAGGAATGAATTTAAATTATTCTAGTCTAGTTGAAAAAATTTTAAACAGGCATTTTTATTATTTATCCAAGAATTTTTTGTCGTAAAACTTACGAATTAATTTACTAAATATGAACAGCGTGTCGTTAATGAGTACCAGTTATCCTAAGATACTAAAAATATTAAATGGTTTAGATAGCTCTGGTTTCCAAAGAAAAAATCAAACCATTAAGCAACATTTTAATTTTATTTTGAAAAAGGCTTAAAAAACGTCAATATTTTATTCAAGTGACGCTAAAACAATACCTGAAAAAAATTCATTTAATCCTAACAACTGTCAATTTAAAAAAAAGAAAACTTAATTTACTATTAAAGCGTTTTTTATTCAAATAACTAGAAAAAAATTTTACAGAAAAAAAATTAAAGAGTAGGATCAAACATTTTAAATTCTTTTCTAAATTCTTGGGACATTTTTTTTTCCTCTTCAATCGGAATTACGCACTCTTTCCAATCAATGCGATCAGGACAATTTAACAAAATTTCACTAGCCATCACATCACGGCCGAAATTGATCGGAAATGCACCTCTAATTTCGCACAAGTACCTGGTAGTGTCCATTTCGCTTCTAGAACCAGCATGAAGTTCCTCATTCGGAAGTTCTAGATAAAAGAACGGTCTGTTTGGTTCCAAAATTTGCTTCAAATTAGTCATTTGAGGAATTTCATCTAAATAAATGTCTTGATTCTGAGCCATTGACATAAACGCATCTTTCAACAAATAAGTCTTGTCTGCTCGAATGGCGTAAACCTGAATTTGCATGTGTTTAGTCCGATAATTCCGCTCATAGAACAAAACACACTTGTTCCTGGACTTGAAATACTTAGCCAAGGCAAGCTTATATTTGTCTATTTCTTCCATAAGGTCTTCATTAGCCTGTACTGTTGATTGTACATGGTCAATTGGTATAATCAACAAATGGTCTTTATTTAAGGCTCCTTTGGCATAGGCCAAATAGCATTTGTCTCCCACTGATACAATGTATTGACGTTCGACTTTGGACCCACCAAGACAAAACCAACAAGGCTCTTGTTCTTGCTTTCGCATCGCTTCCAATTTTCTTTTCTGTTTCAGCATTTCTTGTTCCTGTAGTTCGTTCATTTTTTTAATGTAATCAGCATCGTAGAAATACTGTTTACTTGGCTGTAAATCATGATCACCGTAGTATTGACTGCCATCATCATTTTTTAAGCTTAACATGTTAGAGTACGGATTGTCGCTTGAGATCGGGTTAGCTGTTTGACGAACCAGTTCGACATAGTCCATATTTTTAGCTGGCACAATGTTGAATGCATACAAAAATTTTGGTTTATTTGATTTGTTAACTTTGGCAAGGCCTAAAAATCGTGTCATATGTTTTTCTTTCTCTAGGAGAACTTGATGATTGCGGTAAGGTATGCGTTCAAAAAAAAAATTTTCTACTGCTGCAAAATGGTAGCGTGGCTTTAGCTTTTGAGCCAAATACGCGACTAGTTCTGAACCGAAATTTTCAGATTTTTGTTTATTTTCCTTTGAAAAATAAAAATAATTTTAAAAAAATATATTTTTTTTGGTACCAATTCCTGATTGCTAAAATTTTCGACATTTTTGGGCCATTGGTTAGTCAACAAAATATCAATGCATTCTCCGGCATTTCTTTTCTCATAATTGTTGATTAAAGACTCGATGTCTTTGAGTTCGAATTCGGCAAATTCTTCCGTGTCCGAATCATCAGACCTTTTTAGTTTTTTGGCAGATTCATTTTTCTTCTCAAGCCCGCTTAAGTAAACTATGTTCAAACCATTGAGAGTGCTGTAAGTACCCCTAGGTCCAAGGTAGATAATTTTGTCAGCGCACAAATCACAGCCTGACTTATCAAAAAAATATTTATACCGACTAGAATGGTTAGGTCCAAGAACATACGTCTGAATTGGTACTTAAAAATTCGATTAAAATTTTTGTTGAAAAATTATCTTATTCATACCTAGTGACGGATCTGATATATATTCAAAAATTTCAGCATTTTCGCTAGCCTCTTGGGCAAAAAATTCACCCACACAAAACAAAATCTTAAAAATTAAATTTTTTTAGTAATTAAAAAAATTAATCTAAAAATTTTGATCAATTATTTTAAATTTTTATGAATAAACAAAACAAAAGATAATTTAATGATTTTTTTTCAAATAATTCATCTGATTTTTAATTACGCTAAATCTAATTTAAAGCCTACATCAAATTTTCCAACTTTCGATTGTATTGATTTGACCCTTGAATACAAGTCACTTAATTTGCCTTCGACGTCACCACTGACCAAACTAAAACCAACACACAGTTCAAATATTGAATTTTTTTTAAAAATACTTATTACATTTTCAAGGGTCTATCAGATTCGGCTGCGCTCATTTTGTGGAATTTCAAATCTACTCCGGGTACTGCACTAAAGAAAAAAAGCAAAAATTGCAAATTTTTTTTCTATTTATTGCAAAAAATGGCTTGCAAGTTTTTTTTGAAATTTTAGAAATATTAGTCTTATTGCAAGCCACATATATACATTTGAAATTTTTTATTTTTTATTTTGGAAAAATAAAATTCTTAAAAATAATTTTTAATATTATAATAAAGAAGATTAGGACTAGAATTAATTTGACAAGTCAAGGCGTTCAAATATGGCAAGCGATAATTCATCGAGCAATGCGGGCGCTGCCATTCCGCCAATGACGTTCAGTCAGCCGACTATAGACAAAGTCAACAAAGCCAAAGTGATGATCGAAAACTACTACAACAATCTACAGCAAGAATGCGAAGAAAGAGAGGAACGATTCCGCAAGCTAGAGGAGCAAATGAAGGCCGAGGGCCTCAATGAGCAGCAGAAAAACGAGCGCCGGCAAATACACGCCATTAAGGAAACAGAATTTTTGCGTCTCAAGCGCCTCAAGCTAAGCTACAATGATTTTACGCCGCTCAAAGTTATTGGCAAGGGTGCATTTGGCGAGGTCAGACTCGTACAAAAAAAGGATACCGGGCACATATATGCAATGAAAATTTTGAGGAAAAAAGACATGCTGCTAAAGGAACAAGTGGCTCATGTGAGAGCCGAGCGCGACATCTTGGCCGAGGCCGACCACCAATGGGTCGTAAAAATGTACTACTCTTTCCAAGACTCGCGGAATTTGTATTTGGTAATGGAATTTTTGCCTGGAGGTGACATGATGACTCTTTTGATCAAAAAAGACACTTTTAGCGAAGAAATGACCCAATTTTACGTGGCCGAAACTGCTTCAGCCATCGACTACATCCACAAACTTGGTTTCATTCATCGTGACATCAAACCGGACAATTTGCTTCTAGATTCAAAGGGTCACATAAAACTTTCCGATTTTGGTTTGTGCACAGGTCTCAAAAAAGCTCACACTACCGAATACTACCGAGAAATAACCAATTTCAATCCAACAACAGATTTGTGTAATTTTTTTTTTGAAATAAAAAATTTTCTAATTTAAATTTTTATTTAAAAAAAAAATTTAATTTAATTTTTTTTTCAAAAGCGAGTCCACTGGACTCGAAGAGACGTGCTGAGACATGGAAAAAAAAGCGAAGAGAACTGGCCTATTCCACGGTCGGAACACCAGATTACATAGCACCGGAGGTGTTTATGCAAAGGGGATATAGTAATTCGTGCGATTGGTGGTCGCTGGGGGTGATCATGTTTGAAATGTTGATTGGATTTCCGCCTTTTTGTTCCGAAGATGCCCAGATTACTTATCGAAAAGTGATGCACTGGCGAGACACCCTAATATTCCCGCCGGAAGTGCCCATTTCAGATAGTTCCAGGGACTTGATAATGAGGTTTTGCTGTGATGCCGAGCACAGGTACAACAATTTAAGTGACATTAGGCTGCATCCGTTTCTGGCTGGGGTCGATTGGGAGCATATACGAGACCGGCCAGCGCCTTATTTGCCCACAATTAGGTCCATAGATGATACATCCAATTTTGACGAGTTCCCCAACGAGGAACTTGATCTCGGACCGCCAAATGCAGCTGATAATGACCTTAAAAAACAGGACTATGTGTTTGTAAATTACACCTATCGGCGTTTTTATAATTTAACTCAAAAGATTCAGAAGTAAAATTTGTAAAAAATAAAAGATTTGGTTTGCCGATTACGCGGTATTTAGCTGGACCCGTACATTAAGAGAATTACTTGATTTTTTTTCTGTTTTTCATTAAATTTTTTTTTTCTGAATTTTATTAATCAATATTTATTTTGTTTTAGAAACGGTAACTTTTAATGGTGATCGTGGGTAAAACTGATTCTTATTTTCTGAACTAAATAGGTTTTTTAAATAATAAAAAATATTTATTTCATGTTTTGATTTGATTTTGTTCTATTTTTATCTAAATATTACAGGTAAAAATTAAAATCGCTAAATAAGTGCAATAAAAAATTAGAAATAATCGAGAATCTATTGAATTTAGATTAGAAAAATATAAATCATTTGATTTTTAAAATAAGGGTAACTCTATTGCAACACTTTATAGGGTTAAAAAAATTAAAAATACAAATAATTTGCGAGCATTATGTTTTTTAATGCAATACTTAATATTAAATTGATTTTGCTTTTTTAAAACTTGTCCTAGTGTTTATATAAATTTAACATGGCGTCACTAAATAATAAAAAAAAAACAATAAGCTATAATAATAATAATAATAATAAGCCTTTATGGCAATGGACAAAGAATTGCATTAAACCAATTACACCTGAGCAAAAATTTAGAAAGTTAAAAAATCTCTGTGAAGACATTACTAATGTTATTTGTGCCTCATAAAATGAAGAATTTTCAAAGTATTTGAAAACTTTTTCTAAGTTAAAAATTGTATAAACTAATTGTCAAGATTGATTCGCAATATTTTTTTTTATTTTTCATTACAAACTTTTCCAAGTTGCTGAAAAAAATTTAAAACCTCATTTCCCTAGAATAATCATTTTAATGTATTTTAATGCTTTTATAAACTTTATTGTAAAAACTTTTCCATTTAATAGCAAATTAAGTACAAAAAATAAATCTTAAAATTTTTGCATTTTAAAAAAAATTATTTTGACATATTATATTATGATTAATTTCTAAAGCTTATATTAAACTAATAGCCCAGCTATCTGAATTATTCTAATTTTCATCTGAAAAGCATTTATATGAATTGTGATTAAGAAAGTTTTAATAAATTTAAGTAAAATATGTAAAATTTTTATCAAATTTTTATCATAAATCTAAAAGTTATTTAATAAATTATATTAAGATTTTTGTCTCATGGATCATTTAAATTTTTTAATTCTTAAAAAAGTGTTTTAATTTTTTATTATTTTCATTTATAAAACGCTGTAATAAAAATCAACACTTTTTTGCAACAACCGGAAATGAGAAAAAACGAAAATCTGAAAAAAAAACTTGATTCAACTTTTTTTTTAAATCTGAGCGACATGCTACAAAATAGTGTTCACAAAGTATATATTTTTAGTCTGAAATGATTTTTGAGGGTGCTGAAATTTTTTCGCATGTAATGGCCGATCAGGCAGATCTATAACAAAAAATAAAAACTCAATTAGCTTAAGTTTTTATTTTAAATTATTTAAACTAAAAAAATACATGAATTTTTTAAAAAAATAATTCCAAAATACCGACAGCAATTTAAAAAAATCAGCTTCAACTATTAATATTCATCTTCGGACACATAATTGTTGTTCAAATCAGAATCACAAGCACACTAAATTAATAAACCAAGTAAAAGTTTAAAATCAAAATCTGAAGATCTTAAGAAAGAAAATTACCTCCTCATAATCTTTTTCCAAAGCAGCCAGGTCCTCTCTGGCCTCGGAGAATTCCCCTTCCTCCATGCCTTCACCAACATACCAGTGAACAAACGCTCTCTTTGCGTACATCAGATCAAATTTATGGTTCAATCTGGACCATGCCTCGCATATGGCAGTGGTGTTGCTCAACATGCACAAAGCTCTCGGCACTTTGGCAATATCACTGTCCGGCACACACACTGGTGGCTGATAATTAAGACCAACCTTAAACCCGGTCGGACACCAATCGACAAATTGAATATTTTTCTTAGTCTTGATTGTATTAATGGCCGAATTGGCCTCTTTGCTAACAATGTCACCACGGTACAGCATACAACACGCCATGTATTTACCCATTCTAGGATCACATTTTACCATTTGATTGTTTGGCTCGAACACCGCATTGGTCAAGTCGCTGACAGACATTTGTTCATGATAGGCCTTTTCAGCGGACAAAATGGGTGCGTAGGAAGTGAGAGGAAAATGAATGCGCGGATAAGGAACCAAATTAGTCTGAAATTCGTTCAAATCGACATTCAGAGAGCCCTCGAACCTCAACGAAGCAGTGATTGAGCTGACCACTTGAGCTATCAATCGGTTCAAATTCGAATAGGTCGGTCTTTCCACATTTAAATTACGCTTGCATATATCATACAGGGCTTCATTGTCGACCATAAACGCACAATCAGTGTGCTCCAAAGTGGTGTGTGTGGTCAAAATTGAGTTGTAAGGCTCGACTACGGCGGTGGAGATTTGCGGTGCCGGATAAACTGCAAATTCAAGTTTGCTTTTTTTGCCAAAGTCTACACTCAACCTTTCCATTAGTAGTGAAGTAAAACCTGAACCAGTGCCACCGCCAAAACTGTGAAAGAGCAAAAAACCCTGCAGGCCAGTGCATTGCTCTGACAAGCGGCGAATTTTGTCCAAAACCTGGTCGATTATCTCTTTGCCAACTGTGTAGTGGCCCCTAGCGTAGTTGTTAGCAGCGTCCTCTTTTCCACTTATCAGCTGATCCGGGTTGTACAATCTCCGGTACTTACCGGTTCTGATTTCATCTACTACTGTTGGTTCGAGGTCAACGAACAGTGTTCTTGGTACCTGTCGACCATTGCCTACTTCGTTGAAAAAAGTTCCCATTGAAGTAGCTGAATTTCTGGATTCTGGAGCCATTATGCCATCCGGTTGAATTTCTTTAAAAGTTTTAAAATTTTCTTCTTTTTTTTCTAATTAGATTACCATGTTCAAGACAAAAAAGTTCCCAGCACGAGTTACCAATTTGACAGCCAGCCTGACCAACGTGAATACTCAATACTTCTCTCTGGGAAAATTTTTTTTTTAAATTTCAATTAAAAAATCAAAAAAAATATAATTTACCATTTTTATTAATTTGATAAAATTCTTTCGAAATTTTAAGCTCTAAAGAGAAGAAGATTTTTACGTAGCAAGAGAGAAAATGATTCTAATTATGGAATGCATGAACCAAGGTAGAAGGAGTAGACTACTTGGTTAGAAAAAAAGCATGTTTCCAAACGAAATATTGCAAACATTATTTTCACATCGTTTGCTTGCAAATGAATAAATTACAAGTTTATCTAAATTATCAAATTTGAAGCGCGCTCTTGCTCTCTTCTTTCAAACTAAACTATTCTTTAGATATTGCCATTTGGTTAGGAATTATGATTTCAATTTGCAAGATTATCATTGTCTTTATGAAAATGTTGAAATATAATCCCCGACTTACAATTTTATGAATATTTAGTCGATGATGTAATCATGCTGCATAATTTGAATTATCTTCTATTTTTGTGTCGATTCTCTATTGAAGTTTATGCAATAATAAATTTGCATTTTGCCTCTCTACACAATTACGTAGTTGATTATATTGAAAAAAGATATTATTTTCAAAAATGAATATATCACTTATCAAACTAGATCGTAATCAAAAAATTTAAATTTAAATATTTTTTCATTCGTTATTTTTTAGACATAAAATATTTGATTTTCTGGTGTTTAAATCATCAAAATTGACTAAAATGTGTAAATTATGCTCTGGTTTTATAGGAGAATTTTTTCATTTTGTTCATGCAATCGACTCAATATGATAAAATGATTTATTTTGATTTTAATCTTTTCTAATATCATTATGACTAGAAAAAGCATCAAATAATGAGAAAAATAATCTCTGGGAATTTTATTTATTTATTTTCCAAAAAAAACACCTTTTTGGTGATGCAATCAAAAAATGTTAAGAAAATTTTCAGTTAAATTTGATTATTTTTAAAAAGTTCAACACCATGGGACTAAACAAAAAATAAAAAAACTAACAATTAAAAATTTTGTCATTTTTTTGAAAATCAGATTAATGAATCCTTAAGCTGTGTTTGCATAGAAGGCAATTAGAAAAAAAAAATTTAATTCAACTAATGTCACTGAGACTTACAAAATATCTAACGTGACACTTAAAAGCTAAAATTTTGGACTATGCTGAATTAAGAATCAAATCTTATGGAAGTCGCATCATTAAAAGATTACAGAAAATATGATTTTATTAATACAAGACAGAAGTCCTTGAATACTCTTAATATAGAATTTGAAAAAAAAAATTCTTGAATAGGTTCTTTTATAAAAGTTTCTTGGTGAAAAAAGAGTTTTCTTTCAAATAATTAATATTCATGAATGTCGATTTTAAAAATAATTTATTGCTTTATTTAATTAAAATATCAATACTCTATTGTTCAAATAATCCATAAAAATGATTCAAAAAATTATTTGTTTATAATTTTAAATAATAATAAATACGATAAAATTACAATCTTATTTACATTAATTTTTAAGTTCACACAAACTCATTTAATCATAGTAAGATAAAAAATAGAAAAATTAATAAAAATTAATTTTTAAATAAAATTTAAAATAAAACTAATTTTCAAGACTTAACTGTATCAAATCTAAACCGTGTACATTTAATATTGCACTTGATTTTGTTAGATTTAGATCTAAATAGAAATTAGAAATTAAAATTAAAAAACAAATAAAGTAAAAATTAAATTTTTATTCAAACAATGGATAATGATGAAGTTGAATTTATAGCTGAAAACGAATTGATCACCGTTGTACCTAATTTTCAGTACAAAACTTTTTATCTAATTGGAGTAAGTTTGAACGAAAATTTTTGAAAACTCATTTTGAAAAATTGCTAAGGGAGATATTGGTCCATTTGAGCCAAGCGTTCCTACTCAAGTTCCACTCTGGCTGGCAGTTCACTTTCGTCAACGACAAAAATGCCGAATCGAATGTCCCTCATGGATAAACGTCGGTAGGTGAAATGTTAAGTGAAAGCAAAAATTTTGCCAATTTAAATTTAAATTCTAGAAAAACTGGAAGAAATAATGAACAACGAGAAATCAAGTGATTTATTCACTCCAATGCCAAATCCTCATTACATGGAAATTACCAATATTTTACTAAATTGTGCACCGCAAGACATTCCAAGAGCTGATGAGGTCAAAACCTTAATAAAAGACATTTGGGACTTGAGAATAGCAAAATTAAGGAGCAGCATGAATGAGTTTATTAAGAGTGAAAGCTTGCATGCCAAAGTAAACAATTTAACCCTGCTCGAAATAAATACAGTCCGCAATTTGCTCACAAAAACCCTCAAGGAGCTTCATAATTTAAAACAACACGTACCTATTGCTGACGAATAAATAAAAATAATCACATTTATTTTTTATCAAATTAATTTTATATTATTTTTAAGACTCGTTTCTTATTTTTGTGAAATTCTTTTTTTTTCACATGTAATCAATAAAAATATCCGTGAAATTAACTTTTTATTCAAAAAAAAAACTTTTAATTTGTTTAGTGAATCAAGTTATGTTTTGAATTTACATATTTTATTTTCTAAGTGACACTAGTTTTACCTTGAAATATTATACAACATAAATGGGCATAAATATTTTTAGTAAATTTAAATTTAACAAAATTTACGTAGTGTAATTAATAAAATATTTTTTCTTCTTAAGGTAATCTTGATCTAAAAAAGTTTCCATTTGAAAATGTATTCGAATTAGAAGAAAGAATGGTTTAAATTTCAGGTCATCATAGAAAAGAATAAATTGTATTTTCTTTAAAAATTAAAATTTTTTTTAATGAAATTAAATTAAAATTCGAAAAATGAAAATAATTTTTATTTATAGTAAATCGAATATAAAAGTTTAGATCAATCGAGAATTTCGTTGTTTGAATCACATTTATTTTGTTTGCTCAATTTTGTTACCTAGAAAACTTGACAAATTGTGTCTTTCAGAAATCAATCTTTAACTTTGTCACGGCGAAAATAGACAGTCTCAAGTATTTGTCAGCAGCAATCGATTTTCAATTAAATGTAAATAAAGTAAACATTCAACTAAGTTGGCAAAAAAAATTAGTAGAATTTTTTTTACTTTTAAGAATAGGGAGTTTAATAAGCAAGCTTACATAAAATAATGAAAATGGAGTCCATGGTAACATATGCAACAGTTATTCCTACAGAATTAATTTTTTCAGACAAAAAATGAAATTTTTTAAGATTTTCTAACTTAACCAAGTCCATGGATGTAAGTGATTTTAAAATTTTCCCTTTCATTTTAGAACCACTACCTTGTAATTAAGAGCACTTTTTGCTAATAACAACAACTTACGTAATATTTACGAGGATAATTAAGATCACTGCTTTTTAACTCATTTAGTAAGTTTCTTTTTTACCAAATGTTACACCCAAATATGTGTGCTCCTGATTTTAGCTTTAAGTGTCTGCGCATATTTTCAAGCTCATAAAAAGGACTTGAATCACATTTCTAATCAATAAAATGAATAAAATTTTTTGTCTTCACTTTAAGGATTTTTTGCCAAGAAAAGTAAGCGTGAAACAGCTAAATCACTTTTTTTATTCATTGCTTTTCTTTTTTAAATAAATAAAAAAAATTTTTTATCAAAAAAATTAATCTTTAATTTATTCCAGGATGATACAAGCAAAAGTCAATATTTGACAGCTCAAGAGTAAGCTAAAATTTCTATTTATTTTTTAAAATTAAAATTTCTACTATAGACTTAAACCAAAATCTCTTCCTCCTCTTGGTAAATCGTTAGATCTCGGCTCTGATTATTCGCCATCCAGAAGCGAATCCACCAACGACATCTTACATTTATCTTTCAATAAAAAAAAGTCACCAGACAAACTTGTTTCCATTGATCAAGCACAGTTGTCATTCTCTAATTTCCGCGACTTTGACACTCCAATTACCATCGACATTATATCCGAAGCCGGAAGACTTTCCAGACAAAGCCTTGATCCTTTAACAAGTCGTGAATTATACTCAGCCAAATCGAGTGTATCTATTTTTTTTTGAAAATAAAAATTTTTAAAAGCCTCTTTTTTCAGAGACCCCCAAGTGTAAAAGAAAGTGGACAAAAATCTTGTGGTAAAATGCAAACTGAAAAAACACTTGTCGAAAAATTTCCCAAAACAATTGAGAATAAATCGGACAAAGAGCGCTTGGACACAATAAAAGAGTCACTCAGCGAAACTCTGAGGATAAATGTCAAAAAACTAGACTTAAATCCGCAAAAGCACGCGGATAAGACAAAACCTGCTACTTCTATTTTGAAAAAACCTCAAACTTTAGTTTCCAAAACATTGGCAAAAAATACAGAAAATAATGAATCGACTAAAAAAACCTCTGTTGGCTGTATAAAAAGTGTTCCAATCAAGACCAAAGCCAAATATCCAGGAGCAAAAACTGAGCCTGCCAAAACACAGACTCCTCGAACTAAGCTGAGTCCAATTGAAACACCAAATGATATTTTTAATGTATCATTTCAGAGCACATTGACCACCATAAGTTCGGCCAGCAAGTCAACCATCTGTCCATCTAACGACATTTGTCTTGAAGTCAACTCGAGCCGGATAAATCTTGCCGAAAAACCTCTATCAGCCAAATCTGAAGTTAATCTAGTTGAGCCAAAAGAACCTGTAATTTTCACTATGTTCGAAAACTACCCCCAGCCATACAGTGTTGCTTCGGTACAAGTTGAAAAAAATTTAAAACCGAAATCTGGCACAACCAAGAAAAAATCAGCAGTCAAAAAAGTAAAATCTGCCACAACTAAGCCAACAGGACAAAAAATAAATCCGAAAAAGAATAGAAATAAAATTTTAATTAGTCAAGAAATAGATGTTAACTTGCAGAAAGAAATCGACCAGTCCATGTACAATGACATGTGCGATTCTGAGTTTGACGAAAACATGTCTGTGTCGTCAAAGAATTCCGTAAACTACTTGAGTGATAATGAAAAGGAAATATCCGAGATAAAGCTTGACAGCAAACAGACTAGTTCAAATACAAAAGCAGCCCGGATAGCGGTAAAATCTGCACCCGACCAAAGAGCATCCGAAGAATCTGGAGAAGGAAAACTCAACAGTCAATTAAACAAAGATTTCGTTCAGTCAATTGAAGATAAATTACTCGCTATCTATACCAAATATGACAATTTATTGATGCAGCAGGAAAATGAGGAAAAAGCTGAGATGCTGAACAATCAAAAAGCGGAATTCAGTGAAGAAATGGCTAATCAATTGAAAGACAATATCGATTTTGACCAAGAGGCTTTGGACTCTAATGCCAAGCGGTTAAAAGAGTTGTACCAAATAGCAAAGCAGAATTCGGAAAAAAAAGTCATTAGCAAGCCTCCGATTCCGAGTGATAGCAAAAAGGAAAATACATTAAAAAGAACAAATAGTATCAAGTTTGATACTAAAGGAAATAGAAATTCACTAAGATCCAGTAATACTGCCGAGCATACAATTGTACCGGGCATCCGCAAAAATTTTAAATTACCACCCGGTTTAAGTGATAAAATAAATACTCTAATGATTCCTTTGCCTAATGAGGTACAGTCGGGTAATTTCAATCAACGGGATGATGAAGAAAAATTAAATTTAAGTTCAAAATTAAAATTAAATGTGAGTTTGATTGATATTAAGCACACAATTTTATTTAAAATAGAAATTTGCTTTTTATGGCAAGTTTTTTTATACTGAGATCACTTTCTGACATAATAATATTTTTTTAAATTAAGTCTGATCAGAGTTATTTAAAAGTCCCAAATTAAAGTCCAAGTTTTAAAATTAAAATCCAAATCCGAACTTGATTTTAATTTGGGACTTCTTTAAATAAGCTCGGAATCAATGAAAAAAATTATGTTTTTTTTCTATCAGACTCAGGGTTGTTCAAAAGTCCCAAATCTTAAGTCTAAGTTTTAAAATTAAAATCCAAATCAAAACTTGACTTAAGATTTGGGACTTATGAACAACCCTGAGTCTGATAGAAAAAAAATATAATTTTTTTTATTGATTCCGAGCTTTCTTTAAGATTATTATAAATAGGACATTTAAAAAGAATTAACTGTAAAAATAGAAAATTAAATCAATAGTTTTATTTAAATACTGAAAATTATTTTTTCATTAAAAAACAACTATAAAATTTTAGCTAATTCATAAAAAATTTTCTTTTAAAAATATAATTTTTTTTGACCTTTTAAAAAAAAATATCAAATTTATAAAAAATAATACAATGATAGTTTATATCATACAATTCGATGAAAAATTATGTCTCAATTTTGTTTTGTTATTTTAACGAAAAAAAAAAGGTAAACGCAATGAAAAAAAACTCAATTGATCTTTATTATAAGATAAAGTATTTTTTAAGTTACGGACGGTATTTTTTTTATTTTTTTAGTCAAATCTTTAGATACTTTTATAGCTGGATTAATCAAATCATCAGCTTTTTTTTTACTTCAGCTATTAAGAAAAAAACAATTTTAAGATTAACAAAATTAATTTAAGTCAAAAAAATTCGATAGCATTGGCAATGAATCGGCTAATAGCTCGGCCAGTTTTGACTCGAACAGTATTACTTACCACTATGACCTCAAGTATCGAAATGATAGAAACAGGAGTCCTATTGTAATAGTTAAAATTAATTTTATTAAAAATTTAATTTTAATAATTTTGTCACAGAGCCTTCAAATTGAGAGTGAGAATGACTTTCAGTTTCGTTGGAAAAGAGGCAATCTTCTAGGCAAAGGAGCTTTTGGATCTGTGTATCAAGCCATGTTGAGCACAGGTGAAATAATAGCTGTAAAGCAGATAGAAATGGAAGAGTCAGATCCTGTTAAAGCGCGAGCTGAATACGAATGTGTGAGAGAAGAAGTGAAAATTCTTCGAGAGCTTGAACATGAAAATATTGTTCAGTAATTTAATTTTAAATTAAAAAAATTAAAAAATTAAAAAAACATTTAGATTTATGGGAACTATGCTTGACTGTAATGTTGTAAATATATTTATGGAGCTTATTCCAGGTGGAACTATCGAAGCACTGCTCAAAACATTCGGACCTTTTGATGAAGAGCTGTTCAAAAATTTCACTAATCAAATTGCTGAAGGAATTAACTACCTTCATTCATGTAACGTTGTGCACAGGGATATAAAAGGCAAAAATATAATGCTGATGAGCAATGGTATAGTGAAACTAATTGATTTCGGATGTGCTAAAAGACTAAGAAAAAATCAAAGTTCCAATAGTATTAAACAACTGCTCAAATCTTTAAAAGGTACTCCGTATTGGATGTCTCCGGAAGTAATAAGAGAAACTGGCCATGGATCTAAAGCCGACATATGGTCTCTTGGAGCAACTGTTTTTGAAATGGTAAATTTTATGGTATTTTTTTTTAAGAATAATTATAAAACTGGTTTAAATAATCAGGCTGTTGGAAGACCACCATGGGGAGATTTGAGTCCTTTGTCTGCCATTTATGCAATAGGCAGTGGAGAAAGTCCACCGCCCGAACTTCCAGAACACTTTACTGAAGAAGCCAGAGATTTTGTCCGAAAGTGTTTGACCAGAGATCCCGATTTGAGACCTTATGCTAGCGAATTGTTAAATCACGAATTTTTAAAATAATTATAAAATTTTATTATTTAAGCTTTAATTAAAAAAAAATAAAAATCTAAAAAATTAGATGTATGACCTTCTTAAAGTAAACACGTCCAAATAGGCGTACAATTCTGTTAGAAATGGAATAATAGTGCAAAATCCCAAAACCCAGCGTATATCCCTGAATGGCCATGTCTGTATATAAAAGGCAAACAAAACTAAAACTCCGATTGAATGTGACAATATAGCTAAATAATTTCTAATATTATATTGAACTTTTTTTTGTTAATTGAAATTACAGATAAAAGTTTGATAAAATATCAATGAGGTTATAGTGAACATAAATGAGATTAATTCAAAAACAAGTATTCCAATTGAGAATGAAAGCCATATTATATACCTTAAATAAAAATAAATTTCAATTATTCAACAAAAGCAGTGAGGTTCCCAAAGTGAGGTTTCTGATTTAAAATAATAAATTAATTTCTTTTTCTCGTGAATAATTTTAGATTATCATTTTTAATAAAAATAAAATGATAATCAAGAATAACCGCTTGAGGAATCTCAATTTGAAAAACATACTCATTATCTAGAGTCTCAAAATTAGATATTTGTGTGTTTGATTGAGATTCTATTTTCATGAACATTCTGACATTTTCTTCCTTGAAAATAAAAGTTAAATAATTTAAAATTTTTGGTCCAAAACTTTGATTAAATTTTCAAAGAACAAAGTTCTGGTCCAACCAGTGGCACTAACTCTGTCCAACAAAAGTAAAATTAACAACACTAATTGACATATAATTGGTATAAACCGCAATGGATACAAAATAGTCACAACATTTGAATAATAACGAAACATATCAACATAAATCTAAAAACATAAATATCTAATCTACACATTTAGCTTCAAAGCCTCTGTTTAATTAGAGGACTTTTTTTTCTAAGTATAAAACAAAAAAAATGTTAAAATATTAATTTATTAATTTAATAATAAAAACAAAAATTATTCATCATTGTCAATTTTTTCATTGTCATCGGCATCGTTGTTGTTCTCATCGTTTAGATTCGACTGTGACTCAAGAGCTGCTTCTTGTTCCTTTATCCGCCTTTGTTCGTGTATCTCTTCAGCCTCGGTTCTCTCCTCTTCTAAATATTCATCCTTGTCAAGTCTTTCCAAGCGACGCACTGCGATTAGCACTTCCAACCTGTAATCACTATTTTCGGTAAGCGGGTTGTCCAGCAAGACCAAAGCGCGCAGCTTTGGTAATATTTGAAGCTTATTTATTTCTGTAAAATTTGCCAATATATTTCCTCTTAAGTTAATATACTGGAGTGATTCCATGTTCTCGCTGAATCCGTCCAAGTTCTCCAATTTATTGTCGCGTAAATGAAGAGCGCTTAAATTCTTCAAATCAGCCAAATCTTCCAAACTTGTAAGCATATTAGCTGCCTGATTGAATTTTTTTAATTTAAGATTAAAAAAAAAATTAAGATTACAATAAAAATGCTTTTTAAGCTCGGCAAACGAATTCCTTTTGTTGATGTGAGTTTATTTTCCCTTATTTCAAGTGTCTGTAAATTGGGCAATTTATTTCCATCAAAATCTTTTATTTCACTTATCTCATTTTCTTTTAAATAATAATTTTTTTAAAATAAAAAATCTAATAAAAAATTACTATTCAAATTCAGAATTTCAAGCTTTGGATGCGATATTCCTTCTGTTGATTTGATTCTGTTATTACTAAAACTTGCTGTTTGTAAATATGGTAAAGGGTCCAATTTGGCACTGGTCAATCGATTGAAGTCAAGTTTAAGTGTCAGCAAATGGGTGAGACTGTTCAATGCTGAAATGTCTTTCAGGTTGTTGTTAGATAGATCAATGTAGCGAAGATGAATGTAATTTTTTAGCAGTGATATGTCAGTGAGGCCTCTTTTAGATTAGAATGGATTAAAAATAATTAATTATTTTTGCTTAATACTTTTGAGCAGCATCTAGTCTAACATAAGCATGAGAAAGACCATTACCAGTTTTGGCAAGTAGCAGTAAGCTCTCTGACAATATGTCCTCGTTAAGACTGACATCTGGCGGACGCTTAATTTACAAAAAAATTATTTAAAAAATATTTTAGATAATTTTTTTACTGTACTTCTTCTTCTTCTACTTGCTCCTCAGCTTTCTCTTCTTCGGCTTCTTTTTGCTCTTCCTCTTCCCCCCCTTCGATTTTGGTCTCTTCCTCTTGGCCTGTTTCGGCTTCTAGTTCTTGTTCAATATCTTGATCGGTCTCTTCGTAGTTTTGTTCATCTTCATAATCAGACATTTTCGATTCAAAATCGATTCACAATTGCACTAATGTTTTCTAGTATAGTTTAAATTTTTTAAATTTTATTTTTCAAATTTTTTACTTATGTTTGTTGCTAAGTTACTGCATGAACCAAATTTTTGTTAGCAACCGAGCTTAGGGTTGAGGCAAGTAGAAATCTAGTCGTCTCAGGATATAATTTTTTGACCACTTTTTTGTTTATTTAGATGACTATTAAATTTAATAATTGTAACACTAAAATTTAAATTTGAAAAAAAATTCCAATTTAATTAAAAAGATATTTTAAAACATTTATTTATTGATAATTTTTAAAAAAATTATCAATAATTTTTTAATTGTTAGAATCGTTTATCCCATTTAAAGTTTAAACAAAAAAAATATTTTCTTGACAAAATTTTTTTTGTTAACTTTTCTTATAGATTAACGTGTCAATTTTTAATTTTTGGTACCGGTTTTATTTTTTTTTTCATCATTTAAAAAATAAATTTATTAAAAATATATAATTTAGTCTGTTTAATAAAATAAAAGTCAAAAATTTTTCTTTCTTTTTTTAGCCATATTTTATTAATCATTTCTTGAGTATTTCAAATCTAAAATTTTTTTATTAATTTTGTGCTTACATTCAGATTTTTGCTCTATTCTACACGTTATTATTTAAAAGAAAGCAGGAAAAGCTTTTGTCTGCCAGATTTACTTAAAATAAAAAAATTTTAAATTTTTTTTTTAAATTTCGTCATAAATTTCTTTATAAGTCTGGTGACATAAATGCAGAATGCAAAATAATTTTAAAACAAATTAAATTTTTATTTGAAAATAAACATTTAATTTAAGGCTCAAAAAAAAACAATATTTAACAATAGCAACTAAAGCTTAATTACATATCTTCATAATAAAATTCGTTCAGTTCGTCCATAGTTTTTGTTTCTTTATTTACACTTGATTGACTTGGCGAGTAAAAACTAGTCTGTTTTTTAGATGTTGTCAGCTCATTTTCCACAGACAGACAATTCATATTGATTGAGGAGCTGTGAACATTGGGACCATGCATTTCATTTGATATTCCACTGGCAAAACTCATGCTTCCATTTCTGGACTGAGCACAATTCGAGCCTTTGCGACTAGAAACTATTTTGTCCAAGTTACAATTAGAATGCTCCGAACTTGACTCTCTTTTATTTTAAATTTTAAACAGTAATTTTTGTTTTAATAATTTAACAAATTTGATTTTCACCTGTTTCGCTTCGATGTGGAGTTGGAACCAACCGAAATTTTAGATGCAATCGATGACGAGCGAAGACGAACTCTTTCATTAGGATCAAGTTCATCTTCGTCATCGGATGGAATAGTTTGGTTGTTTAAATTTTGTCTTATTTGAAGTTTGATTAAAAGAGATCGGAATTCTTTTCTCAGTCGGTCTGACTTGATCAATATTATCTGTTTTTGACGAATATAGTCACTGGAATTCTGGTCTAAACTATTTAAATTCTCAGACAATATTTGTAATTCCTGTTGTATTTCGGCAATTTTATGTTGCATCTTAAAATTTTAAATTTAAAAAACAAGAGAAATTACAACTCAATTGTTAATCAAGCAAAAAGACATGTTATCAAGGAATGGAACTCTTCACTCTTACTTTATATATATGTATTCTTTCATACATTTTTAAAACATTGTTAAATATCTTAAAAGAAGGCTGATAAAATTTAAAATTTAAAATAAGACCCATAATATGATGGAAATGCAGCGAAAAAGAAAAAAATAAATGAAATTATTATTCCATAAACTGCTAATCAAAAAATAGTGTATTTACATTTTGCAGAATAATAAAAAAATTTAATCTTAGATTGGGTAAAATATTGGTAAAATTGCCAAAGTTGAAAAAAATTTTGTCTAATCTAAATTAATTCTCTGCAAGATATTTGCAAAATTTATTTTTATGATTTCCAGAATTGACGTTTATTTAAAATAAATGATAAAAATAATAACAATAAAATAGAATTCTGAATAAGTTTGCAGAATTTTTGCATAGAACCAATTTCGATATAGAAATTTTTAAACATTTAATTTTATTATATTTATTATCAACATGTTTTTGATTAGAAGAAAAAGGAATTTTAATTAGAGGCTTCTAGAAACAGCTATATCCTTGTTTCAAAATATATATAATAAGTGCAATATGATAAGAGAACAAAATAGACGGAGACTGTATCATGATCAATTCTAAGCTAAGTGAAAACACCATATTTTAAAAAAGCAGAGTTCCTTAAAACCCTGCTAAATTAGTAAAAAAATAATTAAAATAAACTCTTGATCAAAAAATTATATAACATTACATCCCTTATAAAAAAATTATTTTATCAATTGAATCATAAACATTTGACATTAATTTCTAATCTAATTTTTTAGAAATTAAAATTTCTTGAAATTCTTCTTAACAAGACTTAATCAGTGTTTTTTTTTAGTTACTAAATTGATCATTTAATTATATTATCTAATTTAACTTAAAATAAATAATTCACGTCAAAAAAGTGGCTTTTAATTCAAAAATTCAGAACTATTTTTTATAGAAAATGTCAAAAATACAATAAATTCTTTAAAAAAAGATGTTTGTTACCTCTTCAACTGAAACCTCGTTTGTTAATGCTGTAGCCGGAGATGATTGAGCAAAAGATTCCACAATTGGCCGTACAATTCGCTTTACTTCACCAGGTATTCTACGGTTAGCCAACAAATCGGTCAAATTTTCTAACTAGAAAAAAATTTTTTTTTTTTAAATTTTATTAAATTTTTAATCAATTGAAATATGTAAATTTTTGTTACTTGTTTGATAAATTCTGAGGTAATTAGTTGCGGGTCGGAAATAATGCCCGTGTCAGCCTGCAAGGAAAGACGAACTTCATCTCCATAAGTGACTATGGCAAAGCTTATTTTTAGATTCGAAATAACCGGATTAAAATAGATTAGGCCTTTGAGATTACGGTTGCAAATAGACAGAGTAGACAAAGTTGAGTCGCCGGCACCTAATGTAGAGCCTTGAAATGTGCTTCGGTTGAGAACGTGTTCAACTAGCCAAAAAGCTACTCTATTCGGCAGCAGATAAAACAGCGAATTTACAAAAAAGTGAAAAAAAAGAAAGTCATTGGAATTTTTGAGCTTGGATGTTTTTATTTTGGTCATCCAGAGACGCGGTATCGAGCCCTCTGTGTTCACAGGCATCCTAACACAAATCAAAGTTGAATTATTCTTTATCTTAAACGGATACTTGTTCGATGTTAAATCGACAGGCATCACCATTTTCATGTCAAATGGATTGTTTATACCTTTTTGTTTGAGATAATTCCTAAGCACACCAGCCAGTGTGGCTGTTAGCAAGTCGTTCATTTTAGAACGAGTGACCAGCTTTATTCTATTGAGCATTATTAGACTAAATGGTTCGGACCAAGTGACTATTTGGTTGCCGAACGAGACCGGCTTTAGCTTGAGCATTTTGAATCGTTCACTTTTGCAGTATCTGTGAGTGAGTGGATTTTGGTCCCGCCTGCCCAACAACACCATGTGAATCATTTTTAACCATGAGAACAAAAATTGTTTTATAATACTTATGCTCAGGCTAAAATAAGCATATCTGGGCTTTAGGTCAAATGCATTCCGGTTATCTACCAGTCCTTTGAGAAACAAGCGCATCAATGACACCCCTGAAGAGAACGACTCGTGATACAAAAATATCAAAACACTTGTTTTGTCGCTCAGATTTTGACCAAAGCTTTTCAGATAGTACAAATTCCACAATGGCTTGTTAAGACTAAAATTTTGCTTGACCAACAAGTCAGATATGTAGGCCTGTAGATCCTTGTCTGTCCTAAGATTGGCCTGTACATTGTCAATTTCAATGATGTGGTCGTCCAAATTGAACTGTGGTGTTCTGACCCATACATATCCAAAGCCGAATACTTTAAGTATTCTTTCGGAGAAGCGGCTGAATTCGTGGTACGGGGAGCGCAGGCTCGCTTGGATTATTTTGTTGTTGATCAATTCGCGCACCGTATTCTTGGACAGATACCCCTCTATGAAAAATACTCCTGCTCCTATTGATTTAGGGCCCCTTAAGCTGTTGGTTTCTTTCCTAAATTCGCTGTTCAAGTACCAGAATAGTTCGATGGGACTGAGAAAATCCGGTGTTGCATCCATCGAGTACTGGCTCGATGCGATCAAATGGGAACAGTGGAGACACTTGAACAAGAGTGATCTAAAAATGGTAAATGGAATGAACATGGTGAAGAAGAGAATGATAATTAGCGGAAAGACCAGCACTATGTTCAGTGTAAATAAACTAACAAGTTCAAGAAAGCTGAAGAACGCGTTTATCTGATCTGTTTTGCGTGCAATTCGCCTAAATGGATACTCGATGAGATAACTTTTGGAATTTGGGCTCGCCTGTGGTTCACTTGGTTTCATGCGATTTATGATGGACTGGTGAGTATTGGCAGAATGTTTGCTGGACACAGAGCTCGCATGGGTTTGATTCATTTTGGCTTCGTGAAGGTTATTTGTCCATTTGTCATAACAGCTTCTCTCTTGATTTATTATCATTTCATTTTATTCAAAATATTATTATGATTATTAAATAATTTTTTATTTATTTTCTTAATGTGCGCTGATTATCAGAAATATCGAATTAATGTGTTCTTTTTTGTCGTTTTATTTTTCTATCTTTGAATCATAATAAAAAATAATTATCTCATTGGAATATGGTGAATTTAAAATAGCTCTGAGGAAGTTTTAAGAGCTCTCAGTGAATGGAAATTTTATTGAAAAAATAAAAAATCTATTTTTTCCAAGATAATGATTAATTATGAAGACTTGGATAGATTTAAAAAATTTATTTTTAAAATCTTATCTAAAATTTAGATTGTTAAATGTGAAAAAAAAATTTTTCTAAATCGGCCGACTAGAAGGACTAGGGTTCAAAAGACCAGGGGGTTTCAACAAAAAAGAAAATGAAATAATTATTTTTTTAATCAAGTCGACTTGGCTGGAGTCCCTTGAAAAAATTTAAAATGTTAATTCAATATTTAGTAGATCAATTTTAATTCTTAATATACTTGCTTTATAAAAATAAGAAATAAAACGAATTTATCTTTTATCTTTTCTGTTTTAAACAAAAAACTTTTGATCTATTTATCCTAAAATTATATTATCCATGGTTAAACTATATTTAAAAGAACATAGTTATTTCTATCTAGAAGATAAAAATTCTTGTTCAAAGCACTTTTAAATCTGATTATTATCATTAAATTAAGAAAGACTTGATGAATTCGAAATCCATCTAATTCATCTAATACTTGAATTTTTTTGAGAACAAAAAGCATGCTTTTCGAAAATACTATGATTTATGAGTGAGTTGTTTCCGAAATTTTTCATGATATAAAATTGAAGGATGATGACGAGCATCAATCAATGAAAAACATTTTAGCCAAGTTTAAAATCTTAAAAAAGTAATTAATTTTTGTCTAAAAATTCAATTTTATTGATTCACTGAGCCTTTAGAGATTAATTTGTATTTTTATCAAGTTTCTTGATTTTATCCCTGTTTACTGCGCAAAAGAAAAAAAAACATATTTCATTATCACGGTCGATGAAAATTATTACATAGATAATAAACAAATAATTATAAAGCCAGATTTGGAAACAATAAAGGCTGATAGCGATTTGAGCCTTTCTCAATCGGTAGCAGCACAAAATTAAACCAATAAAATAAAATAATTATGGCATAAATATGGTTATTACTGTAATAAAACTAATAAATAATTTTCAAAATATAGATATTTTTTTTGGAAAATTATTAACTATTTTGTTTATAAATATTATTATAATTAGAAATAAATCTATTAAGCTAATATGATTTGATTATGCTTCGAGTTCGTTTTTAATGAGAAAGGCTGAACGAGTTTAAGAAAAAAACTTAAGGAAATTTTTAGAATTAAAAATACATTTAATGCTTCACAAATTGAGAAAAAAAGTATTTTTAATTTTAAATAAAAGCCATCTCGATCTACATTTTTACGAAACGAAAAACTTAAAATTATGCGCAAACAGCAACTTAAAACTCATTTCTTAAATTACTAATAGATAAAATTTAATCCTGAAGTGAAAAAAATGCAAATTATTAAATATTTATAATAAAGAAATTAAAATGCTTTCCAGAGGTGTCAAAAAAAAAAATTAATCGAATTTCATGAGTGCTGCCATTCAGAGTTCGAATTTAACTCGGAACTTTTTTTTTTTAAATATTCAACACCAATATTCAGGCCTTAAAAAAAATAATTTATTTCCTCATTTAAGCCATTTAGTTCTTTAGCTCAAATAAAATCGATCATGAGATCTTTCCAATTGACGAAACCAAATTTAATCCATCACCAATTTTTATTCTTAATCAATCAGGCCCATTAACATGTTTTATCTTATTATAAAAAAATCAGCTTTTTTAAAATTACTTGTTTAAGCAAAGACTAAGCCGATCATTGAGCATCATACAAAATCGATGTTTCGCTTCTCATTGATTCAATAATATCGATTTTTGAAAAATATATTAATTTAAAAATAAATTATTTGATTGTCAAATATCTTGAAATATCTTTATTGCGTAAGAGAGCAATAACAAATAGTATTACGTACAAAGTAAACATTTTGTTATCAATAAATATTTACTTTAGAAAAAATTCAACATTATTTAACTAGGGACCAAAATCATATGATTACCGAAAAAAAAAATATTTCCTTCTCTCCTGATGTAATTATGGCTTAATTCAAAATTTAATATACAATTAAAAATTTTAAATTTAACGAAACTAATGACAACCAAAGTCAAAAATATTAATTGTTCTCCATCGATCAGTGTTAAAATGACACCAAATCCAATACAAAAAATTTAGTTATTTTCCAGTTAATTTGTTATATCTTTTTCATATCCTAATTAATAGAATAAAAGAAAAACAAATACATTTAATCAAATATATTTAATTATCTTATTTTAATTGTATTGTCTTAAACTTTAGTTTATGTTTTTGAATATATTTTGGCATATTATGAACTTTATTAGAGAATTGTCTTATTTTATTTTTGAAATAGTTAGTCTGAATTGGCAGAATTTTGAAAAATTTGGAGTTTTTTCTTTATTTTTTTAATTAGATTGAAATTTTTTGTTAAATCCGTTTCTTGAAAAACTAAGAAACTACTTAAAATCTGGAAATCAAAATTAAATCTTATAATTTTAAGCATTAAACAATCCTTTAAAATATTTTAAATCATAATTGTGCTTAATGATTTCAATTTTAAAAGGCGCTGATGATAATTTTTTACAGCATTCCATGAAAAATCATGATAAATTATGTAGTCATTTATTATCACAAAAAGATTATTTTAAGCAAGCGTCTAATAAATTTTAATTATCGATTTTTTTATCATCAATATTGATGCTAAATGTATCACAAAAAAAAATTTATTTTATTCTTTTTTCATAGTCGCCTTGTTTTAATTTTATGTAACAAAAAAGAAGCAGATGATATTATTTAATTATTTTCAAAATTTATTTATAAAATTTAATTTTAACTTTATTAAAGACTATTGAATGTATAAAATAAAAATTTTTTTTTCTTTAAATTTATTCCAAAATTAAAGTTTTACAAGATATATTTTATTAATTTGAGTCAGAATATTTATAAGCTGAGCCTTGTAAACTCAAGTAATGACATCCAAGTTTAATTGAAATAACCCAGCATGGTTGATATAAAAATTCCATATTTTACCATGTTGCTAGGATTAAATCAAATCTTAACTTGCAGTTCTATTTAAATTGAATGATTTTCTTAGAACTACTAGTTAAGTTTTAATTCTAAGGCCATACATTTAGCTTAAAAATTTGATCTTCTTCAATAATTTTTAGAAACAAAATTGTAAATATAGTTTGTATTTAAAAAAAAATGAAAAAAAAAATTTTTTAAAGACAAGACAATCAAAAGAAACGGTCTAGATGAAAAAAAAAAGCTTATGAAGTAAAACGGAAATTTGACTAAAAGTGACCTTGACATACAAAGCAAAAATTTAAAAAAACAAATTTAAAAATTTTAATCAAAAATGCTGCTGTTATATTACACTGCTCTGGCAAAAAGGTCTAATGGCACTTTTAAGATAGTCTAAAAATTTATCAAGATTAACTGATTCCGAACTAGTCTTGTCAATGTCTGGTATGCGAATAGGCGGAATGAGTTTTTCAGTTCCATTGGCATCTGTGATTTTCTTTAGCAACCAATGGTATCTAAATTTTCCATTTTTATGCAAACAATAATCTCTATAATCATCCAGCACAAACACATAGAAACTAAATTTTATTAAATTTAAAATTTAAATTTTCAAAATTCATTTTTTATTAAGCATACCGTCTATTTCCACAATTTAAATACTCTAAGTATAACTGCAAATAAAGCTCAACTATATTATTTAGTTCAGGCGATTGCCTCAAACCGCCATTTTTGTTAAAATCGATTATATCATCGATTTCTTTATCGAATAATAAAAAGACTGGCCAATTTTCCCACTATTAATTTGAAATTTAAAATAGAAAACTTCTTTTTTTTTAAATTACCCTCAGAAATTCATTTTTAATACTATTTTCATATTTTTTGCTCAAATTAAAGTCAATAAGTGCAATATTGGATTTTTCAATTTTCTCTTTAAAATTTTTAATTCGGACTTGGTGTATTTTTTGCTGATTTGAAGTGTACACCAGCAAAACATTGGCTTCAAATTAATTATTAAGATATTTTGGTCCAAATTTTATTAGCATTCATTACTTTTAAGCGTTTTTTCCGAATCGCTTGAAGAGTTAGTGTTAAGCGATGACTGAGAATTGGACTTGAACTATTTAAAAATAAAAATTAAAAAAAAATTGAAAAAATGTAATTTTTTTTAAATACTGATATTTTGTTGCCCTGTAGACTAAATTTAAATAAAATAGCCGATTTTTGGTTCTTTTCGCATTCCTTAAAAATGGCTTTTTTCCAAATTAGAAAGACAAAATTTGGCAATGTAATTTAAAGATATTACAATTTTGTTCCTTGCGCAAAGATTGAACTAAAAACTTGGTGGATTCGAATTGCTCCAAAAATTGGATAACCGACTCAAAATATTTAATCTCATTTTGGCAATCGCTAAATAAATTGAGCAAAAAATTTTCTCTATTTTTCGCTTTATTTACATAGATCTAGATTTAAAAAAAATAATAATTTATAAAATAATTAAAATTCCTAAAATACTTGAACTCTATGCGCTTCTGTAATATTGAGTCTAGCGCACATTTGGGCTGCTGTTTTGGGGCACAGTTGCTCGTCGAACAAGGACAGCAAATCTCGGAATATTTCGGAATAATTCCTGAAATCGGCTAGTTGAAATTTTTTCTCTGTTTTATTGCTCACAGCCGATGAGGAAGTTGTGGCAATGTTTGAATTGGCCAAATTTTCTATGTTAATGGAGATCAACTTTTGGCTTTCCATTTTATTAAGTTTTCTAAAGGCCCCAAATGTTTCTCAGGAAATCTCAGAGTTAATATTTAGGATATTTCGGTCTGAAGAAAAATTTAAAAATGTTTTAGATAAAATTAAAATAAAGTATGGACGCTCATGCCTTGAATTTAATTGAGCACATTAGATATTATTTTTTTCTTTATTTTTTTAATTTTAATAAATAGCTTTGGAAAAATTAAAATTATGAATCGTCTTTGATTATGATTTTTAATTTTTTTCGAAATATTTTTATCATAAAATTAGCAATTGCAAATTCTGAAACTCAGAACAATCGAAAATATATTTCTACGTCAAATTTTTTTAAATATATTTGTCGGCTTTTGCATTGAATGTATGTTATAATTTTAACCTTAACTTTAAAAAAATCTGCTAAATTAATTCTAATAAATAATTCTCTCTTATTATTCCTAGTAAATCTTTATTCTTGAGCAAAAAAAATCAAGTTTTAATTTTTTTTTTAATAGTGAATATTTTGAATAGGTTTGAAAAAAAATCATTTTGCCATACTTTTAGAAATACGCCAAATTCAAATTTTATTTCTTTTGGAAAAATTACCACTTAGAAAAAAGTCCATATTATCTATCAGCTAATTTTCCATTAAATGATATCCAATTTTGGCCTCTATTCTAGTGCAAATTTAATTATTAAAAAAAATTCTTTTGAAATCAATTTAAAAAAGCGCCTGAGATAATTAAGTATTTTTTTCATCAATTGAAGAAAAAAAATTTAAGTTTATTTAAAATAAACTTAAAAATATTGTGATGACATTGTTTGTAAAGTTAAATCTCCAAAAACAAATAAAGTTCGATTTACTTAGAAGAAAAATAGACAAGGGTTAATTTATAAATTAAAGCCCTAAAAAAAAGCTATTTAAAAAAATCCAAATTTTTTTTATTTTAAATAATCCAGACTATTAATTAAAAAAAAATTTAAAATATGAAAAAATGTATTAGAAAATGAAACAATAAATCAAAATATAACGTGAAAAAAATTATGAGAATTTTTCAAGTTTAAAAATAAAAATTGATTTATTGTACATCTTTGTCTTTATTGTGCAACTTATGTATTGGTTTCACTTATAAAAATTCATATAAAAAATTATTAGATTAAAAAAACATCAAATTTATTAGTTAATAAATCACTTAGAATTTTTTTTCAGAGTGTGATCATTTATTCGATAAGACAAAAAACATGTCACCATGCTGGTAAGCAAAAAATTATTAAAATAAAATTCGCGATTAATTATTGACTGAACCTAAATCGATATTAATTATGTTATGTGCAATTTAAGGGGATGCTGAAGAGTATCGGGACAGGAGAACTAAGACTCGGCAGTGATGCTTGAGAAAACGCATTAATTTCACAATTCTAAACTTAGCATTTAATTCATTCAAAGAGCCACTGGGCCACTAGACCCACTTTAATAAATCAATTTTATGTCCTAAATTATTTTTCAGAATTTAGTATTTGAATAAAAATAATGTTGTATTGACAATGACTGATACATGCTCTCCACACTCGTCGCAGTCCGACACGAGCAAATTCGTCATACCCAAGAAGACCAAGAGCCAAGAATACTCGCTGAATGATCTGCAATACGATGACTCGTTCGAAAAAGACATACTCGAAGAAACGCTCGCAAAGTCCAATTTCGACCTGATGAACAGCCTGAGCGCCTACAGACGCACCCAAATGAAACGCGTGGAGAACAAAGGCCTCGAAGACGAGTTCCTTCGTCTCCTAAACAACAAAAAGTCTCAATTAGTTGAATCGAACAAAAAACTGCACAACTTGAAGAACAAGACTAGTCTGATAGAACGAGTGCTGTTTTATGTGGTCAAGAGTGATGCGGAAATGATGGACATTGTCAAGAATGGCTTCACGTGCAGACCGTCGGACGACGACGATTGTAACGTGCTTGGCTCCGCTGCCTACGGTCTTCACTTGTCAAAGCATTTAGACATCACTCTCATGTATCAATATTATCTCAAATTGAAATCTTTCTACGTTATTGTTGTTAAAACTTTTTACTCTGCCTTTCGTTTATCTGCTCCCGTGCCCGAAAAAAACAAACAATCGTATCCCGATCCCAGCGATGGATTCGAGATGTCAAATCAATTGCCGCAAAAGGACCAGCCACTACAATATAAAGTCAGATACTACAATTCACTTGTAAGTTGCTTTTTTGATTCCTTAAATCTTATTAAATGTCATTATGATTAAACTTTTCTTTTTTATTAATTTTAATTAATCCCAAATTTAGTTCTTTAATCCCAGATATCATTTGGATGAATTTGAAATTTCTTTAATAATTCTAAAAGTTCTTTTTATTAAAGTAGTAGAACCGGGTGACCAATTTTTTTTTTGCAAAAAAAAATTTTATTCAGATTACTATCTTCTTTGATTTGAATGATTAATTCAATTTTAACTAATGAAGGATGAATTTTTTGTTTTTTTGTACCGAACTAAACAAAGCTACTTGAGATTAAATAAAAACTAGATAACCCCCCATTTGGTAAAATATTTTTTCCTTTCAAATGTATGTCATTAGACGATGCGGAAGATTGAAAGATAATTTTTCTAGATTTATAGTAGTGGTAGTGGTTGCTGGTACACCTAACACGTAGAGTGTCTGAGCTCATCATAGCAGCGAATAGATATTATTGATATTAATTTTTTTTAATAATATTATTCTTTATATTTAATTTCTTTTTGTCATCGCCAAATCTGGCGTAATTTTTCAAATAAATATTAATAACATTCCAAAATTATTAAGTTGATTAAAAATACCTTAATTTAAAATTAATTTTATTTTTTTGTATACAATAAAAATTGAAAATATAAGTCCAAAAATGTAAAAGATAATATATTTTTAATGCTATCAAAAACACTTTTAAAATATCGGAGCAAGTATTTGAAAATATTTAAGAAATTACATGCTATTCCCGGACCCCCTTTAAAAAAAATTAAAAGAAAAATATATATCATACATGTTTACATGCTACATGTTTTATTGAACCGTTCTGCTCAAAAACATGTAGCACCTATCATTTCATTATTTTTTTTTAATTTACAGTTTAACAAGGCATCTAAAATTTGGTGATATTAGATAAAATTTTATCTTTAGATGTTAAAATAGATTTAATTTAAAATTAATTTAAGCGATTTTAATGTAACATGCTTTACATGTTATGTTGATTTTAAAAATAAAATAATTTGAAGAAAAATATTTTCTCAACAGCCCACTAATAAAATCGAATTCTAAATTCAAATCTATTAATTCATTTTTTGTAAAGTTTATTTTGAAATTTATTTTTTCAAAAGTATTTAAATCTAGAAATCCAAAAAAATTTAAAATGAAATTCAAATATTAAATTCTAATTAAGCAGTAAAATAAAAAGATTGATCTTTTTTACCAATATTTTTGAAAAAATAAATTTCAAATTAAACTTTACAAAAAATGAATTGATAGATTTGAATTTAGAATTCGATTTTATTAGTGGGCTGTTGAGAAAATATTTTTCTTCAAATTATTTTATTTTTAAAATCAACATAACATGTAAAGCATGTTACATTAAAATCGCTTAAATTAATTTTAAATTAAATCTATTTTAACATCTAAAGATAAAATTTTATCTAATATCACCAAATTTTAGATGCCTTGTTAAACTGTAAATTAAAAAAAAATAATGAAATGATAGGTCTACATGTTTTTGAGCAGAACGGTTCAATAAAACATGTAGCATGTAAACATGTATGAATAAACTTTACAATTAATTTAAATTAACTTAATCAACCCCTTTTCCAAATAGGAAATTTTGTCAAATTGCGGATGGATTTTATTTAGGAACAACAAAGCTACTTAAACATTCTTTTTTTTTAATTTTATTTAATATGCTCTTAGAAATTATTAACACTAGGCAGGTATCATTGCCAGGTTTTGTCTAATCTTGCTCTGCACGTTTCCTTGCTGAAGTTTTGACTGTTATCTTTATTATTCTTAATGAAATTTTTACCATTAAATAGTTTAACTTATTTTTAAATTATTTTACAGTACTTTCAGGTTTTATGGACATGGCTATTAGAAAATGTCGGGTATAAAATTTTTCTATTAAAACTTTTGCTTTTATTACTTTTGCCATACAGTGTTGATTTGATCGTTGAATAATAAAAGCAAAAGAATAAAAGAATTTTTTTCATAATAAAAAACAAGATTCTAAAATTTTTTTTTACTTAATTTTACAAATTTTCAGCAATTAATTTTAAAAAAAAAATTTTATTAATCTATCTGATTATTATTTGTAGGAAAATCAATAAAAAAAAAACTAATTTGTGTAACGAACTAAGGTAGTTTTGTGAAAAGAAACATGATTGAAAAGCAAAACAAACCGTTTCAAAATTTCATAATTTATTGACTTCAGAAAATTCCCAAATATTATCGTTATTCTGATAAAATTTTATATTTTTATATTTGACAAATATTTGTCAATAATACGTAAAATTCATTAATTTATTAAAGAATTAAATTTAAACATAAAATTTTTAATAAAATTTTCTTGTTTTTATCAAAAAAATTAATTTTTGAATTAAATAACAATGTAAAAACCACTAAAAAATCTTTAAAAATTTTATTGCATTCTTTAGGTGAGACAAGAAAATTAAAAATTCAAAACACTAACAAATTATATACAAATAATCTATAGCTAAAATCATTTTTTTTATTCATTGTGAAAGAGAATAAATTTAATTAAGTAATTTAAAAAATATAACTGAAAGTTTCTTAATTTTAAAACTGTGTGAAAGTTTATTCTAAAAAAATCTTGAATATTAAACTTCAAATTTTTCAAAATGATTTAATTTATTGTTTCTAGTCGTCAAAGGACGATTTGCACCACTTTTGATGTCTTATAACTTCAAAATTCTCATACACCAAATTAAAGCTTGTCATTTCTGCATTAAAAACATTCCATTTCCAAATCAATCGCATTTGTAGTTCAGGAGTTAGCGTTTCAAAGTTGACCACCAAAAAAAGTAAGATTGGTTTGAACACAAATCTTACCCAGGAGAAAACTTAAAATATACATCATTTACTACTAATTTTGTAGATAAATGTATACTCTTTCATAATTTAGGGCTTTTCAAAGTTTTATTTTTTCCTAAAAAAATACATGACATTTAAGTTTTGAATAAAAGCTTTTTTAAACATGATTTATTTTTAAAATCTTGATTTTTTTTTAACATTTTAATCAAATAATTTAATTATAATTAGTTAAAGTGCTGAAAAATGTTGTATACTAGCACATTATTGAACGAGAAACATGGTTCTGAAGTAAACATAGTGAAAAAGTGTTGACCGACCCTCAAAAATAATGTCAAAGTTCAATTTTGTACCAAATCTCTTTTGTATCTAGGAAAAAATGAAAAAGTAGAAAAAACCCAAATTATGAATGAGCGCACAAATCATAAAGATAAATCTTCGGATTAAATCTTTTTTTTTAATGCAGATCAAAGTTTCTTAAAAATAGAAATTGTCATTTTTTGAAAATTTAAATTTTTTAATCATTTTCGTTTCCAAAATAAAACCTAGTTTAATTTCGAGGTAAGAATCGATTAAAAGTTCATAGAATTTTAAAACACTAAACATTTAATTTCCTAATTTTAAAATTTTATGAATTCTAAATAAATTTATCAATTCTTCACTTAAAACTAAAGTAGTGAGTAGAAAAGATGTCAATTTGACATTAGCGGTAAATAAGCCGAATTTTACTCTTAAAAAAACTAAAAAAAGTTTAAATTCTTATTTTTTTTTTCTATTGTATCAATCCTATGTTTATTAAAAATTTTTTTTAAATTTTTTTAAATCTGTATGTTTTTCAAAGTTTTTCAAATGATAGATCTTTTTTTTTTAATACAATTCTCTAAAAAAAATTAAATAAACTATTTGAGAGGTCGTTTAATAAGATTCACTTAAGTATGAAAATTATGTTTTTCCATTAATCATTGAATTGTCACAGGCCATTCATTGTAAATTCAATGAATAAAATATTAAATACATTTTTTACTTTTTTTTCAGTTCTATACCTGGAAATAAAACTAACTGAAATAAGTATTTGATGTTGTGCAAAAACATGTTATAAAATAAAAAAAATCTAGTAATAATTAAATGTGTGGCTTATTTCATGAGATACATAAAAAGATATTTTCGAAGACAATATAGTTCCTTAAACAAAAAAAATAACAAAAGATATTTTGTTTTGTATGCCAGGATACTTAGCATATCATATGTAATATGCATCGGAGGATACTTGTCAAAAAATAGGTTTAATTTTTGAGGTATTTTAGGTTGTGTTGTAATTTAATTTTAATTATCTTATCTCTATAAATATTTTTGCATTAAACTGATAGCAAAATAATAGATTATAGTAAATAATATCGAATAAATATAAAATTGATAATAATTATAACAATTATTGTATAAATTTTCTTTTTTTAGCTTAAATCGAAATTAAAAAAAAATTTAAACAGCTTTTTATAAAAAAAGTTTAATAAAAATCACATTTTAATAGGAAACACTTTGACTCTGAACTATAAATGACATTTAGCTTTGGTCAAACTGTTTCTCATCAACAGAATACACTCCTTAACTTAACTGTATAATTTAAAAAAAAATTAATTTAAGAATTTATTAATAAAATCTTTTCTTATCATTATCGAAGAAAAATAATTAATTTTTGATGTTTTTATTTACATTGTTTTTACATGTTTTAATATTTTTTTTCTGAAATTAACAATAAAAAATCATTTAAAATTCTCTTTTTTTTTTAATAAAATTGAATTTTTTTTTCCATATTATTAATCAAAAATACCCTAAATTTACCATAAATATCGGTATTTTACTTAAAATGAGGTTTTATGTGCCCCTATATTTTTGTGAAATTCGTTATAAAATCTTTAATTTAGTATAATAAACGCTAAAAAGGTTATTTCATAGTATCGTAGCAGCGATTTAGTTTTTTTTTGCTATGCATCTATTTTGAAAAAAATAAATATTAGGAAAAAAAATTTGTCTTTAAATTAAGCAGTTTATTTTATTCGCAAAAAAAATGATATTAAAAAAAACATTAATACACTTGTTATATTTATTTTAATTAGTTTTAAAACAATTACTCTAAAGAACCTATGAATCTTAGGTAAACTTTTTACCCATCAAAAAAATTTACCACCCAGTCAGGCCGATTTTACTAAATTTAACGCGACAACTAGTGCTTTCCAGATAGCACTCACTATTGTCCATAATAAACTTCAATCTGCTTTTAATCAACTTTTCAAAGGGGTCAAAAAAAAATAAATTATTTTAATAATTTAGTAATTTTAACGATTGAAAAAAAAATTTATTTAAAAAAATAAGAAAAAATCAATTCATTCATTTTTTCAATTCTTTTTTTTTTTAATTTATTCTGAAGGAGCCCTAGCTCGGTACAGTAAACAAATAAATAAAAATAAATAATTCATTGTTGACCTTCTCCTCTAAAGATAAAAATATTGTTCTATCTGTTACACTAAACAACTTTTACTAGATTAATAAATTTAATTTTGTCTTTTAATTCATCAAAGGTATATTTGTTCGACAATGATGAAGAGTTGAACATCATTGAAAAGCCGCGAAACATATTCGCCTGGGCAGTGTTGAAATACGAAGAATCTGTATCACTACCGATTGAAAAGGAATTCATCAATCTTTACATCAATCCCAATTCCAAAGACCTCAAGTACCAAATGAAACTTAAAAAACAGCAGCAACAACTAGTAAGAAAAAAGAAAACCAACGAGCCAAAAACCACTACACCACTCCTCAAACCAGCTCAGCCGTTCAGATTCCGGCCTCAGCAGCCTCAAACGACCACTGCGGCACCTGCAATCCAACCATTTGGCCATAAACCACCAGAACCAGCGATTCACATCTCTCAGCCAGTGTCAAACTTCAACCCTGCATCGGAGCAAATCATCTCCCCCATTCTGCCCAAATTTGAGAGACCAGGGACCAGTGGTAGCCAAAAAAAGAAGCTAATCAGTGTCTTTGGCTCGGACGGATCCGAATCGGAGCCTGATGACGAGTCCGATGACGAAAACTGGGCCCAATTCTGCTACCAGTACTACATGGAAAATTTCAATGACCTCATCGAAGAAATACACACCAAGCCGCCCAGATGGCGCATCATATACGAACGAACAGGTAGGCTTGGCGTCAAGTTCAAGAGCGAGCAGCAATTGCGCAAAAAAAAGCAGTACAAAAGTGACGCTCGCTTCGAAGTCCGACTCGAGGACATCCGCAAAACCAAGCTCAAGTTTATCGATGCAGACAAGAACAAAGTCAATATCAAGGACCCCACCAACAACCTGATTCTCACCTATCACCTAAAACGAATGAAAAACAACGCCTCAACCACTAGTCTGGTCAAGACTGAACCCAACACTCCGGTCAAGAATGAGCCCAAAGTGAACAATTTGAGCAAGGAGCAAAAAATTGAGCGGCACAAAAAATTGGCCGAGTATTCCCAAATTTTGTCAGAGATTAAAAAAAAGGCCGAGTCAAAGTCCGAAGCTAAGGCGGTGAGGCCAGATCGGACACAGCCAGCTGAAAAAAAGGCCCGCATCGAGCCCAATTTGGACTTGACCAAGGACGCCCAGCTCAAAATAGACCAAGTGAGTAGACAAAATTTCTGGGAGCCTGACAAAAATTCCGAATTTTACCTGACTCGAATTCGAACGGAAAAATGCGAACCATTCACCGATGTCCTCATACTCACTCGGCTAAGTCTGAACAAAAAACTCACCATCGAATACTCGAAGCAATTCTACGACTCCAACTCGAGCCTATTCGAAGCGGAGATGCAAAAGTTTGTCCGCCTGAACAAAAGCGTGTTTCCGTGCGACGAGTGGACCAGATGCAAAGTGGAGTCGCACGTCAAAGTGCCTCTGAGGCCCCAGGCAGAGCCGCAGACGAGACGCGAAAAATTCAGACAAAAATTTGTGCACCACATCAAAACACGAAATGCCATCGGTGATTTTCAAGTGGACAATTTGAACAAGTATGCTGAGTTCCGGGACCGGGTCGAAATTCACGCCGGCGGCTTCAACGGACTAGTGGTCGGTCCGGCAAAAAAAAACTGCCACCAAGCCGACTCCACTGCCCCGCCGTGCCAACCAAGTCAGACATCTGAGCCGGCCGAGCCGACCGCGCTCAAAGCGGAGGCCAGCGAGCCCGAGGCCCCAAAGCCCCAACCAGCGCCTCCACAGCCCACTCCACAGCCCATTTCACAGCCCAGTCCACCTCCTATCGACCAAGCTAAGAAAAAAATCTGCCCCGACTCCAGGACCGAGACCAAGAAAAGACTCAAGCTGAAAAAAAAGCTCAAGCACAAGAAAAAAAAGATAAAAAAAATCCTCAACTCGTCCAGCTCGGACTTGTCCACTGACTCTAGTCCAGAACGGCACAAAAAAAGCAAGTATTCAGACACAAGTGAATCGGACAGCGACGATAGACACAGACACAAACGCAAACACAAGCACAAACACAAGCGCAACAGGTCCAAAAATGATTCCATCTATGACTTTCCCACCTATGACTTTGACTTGGACGAAAGTATTGTGGAGCATGAGATCAAGACCGAACTGGACCAGTTAATGGTCGAGTGCACCCCGCAAGCAGCGAATGCACAAGCGAGCTTGACTTTGCCCATTGCTAGGCCAGTGGCTGAGAGCACGCAAGTTGGCCTAGCAGGCACTGAGCTGGACCAGATAAAGGTCGAGTGCACCCCGCAGGCAGCGAATGCACAAGCGAGCTTGACTTTGCCCATTGCTAGGCCGGTCGCTGAGATGCAAGTTGGTCCGGCTGAGCCTGGGCGAAGCGAAATGGTCAAGAGCAGGGAAAGCACGCCTGGCACACAACCAAACAAAGTCAATTGGCTTGGTACGCCCGATAACCAAAGGCAGAGCCTGAGGCCTCAGCAGTGTTCGTCCACCCCGGGCTTCAGATTCAACCGAACAGCCACCACGCCGACTAATACTAGTCAGGTGCAGCGAGTCGGCCCGAATGGCTGCACTAGCAGGGCCACATCTAATCCAAACAATCAGGCAGCGAATGCTTCTAGTTTAAAAGTGTATCGCTTTAATCCCGTCAAGACAATTCAGCCGAGGCAAGGTGCCGATCCGGCAAATCCAACTGCGAATGTGTGAGCAGCAGAGTTTCTGAGATAACAGTATTTGTGTGTGTATTATTAAAGCTCGAGTTTAAATCACTGTTAATGAGCAGCTTAATTGTTTTTTTTTGTTTTTCTCGTCTAATTCTTTTTTTTCTGAGGGTTTTTTTTTTAAGTGTGAAATTAATGATTTAGCATTTTTATTGTAAATTAAAACCATATTTTTTTGAAAGAATCTTTCAAACTTTATCTTTTAAAGTAGTCGAACTATTTAGAATCTATCTAATAAATGGTCAAATAAATAGTTAATAAATTAAAGATTTTTGATTAATTTTTCTATTCAAAAGACTCTTTTTTTTTATTCTTTATTTATTTTATTTAAATTAGCCTCCATTAAGGAGAAGTTGTATGTAATCATTTTGAGTAATTATTCTGAGTTTAATTTTAAGCAAATACAAATTTTTAATAAAAAAAAGTGTCATTTTTTTTTACTCTAAAATGTCTAGTTTGCTTTATTCGACATTTTAGGATATTTGAAGTTTTTTACCAATTATATGTTCTGTAAGCAGACTCGTGCAAAAGTTTAAAAACAAAATAGTCAAATAAACTTCCAATTCAAGTACATGATATCAGACCTAGCATTTAAAAAAAATAAATTTATCAAATTTTTTTTAATGTGTGAATTCAAGCAAGGGGTTGAAAGAAAAGACCAAGTTCCATACCAAACCATATTTTAAAAAAATAAATACAATAGTCATTTAAAAGTGTTGTAACTTGACTTATACAATTTTTCAAGTCAATCAAGCCTAAATGTTGTAGATAAACATAAATTCAAAAAAAAACTTAATCCATTTGAAAGACTGCAATTTTATTCTTTCTCAGAGTAAAATTATTCTCAACTTCAAATTTATAAGTCAACGATGAGCGGAGAACCAAAGGAGTTAAAAGAGTTAAACCCGTTGCCGCATTCTTTGTCAACTTTATCCCTGGAATTAAAACCGGTTGCCCCAATTTTTCACCTCTTTAACCTAAATAGTATGTTTTTCCTTCAGTAAAACTTTAAAAATAATTTTTACCAAATTTTCAAAATTTTGTGAAGTAAAGAATGTATGCCAAAATTTTCTAGCATGTAAATATTCTCTTCATGACATAGTCAATTAGTATTAGGTCAGAGAGAGAACGCACCCTTGCCTGACTCCTGTGCACACTTTGAAGCTCTCAGATTGTCCTTTTTCCAGAATCACGCTACACTCGAATTTCTCATAGAAGAGTTTTATCAAGTTAACTATCTTCTGTGGCAGGCCATAGGATCTTAATATGACAAAAGCCTACAAGGTTTCTCTGTGTATGCTATCAAAGGGTTTCTTGAAGTCAATGAAGTTAAAATACATTCCAGACTTTGTTCTATGATGTTCCTAAGTGCAAATATCTGGTCTATGCATCCTCTACCTTGTCTAAATTCTGCTTGTTCTTCTCTGAGTATAACATCCCATGAAGAAAACAACTGCCAGTGCGAGGGGTATACAATGGGATTAACAGCAAAGCTCGAATACTTAGACTTTGCGGACGATCTGATGCTAATATCTAACACAGAAGCACATATACATATGAAGACGCAAGATTTGGTGAAAAATGCTAAATCAACTAGACTCGAAATAAATGGGGCCAAAACGAAAGTTATGTGCATAAACACCAAATTGGATACCTCGATCGCCATCGATGGTACACAAATTGAGTGTGTAAGTGAATTCACATGCTTAGGAAGCACTATCAGTAAAGCGCTGGGAACACACAGAGATATTAAGAATAGACTTGCCAAAGCAAAGAGTGCCTTTGCTAGACTCCGACCAGCATGGAAATCAAACAGCTACAACTACAGCAAGGAAAAAACATTTGTGAAAAAAAACGGAAGTGAATGTTGAGGGATGCGTGAATTTGACAGGAAAAGCCTTAACATCTTCCACATTGGAGGCCTGCGGAGGATTCTGGGGAAACACTGGCCTAAGACATTGTCGTCGAATGCTGACCTATACAGAAGAACAAATTCAGAGCCAGTATGTCAGTGTATTAAGTATAAAAGAGTCCAAGCGATGGCTTGGGCATGTTCTTAGAATGGAAGAAGCACGGATACCAAAAAGAGCCCTTCAATGGACACCTCAAGGGCGACGTAAGATAGAACGACCAACAGTAACATGGAGGTCAACAATCACGAAAGAGCTCATCGAAATGGGAATGACACGGGGAGAAGCAAGGATTAAATGCAAAAGAACGACTTGAGTGGAAATCATAAGTAATGACCCTATGCTCCACAAGGAGTAAACAAGAGAAAAAAACATTTTCTGCCTTGTAAAAATTTCAAAGTCATCTAATTCGAAAGTTAATTGTTTCAAAGGACTAATTAAAGAGAAATTTAATCCGAGTACCACAAAATTTGAATAAAATAATCCCAAATTATCAAATAAATTCTCCAAATATCAAGATTATACATAAAAAAATTTATTACAAATAAATAAATTGACACTAAATTAAATAAAATTCCAATATTTTTAACTTATTGACACTTTTTGTAAAAAAATGATAACTAATTACAAAAAAGTACCTAAATTATGCTATAAAAATATAGTAATGTTCTGCTTTTTGCTTTTTCCAAAATTTACGAAAGTAGAAAAACATAAATTTTCCAGATTTTACGTAAAGTTAAATAAATTTTCAGCATTTACGTAAATTGTGGAAAAAACAAAAATTTCCAAAATATTTAAGAGCTTCGAGGTCTTTTTTTGTTTCTTTAGTGGTTAAGGACATATATTTTATTTTACTAACAAAAATCTTAATCATAAAATAAATAAATAAATAAATAAATTTTCCTTTATTATTAACTCACTCAAAAGACGTCAACGTTCTTAAATTATTTGGACATTTTAGTTTTTACAACAATTTACATAAATTTTATAAATTACATGAAGACTAAAGTACTCCAAAAAAAGAGAGTATTGGCAGTTTGTTTTGTTTCTTTTTGGTTGCCTTTTGTGAAAATGCTAGAAAAAAGTGGACCATAACCCTTGTGTTTACAGACACTTGTGTAATTCCAGCTTTAAAAGGATACTGATCAATTAGATGATCATTTAATGCAGAAACGATATCATCCAATAAATAATATAAGGACATAAGGAAAAATTTTTCGATAATTTGACAATAGTTATTTGACACCTGAGTGGGAAAAGATTCCTAAGAGATCATGGTTATACTTGCTTTTTTCCAGGATTTTTGGTCTTGTCCTAGCTCCAAATTCATGTTAAAGATTTTACTTATTTCAAATAAAGTCTCAATAGGTAAATTTTTTAAAATAAGGTAATTGTAATTTCTGAAAAAGTAATAGGCTCTTTTAAAATTATTTTGTAGCGAATTTTTTACGAAATCTCTTAGTGCTTGTGATACTTTACACTTATCCTCCGATTCCTACAAAATCGAGGTCTAGACTAAAAGTTGTGGCTAAAATATCGCCAAAGATTCTTCCTTTAACTAAATTTCTTACCCTTTTTAAATAGAAATGGAATTTGTCTGGAACATTTATTTTACCAAAAATGTCTACTTGACATTGGATTTTTCCTGTTTTATTGATGAATTGAAATATGTAAGCTTTATGTGTTAAAAGTAGGTAATAATCAGAGACCTGGGTGTTTAGGGTGTTATAACATTAAACCATATTGAAAATAAATTCACATAATTACTCATTATTTTCCAATTTTAGATTGAGTCTTTTTGTATCAAATTAAAAAATTGCCTAAATACACTGAAAATTTCCTTTATAAAGAAAAATATTTAAAACTGAAGAAAACTCAAAAGTGATAAAAAAATTTGATATTTAATTTTGATCACTGCCATTAAATTGTGGAATAAGTGTAATCACGAAAAAATTATTTATCTTAGTTAAGAAAATAAATTAGAGGCAAATTTTTTAAGAATTTGTCCTTGAGAATCAACGATAAAGGTTTTTTTGTCTAGAATTAATAAAAATTGAAATGATTTCAAAAGATTTTTATTAAAAGTCTAAAATATACTTTCATCTCTAACTATTTCTTCGGTATCATCCATTGGATTATACGACTTGTGAAAACACGGAAAAAGAATATGCGATCCTAAATTATTCTCTTTACTATACCTGATGCTATAGGTGAAATAAATCACTATTCCGATCAAAAACCATACAATGAACCGAATCCATGTAGCTGCTGTCAATGATGTCATTAGATAAATATTAACAAAAGCGCTTAAAAGTGGAAAAAATGGCACAAAAGGTACTTTGAAAGTTGTTATTCTATCATCTTGAGGTTGACGCCACAAAATAAATGATAACACAATCAAAACTACTGAAAAAATTATTAAAAAAACAATTGAAACTGCCTGTTGAAGATCAGCTTGATTCAAGATTACACCTATAATGACTATAAAAGTCACTTGATTGAAAAAAAAATATATTTAAAATAAATTTTTTAATACAAAACTAAAAATCACTTGATAGAAATATAATTGTATTTGCTAGATGTGACGTAGCTCGACTTGGTTTTGTCTCACTTGGTATAAACAAACGCTTGTAAACACGCTCAGGTGAATATCCAAATATTAAAGATAAACATTTTTCACTAAAATGCTGCAGTTTATTCACAGGATCTTCGTAAAAATTAGACTTGTACCGCAGCGAGAGACAACACGCTGATACTAAGCTGTAAGCAATTAGAGTTCCAATGGACATCATGTCAATTAATTGATTCAAATCAAAAAATAAAACAAGCAATCCGGCTAAAAACCCCGTCATTAAGCTAGCCCATAAAGGGGTGTTTAATTTTGGAGTTAAAAAGGACAAAAATTGGAACAACAAACCGTCAGTAGCCATGCTGTATACAACTCTAGGCATCGGAAACATAGATGCATAAAGACCAGTTGCCAAGCTAATTATAGCTCCTGTGGTAACAACATAGTAAGCCCACTCTAATCCGACATAGTTGAATATTTCGGACAATGGTGCACTCATATCAAATATATAATACGGAACCATTAAGCTAACCACAACAGAAACACCGATGTAACAAACACTTACTATCACCAATGTTAATAGTATACTAATTGGTATAGTTCGTTTTGGTCTCATTACTTCTTCACCAGTTGTGGCAATTACATCAAAACCAATGTAAGCATAAAAACATTTAGCAGCTCCTTTTATTATACCATTAAAGCCAAATGGCACAAAACCTCCATTTCCGCACACATTTGATTCTTTGCAAGTCAAATTTCTGCCACCTATGTCCATATAGCTCATATTCGGCTAGATAAATTAATTTTTTAAATTAAAAAAAAAATCATTTTAATAAAAAAAGTTACATAGACTTTTTTTGACCAATTTTTTAGATCAGCCTGAGAAGAGCCGCAAAATATGACAAAAAAAATACAAGCTACATTTCCAGCGGTGAAAATTTTATTAAGAAATGAAGATTCTTTGACGCCAATCGTTAGCAATCCGGTAATGATTACCGCCATTCCGAAGGCCAAAAAATCCGGATATGGAGCTAAAAAATGAACATTCATGTGCATTGAATTGTTTAAAGCAGTGCTGATCTTATAATTGGTGAGACTGTCTATGTATTTACTGAGAGCACTTGCTGAGGTCGATGTGCCGATTACGTACTCTAAGACTACGTCCCATCCGATTATGAAGGCTATGAACTCTCCTATTGTGACATAAATATAGACGTAAGCTGAGCCACTGCGAGGGACACGCGATCCGAGCTCGGCATAGCAAAGACCCGCTAGAAAAGAGCAAATACCTGCGATTATAAATGAAATTATTATTGACGGTCCAGCATAATGTGAAATGGTATTTCCTAATTAAAAAATTAAAGAAAAAAATAATTTTCTTTTTATAAAAAACCTATTAAAACATAAACTCCAGAACCGATTGTCGATGAGACCCCTATTATTTTAGTTTAAGAATTTATTTTTATCTTTTGAATAAAATTTTTGAAACCTAATGCAGTTAGATCGAATAGATCGAGGACTCGGGACAAATTGGTACTTTCGAGGCTGCTTTGGTCAAATTTTTTTTTTCGATAAAAAAATTGAAAATTAAATTTCATTTTTTATTTATAGATCAAATATCAATCAAAGAGTCTAAAAAAAATTTTTTTGTTTTAAGGTAAACACTTGAATCATTTTCAGAAATATTTTATTATAATTAAAATTTAAGAAAATTCGAAAATGAAAAAATGACACAATTTAATTTGATCTTTAATTGCTAAGCCAAAAGAAAGAATGATTTATATTCTTGATTTATTTTTTAGAAATAAATTATTAAAGATTTTAACAAAGATTTCTTCATTGACTTAATAATCATTGAAAATTAGACATAGTAAATTTTTTATGCCACGAAAGCACCTAATTACAAAATTTATTTCCTTTCCTGGAAATAAAAAGCACTTAAAATTCAAAATATAAAATGCTTATTTAAAATAATTTTTCTTAATATTTGATCAAAAAAATTTCTGTAGTTTTTTTAAAAGTTGAAATTTAAAGATTTTAATCAACTATATATTTAAAAAAAAACAAGTAATTTTTTAAATTTTATTTTGCATTTTCTTTTAAATAAATAAAAATCTTTCAAAAATTAATCCAAAATTTTAATTTATAATGTTAAAATTAAAAATTAGCGCTGATGCGCTTATTCGGCACAATGATTCCGAATACAAATTTAAAGATCTAGTTGATTTACTTCTCAAACCATATTCCAAAGTAAAGTAAGATAAAACTAGGAAAAATATTATTATTTTAACTTTTAAATGATTTTTTAGTCACAATGTGTACCGTAAGGTTATGAAGAAAGTTCGCCGCAAATATTTTCGCCAACAAGCGGCTTTAAAATTGGATCAAATAAAAACAAATTGTAAATTAAATCATATAATTAGGATTATTAAAAAAACAAATTTAAATTTTAGTTCCAAGAATTGAATCAAGACCAGTTGATGAAATCGAAGTTGAATTGATCGAAAAAGAAAAGGCGCATAGAATTTGGTTGGAACGCGAAAAATTGGCTCAATTGGAATGGAAAACTAAAAAAGATCAAAATGAAAAAATTTTACTCAAAGTCAAAGAAAAAGAAGTAAATTAATTAAATTTGAATTCATATTAAAATGTTTATTTAACAGAAGCGTCTGGAAGAAATATCAAAATCAAAACAGGTCAGCTTGTTCCTGCTTTTTTTCATTAGAATCATATCCTTTGAAAAAAAAAAATTAAACACAAAATATAAAACTCATCTTCCTTAACTTTTTTAAACAATTTAGAGTCACAAAATCAATTTAACTCCTGTTTTGTATATTAAACCGGCTTTTTGTGAGCAAAATTGGGAAAAATGTGGTTTCTTTGGAAAGACAGGTGTGTGCAAATACGCAAATTTGTGCTCAAAATCTCATCTAATTGATCCAAACGAGACCATGACCACTCTGATATTTCCCGCAATGTATTCCAACATGTTACTTGGCTATGAGCTTTTAAAAAATGACAAAGATTCCGGTAAATAAATAAAGTTTTAAATTAAAAATTTTGTTTATTTTCTTTAAAAAATATTTAGACGAAGCTCTGGAATATGAAGAAAAAGACATTTTGGTTGATTTCAAAAATTTCTATGATGATGTGGTTAGCAAGCTAAAGATTTACGGAAAATTGGTTCAGTTTCTCGTATGCTCAAATTATCAGCCTCATCTTAGGGGCAATGTTTATGTTCAATATGAAAAGTATTTTTAATCAAGATTTAAATTTTAAGTTAAATTTTTTTTAGTGAATCTGATACCCGAGCCGCGTTCCAGGACTTGAACGGCAGATTTTATGCGGGAAGACAAATCTTTTGCTACTATACTCATGTCAAAAATTGGCGCATGGCTGTTTGTTCAAAGTTTTTGCGAAATAGCTGTGACAAAAACCGCATGTGCAATTATTTGCACGTGTTCAATGATCCGTACAATGAATTCAAGATAGAAGACTTTGGCAATTTGGCTAAAACTCGCTCTAGTTTGGGACCCTGGTCATCTGATGAAGAAAAAGATTTAAGCTCCAAGGAAAATCACGCCAAAAAAGACAAAAAAAAACGCAAAAAGCGTTCCAGAAGTCGTAGCTGTAGTAAGCAGAGGCGTTCAAACAAACATAAAAAATAATTGATAAATAATATTTTATCTAAAATAAATATAATTGTTTCATTTTTGTAAATTTTATATAGGTTATTTTTATATCTAAAATTGAGATAAGCAAATTTTTTATAAAATTATCTAGGAAATAAATAATTAAAATCATTCCTCGCATTTTATTTCAAATTAATCAATAAAATTAAATGAATAGAGGTGGTCAAATATTTGTGGTGATAATTAATTTAATTCGAGACTGTAAAAATGTTCAGATTCTACAACTTATTTAATCAAATGAATTTTTAATAATTGTTCATCTTTTAAAAATAAAAAAAAAGATTAATAATTTTGTTTATCAATTTGATAGATTAAAATATTTATTCGAAAAATTTTTAAATTAACAAGAAAATTATTTTTCTTTAAAAATTGAATTTTGATTATTTCTTTGCTAAACCAATTTTTTACAGACTTAAATTTAAAAAATATCTTAATATAAATGATTTTATTTAATAATTTTTTTTGAATACTTTGAAGGGTTTGAACAAAAAGGACTAAAAATAATAATTTTCAATCTGTTTTTAAAATCACTATTTAACAAAATATTGATCTTTATTTAAAAAAAATTGATTTTTTGTTTTAAAATTTTTTAAAGCTCTAAAATTAAACAAAGACTAAAACAAAAATTTAACTCAAAAAAAAAAGGTGTTCCTAAATGAATTTAAGTAAATTTGGCTCAGATCATTACAACTTATTTTTCCATTTTAAAAATAATAATTAAGTACCCGTCTGATTAAAAGCCATACCGGTTTTTAGAATCTAAATAAAATCTAACAAAATTTTATCTAGGAATTATCTTGGGCACTTTCGGATTTTATTCGCAGGGGCGGATCAGTAGTTAGAGCAGAGAAATCGTCAATCTGAAAACAATCAATCAAATTGGACATCGGATCGTCATAGAACTCAGGTGAGCTATTCAGAGGCGGATATGGATCTTGTACGATGGTCAAATAATTGTAATTTTGATTAAATGTGCTCACAGGTTCGACAGATTGGGCCATGGCACCCGAACCACTTGTTACCTCTTGACTGGACATATTTTGGTGTATACGACCCATCGGATTTATATCAATATTTCCTTCAAATCAAATATTTAGTGTTAAATAACAATCAGAGTCTCAGCAATTTATATTCCAGTACACAGCTTTTAAGCAGCTAAATTGAGCAGTTCAAAAAAAAAAGAGCAGTTTTTCTTAATTTATTCAGTTTCTTTGATTCGATAAAATTTACTATAATTAAAAAAAATAAAATAAATAAAAATACAAATAAAATGAGCTTTTTTTTAAACATGATAAAAATGTAACCTAGGCACAGGAATGCATAATTTTATTTGGTGCATAAATGATGGTGTGCCGCGGCAAATAAAATTCCATAATGATGAGATTTTGTAAAGCATGGAAAAAAAAAAAAACACAAAAAAAATTCATAACCGGAATATAAATTACTAAAATTTGCTTGGCAAAGACTCGAAAAAAATGAACAAAAAGAGCATTAAACAGAGATCCTATAGCTCAGTATAAAACAAAAAAATCATTGTCTCTAAATTTTCTCACCCAAAAGCATTTCACTTAACAAATTGTCAATATTAGCACCGCCAAAATGTTTTAGATACTGGACTATTTCGATCATTTGCTGGGACAAATTGTGCAGTGTGGGCAACAAGAGAAGCATTTCACCAAATCTGCCTCTACTGTCGTACAATCTTTCCTCATTGACATAATCTTCCAGATTTATTTGAATTTGAGAGCGAATTTTTTTGATCTGTATCGGATCCGATATGCCTCTTGAGTCTAAATAAATTCAAATAAAAAAAAAATTAAATAAAAAATTTTAAACAAAATTTTAATAAAATTAATTATTTTATGTAGTAAATTTTTTTTACCTGGGTCAAAAAAAACTATAGCTTTTAAACACGAAAATTCGTGATCATTAATTTGAATTTCTCTCAATGGTCTCACAATCAAGTCGAGTACTTTGCCAGCCACCTTGCTGATCTCGAACTCGGACTTGTCTCTGGATATGATGGATCCGTTGCCCAGTATTAGCACGTCAGTGCATCGGATCGAGCGCCTAGCAGCGCCCAGGATTAAATTTTCACCAGCATGAGTCTTCAACAGAGCTATTTTATCATCAGTAGGCAATTCACAAAAAAAAGGAATAGACTTGGCCCATTCCACTAGCAAAAGCAACTGCTGTTTCATAGAATCAGCTATTTCGTTAGCTGTGGCGATCCGCTGTGGCTTTGTTTCGGTCACTTGGGCGCCTATTTGTCGCGTTCTAATCTCAGCATCAAACAAAACGTTCACACTAAATGAAGGGCTGTCCAGACAACTAGGTACCACTCTCTTGTGATTCACAATTCTATCGCGTTCATTCTGGACAGCTTCTTTTTTCATGCCAGCCCTAAAGCACTTTTTAAGGCGGCAATATCGACACTGATTTCTCTTGTCCTTGTCAACAATGCAGTTTTTCTTAAACCTGCATGAATACATGTGGTTTTTTCTTACACTGCGTCTGAAAAAACCCTTGCATCCATCGCATGAATTGGCACCGTAATGCTTACCTGTTGCTTTATCGCCGCACACTGCACAGTAGATTGAAGTTGTGTTCACTATTGACATGGATTCGTTGGTTGATGTTGTGGCTATGCTAGATGAGAATGAGCTAGACTCGTCTGGAAGCTGTGAGTGCTCCGTTTCGTCCAAATTGATCAGGTCTTTTCTGGGCATTTGTTTTCCCTTGTGTTTAGAGTCGTCGAGTGCTGGGTTGGATGATGTCGAGGAACATGGCGACGATGAGACTGTGCGTGCTTGTGAATTTAGTGCATGTGACAAGTCAGCCTGAGTGGGTGACGAACATCTAATTTCAGAGCTTTTATTAAATGATAAACTGTCTAGATTAAGTATCTTCAATTGACTCAAATCGGGGTCTCCATTGCCCAAAAGGTAGCCACTGTTTGCACTTGATAGTTGATCGTTTTCTACTTTAACTAGAAGAAAATTTTATTCTAATTAAAGATTATTTTTTCATTTTATTCACAATTATTTAAAATTTTGAAAAATAAAAATTTTGTGTCAACAACCTCAATTTGTGATCATTAAATCTAGTCTTTTGATAAAAAAATTTTCACAAACGATCACCAAATTTCTGATAAAAAAATTCATTCTTTTACTTTAATTCAAAAATTCTCGCTTACTATAATTTTTATTTTTAATTTGAAGAAAAAAAATTGTCTTAAATTTATGAAAAGCTGCATTGGCAAACTTTTTAAACTTTAAAGTTTTAATTTATATTTAATAAATTTTTGTCTTCAACTAAAAAGTTTTTTTTCTTCTAGTTCATTTCATTTATAAATGTATGAATATTATATAAATTACTGGCAGAAATTTTGCAGACCCTTTGAAAAGCTACGATTTTGAATGTAGCGTTTTGCTGGATTTACTATTTTTCTAAAAAGTGTTATAGGATTTTATTACAATGAACTGAAAAATTAAAAAAAAAATCGCAGCATCATCTGAGGACCTTACTTTAGGATCCCGATTAAGCAGACAAGTCCCTTGCTGATTAATTTAAAATAATAGTAATAAGTTGGGTTTAAAGGTAGCAAAACTTTTAAAGATTTAATAAAAATTTATTAAATCATGAAGTAACAATTTTCCTAAAGGAAATAATGAAAATTCTTTTTTCTCCCTTTTTTTATAAATAATTTTAGTTAATTAAAATTAATATTACCTCAATTAAAAAAACAAAAAACATAAAAAAACTAATTTAATGTAAGAATTAAAAGTTAATTGTAATTTTAATTTTATTTCAAATTAAAAAAATTCGATTCAAGAGAAATTAATTTAAAAAATGAAAAAATAAAGATCACTTTTTATCGCACGAAATCTTTTCTTTTTTATATTTCTATATCAAGATATTTGTTTTGAATAAATATTCTAAAATTGAGTCCAAAAAAAGCTATACAATAAAAATTAAAATAATATGTATCTTTTATTAAAAATTAAATACGATAAAATTTTAGAATACCCATTAATTTTCCAAGATGCCTTAATCTGAAATATCAGACTGTTTAAAAATATGCATCAACTAAAGTAGCATATTCAAAATAAATATTTAATAGTATTTAAATTTTGACATGGAACAGCTATTTCAAATAAAAACAAATAAAATATATTGAAAGTCACCTAAATTTAAATTTATGAAACTGATTCACATCACCTTGAATAGTAAATTTGATAAAATGATGCTTAATTTATTAAAGTCTAAACTAATAACTAGAAAAATAATTTGTAAATTTGAATTTTTTATTATAATCTTTAAAAATTTTTTGAAAATAAATTTTCTAATTTAATTGTTACATAGATTTTCAAGACTTTTCATTTGAATTAATGAATAAAGTGAGTCTGAGTTCCAACTGAGTCTCAATTGATCAAAAAAAATTAATGAATATAAAATTAAATAACAGGATTTTTATTTTAAAAAAAATTCTATTTGAATTTAAATTTCCAATTAGCAATAAAAGTGGAAATTTATGAAAAATTGACAACCCCGCTTTATGCAAAAAAAAAACTTGCTTAATTATAAGAATATTTTTTAATTTATTAATATTTAAATTTTTTTTTAATTAAAATTAAGTAACCATAAATAAAGAATTAATTTTTTTATAATTTTATGACCAAAATAGCCATTTTATATCTTCAAAAAGAAAATACGAGCGTAAATTTTGTATTCGGTAACTAAATATTTGAGATTTGAAGTGAAGAGATTCAAGTTGTGATGTCAAAATTAATGAATGATTTTTAGTAAATGAGAATAAAAAGTTTTAAACAAGTGCGTTATTTATCTAATTAGATTTAATTTAAAGTTTAAAATAATCATAATTTTTTTTCAAATAAAAAAAATTCAATTTGATACAGGGAGTTAAAAATTTTAGGGTAAAATAATCTGATAAAAAACCGTATAGCTGATGAAAAATATTAGATAAAAAATCACAACCTGCTCTAGCACATGTTAATAATAAAATTGAGTAATTACTTGGGCTTTGGTTATGAAGATGATGGTGTTGCATTTGATTGAAACCAGAGTTTTGGTTTAGCAAGAAAAAGCTCGGATCTAAAGACAACTGATTGTTCGCATTGAACTGAGATATTGGGTTCGTTGTGTCTAAATGAGCCTCGTTTACCATACTAAAGGTACTCGGTGCACCCTGCTGTTGATTGCCTATCGGTTGCTGCTGCTGCTGAGGCTGATACTGATTCATCTGTTGTAAATACATCTAAGTTATCAAAATAAATTTTATTTATGAATAGAAAAAATAAACTATTAAAATTTATTAAAATTTTTTTAATGAATGTATCGAAACAAACTAAACTCAAAGGTGGGCTAATAAATGCCCAAGTTTCGACTAAATTGATTATTTTAAATAAAATTGAAAAAAAAACTAATTATAAAAGTATGTTATCTATTAAAATTTTAATAACCAAATTAGATATACACACACTTGAAATTATTTCGATTGCTCTTGCTTGCAATAAAGAGATAACAATGATTCACCTTAAATGTCGTTTTTAAATTTGAAATATTTCACCACTTTTTAAAAGACTAGGACCAATCCCAGCAATCAGGTTATGGAACCGAGCAAGCCCGTCATACAGAAATTTTTTTAATTTCAAATTAAAAATTATAATGGAATTCTAGAGTGTTTCTGAATGGCAAATTCTTTGTATATGCGGCAACAACAACATTATCATTTAATTTGCAGCGAGAAGACTTGAAACTTAGCTAGTTGCAATAACCAAGTAAATGCTTGCAAATGTTTTCGACACCAAAATTGCCATATTAATATTTTATGCTTAGTAAATTATTATTTTTCTCTCTCTCTCTCTCTTTCTTATTTTTCTCTGCACCAAGCTCTATACATGAAAAATTTCGATAAACATTTCCAAGCGATAAAGTTTGAAAAATAACGCCTTTAAAATTTGATCTAATTAAACTCGATTAACTTGAAATGTAGAATTTTTTTTATACTCAAAAACTGCCTTGTGAAATCAAAAAAATGTATCCAAAAAAAATTATTATTTCTGGCACATTTTTTGGAGGCTGGAAAGTTAGCTGATCTGATGCCAAAGTTAAGCTGTTCTTGCAGACAAAAATAATAAATCAATAGTTTACTTGATGAAAATCAGAAAATAAATAAAATGAAACACCTTATATCAAGACTCAAGAAAATGGTTATACAATGCTGTAAATAATAAATATTTGAATAAACCAGACACGTTTTGCCATAAACAATGTTTCGCTCATTTGAAATAGCTCGCTCTAAAGGAAATTATCTCATTTGAAATAAATCATAGTCAGCTAAAACATTTGTCGAACTGATTGATAAGAAACACGTATCAAGACCTCATATTTTGCCGAAGAATTGGCTTTCTTCAACTAATTAAATTAAGGCCTTAAATACGATTTTGTTAAGTCAAATGATCTAAAGGAATTTAAAGAATTTCAGCCATATGTTTGGCTTATGATAATCTGAATATTGTACATTGAACGTGACACACTCTTTTACGTCTAAACTATTCTTTCCTTTTTTTCTCCTTATTTTCCAGATTAAGTTATTTCTCAAAAATGTCAGATAGAAATTTAAAATTTTTATTTTTACCTGATCGGTTTCGGCTTTTTTAGAAAGTTTTCTGCGGAGGTTTTATTTTTAAATTCAAACAAAATTTAAAACACATTAGAAAATATTAGAATATATTTTTTTACATTTTACTCAGTTAAATTTAAAAGAAAGTACGATTTTTAATGACCATTTTCTAAATTTTTCTTTTAATTAAAATAAATTAAAATTATAAAGAGAAAATTTTTGTCAGCTTATCCCATTTTAAAGAATTTAATTTAATTTTAGAAAAAATCAATCAAGTAGAATAGAATCATTTTATTACATAAATTTAATAATAGTAAGCATTGGGTTATCACAGATTTTTTCCTGTATAGCAAGACACTAGGGTCTCACTATGGTAGCTGAAATGGGTATAAATTGAAAAATCATCAGTTTTCTTTTAAATGCTGTTCTTGGTGTCTATTGAAATTATTTTAGCCGGCTATCGGTTCCAATTTTCTGCCAATCTGTTCAAAAAAAAGTATTCTCTTTGACTGATCCTTATAATTTGTTTCGCTAATATGTGCTTTGCTCCTCGTATCCCTGTAATGCTATCTTCTCTTTTGAACAGTTGATGGGTACAAACTTTCTAGTCTGTTTTCATAAGGAAGTTCTTTTATGCTTTTAACAAGCTTTTTGGCTCTAATCTGTACTTTTTTTAGTAATTTTATCTCTTTTTTGGTATGAGAGCACCAAGCTGCTATTGTATATTCTAAATGTGGTCTAACAAATGCAACATAAAGCAATTTAAATGATTTTATAGATAAGAACTTGAAAGTCTTGCTTAACTCTCAGAGGACAGTGGTGGCTGTGTTTGTTTGTGCTGCTAAAGTTGCTTGCTTGCTATATTTTAAGTTTGAGCAAAGGATTATGCCCAAATCACCTTCCTAATCAGTGTCCTCGAGTGGCTTACCATTCAATGTTTTTTTTTTTAAATGTTTGCTGTTGATAGCCATTGCTTTGCATTTATACTCATTAAAATTCATTGCACCATTCTATTCAAATTATTAAAAAATCAAACTATTTTTATATATTTAAATCGGATTAAGAAATGAATTTTAATTATTTTTAGATATTAAACTTTTTCAAATAAATTTAAGCAATTAAAAGGATTTATTAAAAAGATTTTTAGTTTTTTTTTTAAATCCGGCCCCCTTTCTGACCCAAAATATTATACAATTGATCTCCTACCAACCACTATTTTTCTTAAAGAAAATTTCATAAAAATTTAATTTTGATGAATGATTCAACTCTGCTATGGCTGTAACTTTTTTAAAAATTAAGTTATAAATTCTGTTCGTTTTGTTCTATTTTGTAGTTCAAAAATTCACAATGGCAATTTATTTTAGTTCCCAGTAGTCACATACTTTGTTTGCAATAAGCAAAACATTTTCAGCCCAGGTCCTCTTTAATCTTGAATTACCCTCATTTCTACTATCTTTTTTCATCATTCCCCTCAACTGCTTCCCTTTCCTTCAAGCTCGCTCATTCAAAGTTCTTCAATTCAATTAGTTATCAATATCAAAAGCATTAACTAGTTATATTTTTGCAAAGTGAATTTTAAACCACAATTAATTTAATTTAACAAAATTAAAATATTTTTTTTTAATTAAAACAAATTCATTTTATTCTAAAAATTAAGAACCTTTTTCATAAACAAATATTTGGCTTAGAATATTTAATTAATAAAAATGATAGATTGTTTAAAGTTTTTAGTTTTTTTCAATTAAAATAATTACTCAAATAATTTTATTGATAAAAATGATCCTCAATTCAACTAGAGACTTTTTTATGTTTTCAATACATAAATTATTTTGAGCAACTGAATATTGTACATTGAACTGATGACACATTCTATCATGTCAAGATTTTTCTTTTTTTTGCATTTTTTAAATGGGACTGAAAAAAAACAAAGAAAAATATAATTTTATTTAATTACAAGTGTATTTAATGTAAAGGCCGTATGGAATCGGATACAAATCGGTTCTTGTTTTGAGCAAAGCGCGGTTCAACTTGAACATGTTTGATCTGAGGAATTCTTTCGATATAACACATTTGAGGCCTTGCCGGTAGCCTGGCTCTGGTTCCGTGTTCTTGTTGCATTCTGCTTGTGTCGTGAAGGTCAAGTTGAGCGCATATGCCGACCACTTAAGTATTTCCTCGCCGCAGGCATACCGGGAAAACGTGGTTCCGATCCAGTTGTTCGCATCTACTTTATAAGCAAAGTGCAAATTGGATTCGATTAGATTTATGGACGACACTTGGCTGTAAATGCAGTCAAGCGCGTAGTTAAGAACATTGTCTGTCTTTTCCAACCAGTTAGAGTCATCAACACATATATACTTTGCTTTAAGGACACCTTTAAACAAATTTTTTTCATTCATCTAGTTGGTGTTTTATGGCAACTATACCTGTTTGGTTCGTGCAAAATTCAATTAGACAAATCAATAAAAATGTGCAAAAATTTATTTTTAGGTGCATTGAAATTTCAAACAAGTACAAAAATTAAAATTGTTTTTTTTAATTTTAGAAATTTGTTAATTAATAAAATTTCCTAATGGGCTTTTATTTTATGAGTTTTTAGAAAGCACTAGGCGCTTTATATAATATTTGCCAAAAAGTATGGCAAGAGCAAAAGCATAATTATTTAAGATATAAAGAAAATATTTACTCAATTACTATTAGTTTTGTTTGTCATTGAAAATTAACAAATAAAATAAATTGAAATTTTAAACTATTTAAAAAAAAACTCAAATTGAAAAGTTGATTTAACAGTTGAATCAATTTGGGCAAAGTTAATGCCGGTTGTAAGAGTTTTAGTTTTATCTCATTCACTTTTATGTAAATACAACAATCATTTAAACTAGTTTTATCAAAATTTAAAGAAGCTTATAACAATAAAATTTTATTTTAATTTATTCAATTGTTTTTATAAATTTTGACAATTAATATCTTTTGATAGTCATCTACAAAAATATTGACTTTGACTAAATTTTTACTAGAAAAAATGTTCTCTGTTCAAAATACTAGTGAGACAAACCAGTGGTGGACAAAAAAACAAAAGACACAAATTAAAATAATTTATTAACAAACAAAAAAATAATTTTTAATAAAATATTTAAATTTTACTTTGCCAATTTTGCCACATTAAAGAAAAATTTTCAAACTTGTCAAGTAGACTTTTTTTAGTAAAAAATTTTACTTAATTAGTCAAAATTAAAAATTTAATTTTAATTTTCTCAATTTCTTTTCAATTAATAAAACTTTCTTATTATTAAATCAAATGAGGCCATAACAAAAAATTCAGCCCCATTAAATGTTCAATAGAATGATATTGTTTGACAAAATTTTTTGTGTTTCAACATTCGTGGGGCTTCAATGATGACAAAATAAAAAAAATTATTTGATAACTTAAGATTTATTCAAATAAATATCGACTTCCTAAATTATTTATCGTCAATTCATTCAAAATAAGACAGAAAATATTTTTTTTTCAACAAAAAGAAAAAGAAAATCTTCCAAGACTCGATTGTTCCACCAGCACCTTGGACTCAAGAATTCTCATTGACCTAGTCAAAAATATTTTTCCTATGATTCGAACTTGTTTCTAATCAAATAAATTCTAATTGATATTCCAAATTTTATCAAATATTTACACTTGTACTTCGACCAAATCCCATTAGAATGAGATATAGATTATTTATTATGAGGACAAATAAGCTGCGAACAAAACAATATAGAAATAAATATACACACTTTGTCTAATATTCACAAACCATTCAATCTGATCAAAACGATTAGTTTTCATTTTTTTGACAAGCATTCGCAAAATTCAATGTTTGTTTCAATGAAAATTAATTAAAAAAAAATTCATTCAACAAAAATTTATTGAGGCCAGGAAAAGTTTTGGCGAGATTTGTGACGGCGATGACCCGGATATTGTCGGATAAAATTACGTCATTTTTAAGCCGATTTCTCTAGGCATGGCTTGGCAAAATTCAATTTTTAAAATTTTGGTTTCAAGTTTTGTTTGTCCAAAGATTAAACTTTGAAGATGCTTGCAAACGATATATCACTTACTAAAATTATCATGATCAAACAATTTTTTTCATTTTGAAAACATGATTTTTTTTCCATTAGCCAAAGACAATAATTGCATTTTAATTTCCTGTAAAACATGAGATTTAAAAAAGCTTTCATGTCTATTTGATCGCGTATTAGCTTCTTCGGTTATTTATCTTGGCTTTTTAATTGTATTTATTTTTAAAAATATCAATTTCAAAATTAAATTTTTTCTTTAGGCTCATCTTTTTTTTATCACTAGGACTTAAAATGTATTTTCGAACTTTTTTTTTCTTAAAATGAAATTTGATATGTTCTTTTATTTTGAAATAAGTTTATACCACTTTTTATCCAGATTGGAATACTTTACAGCTTTTTAAAATTGCATAATTAATTTTCAAATTTAATGTTTTTACTCTCAATTAAAAAATTAAAAAAGTCCTTTTTTAATTACAAAAATTGTATTAATTTTAATAAAATTTAATCCTTTTATAAAATAATTTTTTTTCAAGAGCCAAGAGCCTTTCATTAAAACTCTTAAAAAGGCAGTAAGTTTTTTTAATATTTTTCGATTGATTCAATTTTAAAAAAATAGTTTTGTAAAAAAATAAAAACTGCTACTAAGATATTTATTATAAAATTCGAAAAAAATTGTTTTGTTCGTGTTAAAAAGCTCGGCCATTTATGAAGATAAGAAAAAAGTGGAACATAAGTCAATCAATATCAGTAGGAAATTAAAATTTTATCTTGTCAAGCTAAACATTTGAGTCAATTTATGCAATTGAGTTCAAAGATTTGATTGACACAATAAGCCACACTCGGACTTATTCAAATACGAACAATGGCTTAAGTTAAAATCTACTTAATAGCTAATTAATCCAGTTTGACAGTAAAATTCAAAAAAAAAATTTAAATTTTATATAGCTTTGACTTTGGTCTATTAGGGGATTAAATATGGACGAACTTAGAGCAAATTTTGCTTAAATTGGCCGACTAGTGGTTATTTTTTTGAAAAATAAAATATCTTTAATTTTGTTGTGACGGTCTTTGAATAATAAGATTTTGTAATGATTCAAAGCTTGTATCCGTAATCTTGTTTTTTTTATCAGAGAATAAAAGACACTAAATCTCAAGTTCATTATATTTAAATTCAAAAGAATTTTCTATTGAAAGGCTTTCTTTTTTTATAATTTTTTTTTATAATTAAATTCAATTTTCGATTGTTCTAAGTTAATATTTACTCGCTTTGTAGGCTCAATTTCAATTGTAAAAAAAAAATTATTTCGTAAAATTACAACAATTTTATTAGTATTTGAATTTTGCCAAAAATGCAATCTTATCACTAGGAAAACCTATTTTTTAAAATTTAGATTTCCTAAAAATGCGGCTTTTATTCTTTTTGATCTTTATTTTGAACGCATTAATCACAAATATCAAGTGCCAAGCGGCGCTAACGCCAAAGACAGGTAATTTTTAAAATTTGAACAAAATTTTTTTTTATTTTTTATTTATCTATTTTGAATAAAATACTAATTAAAAATTTAATTAACAGTTTCAATTTGTGCTGACGAGTACAGACTAAATTCGTATCCGCTGCAATGCCAGTTCGGTCAAGCGGTCAACATAATTCAAGTGGTTGAAAAATTTGAAAAAAACAACCAAAGACCTGACTGCTACGGAAAGGGCTCTCTGGACTACAACTATTCAAAGCCTATAGTTGATTTCTGCAATGGAAAAACAGAATGTGTGCTCAGCAGTGCTTTTATTGACGAAAAAAAGCTTTTCGATGCCGAAACTTATTTTCTGCCCGATAACTCCTACTACCTGATACCATACCGCATTGACATCATATTCGACTGTTCAAGTAATTTTTTTTCTCTTCTTAATTAGATGAAAAAATCATTATTCAGTCAGAAGCATGAAGCAGCTTTTTTTAACATCTAATAAACTTGTTTTTAAATTTTTCTTAAATTTATCTCCAAGTTTAAATTAATTTAACCCAAAATACCCCTTTTGTCTACAGGTAATATTGTACTAACTACGACACAGCCCATTTTTACCCGGGAAACAACTGAAACAACTACCACCAGCACCAAGACAACAACTAGTACTAGCACAGCCACAACTACAACCACAACTACCACCACTACGACTGCCACTACTACTTCTACAACCACTCTAACCCCTAACACTACTGAATTTTTTTCTGTGTCAAACGTGACAGTTGAAGCTGATAATTCAACTGAGAATAAAAGCAGTAATTATACCCATTTTAGCGGTACCACGTTTGCACAGCACAATCTAAAGCAACATACGGGAGCACCATTTTTATCAGTTAATGAAGACGAATATCTAACAAAAAAAAATAAAGCCTTTAACCACTTTACTATCGCTTTTAAGTCCACAGATTCTTTTACAACAACAACTAGCACTCTTAAGGAAATGAGTACAACTACATCAGCTAGTTCTAGTAGTTCGGCTAGCTTTAAATTAAGCGCCAAAATTAATCAAAGATTAAATGAGAATAATCTGACAACTAAAGTGAAATTTAACATTTTAGGAAAGTCAGTAAGCTCTTTAGGAACTAGCAGTCACTCATCTACTCCGTCTGCCAAAATTCAAACTAGACCCATAGTTGAATCGACTGTGAACAAAACAAATAAAATTTCAAAAATTATCTATTCCAGTATTAGTGATTTAAAAGATAAATATAAATCGTTCAAAGGTACACTTTTTTTTAAATCTAGGATTTAAGTAGATATTGTATTAAAAAAATAAAAAAAAATTTTTTTTTCTCTTTTATTATTTTTTGTAGTAGTATTTTATTTGTGCTTAGAGCCTATCAGAAATGCATGATTAAATTACTTTAAAAAATAAATGACAAAAATTTTATTTTATTTTTCATTTTTTTTTCAGATCCGACTACAACCACTTCTACTACTACAAAAGTGGCTTCGTACGAGCCTAACTCAGACACGGATCGCACTGTCATGATCGGTAATTTTGTTGTTCAATAATTTTTTTTTCCTTAATTTTTCTAAAAGTATTAATTGTTCTTGGTTCGGTTTTTTTCCTCATAATAATCGCCATAGCTATCCTTATATGCATTAGGTAATTTTTTGTTTAGACTTAATTTTGTTTTATTTAAATTTTGATTAGGCGGCAAAATCAGGCTAAGTTAGACCGTGAATTTGGCTACAAAAATGACTATAGTGGAGATGAGAGTGTGAGTAACGAAGGTAACATAAGCACAATTGGTGGTTCTATAAAACAAAAGCACATATCTGGTCCTTTTAGTGAAATGTCAGGCTTTCATTCGAGCCGAAATATGGAAAGTCTAACCGGTACATTTGGGACGTACAGATCGAAGTCAAACGAAGGATATGATAACTCAGATAGATCGGTTGATTCGTCTAATGATAGTTCAAGAATGGACAATCGAAGACCTAGAGTGGATAGTAATGAGTATTGGCGAACTAATGTTTAATTAAAAACGGTCTTTTTTGAGTTTATTAAGTATTCAAGTAGAAAATTATCTATTTTGTTGATTCAAATTGCCATCAAAATTAATTTTTTTTTTAATTGAATTTTTAATTGTATAAAGGTTTTTTTTTTAAAATTTATAATAAATTGCATTTTTTTAGTGCTCAATTTGAAAATTTTTAAAATTTCCTTTTGTTGTTCGAAAATTTTTAAAAGTTCGGAAAACATCCATATAATTAATTTTTTAAAAAAAATATAGGAAATAATTTTCAATAGCTTTTAAAGCTTTTAAAGATTGATATTTAGTTAAAATTTACTATTAATTTAAAGCTCTAATGTAATCTTTTCAAATTTGAATTGCGTTTTTTTTTCTAATCTTCTATTTACTAATTTTCATTAATTTATTTTTTTTATTTTCTTTTGCTAAGATATTGAAAATAAAAAATTTTTTTCTTTAAAAATAAAATTTTTTTTTAAGTATCAAAATTTTTGAGTGCTCAAAAATCAAAGTTAGGATAAAAACAATTCGGAATTAATTTTATGACAAATTGAGGAATTGATTTTTAGATTTTATTAGATTATCTTGTGCTAAAAAATCATGTGATCTCAGTTTTAAAAACTTTATTAAAAAAATTTTTCTAAATAACTTTTTTTCAGTTTCTTATTTATTAGGCATCGCCAGTCAAGCACAATTTGTATTTGTAGAAAAAAAATTATCTTTTAATAAAATAAACAATTTTGAAATTTTTAGATATTTTTAATCAGAGGTAAATTTTTTATTAACTCTTTTAAATAATCATATTATTTACTTAATATTGAAAAATCAATAATTCTAGCTTTATAACTTGATACAAAAGCATTTTTAAGGTAAATTTTCTGATTGAGACTCTCAAGATTAATTTCGTCAAAAAATTTATTAAAAAATTTTTGAAGCAAAAATTATTTTTCAGTTTGGGGCCTTGATATATGTTCAAAAAAAGAGCTCAAAAATACTTGAGCAATTCCATGACCTTTTCCGCGTGGATTATTCATCCATTTAAAAAATGCCTTTCTCTCAACTATTTCATCCGAGTACAGCAACATAAACGAAACAGGTAAGAAATCTTAAAAAGATTTTTTTTTTAAATTTAAGAAATTTAAAAAAGAAAAAGTACTTGTTTCATATTTCATGTGAAATGCCAGCACCTGGATCGAATAGAGCATTTCCAATTGCAAATCTAGATGTTCTTTGACAAAATTGACCAAAATATTTTCCATTTTTTTAAATCTATCACCATCTATTCTTTTGTGATGCAGAACTTTTTCGAAAAAAACTACACTCAAGGCTCGAATAAACTCTTTTGTCTTGGTCTCTTCCTTGTGAAACTCAGGCTCAATGCGGTCTAGGACAGCCAGTGGCTCTGCGCCTGTTTCTTTGAAAATAACTTCCAGTTTCTCCTTAAATGACTGGATAAGTTCCACATTTTGTCTATGATGTTCGTGAACAGTCAAAATCCACTCGATTCTCATCTCTTTAAAAAAATCTCTCCTGTCCTCCTCATTTTCAAAATTTTCAAAAAAATAATTAAAATCCAGACCGGACAGCTCAAATATGTCCGAAATATTTTGACATCCGATTTGTTCGGCAGCTGATCTCAGTGTTTTAGCCATTACTCTAGCACAAAGTTGGTCATGTTTGATGGGCTCGAAGGCATCCCTCAAAAAACTCAAGTCCAAAAAATCCAATCGGAACAAATTTACCAAAATTTGGCTCAATTTTTTTGGAAATTTGTAACCTTTCATATAAGACTCCAGGGCTTTTAGCAAAACTTTTTTCAGTCCCATCTTGAACTGATCCAAGCTAAAAACTTTACTCTTCAAATTTTGGTAGAAAAACTCTCCCATTAAGTCTCTTAGCAGGTCGCTTTTGTCCATTGAAATACAAATTAGAGCCTCGAATAACTCATTGTGTCTGTCAGGATCCACTTTTAGAATGTAATCAAGAACTCGGTCGAAATCCTCGCGGTATTTCAACTGATCTAATATGTGGTGAGCATAGCCGTAAAAAAGACTGAATCGTCTACCATCAGCTACTATGTATTCAATTTGAGTTTGAGGCACAGTTTTGGCAAACCGAAGTTCTCTTTTTTCCCTCTCAGCCAGAACTTCATTGCGAATTTCCTCAATTCGCTTGGGCCCACTTTCATGCCTAGGAATCCAATTATTCTCTCTTAACTCGAGCAAATTCAAAATCATGAATCTGATCCGCGCTGAAATAGAAAATCTCCTTTCGTAAATATCTCTTAAATGTTCAAAATAATCATCAATTTTATCTTTATTTTTATAATTGTCAAATTTTTGACCAACTCTGGTCAACAGCTTGCACAAACATTCCAAATTTTCTTCGTCTTTTTCCTGTTTTTCGAACAGCCTTCTGATGCCCTCGTGTAAAATGGCATCGTCCAGAAGATCCATGTTGTACAATTCGGCCAGAAAAGCCACATTTCCGATATAGTTTTGCTTGGCCTTTTCCAGCTGTTCATTAGCTTGATCAAGCAGTTGCTTGCGTTTTTGCTCATCTGTGACAAACTCGGCCTCTTTGACCAGATACTCGTAGTATTTGTCCTTGTGGTAGTCGGTGTCGAATTCTTTTTCACATTTTTTTAGCAAAATACTCAAAAAGCTTATGAATTTGGAGGATACATGTTCAAATGGTACTTTTATTTGGCTCATTAATTTGCATGCCTGAGCGTACAGATGAGAGTAGAGCTCTTCGTTAAGAGCGTTTTGATAGACAATGTTAACCGCGGTGTTCAAGCGTTCTTGGGTGTTTAGCGGAAGATTTATAAGGTTGATTACTAATTTTTGAAAATTTTCAGGAGTCAACCGGTTAAGAACAAAACGCAGTTGGCGCTCAATAGATTGGTCTTCGTCAATTTCATCCGTCTTCTGTACCCGATAAGGGTCTTGGGAATGATGCAAATCGACGTCTTTTTTTAGAATTAGTTCGCTTTGCATTCTTTTAAATGTTTTCTTTAAATTTGTGGATTTTTTGGTTTTTTTTTGGACAAAAAAATTTAAAATATTTAAAATATTTACAAAAGAGAAAATTTAAGGATTAATTAAATTTGTAAAAATTTTATTTTTAATTTTTTGTATTTAAAAAATGCTGAAAAATTAATTTTAGAAAACTTTGTAAAGATTTTAATTTAAAAATGGAATTTAATAACGCCGCCAAATCGTGCTTTTTCATTCTAGATTTTGGCAGAATTTTTTCATAGAAAGATAACAGATTTAATATAAATCTAAAAAATAATATTGAAGATTTCTTTTAAGCTTTCTTTCAATAGTATCAACTTAATTTTAAATTTTTTCTTAAATAATCAAAAAAATTTAATGTTACACAATTTTCTTTTTAATTTTTTTGAGTTTGAATCAATTTTGAATAGTTGAAGTGTAAATTGGTCTTATGTACTGAGGCAAAAGCCTGTTGATTAACCTTAAAATAAAAATTATAAAGAAGATGTTTTTTAATAAATTTATGTGATTGAAGTCTCTCATGGATATTTTTTTGGTCAATTTAGATAAATTCAATTTAGATTAATATTTCGAAAAAATAGATTGATGACTTTGGACTCAAAATTTACGGTTTAGATTAATAATTAAGAAAAATTATAAAAAAGTAGCTAAATCATAAGTAATTACTTTTTATTTTATAGAATATGAATTTTATTGTCTGCAAACAAGCTTATAGATAAACCGGGAGTTCTGGAGTCCGATTCTCCTTAGAGTAAATTTAACAATCATCATTGATTTTTTTATATGATTTTTGTGAAGATTGCTCTATAATTTATGAATTGAAAATAAAATGTTTTTTTTCAAATTTATAATTATTATTATTTTTAATTAATATGATGTATTTAAAATTTGCTTTTTTTCTATATTGAAAATATTAAAAAGACAGAAAAAACATTTCACAAAACAAATGTAAAAATTCAATTTGGGAGTCTTTTCAAGGGTATTTAGCAACAATATTTAATTAATAATATTTTAAAGAATTTATACCGTAATTTACTTTAAATTACAAAATATTTTTTATTCAGTTTCCTTCATATTAAAATTTCACGATTTATTTATACTAATTTAAATTTTTTTTTTTGGTATAAAAGGATGGCTGCTTAAAAATTTGAAACACATGGACACTTTTTCTTAAAATTTGTTAATAGCTTTGTGATCGAAAAATCAACGTTTAATTTATATATATTAGCTTTCAATACTCAATAAAAAAATATTATTTTTCAGTAAAAAATATTGTGTAGGAAAACGAGTTCTTCTAAAAAAATCTAAATAATTTTTATTTTGGATAGATATATGGAGGTGTTTAAAAGGATAAGGTCTTGTTTTAAACACAGAAATTAAAAAAAATCAAATTTAAATGAAAAAATGATTAAGCCGATAGAAAAATAGATCTCCGTTTCTTAGGGTGCTCGTTTCAAAAAATTTTGTCTCAAAATTAAACAAAATTAGTTGTTAAATCAAGCTATTACATTTTAAAAAATTTAAAATAAAGGTAAAAAAAAATTATTTCTGTCATTTTAAATGAAAATTTATCTGAAATTTTTTTTACTGATAGTTTTTTATTTTGTAGTTGTTAGTAATTTTTATTTTTTAAATAGTTTAGGGAATACCTCAGGCAGCTCAGAATGGATCAGAGTCAAAAAATTAAAAAGTCTAAGAATAAGAATGAATAAGTGAAAATAAAAATTGACTAGATGTTGCAAAATAATGAAATAATTGCATATTTATCTTCGGATGTCCTGTAAAATAAAATTGAACTTTCCAAAAAGTGTATAAAATTTTTGAGTTGTTAGTAAGTAAGCCATGAAATTTTAATTCGAGACAATGATTCATCTAAAAATACAAAATTAAATTTATATTTTAAGTTAAAAATTGACCAAAAAAATAACTTGAAATCATGACTTGATAAAAATTGTTATTTGTTTACATTAGAATATTAAAAATGATAAAATTTCGAAATTCGTAATTGAAAAAAATTTGGTCTAAAAAGAGTATTTTTGAAAGATCCGGAAATTTTAAAATTCCATTATTTATGAGTCATTAATTAGAAAATTATATTTACAGATCGGATTTATGTAAAATGCTTTAATTATTTTAATTTTTAATCTTGAATTGTTAAAATTTTTCATATAATTCACAGGAAAAATTGGAACAAAAAATTTCTGTCTTTTTTTTTCCAAAGCTTTTTTTTTAAATAATTTATTATTGATTTTTTAATTTATAAAAAAGATCTGTACTAAATAATCACGGATTTATTTATAAATTCATGATGTCTTTGAGAAAACTTTAACAATTTTTGTTATTTTTATCAAATTAGCCTTAATTACATGATCAGATTTCTTTACTTAATTGGAAATAAAATTTTTAAATTTATTTCGCGCCGGTTTATATAAAAATATTCACAATTAATCATTTAATCGGTAAAATAAGATAAATTATTAATTAATTTTAAGTAGAAAATTTGACATAAATAAATGTTGAAGTAAAAAAAGATGAATTTTGATTATGTTCTATATGATCTAAATAATAATATTTAATATCTTTAAACATTTTATTTTATGTAAATAGAGAGTATAATCTGCTTAAAGGAATATTTTTTTATAAAATAGATCATGCTAAATTAAAAACACTGTTTTATCAATTAAAAATTTTTAAGATATAAAACTACAAAGGGAAGAAATATTAAAAAAACCTTGTATAATAAAATTTTCAAAAAAAAATTAATAATTTTAATAGACAAAACAATTAATTGAAAAATACGATTCTTTTGAAAATATTTTATTTATTTTAATAAAGATTATGAATTATATCTCTTTAAATCTTTAGATTTTTTAAAGTGCATGATCTCACTCACGTTTAGCTTGACTTTGATTTTTCTTAATTAAAAATAAATTTTATTTTCTTCTTAATATTATTTATATTTATGTTTTTATATTCGTAGATCCTTAAAAAAATTCATTAATTTATCATTGAAAGTAAGTTACAAATTTTTCATGCTGTAGGATTAGTAGGATTTTATTTGATTGAGAACGAAAAATAAAGTATAGATTAGTCTGAGATATTCTAATTATAAAAACTCAACCTACAATTTTATTTAATTAAAATAATTATATTATTAAAGAAAGAAGATTCTTCCACTTTTCACTAAGAGTTTAATTTGAAACTAAAAAATCTTGAAAAATTCAGATGTGTCAACTTTAAAACTTAATTAAAAAAAATGATTGATTAAAAAAAATAAAGTGTTACCTTTAACTTATTCATTTGATTTGCATTACTTTAAAAGGCTGTGGGTCCTTCAACAAAAAAAAATATATATAAATATTAAAAAACATACATAGTTAGAATCAAAATTAAAATTTTAAATTCTTAAAAATTAATCTCTTTCATGTCTTTTGTTTAATTCTATCCTAAACGTTTGGATTAAATTTATATTAATTTTTGTTAATATTATTTTAATTTTATTTTCCAACTGATGGATCAAGAGCTTGGAATAATTTGGTGAAAAATAATGTAAAGAAGGTTCAAAAAAAATTTTTTAAAAACCTTTTTCAAAAAATAATCACGACACTGGATCAATTGGTTTTATTTTTTTTGACAAATCTTTTTTTCTCTGTCCAAAGTTATAAATCATTAATCCAAAAAAATTAGCTACTTTTATTTTATTTGTTTATCTCAAGAAAAATAGATTAAAAAATTTAACAAAAATGAACACCTTTTACTCATTTTAGAAAGCCGAGTCTTTTTCAAAAAACATGTTTTAAATTGATTTATTAATTTTAAGGGTGAGTTTCTCTGGTCAGCTCCGAATGGCGCAGAGTCTTCTTTTCAGCTAGCAGATTAGGAATATTTTTTTATTGTCAAACTATATTGAAAATTGAATATTTTGTTGCATATTTTTATTTTATTTATTTTTTTTTTTTATTTTTTATTTATTTGTTTTCTGTACCGAGCTAAAGCTCCTTCAGAATAAATTAAAAATAAAATAAAAAAAATAAAATAAAAATAAAATGAAAGTAAATAAAATTAGATAAAAAAAAAAAAAAGAATCAAAATAGAGTAAATAAGCTAAAAAAAATTAAAGTTGAAAAGACATAAATTGGAAAAGATTTATGTCTTTTTTTTTTTTTTTTTTTTTTTTTTATTTGTTTTCTGTACCGAGCTAAAGCTCCTTCAGAATAAATTAAAAATAAAATAAAAAAAATAAAATAAAAATAAAATTAAAGTAAATAAAATTAGATAAAAAAAAAAAAAAAAAAAAAAGAATCAAAATAGAGTAAATAAGCTAAAAAAAATTAAAGTTGAAAAGACATAAATTGGAAAAGATTGTCTTTTATATTTTTTTCCTTTTATAAATAAATTTTCAATTACAATTTTAAAAGTGTATCATCAATTAAAAGCACGAAACCGTTAATTATATGATTAAAATTTTATTTTAAAACAATTTTAATTTGATGGAACAAGTCAATTAGTTAGCAATTTTAATACCTGAATCCAGGTATTTAATTTATTTCTTTGCTTTTCAAAAAAAATCTTTTACACAATTATTCTAATTTCAAAAAAATCAACTAATTTAAATGTAACTAAATTTCATCGAAATGGCAATTAGAAGTTTATGATGCTCAAAACAATCTGACCAAGTCATTAAATAGAATTGATACAGTGATACATTGTTGGATTAAAATACTATGTTAAATAAAAAGGAATACTCTGCAATATCAAAATTCACATGACAGAATGCACACCTATGAAATGATGCTCTTTTAAGAAGATAATATTTTGCAGACTTTTGCAGGTTTTATAGTAAGATTTAACAAAGTATATTAAAACTAAAAATGTGTCTCTGTATCAACAATTTATTTTGTATTTGATAACTTGGTAAGATCATTATGAGCATCAAAATTGATCATAACATTGGCCAAAATAATTCTGTTTTTAGCTTATTTTTTAAAATTTAAAAAATAGTTAATTCAAAGACTTGAATTATTTAGAGAATTTTTTTTCGATTGGAAATCTTCATATGACAACACATTCCCAAACATTCCCATGTAATGGAAACAAGAATTTTTAATTATTTTTACAAAAATAATATTAATTGTTTTCTAAAAAAAAGTTTCCTGTGAAAGGGAAATTATGAAACAAAATCGATCAATTAATATAAGTCAATATTTGTTTTAAAAAAAAATTTCTCTTAAAATTCGAACTACTTTAGTTTAAAAAAAATAAAATCCCACTTTTTTTTTATCTGAGCAAAATTTTTTTTTGGGTTTATAGAAACCAAATTAAAATTAAATATTAGTGAAATTTAATAAACGCTGTTTGATGTAAAGAAAAAATCTCGATATTATTTGCAGTTATTGAGTTAATTGCCTTACTGTCAATACATTGTGTTTAAAATTTTCAAAAAATTTTAACTAAGTCTAAGAGGTTTGGCTAATATTTTTATAATTTTTCCTTTTTCTCAATTAATTAAACAAAAAAAAGGACCAAAGATGTGAGATATACGTCACTAAAAGGAAATATATATTTTAGGTTACAAATTAATTATAAATTTTTGTTTGAATTATTAAAGTAGGAAAATTGGACAAATTTAAGACAGTAAATTTGTTTTAATTAGTATAATTGAACAAAATAGATCAGATTTTAATTTTACAATATTTATTTTTATTCAAAGAATTTTTTCATTTATTTAAAAAAAATACAATTAAGAATAAAATTTTTTTTACAAGAATTTTTTAGATTAAAAATGAAAATTGTTTTATTCATGAAAGTTTTGTATAGCTCAATTTTGATTCAGACCCTTCTTAGATTCACAAACGCAAGCTCGTTTGATACTGATCGCATTTGCTATGAATTTGATGAAGCTGAGGTAATTTTTTTTCAATTGATTCTAAATTATTTAGACTAAATTTTAATTAAAAGTTGAATAAAGTAATTGAAAGCATTTTTGGTAATGATTTGTCATTTTTCCGCAAAGGAAAACTGTGTCTTTTCATCAAAGACCACAAGGCTCATGTCTTGGCACGACGTAATTTCAATTTTTACAAATTTCTCAAAAATGATGATGACGGACATTTTGAGAGAAAATACAATTATCGCTTGACCAGGCCTCAAATTCCGTTCAGAATCGGGGGCTCAATTGGAAAAAAAAGAATTATCTATCAAAAATATATCTCCTAAATTTACTTTAAATAATTTTTATTGTAAATAAAATCTGATCTATTTTGTTCAATTATACTAATTAAAACAAATTTACTGTCTTAAATTTGTCCAATTTTCCTACTTTAATAATTCAAACAAAAATTTATAATTAATTTGTAACCTAAAATATATATTTCCTTTTAGTGACGTATATCTCACATCTTTGGTCCTTTTTTTTTGTTTAATTAATTGAGAAAAAGGAAAAATTATAAAAATATTAGCCAAACCTCTTAGACTTAGTTAAAATTTTTTGAAAATTTTAAACACAATGTATTGACAGTAAGGCAATTAACTCAATAACTGCAAATAATATCGAGATTTTTCTTTACATCAAACAGCGTTTATTAAATTTCACTAATATTTAATTTTAATTTGGTTTCTATAAACCCAAAAAAAAATTTTGCTCAGATAAAAAAAAGTGGGATTTTATTTTTTTAAACTAAAGTAGTTCGAATTTTAAGAGAAATTTTTTTAAAACAAATATTGACTTATATTAATTGATCGATTTTGTTTCATAATTTCCCTTTCACAGGAAACTTTTTTTTAGAAAACAATTAATATTATTTTTGTAAAAATAATTAAAAATTCTTGTTTCCATTACATGGGAATGTTTGGGAATGTGTTGTCATATGAAGATTTCCAATCGAAAAAAATTCTCTAAATAATTCAAGTCTTTGAATTAACTATTTTTTAAATTTTAAAAAATAAGCTAAAAACAGAATTATTTTGGCCAATGTTATGATCAATTTTGATGCTCATAATGATCTTACCAAGTTATCAAATACAAAATAAATTGTTGATACAGAGACACATTTTTAGTTTTAATATACTTTGTTAAATCTTACTATAAAACCTGCAAAAGTCTGCAAAATATTATCTTCTTAAAAGAGCATCATTTCATAGGTGTGCATTCTGTCATGTGAATTTTGATATTGCAGAGTATTCCTTTTTATTTAACATAGTATTTTAATCCAAAAATGTATATTCTATTTAATGACTTGGTCAGATTATTTTGAGCATCATAAACTTCTAATTGCCATTTCGATGAAATTTAGTTACATTTAAATTAGTTGATTTTTTTGAAATTAGAATAATTTTGTAAAAGATTTTTTTTGAAAAGCAAAGAAATAAATTAAATACCTGGATTTAGGTATTAAAATTGCTAACTAATTGACTTGTTCCATCAAATTAAAATTGTTTTAAAATAAAATTTTAATCATATAATTAACGGTTTCGTGCTTTTAATTGATGATACACTTTTAAAATTGTAATTGAAAATTTATTTATAAAAGGAAAAAAATATAAAAATATACAACAAAATATTCAATTTTCAATATAGTTTGACAATAAAAAAATATTCCTAATCTGCTAGCTGAAAAGAAGACTCTGCGCCATTCGGAGCTGACCAGAGAAACTCACCTTTAAAATTAATAAATCAATTTAAAACATGTTTTTTGAAAAAGACTCCTGCCTAAATGTTTAAGTTTGGACTGGACGAAATCAATTGCCTAAATTTTTATTTATTTTGTTTTTTTATTTTGCAAAAATTTCTTTATTTAAAATATTTCGATAAATAAAAACTAAGGTTGTTAACAAGTATTTTTTTAGAATTAACAGTTTTAATTGATTATGAATTTATGGACCTGTTCAACAAAGATTCTAATAATTTTTTTAAATTATTTGAATGTTCCAGATAAATGATGTTTTGACCTAAAAATATTATCTGGATCTTTCATTAAATAAACGCAAAAGTTGTGAGTTTACTTTGACTTAAAGCCTTGTTTATCTAAGATTTCAACAAGGAAAAGTCAGAAAATTTTTAAAATCTTTTTATCTAAAAAAATACTTTTTTTCATATAATAATAAATTTTTTTTATATAAATTATGAATTTGTCTTGTAGTTAAAAGACTTTGATTCAAACTCAGGGATCTACAATTGATTTTAAAAATATAATAAAAGGTGGGTTTTCAATGTTTTTCTAAGATCTTTTATATTGTATCGGCGATCAATTTGTTCTCAAGATTTGAATGTTTTTTTTATTTAGTAAAAAATCTTTTTTTACAAAAGACAATAATGAGTTATTAAAAATTTTTCAGAAGATTTATTAAATGTATCACCTAAAGCTACTGTAAAATCTGATAATAAAAATATGTTGTGCAAAATAATTGCGGAAGATGCATGTGGGTAAAGGGTCAGTTTTTTCAGTATACCGTTTATCTTTAAACAAAATCTCCAATTTTTAAGGTTGATAACTATGAACCGCTCATAAAAAATGCAACCAAGCTTTTCAATATTTGGAAGATAAAATTAACACGGAGAAACAATCAAAATCTTAAAATATTTTATATAAATTTTTGAATATAAATTTTTTTTAAACACCCGCTACATAGAACAATTAAATTTCTTTAAATTTAAGTATGGAGCATTTTGCATTGATTTTCCTGGTGATTAGCAGGCTTAAACATTTGAAAACTTTTATTGTCCTTTATTGTATTCACAGAATAGATTTTTAAATTAAAGAATGAAGTCAGAAGATTTTGTTGTCAAATTTTGTCAGACTAACAGTCATCGAAATGTAAAATTTCCTCAAAAAAATAAATTCAAATTAATTGTATTTTTTTTAAAGAATTAATATGAATTTGTTAACCTCACTTGTCCAAGTTTATCAAATCGATCTTATTTCAAATTGTTTTTTTCCTAGAAACCATTCCTGTTTGGACTGCATACATTCTTTATAATTGAATTTGGCCAAAACTCTGAATGTTAAAAATGTCTGAGTGTTTAAAGAATTGGACATGCCATATTTTATCCAGTTTTGACCTCGTGCATCTCTTTAAATCATTATTCTTTCAATCTTTTCTGTGCATCCAGCAAGAGATAAATTCATCTCGAAAAGTAAGTTTTTTGAAATTCTACTAAAGAACAATTAGTATTTGTTATTAGGTAAGGATTTATTTTTTTTAAATGAAAAGAATTGAGCAACAGGTACAGGAATGATAATAGATCTAAGATTTAAATTTGGTTCATTTGAATAAGCAGTCGAATTTATATTTTTTTTTTTTTTAATTTGAATTTGTTTAAAAATTTTAGCTTACAAAAAAGAAGTTTTGCTTTTAAATTTTAATCATAATTTGTGTTTGTTGCCTTTAAATTTAACATGAAAACAATTTATCGAAAAAATTATTTTCAATAAACTTATGGCTTATCAAGTATCTTTTGGCTTATTATTTGTTGTGAGAAATCTTCAAAAAGCTTTAAAAATGAATTTATGACTCCATAATGTTTCAATGATTAAAGACAGATTTTTTTTTGCTTTTATGAAAACCATTAAAAAATATCGCTAGGAATTTTCAAATGGTGAGCAGAACAGATAATCAAAAGTCCATAGATAAATTTTTCAGAATTATTTTTTTTTTTATTTCACTAATCACATAACAGAGGAGATCAAAATACTATTATGATCAACGAATTCCGCTTTAATTTTATTTTTTAAAATAAATAAAATGAAAAAATAAATTGTCAAAAAAAGAAATTATAGTCAAACAGAATTAAAAAATTCAAATTTCAGCCGGATTCTTTAATCTTTTTCACAAAAAAAGAGTCTTTCCTGCTTAAACAAAATCTAATAATTAAATTTATTAATTTCTAATTTTGAATAGAAAAAATCCAGTTTCGTGATTGATTAAAAAAATGACAAAACCTCTTAAACAATTTTCCCGATGGAAAATTTTCCAATTTAAAAACTAAACATATCTTGCATGTAAAAACTGTAATTAAATTTGTTCATTAATCATAAATCAACTATATCGGTCAACTATGCAAAAGCATTTTACAAAAAAGATAAAATTAAAAAAAAAAAACAGGTGATATTTCAAATTATATTTGCTTTAGCTCGGCTCCCAAGTCATACAAATACACAAGGAGATAATACAAAATTGGATAATTAGCCTTTATCACCTGAAAAGAAAACAATGAAAAAAAATTAAAACTAAAAAAAATTAAAAAAAAATGTCTGATTCAAACTTGACTAATAGCACTAATGGAACACTGACTGTATACAGCCTGACAACCAATTTGGTGCTCAACAAATCCGCCAAATATCCGGCCATTTTTCCCGATTTTAAAAACTCATTTTTAAGCTTTGATAACAAGGCCAAGGAGATAATACTGTTGTCGACCGCCTTTGCCACAATGCTGCTGAGTATGTGCTTTCTGATTTTTATTGCGTGGTTCTGCTGTGCCACTATTTACAAAGAAAGACCGGTAAGCTGCAAAAAAATCCGCAAATCGGTAAACGAAAGCCGTAACAACATTCAGCTAAATCGGAGCAAAAAAACCGATCAAATTTATGTCAGAGATGGCAGCGAGTACACTGGAAAAATAGATAAAACCAAAAAGCCTTCGGATGACACGATTTCCTATCATGCCTATGACATACTTGACATGTCTAGCAAAAACTCGCCGGACCCGGAAAAAATCAAAAAAGAAAAATTCAAGCAGAAATTAAACGACCAGCTGAGCAAGGGAAATTTGAACCCAGGCTTTGTAAACGATGAGGCAAAACGCTACATTAGTTTGAGCAAACCGAGCAGAGCCTGTGGCAAAATGAGCAGTGGACGTGTTAGCAAAAGCTCAACCCTACGCAATAGACCGAAGCTTACGCGGCAACAAATTGAGCGCGAATTCTACGAATACACTCTCGACTGTCGCCAAAAGTTAAATGATTTATTTTCGTCCACCTCAAGTGACACCAAAGATTCGGATGAGGAAAGATTAAAAAATGACTATAATTCTCTAAGATCAAAATTCAAGCGGCCATGTTTGTCCGCATGTACCAAAAAGAACAAAAATTCTCAACAAATTTGGCAAATATAACACTTTATTTATTTAAATAATCTAATAATTATTAAATTTTTTTTACATTTTGAATAGATTAAAATTTAAAATCTTCGATAAGCATTCTGAACTGGCAGAATTGTTTGACCAGTTTGAGTGAACTTGGTCGCTGGTCTAGTCGGTTTGATTACATTGTACTGTCCCCTATAATTTTAAAATTTAATAAACAATTATAATAAAAATATTTTTTTTTTAATCTATCTTACTTGCGGACCATTAAATTGAGGCTGCATCCAGACATTCTGATCAAGTCCGTGCTTTGTTGATGGCTCAGAGAAGTAACATCAGCGCCTTGAATTGCCACAACCACGTCGCCTGAATGAAGCTTGCTGTGCGCTGGCGAGTTGGGGTTGACTTTTTTGACCGATAATTTAAATCGGTAATCTGCGCCGCCTTGCAAGCGGAAGCCCCAAGGAACACTCGGGTCCGGTCTTTCCAAGACTATGGGAATCAATGGTGCTGTGAAATTAGCCATTTTTTCTTTGTATTTTCAATCTAAGACTGACTGGAAAACATATTAAAATGGCTTAAAATATATGGAGATAAAAAAAGCTTTAGAAAAAGGTATCGTATTGCAAAGTTGTAATGTAATGTTGAATGCAAATCGCTTTTAAATAATTAAGTACACGGATTTGGTTTATAGGCCTAGTTCTGAGAGAATTAAACAGAATTATTAGTTTATAAATAATTTAAACTATCTGATTTTAGATGAATTATGATTTATCTAAGGCGTCGAATCAACCAATTAGGTTAAAAAATTCTTAATATTTTTTTCCAGATAATATTGGAAAAAGCTTAGAAAACCAAGTTATGAAATTTAATCACTTGGGGCTAATAGTTTATTTTGACGCCAAAAAATAGATAAAAAATAGATATGCATTTTTATTTTCTAATTACCATAGACAATATTTTTTCAAATAATTTGTCATGGTTTGCACAGTCCGTCTCGCTGATTAATTTTGAAGACCACAAATTTTAACATTCAATGCTTGGAACAAAAAAACTCAAATGCCGAAAAAGAAAAATAGAGAAATTTTTTGGCTTTTGCTTGTTTGCTTAAATTATGTAATCTTAAGCAAAGTTCTGTCAATTGGAAACCTAATGAAAACAAACCGGAGTAATAATGGTTCGAATAATGGCTGATTTGAACTAAAGAGTTATCTTTTTTGTTTTATCGGCATAAGCTATCTTTGATCAAAATTGCTAATAAAATAAATAGTTTTTGTATTAAGGTTAAGCCAAACCAGTGATAAGTATTATATCTAAAGCTTCTGTTGAGAGGGCTTTTTAAATATTTTTGCTGATTGAATCTAAGCTGCAATCGATCATTCTTCGCTTGGTCTAATTAATTATTTGATAAATAAAAAAAGGTTAAATTTAAAATTTTCTAATTTTCCAAGCTTGATCTTTAAAGAATTTAAATTAATTTTAAGAAAGGTATTGCACTAGATACTTTTTACTTTTAAGAAAAATAAAAATTAATTTTTTTTAAACTTTTATTCAGCTGAATAAGAAGGTAAAATGAAAACTGAGAAAAAATTTATTTGTCAAGTTTTATTTCTTTTATTTATTAAAAAATTTTAATAATTAAATTTATGTGCTGTTTTTTGAGAAATGACCAAAATATCTTGATATAATAATATTAATCTAAATTTGGTGTTATATGTAGCCAATTTGATTGAGAAGTTATACAATTTATTGAAAAAACTTCAGGCCAGCAACTTTCAAAAAAATTAGAGGTGTCTATCAAGAAAAAAAAAACAATTAGACAGTTTGAAAGAGTATCAAAAGATAATTTAAAAAATAATTTTGATCTGTTTTGTTCAACTTATTTATTAGTTTTTAAAATTTTTTTTTTTTTTAAAGGCCAATATGTGTTGCTTTGGATTCCTGATTTGACCAATTTTTTGTTACTTATTACTTTAAATAAATAATACAGTGGTTCTACAAAAAGTCCGAAATTGGTAAAATTACGTTATTATACGCTTTTTCAAAGTTTCGGTCAGCTTACGTAATCTTAAGTAAATATTAGTAGGAAAGTGTAAATGTAATTTTACATAAAATTACAAGAGCTTCCATTAAAATATTTAAATTTTGCTTACCGACAAAAAATGAGGATTTTGGAAATTTAAAATTGGCTTCTTTTCCAAAATATTCGATTAATTTTATTATGAAAAATTAAGAAAAAAAATTAGCATTCCTTACCGTTTCTTACTTAATTTTACGTAAAATTACACACTTTTTTGGTAAATAAGTTTCTTTTAAAAAAAATTAATTTAATAATTTTTAAAGGTTTCAGATTTTGTAGACTTAGAAAATCGGCAATTCTCTCTGAACTGGATAAAATAAAGACTAATTTGGTGTCAAAGACCTAAATTTTAGATTTTTAAAATTATTTTTTTTTTAGATGAAACAAGCCTTTTAAAATCTTAAGCGTCATTTAATTTCTGGTTATAAATTTAATCTTAAAATATTTGATTAAGTTCTTTTTAAAAAAATTTTCTAAAATTAATTTTAACTATTAGAAAAATGTAAATTTATGAGTTTAAATAATGACATTGAATCAATTAATTTTTAAATGAATTTAATTTTCCTTCTTTTATTTAGAAAAAATTAATTAATTAATACAAAAAAAATTTTTGAACTAAAAAATTATTTGAAAATAATTCTATTTTTTAAGCCAATTTTTTGGCCAAATTATTTGTGTCCAAAATTTTACAATAAACTTTCTAGCGTATCAAATAATTCAATCAATGGATTGACAAAATCGATCAGCCCCATATTTTAAAATTTTTATTTAGTTGAAAATTTTTAAATTTTAATCTTTTTTAAGCTTGATCTTAAGTAAAATTGAAAAATTAAAAACAAATTATAAAATTTTTATATTTATGTAAAAAAAAGGTTTTTTTTAATCAAAACAAAAATTTAAGCGCTCTAATGATGATTTCCGCGTGTTAGCGCACGTTGATTTTGTCTTGGTGCCGCTTGATTCTGATTGTAGTTGGGGAAATTTCGATTACTAAATGTTTGAGTTGGTATGTGCGAAAAGTCCGAGTTTTCGTTGCCATTCGAAAAGTCCCCGTAGCCCATGTACTCTTTGTACGGATGCAAATTATCATCGTAGCTTTGATTGCCATAATTTCGCCTCTGATTTCCACTAAACTGGGGTGCATAGGACGCAAAGTTGTCTTGGCGATTTTGAGCCGGTCTTCGGTCATTTTGTCTAGTTCTATTGTTATGATTAGACAAACTAACTTGTCTGGTCGAATCGTGGAAATTGGTTGTAATTAGAATATCCAATTTTTCATTTTTTTCAAATGGTTTGTCAAATTTTCTGTCCGAATTGTGGCCATGAGGTCTAATGTGGCCTCTATGAGCCTGATTGTATCCCCTATGAAGTTGATTGTGTGCTCTATGAGCCTGATTGTTTCCTCTATAAGCCTGGTTGTATCCTCTATGCTGGTTATTATTCAAATGCATATCATCAAGAGCTGTTGGTGAATCATCAAATATTGTTGGTACTCGTGTTGTAAAGTCCAATCTATTATTGAGCTGGTCTGGCGGCGTAGGTCTAACATCATCTCGTTTTGTGTCTTTTGTCAGATTTGGTCTCGGTTTTTGTTCAGTCCTTGGTTCGACTTTTCCTGACTCATTTTGCTTCATATACTCATCAAACTGAACCCCTTTATTATCAACTTGATTGTTTTGTCTATTTTTTTGATAGTGTTTATTCGGACCCCTACGATTGTAGTCTCTTTTTTCACGTTTTTCTTTTCCATTGTATTTATCATGATTCCATTTTTCATTATTTGATGCAGCATTTTTTGCATTTTCCTCATTTCGAGTGTCATGTTGATAATATTTGCCCTTTTTCCCTGGTTCCAAAGTCTGCTTTTTTTCATTTTCTGCTTGGTTTAAACTCAATTTTTTCAAGTCTTCCGCAACATTAGCGTTTTCAGTTGCACCTTCTTCGGGTATCTTTAGTTTTAAATCTTCATAATTTTCTTCCTCATCGTCCACATCAGTATATTCACTGTCTCTATCATGTTCGTTGTGTTGTTCCTGTTCTGGCCTGGTTTCAGTGCCATCTTGCTTTGCAGCCTGATTTTCCTCAGTCACCTTATTTTGCTCGGTTTCAGGGCCATCTTGCTTTGCAGCCTGATTTTCCTCAGTCACCTTATTTTGCTCGGTTTCAGGGCCATCTTGCCTTGCAGTCTGATTTTCCTCAGTCACCTTATTTTGCTCGGTTTCAGGGCCATCTTGCCTTGCAGTCTGATTTTCCTCAGTCACCTTTTTTTCCGCATCTTGATTTTCAACAGATTTCACCTGCTCGCCACTAGTCTCAGCATTCATTTTATTTGTTTTCTGTTGCTCGGTCTGATTTTCGTTCTCCATTATAAAATCTAAATGAGGAATTATTCGAGTTAAAATTAGATATGTTTTTATAAACTAGACCTTAGATAAATAAACAAGATCTTAACTATTCTAGAACTCGAATATGGCCCTCTTTTGAATACATACTAGAGAAAAAAAACTTGAAGCTAATTGCAAAATTTTAAATAATTTATGTTTTAAATTAATTATTAATTTTTTAAAAAATTTAATTTTCTAGATTAAGCTATTGAGTGACAGATGTAAAATGCAGATTTTTTTTTAAATTAAAAAATATGATTTTATCAACTTAATCAAAAATACATCTGTTAATAAATTTTTAAAGAAAATAAAATTTTTTTTTCCTTAAATTAAATTATGCCTTCTCTAAAAATAAATTCTAAAATAAACTGAACTTTTTGGCTTAAATTAAATGACAAGACAAAGCATCAGCGATGCGATAGTTTTAAATAAAGACTGTGCTAATTCTAGCCAACTAGTTTGTTAAAGAGAAAAAAAATTTCTATTCTTACAATTGAAAAGACTGCAGCAAGCTAATTAAAATGGAAAGACAAGAGGAACCTTTGAGCCAAATCGAAGGGGAAGCGGCAAATTGCCGAGTAAACAAATCCGAAAATGACGATGACGGTTTTTCTAGTATTCATGGTGCTAATTTGGCTAAACAAGAATCAAATTCTGTCACTGACCAAATTGAAAATTTGATTGAAAAAACAAAGCTGGTTTCTTTGGGAAAAGGCGAGGATCAGCAAGAAATTGACAATGCTTTAGATGAAAAGGCTAAAAATGAAGATAAACGCTCGAATAAGAATTATTTCCGTAAGAGATTTTCTATTAATCAGCAAAAAAGCAACTATTTCAATGCCAAACCAAAAGAGACCAAAAAAGATGAAGTAAGGCCTACGCCATCCAGCGAGCTCAAGAACAGACTGGACTTTAGAACACGCATACCAACAATAGTCGATGATGTGTTTTTGAACCGTGGTAACAATCACCAAAGACACAAAGCAAATAGCAAACCCAATGCACACAATTCGGACAAAAAATTTGACAAGTCACTCGAAAAAAATGAAAAACTGGACATTTTAGTGACCAAAGATTTCAATACTTCATCACGTCAGGTGAGCTTAAATAATCAAAAAAATACCAAGCCAAATAGATCAAGTTTTGGACCAAAGCAAAGTGTAGATAATTCAAAAGATGTTAATAGGGCTAACAAAAATTCACCACAAATTTTGACACCTCCATTGACTCCGTCATCGTCAAAATTCGATCCTCCACCTGGTCTACCATTGCCAAATAATGTCAATCAAAATTATGCTGATAAAGAATACGCTGCTGCAATTGCTGCTTTTTTATTGTCAAATCCAATTTTTTGCTCTAATGGAGCTGAGCTCGCACATTTACCTAACTCTGGTTCACAAGAGCCCGATAGTAAATTGAACTGAGTCATTTGATTGTTTTTGTTAATAGTTTTAAAATTTTCATTCACTTGACTTGGTCTTATTTATTGTTTTTTTTTTCCTCTGTTCATTTAGAAAGATTTTATGGTTTTATTTTGCAAAAAAAACTTAAATAATTTAATGTATTCCATACTTAAAATTTAACTACGTTTATAATAAAGTTGTTTTTTCAAAATTTTATTTTTTTTTTAACTGCGAAATTTTTCAATTTTATTTCGATACACTTTTATTTAAAAAAAATAATGTTTTATGATCAAATTTGAACAGAATATTTTTTACATTTTTTGAGTTTGGTTTTCAATTTTTTCTGAACAATTAATTAAAATTTATGTCTAATTAAAACCTCCGAATAAATACTTGATGATTTTAAATTTACTTATGAAATTTCAAGACTAAGTATATTTACCGTTTTCTTAAAATATTATAACTCTCTTAATTTGAGAGTTAAATTATTAAAAGATTGAAATTTAAAACTTTGATTAATGATTAAATAAATATTATATTATATTTACAAAATTGCAGAATAATTATAGCAAATAATAAACTTATGATCATTCATGTATTTTATTTCTCTAAGAAGCTTGTTTTTAAAAATACATAAATTCAAAAAAAATTAAAAAATTTTTATCTAAAAAAAATTTGTTCTATGTCTGTCAATCAAAAATAAAATTTGCAAAATTAAATTGATTTGTTTCAAAGAAAGGTTGTGTAACGAATCTACTTGAAACGATTGATATGATCACGACTGAGTTGGCCAAAGGTAACAGTGTGGATGAAATACTATTAGACTTTTCAAAGGCTTTTGATACGGCCCCGCATCAACGACTTCTTCATAAACTACGTGGTTATGGACTAGGTGAGAAAATAGTAAGTTGGCTCGAAGACTTTTTGAGTATGAGAACTCAGTGAGTTGTACTTGGAGATGAAGTTTCTAGATGGTCAGAGGTACTGAGTGGAGTTCCGCAAGGATCTGTACTTGGACTCCTGCTATTTGTTTTGTACATAAATGACCTACCTGACTGCGTTTCAAATAGAATGGAATTGTATGCAGATGACTCAAAAATACTCGGTATAGTTAATAATGTTTATGAGAGAGCGATGTTACAGAAAGATCTGGATGCAGTATGTCAATGGATAGAGGTTTGGCGTATGGGACTTTGCGCTAACAAATGTAAAGTAATGCATTTCGGCAGACTAAATGAAAGGCATAAATATACACAAAAAAGCAACAGGAATGTTATACTAGCGACCACAGATTGTGAAAGGGATCTTGGAGTGATGGTTTCATCAGATTTGAAGTGGACCAGCCAAGTGAAAAGTGCTTGTGCGAAAGCGAGTAGGGTGCTTGGAATGCTAAAGCGAACGTTTACAAGTAGAGAGGAAAGACTGTGGGTAAGATTGTATATATCCATGGTGAGACCCCACCTAGATTACGCAGTGCAGGTTTGGAATCCAAGTATGAAAATGGACGTGAATGCGTTGGAAAAGGTGCAAGAGAGGGCAACAAAAATACCTTTGTCTATAAGAAACATGCCGTATGAAAAGAGGCTGACAAAATTAGGACTGACAAAGCTGAGTGAAAGAAGAGTGAGAGGGGACTTGATTGAAATGTACAAACTAGTGAATGGAATAGAAAAGGTAAGCTTGGTCAAGAATCTAGTGAATAATTCAAAAAATTACTTAAAATGTCTTCAAAATTATTTAAAAAAAAAAAAAATATTTGTTGCCAATAAATCTTAAATTAATATTTGATCTCTCAAAAAAAATTATGTCCATTTAATCTATTAAATCTCTTTTTATTAATTTTTAATGGCCTCTTGATTAAAATTACAAATTTTAATTAAAGGAATTCAAAAAAATTAAATAATTTCAATTTTTTTTCTATAGTTGAAAAGCTTTATCAAATATTCTCTAGCATCGGGTATCATATATTTCACACAGATCTGTATCATTTTCAAATACAGATTTTTTCAAATACCAATGTGAAAACATGTGATTAGAATTGCAGTTATAAGTTTTTTTTTAAACTGCAAGTTTGAATATTTTTTTAGGGCTAGTTATGATTTTTTGAAACGATTTGAATATCAGAATATCAAGCTGATCTTAAGATCAGAACCAATTTCAAAACTGGATTTAAATTAGTTCAACTGGTCTTTAAAATGTAATAATAATAATAATAATAAAAAGCTACAGCAGACTAACTGCGGAGCAATGCTATATCTAGCCTTGCTATGGTAGCTGCCTGATTTTAAAATATGTCTTAAAAAGATTAAGTTAATAGGAAAAAATTAATTATTTTTGTTTCAAAAAGATATCCGATTTGTTTTTGAATTCATTTTTAGATTTTGAATTTACAACCTCTATCGGTAACTCGTTCCACGCATTCGCCACTCTATTTGTTAGAAAGTTCTCTCTCACTTTGATCCTTGACATTTGCTTGGTCAATCTTTTGTGATGTCCTCGGATTGCACCAGCTGGACCATTACTTGTTAGTGCATGGCTTTTAATGTACGGATTCTGCCATTTGACTGCGCTAAAACAATTCATTATTTTAAATGTTTCAATTAAGTCTCCACGATCTCGTCTTGTCTTGAGTGTCGTCAACCCTAACTTAGTAAGTCTTTTGTCATAGTCCAGATTTCTTAAACTAGACACTAATTTCGTAGCTCGTCTTTGCACTCGTTCCAAAATGTTCGAGTCCTTTTTAGTACATGGACTCCAAGCTGCTGCAGCATATTCTAACTGAGGTCTAACAAATGAGACATTCAGCTGCTCAAAAGTATTTATGGACCAGCACTTGAAGGCTTGTTTGAGCTGACCCGTACTTTAAAAATCTAAAATAAATAAGGCTATTAAATGAAAAATTTTATTTAAACTTTTTGATTTTTGTTGTTTAGAAAAAAATTTTATTAAAAATCGTTAAACATTAAGATCTGATATCTTAGTTTTAAAAAAGGTATGCTAAATTTTTTAGCTATCACTCAGAAAGTTCAAATTTATAATAAAATTATAAAAAAACGATTAAAATCGATGACACGAAATTTTTATTTTTTTTCACAAATACTAAATAGAATTCCTCAATTATCAAGATAAATAATTAATCAACATTATATCAAATAGAAATGCAATTTTTTTAACTAATTGATTCTTAAAAAATGCTCCTTTTAATTAAAAAATTAAAAACAATTTAAGAATAAGTATCCAATTTCTTTTTCTTTGACAATTCTTATTGATGTAAAAATTATGAAACAAAAATAAAATGAATTTTTTTTTAATATTTTCATTTTATTTAATTTTTTAAGAAAGTTTTTTTTTATTTCTTAATTTATCTGTACCGAGCAAAAGCTCTTTAGTATAAAAAAAGTTTCTTTAATTATTCAATCTTTCTTTTTTACTTTTTTTAATTAAAAGTAACATTTAAAGGAAAAAGAATAAAAAAGTTAAAAATATTGGAATTCTATTAAGTATAATATTGATTCATTTTTTATGTAGTTGATAATTGTAAATTTTTAATTCTTAATTTAATGCGTAATCAAGACTTGAGTTTAAGACAATAAATAGCAGGAATTGGTGCAGCCCCAAGAATTAAAAAAATAATAATTTAGAAAAATTAATTTTTAATTTTCAATTTTTTTTTTCTTTAACTTAAGTCTTGTAATGCAAGTAATTATGTTGAATCGGTTTTCCATCCGGCTATACTTTGAAACCGGTCTTGGGAAAGATTAGTTTAATTTTTTATAGAAAATAAAAATAATTTGAAATAGATAAAAATATTTTTTTAAAAATTCATCGTACATTCAATTAAAATAAGAGACCAAGATAATTAACAAAATTTTTTTTTAAATTGTTTATTTAAATTTGAAATGGCTCTGAGTAATAAAATTCCTTCTGCCATTAGATAAGTAAAACATAGAATTTTTAGGTGAATAAAGTAAACATAAAAATTTTTTTTTATGTTTAATTTTTAAAAATAAAAATTTTTTTTTGAAAAATTAAGTACAAAAAAGAATAAGTTAGTAAATTACTGGAAACGCTTTTTTTTTGTTTAATTTTAGTGTAAAAAAAAAAAAAAAAGCAAAAATATTTAAAATCAAAGAGATAACCCCTTATCATTTAACCATTCACTGAATTCATTCCATATATTACATAATGGTTTTTTTTTTTTACAAGATCTTGAGCTATTAACAAAAGTACTGACACAGTCTTTGACTAATTCAATAGTAAGTGTGTTTTTGAAAATAACACTATTTTTAAGATATTTTATGAATAGTAAATGTCCCAATTAAAAGAACTACTCTATATATTGGAGTAGGTAAGAGATTTTCTCAATAATAGGAAGTTTTTTGTAAAAGTAAATGACTATTCTTCAGCTCAGGGTGAAATTCAGTCAGCGATACCTCAAGGCGCTGTAATTAGTCCTCTCCTTTTTACAATATTTAAAAATGACATTCCCAAATTGAACTCTAAAAATAAAAGCTACTCTCTTCTTTATGTCGATGATCTTGTTTCCTTCTTTATATTTAAAAAGTATGGTATAATTGTCACATCAATAAATTGCTTTTTGAAAAAAATTGAAGTTTGGCTTGTAAATGGAAAATGAAAATGGCCCCTGAAAAGTGTAGTCATACCATTTTCTCCGGAACTTTAAAATTTTTTGGAAAAAATAAACCGTATGAAAAAAAGCCTTTATTTCTAAGCATCACTTTCGATGAAAACCTTAGCTTTGACTCGCATGTAGACTTAATTAGTATTGATCGTATCAACGTAAAAGTTGTAGTTTTGACTGTAGCTGGCTAGCCAGCGAGTGTGCTGATAAAGGCACACTAAGACAGCTGATGTGATTGATTGCTGTTCATCCATCAATCAATGCCTGCTTTAAAGCTGTTAACATTGGGGGCTTCAACTAATTGATTTGGCAGTGAGTTACATATGTTAGCGGTTCTATTGAAAAAAAAGTTATCTCTATGTTGGAGCCTCGAAATTTCTTTGTGATATTTGAAGCAGTGACCTCTTCCTTGGATTTTGGTGACATTAAAATTGCTGCTTTTTTCAACCAATTCTATTCCATGCATGAACTTGTATAATTGAATTAGATCACCTCATTGTCTTCTTTCCAGATTTCCTCTCAATAATCCTCTCAAGATTCTCACAGTCCGACTTAAGAAATGGAGAGCATACAGGCACAGCAAATTCCAAAAGAGGACGAACAAAAGTTAAATAAAAATAACTTACAATCAAAACGAGCGAATGATTTCCTGATGCGACCCAACATTTGATTTGCTTTGTTTGTAGCCTCTATCACTTGATTTTTCCATTTAAGATTTGTATTGAAGATAACTCCAAGATCTCTTTCGGTATCTGACGTTGATAACTGTTTACCATTAATAAAATAAGTTAAAAATTAAAAGAAAAATTCTGGAAAACGTCTTAAAAATTCTGACAAAAAAGTCTTGGCAACTTAACCACACTACTTTGGTTAATATATATAAATCATTAATTGGCTCTATTATTGATTATAGTTTCTTTATTCCTATTCTAGTAAAAATTTTCCTCAAGATACTCCATCGGATCTCCTGATAAATTTCCTAGATGACATAAAGCTAGATAGCATTGAAGTTCGTTTAAACAAAAAACTTTTCTTCGATTTTTTTATCTTTTGTTCTTCAATGAAAATCACAAACACCATTCAGACTAAATTTTGTTTTTAAAAATAACTTCTATTGTTATTCTATTTTCGAATTCACAAAAAAATTAATTTTTTTTTATACAAACATAAGACGGGCGATCTCTGTGATTTTTTCACAATTATTCTTTTTTGTCTCTTTATCTTCGATTTAAATTTTTTTCATCAACTTTTTGGTGCTAGATGAAAAAATTATAATGATTAATTTTAGAGTCAATTTCAATTAATATTGGTGTGACCAAAATAATTTATTTAAAAATACCGACTCAATTCCAACACAATAAAGATCATTTCACTTTATTTGTGAGATCACTTGAATACAACCCTTTTTTAAATCAAAATTAAAATAAAAAAATAAATAAATAATCTAAAACTTTTATTTCATTATTTCACTAAAATGAATTTATAATTAAAATTAATTTCAAAATTAATTTCAAAATTGTTTCCTTAACAGTTTCCTAAAAAAAAAAAATTTAAAAAGAAATTTAAATAAATAGAAAAAATTGGTCTAATTTAACAAGCATTATTGATTTGATTTATTAGGATTGACAATTGGTATGGCCTTGGACTGTCTGTTTACCTGATACGATTGAACGTTGGTCAACGGCGAGAGAGAAGGCGACGGCGCCGCGTTCTGACCGTTTGCATAGAAAACAGGATTCGACATTAGCGTGGCAGCCATGGCCGCGGCATACTCTTGTGCGGCCATATAATCACTTTGTTGTATGTAATAAAACTGACTGTTGCTCTGAGTGTGTGGTAAAGGCAAGCCAGGCGGTGGGCCTATTTGAGAAGAGTAATTTTGATGAAAATTGGGCTGCCAATTTTGATATCCAGGTTGATAAGCTTGGTTGCGCTGAGCCATTTGATTTTGATGGGAATTAAAAGTCGATTGGTTTCTGATCGAAGAATAGCGCTTGGGCAACTCGCTATTCTGGTTCGTATTTTGGTTGCTCGATGGTCTGATGGTCATTTTCTGAAAAGAAGTCTCCAAGTTATCATTTAGAGAATTTTTGGTCACAGGTCTAAAATTTTCATTAGGCCTGGCTTTTTGATTTTTTTTCGCAACAAAATTGGCTCTGCGCCGCCTCAAACTAGCCAATTTTTGGCCAATATTGTCATCATCCGATTCACTTGCCAAGCCCAGCCTGCCATTTGGCATCTCTTCATTATCCTCAGACTCTTGCTCATTCCTGGGCCCATCAGGCTGAACATGATTTTTTTTCACTGGCTTAATGGAAGCGGCGTCTTTTTCCTCCCTGATGTCGTAGCCATAGCGCTTGACAAGCTCACCCTTGGACTTGGGCTGCTGTTGTCTCTCGTCAAATCGATCATGGCTCCACTTTTGGTTTATGTCACCTTTTTGGCTGAATTTTTTGGCAAAGTTTTTGTTGCGCATTTTTTTCCTGTCCGCAGAGTTTTCTGCGTCCTGTCTGGTGTCGTGTTCGAAAAAAAAGCCTTTCCTGGGAATACTTGACGGGTCAGCGCTGGATTTCTGCTGCGGGTCGTTTGGTATTTGGTTTTGACCCGCGCTGGGCTCTTTTTCGGGCTCGATTTTGGACTCGCCAATGCTCATGTTGCCAACTGATCTATCAACTCTCTCGACTAAATTAAAATTTAAAAAAATCTAAATATTTGGCATCTAAATCTTAAAATATTTTAGTTAGTCGAGAAAGATGTCGTTTTCAAAAGGGGTGCTGTATTTTTTGTCTTCGCAAAATATGGGTCGAAAAAGAAGACTTGAAAAAGCTGGCCAGAGTTTAATTTGAGTGCTGGGCCATCAAGCTCGAACTAGTTCAGAGATAGTCAATTTTTTGGGCATCTAAAATTCAAATTTATCAACGGGAATCAAGGGAATCAAGTGGATTTTAGATTATTATTTAGATAGATTATTTTATAAGTTGCAGGATAATTTATTAATAAATTAGAAAATAAGAATTTTTGTGAAAAAAATTTATTAGAGATTTTTGAGTCGGATTTTTTTGTTTTTGTTGCATAATTTAAAATTAATTTCTTAAAATAAATTCCACTTTTTAATTCAAAAAAAAAGTCTTTATAGAATTAAAAAAAATTATTTGCTTTTTTGGTCTTCCTCTTTCTTTTTTTGGTGGTTGACATGTTTCATTTTGATTAGCCATTACTTGAACAGTTTGAGAAGCTTGATTAGATGGAATTATGTTCATTGCATTTTCATTACGAGAAATAGGTCCAAAGGTTGCTGGTTTTGGGTTTGCATCTTGATTCACAGCAAAATCTTCACTATTTTCACTTGGCTGGCGTTGTAATTCTAGTTTTCGATGGTTGATCTATTGGTAAACATTTTGCTTGTAGAGGTACTTGGCAGAGATTTAGCCTAGTAGACACCGCTATAGCGGTCAAGACAAGTCAAAACAAGTCAAAACAATTTGTAAAAATATATTTTTTTTATTTAATAACCTCTTTTTGTATTTTTTTTCCATTTATCACGATTTAATAATTTTAATTCAATTTAATAATAATTTTTGTATTTTTGTATTTTTGTATATTCTAAATATTTTTGGTTTCACTTTCTATCCTCTTTTAATCGTATATATAGACTAAAAAACTCTTTTTAAACAATTTATATTTTATTATCAAATAAATTTGTATATCAGAAATTTAATTTTTTTATTTTATATATAAAATAAAAATAGTATTAAAGGAAGGAATTGCTAAAAAAATGGAATATTAATTCAAATTTAAACAATGAACTGATTATTTATTTTTCGATTTAAATCGATTTAAATTTTCGTAAAAATTTCGTTTGAATTTTTCACAAATTATTCGATTTTAATTTTCAAATAAATTTCGTTTGAATTTTACGAAAATTATTCGACTTTAATTTTCGAAAAATTATCAGAAAATATGTCCATCTTCGGCGTTTTTTTACGCTGTTTTTTTTCGAATATTTGTCATTTTTTTTTTCGGTTTTTAAATTTACTGGGTATGTTTACAAAAAAAGTTTTTTAGTCAAAATTTACAAGTACAGCTTATTTTACGCCACTTATTTTTATTGTATTCAATTCTCCAAACTGTTGTTATCTCTTTTAAATAAGATTTAAATGAATGATTAAATTTTCTGATAAAAAAATTAGCAATAATGAAAAAAAAATAGTTGAAGAAAGAAATATTGGCCTTTAAATTTTAGAAAATGCAAAATTCTAAGTTGTTGTCGAAGCAAACATTCTGGTAACAAAATTTTAGATCAAATTTTAAATGTGATTTTACTGAACCCCTCAATTTTCAAAGTAGAGTTACCAGAGGCCATTCGTTTAGATTAATAATGGAAAATGTAAAAAATTGTACTCAACGATTCAAATTTTTTGCTTAGTCAATAATTAGAACAAACTGCCTGAGTATACAACAGATTCAACAACTTTAAAGTCATAAATCAAATTTTGAAAAAAATTATTAATATTTTTAAAACTTTTAACTTATTATTTTTCATCATCTTTAAATCTAATAATGCTTATTTTTTTATATAATGTATTGGTTTTATTTAGTTTTTAAACATATTATCTGAGACCATCAGATTCAACTACTACTCCTAAATAATTTTTTATTTTTTTATTATTAGATAGAAAAAAACTTTGTTTATGTTCTGTAAGCGGAAAAAATTCTTTGAGAGATTCTAGTTTAAAAGAAAGATCAATGCTAGTCGTTAATTTTTTCATTTTTGAAAAAAAATATTACAAATATTGACAATTATGATTTGTTCTTTAATTTTTATAATAAATAAAATAATTTTAGCTCAAAATAATTAGCTAAAATTAAAATAAATAATTATATTTTTAATTAATTAAAATCTTAAATTTTATTCCCATAAAGTACAAAAAAGATTTTTATTTTAAAAATTCTCATTCTCAATACCATCACTTTTTTGGAACAGTTTTAAAGCTTAATAATAATTTTTTTTAAATTTTATGTTTAAATTAAAATTAAATTTTTTGTAAATTAAATGTTTAAATTTAAATTTTTTTTAATTTGTCTGATTGAAATTTTTTATAATTCATAAAAGATTAGTTTTTCAACAAGCATTTTTTTAAAATTAATTTGCCAAAATAATTTTTTTTTATTTTTTTAAATTTCCCGCCCTTTTTCATCATCAATTAATCAATTTTTTAACAAATTTTTGAATCTCTATTTAAATCATTTGCTCTTTCTATTACAATATTCCTTTAGAAATAAAAATTTCTTTGCCTTTTTACGGGTGAATATTATACTGAGGAAAAAAATTAATATAATTTATCCGGTTCCAATCTTGACATGGATTAAAATTATTGGCTTTGACATCGTCTTAAGAAAAAAAAAATTATTTGAAATTTTCCCTGAAATTGTGGAATATTTTTTAAAATCTATTATTAATAAAAAAAATTTGTTTACTTAATTAAAAAATTATTTTTTGCATAGGACAAATTAATATAACATTTTGGACTAGTTGTCAATAGCAACAATTTTTAAAGAAAAAATTTTTTTAATTTATTAACTTGTCTAATGAGTCAAAAATTATTCCAAATATCAGCTAGCCGACAAAAAATTTTTTTTTGAATTGAATTCAAATGGCATTTTTGCTTGGTGATGCATCTTGCATTGACACTTTGAGGTCTGACTTGAGCGACATTCAGCAAACTTTGGACGAAATAATTGTACGCTCTGGTCCAATTAAGTAAATTAAAAAAGAAAAAAAATCCATATTTTTGATTTATTTCTTAAAGATGTTATTCTTGGAAAAGTCCCGACAAACTAGCTTCTGAATTGAGCATTGATGAGCTTCTGGATAGATATTGTCACGGCGATGATGAAGTCGATAACCAAATTGCCCACTATTCTCTTCTAGAACTAATAATAGACAGATTGCTCCTTTTGATATATTTATCTACCAACTTTGCAGAACAAACTCTGTCTAATGAACCAACTGCATCAAGTTCCAAAATAAATAGACTCAGTGCAGGCCTTTCTATTAAAAAATACTGGAACAAATACACCAGTTTGTGCAGTTCATATCGCCAACTTGGCAATCAGGTAAAAATTTTAAATTAATTTCATTTTAGATTAATTTAATTTTTTTTCAAATTAACTTAATTTTAGATAAAATCTAATGGGGTAAAAAAAAATTCTCAAGAAATCCGAAAATCAAAAGAACCTGCAAAGTCAGTTCAAATTGAGAAACAACCGAAGCAGTCCAGTTCGGCAAGGTCAATAGCCGATGAGGTAAGCAACAAAAGCGTGCAAACAAACGAAACTGCTTTCGTTCCATGTGAATCCTGTGCCAAAGTGCAGACGAATTTAAAGCAGAATGCCGATCAAATAATTAATATTTGTCATTATCAAAATATCCAGTCCCAAGTGGGGAAATATCGAGCTAGTTTGATGGCTAATCAGTTGATAGGCGGATGGCTGAGTGGTGCCGATTTGGAAAGATGGCTTGCCGAACAAGATAAGGATTTTTCGAAAATATCCAAGCAAATTGAATTTTTGTCCAAAAATAATGAGCTGCTAAAATCAAAACTAAATGACAATGAAGAAGTTATAAAAAAATTAAATCAAACTGAAAAAGAGATTAAAAAAGAATTGAAAGAAGAAAAAGATACCAGAGAGATTATTGTCAAACAATATGAGAAAAAAATTAGCGACACCAAGTCAGAAATGCAGAAAAAGGTCTCTAATCACGAAGCCGAAATAAAAAATTTAAAAATAGCTGTGTCTAGTTTAGAGGAAAAAAATCAAAATCTCAAAAATTTGTATGATAATAACGAAAAAATTGTGGTTGAATTAAGTAAGTTTAATATTTTATTTTTTTTAAATTTTCCAAATTTTCTAGATTTCTAAAATTTTTTTAAAAAAATTTAATATTTCATTCAAGCTAAATTTAATTTTTTAAGAATTTTTTTTTTGATTTTTACTGCTGATTTTTTAAAAATTAAAAAATTTATTTATATACGTAAGGGTCTAAAAAAAATTACTGATTTTTACCGCAGATTTTGAAAATTAATTTTTACATTCGTATTTTTTGTTTACTCAAACAATGAAGTTTAATTGATTTTCTACAAATTTTATCGCGAATTTCTAATTTTTTTGAAAAAAATTCAATATTTTATTTAAGCTAAAATTTTTTTTTTGATTTTTACTGCAGATTTTATAAAAAAAAGTGAATAAATAAATTTTTATTTTTATTTAGCCGAAACTAACAAAATTCTGACAACCGAGGTAAATACGAGTACAGAAAATCGACTTAAAATAGTTAAATTAGAAGAAGAAAAATTGTCTTTAAATAAAGAAATTGATTTATTAAAGCGAGATTTGAGTGAAAAAACATCTGAATTAAAAACAGAATCTTCAAAATTAGAAGAATTAACGAGCTCAGAAAAAGTATTTGAAGGCCAAAAAAAAATTTAATTTAACTTATTATTTTAATTTCAGAGTCTTCGACTCAAACTGGAGTCTATGAGCGAATTTTTAGATAAAACCTCAGCAGAACGAGATAGTCTAAAGAAAAAAGTTGATTATATTGAGGAAGAGAAGCATCAGTTAATCGACTCTTTAAAGTCTAAAGAGAATACAATTCAAAATTTAAAATACGAAAATGAAATTCTTCAAAGTTCTTTAGATAAATTAAAACAGGAAGTTCAAAAGCTAAGAGACAATGAGACTATGTTGATTAGGTATCCGGATTTGTATGGGCCTTTGGAACAGCTTAACGACGATCAACTTAATGTAGTAGAGGACATGCAGAATCAGATTAGGGCAAATAAACACAGAATGGCTCTACTTGAAAAGTTGAATGATAAACTTGAAAACTCAATCAATAAATTGAACCAAACTTTGGCAAATAATGAATGTGACAATGTAGGTGCATCTTTGGAAGACAAAAATTATTTCATGAAGCCGACTGAAAGCTCGTCCCGGTCCCAATCAGTACTGGAAAGTCCTAAAGAAGAAAAATACTCCTACACAAGACCAGTGCCATTTTATAAATTGGAAAAAGAGTTCGAGAATGATTCTAAAGAAGAAACTGTTACCGAGCCAAATTATGAGACCATGCTGGACAGTTCTAAAAAATATTGGCACCAAGAAGAATCTGTCAAAGCTAAAATAGAAAACGAATCGGATGAAGAATTCGATTTTTTAAAGGATAAAAGACAGTCGGATCAAAACTATTTGGAAAAACTTAACCAAATTTCCAGAGGCACTGAGCTCAAAGTTGAAAATTCCGGTTTTTCTTCAGTTGGCAAAAATAGTCGCCGCGGCTCTAAAGACTCCAACCCTTATCTTTTTTGTCCAAGCACTAGTTCGATGACAAGTCACAGTCGTCTTTCGCAGCACTCGAATCGCTCTAAAATTAAAACTCCGCCAATACCTCCACCAGACAAAAATATGGAAGTTGTTGTCGGAAAAGGCAGACGAATAAACTCGGCAAATTCAGCAAGGTCTACTAGCTCTACAAATAAAAATTCAAATAAAAAATTGGACAGTTCCAGAAGCAGACCGCCAGCTAGCGGCAGAAAGACCGGTTCAGGTGAAAAATCAGCTTTTAAGTGTAATATTTGTGATAAATCTTATGAAGATAGCAAAAATTTGGATATTCATAAACTCTACTGCACCAATTAATAATTTGTTGATTTTCAATAAAGAAAATAAAATTAAAAATAAAATTTAAAATATTTTTTTTCTAAAAGAATAAAATTTAAATGCTTTTTTTGTGAAATTTAATGAGTATTTTTAGACATGAAAGTATTCTCTCAAAAATAATCATTTAAGGCTGATTTATATTTAGTAATAAACTGGAATTTGGTTTTTTGTTCAAAATTTTTTTTTTAAATTTTGGTATCGTGATTTTTCAAATTGTATCTTAGATCAAGTGTAGAAAACTCGAGGCAAAGTTTTTATTTTTTTAAAGAAATAAAAAAACAATTAATTTTCTTTTTGATTCAGAAAAATATTAATTAAAACTCTTTTTTACGGACATTTATCATCTAGAGCAAAATCAATTAATAAACAAGTGTAAATTTGAACTAGGTCTTTGTGGTCCTGAAGATATTTGTAGTTTTGTAATTGAAAAAAAAGCAAATATTTTTGTTTAAATTTATTATAGAGAAAGTACATTAGAATCAAAAAAAAGCTAATTATCTTGTATCAAATGACAATTAATTACTTGAAGTAAATGATTTTTATTGTTAAAAAATAGAGAGACACGGGTACACAAACACAATTAGTAGCTAGTTGCATAACTCTGGACCATGTGAATTTTTCCTTTGGCCTGGTATTGAATCGGGGAAAAGTTGTAATTGTTTTGTTTAAAAATGAGACAATGCCTAGGGTCTTATTCAAATTTAAATACAATTTTATTGCTCAACTAGTTGTAGTCCAAATGGAAACGCTTGGTTGATTGATGACTATGTTTTTTTAAATCATCGGTTCAGTAATAAAGCCAGAAAAAAAAACAATTTTAATTTTAATTTTTAATCGATTCGGGTATTTTTCCAAATGTTGGCCTCCTCCTTTGACTATATAAATTCTAATGCAATTTTGTATATATCTATAAAAAACATTTTATATTTTAGAAAATTTATTTAGAACGAAAATTTTACTAAGAAATGGGTTGTAGAGCAAGCCGAAGAAGACAAGCATGCGTGCCAGCAGTTAATCCGTGTCAGCCTAGTTTCGGCGCTATGTCTTCTCCATATGGTTATGGTTCGTCTGGACAAATGTATGGAGGCTTTGGTGGATATGGCCAGTCCATGATGCAGCCAGGCTTTGGAACGGGCATGGGTATGGGTTACCCAGGCTCTTATGGCGCCTCACAGTACCGCATGTGCTAACACTACCAAAGCGAATAAATTTAAGATCAAAAAGAAATAGCTTTTCTTTTAAAATTGTCTTTTTAATGAGAAATTTAAAGCTTTAAATTTTTTTTTTTTTTAAAGCCTACAACGCGTTATTTAAAGGCTTTTTTTATTTTATTATTAATTTGTTTCCATCAAATAATATTGTTCGTTCTAACTTTGTTATAAAGAAATAAAAATATCTCTAAATCTTTATTTTAACTTTATTTTTAATCTGTTTATATTTTAATCTTTTTTTTTTAAATCACTTATCTAATTTGTCTATCTCAGATATAGCTTTGTAATCATTTTCGAGCTTTAAACTTAATGATCTTTCAAAAAACTAATTAAAAACTAGCTATTGCGATGAAATGAATGAATATTAATAATATGTGTAAATAAAGTACGTATTAATTAAATTAATGTGAATTTTTTTAAACGAAATTAACACAAGTTGTCTGATCAACCCTAAATTCTAATTTCATCAAAATAGTTCAAATATTTTTTTGGCCTTTAATTTTTTGATAAAATATCAATAAAAATATTTTTAAATATTTTCACCAAAAATAAGACAAGGCTCTCAAAACGATGCCAAAGACCAGTATAATTTTACACCAAAACCCTAAAATCATTAATTCAGCTAGGGAAAAGTAAGACGGTTTGAAAAGCCCCGAATTATGAATGGGCGTTCTTTCATCTGTGATGCGTAATTATACTTGGGTCATTAGAATTTAAAATTGGTGCAAGTTATCCTTTATATCCCATTAATCAAACTGAATATATAAATCATAAAGTTTTTCAAAGTATCGCCAATACATACGTACTTAAAACTAAGTGATAAGTGTTACACTTACAATTACATTCAAAATTTTAAACTTGGTAAAATTAAGCATTACTCTTTGATCTTACACTTGAATACTTAAATTTATCAAGTGTTAAAGCTGAAAATAAGCTATTTTTTTATTTTAAAAAAATTATTAATAATAAATTTTATTCTAAAAAATTTCAGAATATATTATAATTTTATGAATATGATTATATTTTTTTAACAAATTAGTAGTAGTAGTAGTAGTAGTAGTAGTTTTGACTGTAGCTGGCTAGCCAGCGAGTGTGCTGATAAGGCACACTATGACAGCTGATGTGATTGATTGCTGCTCATCCAGCAATCAATGCCTGCTTTAAAGCTGTTAACATTAGGGGCTTCAACTAATTGATTTGGCAGTGAGTTCCATATGTTAGCGGTTCTGTTGAAAAAAGTTATCTCTATGTTGGAGCCTCGAAATTTCTTTGTGATATTTGAAGCAGTGACCTCTTCCTTGGATTTTGGTGACATTAAAATTGTTGCTTTTTTCAACCAATTCTATTCCATGCATGAACTTGTATAATTGAATTAGATCACCTCTTTTTCTTCTTTCCACCAGATTTGGAATGTTTAAAGCCTTCAATCTGCTTTCATACGGTTTGTTTCTAATTGAAGAAACAAATTTCGTAGCTCTGCGTTGAATCCTCTCAAGATTCTCACAATCCGACTTAAGAAATGGAGACCATACAGGCACAGCAAATTCCAAAAGAGGACGAACAAAAGTTAAATACAATGATCTAAATAACTTACAATCAAAACGAGCGAATGATTTCCTGATGCGACCCAACATTTGATTTGCTTTGTTTGTAGCCTCTATCACTTGATTTTTCCATTTGAGATTTGTATTGAAGATAACTCCAAGATCTCTTTCGGTTTCAGACGTTGATAACTGTTTACCATTAATAAAATAAGTGAATTTTTTGTTTTTATGACCGTAATGCATAACCACACATTTTGATGTGTTGAAGAGAAGAAGCCAATCTTGAGTCCACTTGAAAATTAAATCTAAATCTGATTGAAGTTTCACTGCGCTTATTTCTGATACCGTTTGCGAGAATATTTTTGTATCATCTGCATACATTTTGACAATATTCTCTATTCCTTTTGGTAGATCATTGATATACAAAACGAACAAAAGTGGACCAATCACTGATCCTTGTGGTACACCGCTAAAAATCTCAACCCAATCCGACAAAATTTAACCTTGAACAACTCGTTGTCTTCTATTTTTCAAGAAAGCTTCAATCCATTTTAGTGTCAGACCATCAAAGCCATACGCTTTCAATTTAGCTATTAGTCGTCTGTGCGGAACAGTATCAAATGCTTTGGCAAAATCTAGCAGAATTACATCAACAGGAATACTTTTGCCTAGACTCATTGAGATGAAATCTAGAGTTTCCATAAGATTAGATGTACATGACTTTTTCCTGACAAATCCATGCTGTTCTTTAGATATAATATTGTTCTTATAAAGATAGTCTTCCATTTTAGTTCTTATTATGCTTTCCATTATTTTGCACGGAATTGAAGTTAAAGACACGGGACGATAATTGCTGGCCGTTGATTTATCACCTTTTTTAAACAATGGAGTAATATTTGCTGATCTGAATTGGAAGCTGACTATTAGATAAAGGCTTTCTGAAAATTAAAGTTAAAGGAACAGTAAAGGCTTCTGCACATTTTTTTAGCAATAGCGGATGAAGCTTGTCTACACCACATGATTTATTTTGATTAAGGTCTTGTAATTTTTTATAAACCAATTCATAACTAATATCATTTGGTTCAATGTCAACATATTCTGAACAGTTTTCATTTAGTTCAGCTACAAAAGGTGGAAGCTCCCCATCTTGTTCAATAACAAAAACATCTTGAAAACATTTATTTAGTAGATTTGATATCTCTTTCGGTTCTTGCGTTAATTCATTGTTTGACTTCTTTAATACTTTGATTGATTCTCTGATTACTTGTTGATCATTTAGATATTTGTATAATAATTTTGGATTCTTCTTAGCTTTATCCACTAAATTTTGTTCATAAGTTAGTCTGGCTCTTTTTATTTCCGAAGAAACTAATTTACAGATACTTTTGTAATCATTATAAAGATTCATATCCTTCCAGTTACATGAACAGTTCCTGTATCTAAGATTTTTCTTATTCCTAATTAAGATTTTGAGATCATCTTTTATCCAAGGTTTTGAGATACTTTTCTTTTTAGAGCCATCTGTCACTGGAATGAATCGATTACTAGCTTCACTGACATAGAAAATAAACTCATTGTACATTTCCTGAATATTTAAATTCTCAAATAAGTGCACCCAATCAATATTTGATAAAAAATCAGAAATTTTTTCAAAGTCAGCTTTACTATAAAGAAATTTTTCAATAATATATGATTCCTTACTAACCTTGTTTTTGAGAACAAAATTGAAAAAGATGACCAGATGTCCTTTATTAATGTTACCAAGCACAAATTTTGTATCGATTGCATACACACTGCCAGACTGAGTCGTGAAAATCAAATCCAAAGTGTTGACAGCTTTTTCGTTTGACATTTGAAATGTTGGAACATTTACATGCTGATATAAAAAAGTGTCGCTTAGCGTCTCGCTGAATTTATGTTCGATGCCATTTTCGTTTAAGATTTCTGAAACACAGCCATTTGACCAGATGATCGATGGAAAGTTAAAATCACCCATTATTAGAATATCCTTAAAACCTCTTTCATCCACATAGTCTTTAGCTTGTTTGAAGACTAAATCAAAATCGTTCATATCAACAAAATCGTTTGGCCTATAAAGACAGCCAACTAAATACTTTTCACAGTTAAAGTTAACAACTACCCAAATTTGTTCTATTTTACTTAAATTAAAACCTGCATCATTTAATTCAAATGAATCGATATTTTCATCAATGTAGAGACATACACCCCCGCCTCTTCGTCCATCACTTCTGTCCTTTCTGTACAAATTGTATCCTTTAATGTTTGCATTTGAGTTGCTCTTAAACCAAGTCTCACAAAAATTAATTATTTAATTAATAAGAGAGGTTTAAAATATTAAAAAAAATATTTTAAACCTCTTTTCTTTTAATTCTTAATTTTTTCATAATTCTATTTTGATTTCTTATTTTTGTAAAATTTAATTTTTACTTCTCCACAATGGGAGTTAATTTTGATACAAATAAATAAATAAATTATTAGAATCATTTATATTGTTTTATTCATTTATTCAAATTTTCATCTTATACAACTTTACAATTTTTAATAATAATAATAATAATAATAATAATATATTTATATAAGCTACAGCAAGACTAGCTAGCGGAGGTGGCCTACTAGGAGGTCACCTATGGTAGCTCCTTTCACATTACACATAAAAAATTACTGCAAAAAGAAAAAATTGTTTAAATTTTTAGGTCAAAACAATAATAAATAATAATAATATAAGTTACAACAAGCTAATAATCTAGACTTGCTAAGATGGGAAACAGTAGGATCCCATCTATGGTAACTGTGGTATGTAATAATAACAATGAAAAAAAAATAAATAAAAAAATCATTCATATACTACTTCATACTTAATTATTTAACTATTTTAATTTTTTTAATTTTTCTAATGTATAACTTTTAAAATTCACGTTTTGAATTGATCGCCACTAAGAAAGAATGTGATTTCAATTTAAAAGCGATGGCATTATTTTTAAACGATAAATATTATGAACTCATTGAAGAGACTAAAACTGATGAAACTCTTATTCTTTCCGAAAGAATGCTATTTAATGATTTAAAAAGATGGTCTATTGATTTGAATAGAAATTCGAAAAAACCGCAAAATCAGATCTTTCGTTTTGAGGGACACGAAAGATCTGATGTTGTGGAGAAAAAGAAAGAATTTAAAGCATATTTTTTGAATAGAAAAGAGCATTATTATTTCATTGATAATGGCTCTCTCGAATGGAAAAAATCTATCGAAAAGCCTTATGTCTTGATATTCCGCGATGAATCAACTTCTAGAAGCAATGAGCAATCTCATTCAAGATGGATGAAGAGGGGCCAATTTCCATTTATTAACAAAGGGTTTGATAATTTATTAGTTTGCTCGACTTAATTTTTATGCTTAATGCATTTAAGGAAAAGAAAGAGTCTGATGGTTTCTGATTTTCTGGTTGCTCACCCTTCTTGTCCTTTCTTTTCGCTGAATGAAGAAGAATAGGAAAAAGCAATAGAGAAATATCCTTGTCTCCTTGAGTCGCATGGAATTAGTTATGAAAAAAGAACTGCCACAGGTTCAATTTAATTTTCCAGTAAAACATTTATTTGAAATAAGTGTTGATAACGCTAGAACACATACAGCTCAAAATATAAATATAGATTTCTTTAGGTAAATTAAAAGTAATTTTTTTGCTTCTCTAAAATATTTGAATTTATTTCTTGGAGATGGAAACCAGGCAGACAATGTCCTTATTACCAATTGAAATGGGTTGATGATTAAAGAATGAATTAAATTTAGAATGCTTTTTTCAAGATGGTCCATTCAATGGAAAAAGTAAAAAGTTTATGGCAAATTGCTCTAGAACTTGGTAATGAATTAGACCCAAAAATACAATTAAAAGAATTGAAAAATATTCTGTCAAAGCATCAAGTATTTTTGGCTGAAAGCAATCTTGAAATTTTGACCAAAAAATATGGACGTAAAATTGTATTTTTGCTTAAATTTCATTGCGAGCTTAATCCAAAAGAAGGTCTTTGGTGTAATTTAAAACAATATATAAGAACGAGAACAGATCAAAAATTCCCTAGAATGATTGAGCTTTTAACAGAATCAAAAGAAAAGTTTTCAGAATCAGATCTTTCGCAAAAATTAATAAGACGTTTTTAGCGCTGTTTAGTAGGTTACAAAAATGCAGCAACGTACCGTGAAGTTTTAAAAGCTTATTTTTCTGGAAAATCAAAAGAAACCATTGCCGAACACTTAAAAATTTCGAATTCTTTACTCTAAAGACATATTTACTTAAAAAATATTCAAAATTTAAATCAAATCACATGATTTTGATACTTTATTTATTTAAATTAAAAAATAAATTCAAAAAAGTAAAACCATAAATTTTTTAAGGATTTTATCTACTTTTGTTTAAAAAAAAATTTTTTTTAAGTAAGTTTAAAAAAAATTCGCTGAGACTTCATATGGTTAAACTGAAAAAAGTGTTCTTTTTGGCTTTTTTCAATAAATAAAAATTGGTACACTCTTTTTTTCAAACAAACCAATATACCAGGATGGAGAAAATTTTATGCTCTTTCAGAATATGTATAATTTTAAAAAAGATTTTAATTTTTTCTTTAAGTAATTGAGCCTAAAAGACCTACAACTTTTTAAAGGGTTAGTTCTTTTTAGACACCTGGATATATATATTTTTTTTTAGCCCCCCAAAAAAAAATTAAATTTAGGGTTTCAAATGACGTAGTTTACGAATTTAAATTAAAAATTAGAAATTCAGATTGTACTTAAGTTTTGAATTTCCTGAACCTTAACAGCTTAATTTTTGTTAGCTTATTGTATATATTGGTGCGTAGGACTCAACTCTTTAGAAAAAATCTATTAAATAATTTCAATTTTTATTTAATTTTGATTTTAATGATTTTTTTGATAGCTTTAAATTGAATTTTTTAAAAATTAATCTCCAAATTAATTATTTAAATAGATTCAACTTTAATTTAAAAAGAAAAAATTCCAAAGATTTTATTTTAACTAATTTTTAAAGATAAAAAGATATTTTAAAAGCAAGACATTTTTTGAAACATGATTCAAGCGTTTTCTAAATAAAAATCATTTATTCAGCATTTAAAAAATAAACTCGATTGCAAATTATTTTTCTTTGCAGTTTTAATTCAATTCTTTGAAAAAAAAAATTTAAATTGGCCTCAAAAAAAAGAAAAAAAAGGTAATCAAATTACGGGGTTTATAAATGATTTTAAAAAGGGCTGTAAATACCGGTTAATTTTTAAATGGAAAAAGTGAATCATGAATTAAAAGTCTGTAAATTTTCAAATAGCAATTCCTCCCCAGCCAAACAATCTAATGTAGTCAACAAATCCAAATATGTTTTTAGTTCACATGCCGAGTTTGTGTCTGGGTACATAGCAGCCTGCACCAGCATAACAGTCCTATTTCCTCTAAATAAACTTATTTTTCGCCAAATCTTACACGGCAGCAGCTTCAAGGACGCCTTCTTGCAGCTCAAAGATGAAGGCTTTAGCCGAGTTTACCGAGGCCTCTTGCCACCTCTGTTACAAAAGTCTTTTAGCTACTCCATAATGTTCGGAACACAGAATGAATATTCACTTTGGCTAAGGCTTCTATATGAGCAATCCGATTCAACACGCATAAGGCAGCTTAGTCCAAGTTTGGTGAGCAATTTTATCACGGCGATTGCGGGAGGCATGGCTGGACTCACCGAGGCGTTTTTGACTCCCCTTGAACGCGTTCAATCTGTCTTACAAATGCAGCAGTACCATCACAGATACAAGCATACGTGGCATGTTTTTTACGATGTGAACAAGACCTACGGGTTCAGGGAACTGTACCGCGGCTTGACTGTCATTTGTCTTAGAAATAGTCTATCAAATATGGTGTTTTTTACCAGTCGGGCTCAATTGAAAACCCTCTTTCCCAAAACAAACAGTTCAATTAAAAATATGATTTTTGATTTTGTAAATGGATCTCTACTCGGTGCTGCCATATCCACAATTTTTTATCCTTTTAACGTTCTTAAATCGCATATGCAAGCTCGAATCGGAGGCAAACACTTGACCATAAAGGAGACTTTTTGGCTGGTGTATGAATCTAGAGAAAGAAATGTGACTCGATTGTACAAAGGTGTTGGTGGTAATTTCCTGAGAGCCATATTTGCGTGGGGAATCACCAATTCGGCTTACGAATTTTCCTTAGATAAATTAAAGCATCTTCGAGTTCGACATTGAGCTCTAGATTTTTTGTCTTTGTTTGAATTCTGCTTCTAAATTATTTTCGAATTTCTGTTGACTTAAAGGATTTTTTTTTGTCGCAATTTTGAGAAATAATGTCCAGGCATTTTTTAATAAAAGTTTAACAAAAAAAAACTAAATAAAAAATTTTATTATTAATCCAACGAAAACAAAAATAATTTATCTAGTAATAATTGTTTTTTTTTTTTGAAAATTCTAAAATTTTATTTTTATTTGATTTTAAATTAAAATTAAAAAAAAATTAAAGCGCATTCTTCTTTTTTAAATAAACATTTGAAAAATTTTATTAAATTGGAAAACAAAAATGATCACCCAAGAAAATTGTTAAATAAATGAACTCACTTCCAATGTTCTGCCATCTCATGAAAACTGATTAAAAAGCTGTAGGCATGGAGAGACACTATTAATTAATTTAGAGAAATTTCAATCAGTTTTGTCAATACATGCTTGTCAATTATATTAAATATTTGTAACTTAAAATAAATAATTTTGAATTAAATTTAATTTAATTTAATTTTATTCAATTAAGGCTATTAACAAGGAATTTCTCTTTAAAAAATATACTTGCCAATAAAAAAAAATGACAATTAATTATTTGATAATTGTCTTCCTATTTTGAGACTACGTGGATAAGTTCTTCGGTGAATGGTTGGTTTGATGGTCCATCGTGGTTTAAACATTACATGTTCAAGCACATCATAGGAATTGCATATCGAGAAAGTTAACTTACAGAATTTCCAAAAGAAGCCTGTAAAAAAGGACTTGGTAAAGTTGCGAGCATTGGCCGATCACGTAATATGTCAAAAGCGTTGCAAAAATAAGAAGCTAAAACCTTACCATATTTAAAACCTTTTTTTTTATTTTCTTTCATATTACATTGACAAAAATTTTATTGTCAAATAAAAAATGAGGTCTTACTCAAAACACACTAGGAAATTTATATAAATCTTTAGTCTGATCGATTTTAGACTATTCTTTTCCTTGCTTGAATTCATTTTCAGAAAATAATATCAAAAAACTACAAGCAATTCAGAATTCAGCAGTAAGATCTATCCTTAAGTTAAAATATGATACTCCCTCCAACATCGTGCATTATGAAGCTTTTAATAAACTTAAATTACTAACAGTCTCAAATCGGCTTTTTGAGATGAGTGAGAGATATGTTGGGACAGGACTGAGTCATTCTATTCCATTGATTGTAAGACTAGTGGATGAATACAAACAAAGTTTCGAATCAAGATATATTGAATCTAACCCAACTCCATTGTGTAATTGCTACTTTACTATTTCCTCCTTTTTTCCTGAAACCTGAACTATGTAAACATTTGCCACATGTAACAATCTATGTCTTCTAGACTTTCATTTTTTTTTCTTTTTTAGCTTATTTACTTTATTTTGATTTTTTTTTATCTTAATTTATTAACTTTAATTTAATTTTTGATTTTGATTTTTTAATTTATTCTAAAGGAGCCCTAGCTCGGTACAGAAAACAAATAAATAAAAAATAATAACTTTTATGTCAATTTACTGCCTTTCAAAAACATTTCATTTCATTTATTTAACTATATTTTTTAATTCTTATTTTATTTTTAAATTTTATTTTGATTTAATCTTATTTTTATTTTTCTTTGAAGGAGCTAACGCTCGATACAGATTTACAAATAAATAAATAAAACTCTATTGAGTTATGTTTGAACAACTTAAGATTCAAAAATAAAATTTTTCTAACCAGCTCATTGAAACTAGATAAGACATACTGTTAATCGGCTAGAATTTTTTTTGTGACTAAAATTACAACTTCTTATTAATAAAAACTTTTTTGATGCAAGAATTATTTCCAAAATTATAATATAATTTTTTCACTGAATTCTAAAATGCTTGATTTGAAAATTAGATCTGATAGTATTTTTATTAAAATATTGGACACTAGAGAGATTTGTACCTTTAAATTTATTTTGAAAGTAAATTTATACAGGTGAAGTTAAATCAGTGATAAAAAGAGTATTTTTTTATTAAGGATTACACTTTTTAAAGCAAAAAAGGATTTTCGCATCTCTCGAGTGTCCATTCTTTCAATAAAAATTCTACAAAATAATATCTAATTTTCAAATCAAGCATTTTAGAATCCGGTGAAAAAATTATATTATAACTTTAGAAATAATTGTGGCATCAAAAAAGTTTTTTTTATGAAAAGAGCTTTTTTTCATGAAACTGTAAGGGAAAAAATGGACTTCTATTGGTAATTTTTGATAGTATACATTGGTGCTATTATCTGACTTGTAATTTTACGATTTATAGTATTTTTTCAGGTACAAAAATGCTTCAATTGTTAAATTTAAAAAAAAAAAAAAAAAAAAAAACTTTCATTTCAATTTTAAAATTGTAAACAACATTTTGTTAAATGAAATTAGATTTTTTTAAGTAATTTATTTATTTTTTCCATTTCAATTAAATAATTGTATAGAATTGAGGTAAATTATTATTTACTTTATCGTTTATTATTTTCTTTTAATTTCCATTTTATTTTGAGCAAATATTAGGTTTTTTATTAAATTTAAAAGGTAATAATTTTCATTTGAAAACTGAGACATTACCAAAAATTATGCAAAAAATTTTTGAATTTCATACAAATTTGAGCAAAATTAGATTTTAGTTTTATATTAAATTGGCTGGTATTATTAGATCATTCAAAGCAAATTAAAAAAAAAAATTTGATTTCCTACAGTCAATCGAATCAAAAAACGAGATACTTTTACCAGATATAAAAGAAGCTATCTATTATATTAGACAAGCTTGGTCAAATGTTACAGTAGCAACAATAAAAAAATGTTGGTTAAATTGTGGTATTATTAAGGATGACGAGACTCAAGATATGAATTTAATTGAAAATTTTGAGCCAAATAGTTAATGGAATTACAATATAAATGGCACAATTAATGACATACACCATGGTTAACAGTATTATGTCTATGAATTACTCTATAGATGCTTTTTTTATTGAATTAAATTATTAAATGAATAACAAAAAAAAAGAGTGTTTTTAAGTCTTATCAATTCTAATGGTATTTCGACATCTTCTCATGTGTGTTTTGATTCCTATTTTTGCCTCAAATATCTTGTTACGAAATAGTTAACATAATGACTAATCAATCTCCATCACAAAACTTCTTTTCATCCCATTTAGCTTTACTCTCAAAACACTTCAAAGTAAGTTTTTAAACCAAATTTAAAAAAAATTTTGAATTTAAAAATTCCTTAAAAATGGCATAAATATCAAATGATAGAATTTATGACTCCATTGAAATCTGTGTGAATAATATTAGGTTTAAACAGTATGAATTAATTTAAAATGAATTAATAAAGAATAAAAAAAGTTTATTATTTTTTTGAGCTTTTTTTTTCAAGTTCTGAGTATAAGAAGGTATAAAAATTTCCAAATAAATAAGCAATTTGTACGAAGAATTATTATAAAATTGTGATAATAAAATCGAATATGTATATTCGAATTGATACTTTAATCAGCAGACTTTCAAATGAAAATTAGATTCGAATAAAATAATCAAATAAAAAGCAAGATTTTTATTTCATGTAAACATTTAGCCAACTTGAAGTTCATGATCATGATCACATGATCAAAACTCAATTGATTAAAATCTAAATAATAACGATGAAAAAAGTTTTTTTTTTAATTTTTTTTAATTAAACACAAAATGTTTATTATCTTAATTATAGAAAAAAAAAATATTTTTCTTTCCCAATTGATCTTTAATTGATTTAATAAAAGACAAATTCAAAATCCACATTAGAACAAAGCCTCTGTTTAAATGTCTGAGGATTGAAAGTATTGAGAGTTTATACCTAAAACATAAAATTTTTCTGTTCAAGCAAGTAAAAATGAACTTATTTACACATCAAATTTATAAGGAATTAAAAATAATATATAGTCAAAAAGTATTACGAAGTGATAATGCAACTCTTTTTGAGCAGCTGAAAAATGTAAATAAAAAAATTAACTTGAGTGACTGTACAATAGATGTTGTAAAAGCAATTAAAATGATAGAGTCTCTCACAGAATGTCTAAATCAAGGGTTAATTGACTCAATTAATTTCGTTTTAAATGACTCAACAAATGGCCTAATGTATGATAAAATTAGAGTGTTGGCTGGCTTACTTAATAATGGTTTTACTTAATTACATAATTAATTTTTATTCGTTTACTTAATTTACTTTTCTTTTTATATAAAGAATTTTTTTTTTTTTTTTATTTTTTTTTTTTACAACCTGAGTCTATGAGACTTAGTATATATTTTTAAATAAAATAAATAAAATAAAATAAAATTAGAGCGTACAAATTTTGGCTTTAAATGATATTTTGATATTAATTAAAATATATTACTGCGTAACAAAGTTAAATTTTGTATAGCAGAATTTAAAAATATTGATTTAGATTTTATTTAGCTCCAGATAAAAATTTATATAATTTTCTTCCTAATTTAAGATAAAACAAATCATGTTTAATAAAATTTAAAGATTTAATATTTAAAAAATTGATGAAAAGTGACTTTTTTTTTTGAAAACAGTCACTCAAAAACTAAAAATTTTGATTTGAAATTTACATTTGATCATAAACTTCAATTTACCTTGAATTAAAGTAAATATAAGTAAAACTTATATTTTTTGACATATTTTTTTGAATTTTATTATTTTTTTTTTGAAACTGAGAAAAATATTTGAAACATCGCACTTTTTCAACGTTATTTTGACATTGGTTACATTTTGTAATTCAAACACAAAAAATTAAACCATTTTCTTTCTCAAATTTAAGTTAAGTTTAAATTTTAATTTAATTTTAATAAAAAGGAAAGATTCAAATTCTTAGGAATCTCATTAGACTCAAAACTTACATTTAGTTCAATGGTGGATGGATTAAAATAGTGCTGTAATTCAAGGCTAAAAAGCCTGTATAGCCAAATGGTTTGCGTGTTAGTCATGCAAGCAGAGGATCGAGGGTTCAAAATCCGCTGGGGTAGAAAAAATCTTCGAAATATCTCTTCAATACCGGGTGAATGTTTAGACCTCTTTCATCATTAAAATAAGGGGACCAGTTTCGACTGGGTAATAATTGGAGTGTAGATGATCAACTTGATGCAGTAGCCTCTGTGTCAGATCGAAGCCGTTGCTCAAAAAGGCACATGAAAAGGAGATGAGCGTCTCCCCATTATCCACTAGGATATAAAAGGGACAATTATTTATTATTATTAATTCAAGGCTAAACTTAATAAAATATCGCTTTATTTTAATTTTTTTATATTCTGAAATAGCATTAGCTCGGTACAGATAGACAATCAAATAAATAATAAAAAAAATTTTGTTTTATTTTTAATTTGAAGAAGTTTTAGAAATAGCATTTGCTCTGATCTAGTTGACATGGTATTACCCTTTCAACTATCCATAATACCCAAGTGCCCTCTCTACTAAAATCTGAGAACAAGAATAGTTCCAGTAAAAGATGAACCATAGTTCATCTAGCCGACAATAACCGAAAAACTTGGTTTTTTTCTTTTAAAAATTGACGTTCGTTTGATGCATATTTACAAAAACTGGGAAAAATGAAAAGGCCAAAAAAGCTCAATTTTTTGAATTTTTTATTATTTTCTAAAAAAATTTGAAAAAAAAATTTCTAATTATTTGTTTATATTTTTACCAAAAGTTACTTTTTTTACTATTTTTTTTTCACTAATTTTTAAGTAAATTCAGGTAAACTATGATAAAAAATAAGTATTTATTCGAAAATTTAACAAGCTAATTCTTCATCATTTTGAGGATCATTTGCTTTAATAAATCTTTTCAATTTATTCCAAACCATATCTATTGGGTTTAGATCTGGAGAGTGAGCAGGCGCTTTAACCTTGATATTAAATTAAAATTTTGCAATCTTATTAATTACTAAAAAGTTATGACTTGCACAAAAATGTTTATCAATATCCGCTTCATCTGGGCAAGTTGAAAGAATTTTTTTCCAAATCTGGTTACATTTACAGGCCACGTAGGTCAAGATTAACGGCCAGGAATTTGGAAGCAACTACTGGTATCAAATATGGATTTATTAAATCATTGACTTGACTCAAATTAAGACTTGTGACTTAAAAATAAGTCTGGTACGTAAAAAATAGAAACTGCTTTTTTAAAAATTTATTAGAAAATAATAAAAATTTTGAAAATTTTGCTTTTTTGTTCTCATGTAAATTTACGAAATTTGACATAAAATTCCCCGAAATCCTCGTGTCAAATCGGCACTGTAATTTATAAAATAATGGAAAACAGAGCGTAGATAGTTTTTTTAGACAAAAAATAATATCCTTTTTTTCATGCTTGCAATATTAACTTAAAATTATTTTTTTTTGAAACTGAAAAAAATATTTAAAACATCGCATTTTTTCGATGTTATTTCAACATTGGATACATTTACCAATTCAAACTTAACTTAATATATTCAAAATTTAATTCTACTATACTGTTATTCGAAAAATCTTTCAATTTTTTATTCAATTTTGAATTTGTGTTCAAAAGACTAATTCGATTTCATCTCTTTAAAATTTAATTTAGTGTTGGGCGCCGAGCAACGGGCATGGACCGCCATTTGAACCGGCCGACGGCCAAAATTGGCGTCCCAAAAAGCTGCCGGTCCAAAATACGGCCAGAATAAAAATTATCAACTTGTTGTGGATTAGAACCCTAGCCTTTTTATCCCAAAAAAATTTTTTTTTACAAGTGCTTAACCAACTGAGCTATCTCGTATTGAAAATATATTTCATAAACATAAATATATTTTTTTTTAAATTAAAAAATTTATTTAAAAATTTTTTATTCTGGCCGTATTTCAGCCGCCTGACGGGCCAAATGGCGGTCCGTGGCCGTTTTTGTGGCCGCCGGATTTGGACCGGAAGTTGGCCGGCCAAAATTGTCCGTCTGGCAACTATTTTTATTAGTGTTTAAATTTATATAACATCGAAATAGCCTTATTAGAATACAATTCAAATTAAAGAAATTGAAAAAACTCAAGAAGGAGAGTATTGGGTGCATAAAAAAAGTACATTAGATAATTTGATATTGGTTTAGGAACCAAAGAGGAGAATAACATGATACTTAATTATAATCTCAATTTAATTTTAAAACTGAAAAAAATAAAGCGAAACAAGAACAACAACGATTGTTTGAGTGTCATTCAATTTGTGATGATTCAAACAAATAAAATATAATTTAAAAAGTGCATAGTGACATTCTAGTAATTTCACGGTAAAAGAGACATACTAGGGACTTTTTTTCTTTGATTAACAGTGGGGTTTTTAGAACTAATTGGACTAAAATTTAATTGAAAAATGGAATAGAATAAATCCCTTAAAATATTTTAGGAAAATTTTTTGTCATCAATCCATGTTGAGATAACAAGATTAAACAAGATTATGTCATACTAATCCAATAAAGAGACAAATGGAGACGGTTTTTAATGTTTCAACTTCGAACGAAGATTCAGTGCTTGGCGCTTTTGGTCTTCCACATGGGTTGTTCGTTCCAACACATTTTGTAATAAATGCAAATAAAAAACTTGATATATTGTCAACAAAAACAGGACAATATGAATATTGAAGAGTCCGACTAGCACAGCCAAGCGTAAATACACAAAGTGAAAGAGTTGAATATTATTTTTTTTGTTTTTGTTTTGTAACTGCGTTAACTGAGAGAAAAAAAAATGAATCCAATTCAAGTGAAATGGCCAATTCGGTTAAATTGGATAAGAACTTCAATTAAACGTGTATTGTTTGAAATTGGAATTATCAATGCGATCGAATTGCTTAAACACACACACACATACACAACAATTAAAATATTATTATAAAATACACTTTGTAAACTTGAGATAATCCTGCTTGAAATATTGTTTGGCTTTTAAATCCCTATTAAAAACAAATTAGCTTCTGAAGAACCGGCACAATTAAACTATCGTTTATCTCTTCTTTTTTTTTATTTTTATTTTTGCTAAATGCACCCCTTGATAGTAAATTGTATAAATAACACTCAGTAGACAAAAAAGAGAACAAAATAAAAACACTGGTTGTGTTGGATATCAAACGACAGCTAGGTATCAATTTTGATACCCAATGTTATTATTTGAACAAAACTACGAACTAACACAATACTATCAATTGGAAACACGTGAATCATGTTGTCTCTTTGTAACTTGAAACTATTTTTGTTTGATTTTAGCCGAATGTTTCAACTGTGTATGTCAGGTGTTTAATTGAGAGACAAAAAACACAGCTAATATCAAATATTTATTAGATAAAATTGCGATCACCATTTTTATATCAAGCTGGAAATTGAACAAATTACAACACTGGTTGCCATGGCAACCATAGTGTCAATTTTCTCTGTGTCCGTTATATTAATTTAAAAAATAACAGTATTTTATTGTTTTCAAATTTTAGAAATTTCTTTTTTTTATAAATATTTTGAGCGAAAATCAAATATGGTTGCCATGACAACCAAAATTCAATGTAAATAGACAATTAAATTCAATATGCTTCAGCTTAAGCAGAAATGAAATTTAAACAGATAATTATATAATTCTGAAATTTTAATTTTAAAAATTTTTTGACAATATTTCAAATTTGGTTCCAAATACGACCTCGATAGCAGATTATTTTTAATTCTTATAAAAAAAATCACTGTCAATTTATGTGACCATAAATATCTGAAAATTATAATGATTAATACTTTTATATTTGATATTTGTTTGGTATCGATTTTTGATATTGTTTGTAATTTTGGTTGCCATGGCAACCCTGAGCAAAAGAGCAAAATTAAATAGGAAAAATAAATAAAAATATTTAAGATACAAATTTTTATTAAAACTATACAACTATTTTAAACTAGACTTTACATGTAAAATTTGATAAAAATAAAAACCATAACCAAAAAGAATTCCGGTTTATTTACAAAAATAATTACAAACAGTTTATCTCTACTTTAAAATAAATAATATTTAGTTGCATGCGTGCGTGTTTGCTTTAATCTTTGGCTTCGGATTGAACCACTTCTTCGATTTGTTCAATGCATTGAATAAGTATTTCAGTGTCTATGACACAATTGATGGCTGCATTTAGTTCGGCTAAAATTTGATCACACTGATCCTGGTCCAAATTGTTCAAATACTTAATAGCCAAGTAGAGACACCCAGTTGCAATAATACTAGTAGAGACGAGTGAAAATCTGAAGTCTGTGGCACACATGGTCACAAGCGTGTCAATGTAGCTTCTAATAGACTTGATGTTCTTGTGTTCGATGATGTTAAGCCTGGAGAGCAAAATAGGCACATAGTCACAGGCAGTAATGGAATTGATGTCCCATTTTAGCTTGGCTAAGACCATCTGTTCCCAGTCCAACAATTGTTCAATGCTAATCGAGTTAGCAGTGTAGATGACCAAGGTTTCGGCATTTAGTTTACTTGATGAGCGAAGCTTGGCAGCTATGAACATGCATGTAGTGCCCAGCAGCTGCAGGTGTCGCTTGGAAATCGCCTGCAGACTCAGAAATCTGTCCAAAATATTCATGGCCGTAATGAACACGTCAGCTTCCTGATTCTGATTCTTGCACACTTCCAGCATCCAACTAGCGAGCATTTTTCTCATCCATGGCTTTATTTCTGTTTGTATGTGACTAAAGTAGTTGGACTGGATGCGATACAAGTCTTCCAAGTAGAGCAGTGAGGTCAAATTTCTGTCGTCGCTGAGCAAATGGTAGTCATTGGGAGCCCTCAAGTTAGCTGTGGGGATCAATGACTCGATGGAACAATTGGACGAGTTGCCACTGTCCTCTTCGTATGAATAGTACTCTTTGCCAGTGCTGGTGTAATTAAATACGCTTCTTCTAGATTCTATTTGATTCATGACGAATTATAAAAAAAATTCTTTTTTTTCGTGTCTGTTCAACAAGAACAAAATCTTAAAATGAGAACAAAAATTACAAAGTATTGAATATGAAGTTAAGATTTGTGTTGTATGTGAAGAGGCCAATAGAAATATTTTTTATACACTGGAAAATGTGTTCGACCATTTAGAAGCTGGATATGATCGCTAATACTGACTAGTTAATTGGCTAATCTAATTTCTAATTAAGCCAATTGAATCTATGTGCTAATTAAACATTTAGGGTTTTTCTCTTTTTTGTTGTTGCTGTTTGCTTTGTATGCCTAGTGCAATAAAAATGAGAACTGGATTGTTAACTGTTTTGGATTTTATAGCTTTGGATCTAATTAATGAATTGTTCTCAGGCTTGCAATCATCCAGAATTGAATTCTTGTGAATCGCCTTTGTGTAACATTGGCGAGCTAAACTCGATAATATATAGCTTTTACTAAATGTCAATATTTGAAGCTTAACGCTGAATGAATTGAATTGATGTCAACAAATTTTCTATTTTATTGATGATGACATTTAATTGAACACTATTGCACTAACCAGACATGTGTTTGCTTGTCCTCGTAGCGAAGCCAAGTCTAATAAGCCTCTTGACAAGGCAATAAACAAATGTGTACTAGAAACTGGAACAAAATAGTGCTTTTTATTAAGACAAAGAGCAATTGTTTTAGCTTTATTGGAAACAAATTGGACAATATTTTATTAAATTCACACATGGACAACAAAAATTTGCTAGTTATGAATTAGATAGAACACAGTTGCAAAACTACTGGCCTGGCAAACAAACAAGCCGACTAGGACTAAATGCGACTTAATATTGAACACAGACACAAGATCAATTGGCTTCCATGCTGCATGAATAGAGCCGCACATGGCTGGGATAATATAATAATTAAGATTTATAGCAGTTAGGCTACGAGAGCAGAAAAGAAACAAAAAAACAGTTTAATTGAATAAAACTGTGACAATTGTGTTCAAAATATTCTCATTCTCTCAAGATACATGCATATGTTTCAAATTTTGCATATTCATTACAGGATTTGGCTTTCAGCTTTGGTTTTAATTAAAAATGTAAATTAATACTTTGTTTCCAGTTCGGATTTTAGCAACCAGTCAATGTATACCTGGTAGCACGGTGTATCTAATCAATGATGCCTCAGTGGGCTTAGAATAACATGATTTTAATCACAGTTATGCAAGCATTGTAATGTAACGCTCCGAATAAATGGATTAATTGTTCAATTAATCTCTTGATGCCCAGATAAGCTATTCTCCGGACATTTAGGTGTTTTATCTGCATAGCATTTGAATGACAAGCATCTTAAGTGCTTTTTAGTGTAATGACATGTTTTCTGACACTTTTTTTGCAATTCAATTGAAAATTTTCTCAAAAATTAAATTTTTTTCTTTTTATTTCAAACAATAAATGTGAAGCAAATACATTTTCTACTCATCACACAAACTCTGCTTAATCAAATAAATTGAAAAAAAAATTTAAGTGAAAGTTCTACTCTCTGAATAAATTTATATATATATATATATAAATTTAAATTTAAATTTAAATTAAGATTAAATAACATAGTTACAATTTTATTTTTATAATAAATAATAAATAACAAAATATTTCTTCTTTTTTTTTCAAGACATTCGATTTCGATTCAATGACTTTATTTATTTACTTGTTTAAATGTACCTTAAATTTAAATTAATAATTAAATCATTAGTTAAAATTTGGAGAATTGGTCAATTTTGAATAATTTTAAACATGATACTTTTAATGTATTGCTTTTGTTTGTTATCTTTTAATTGATGCATGTAAAATGTACTAGGGTTTCAACAAAAGAATTGTGTTCCCTGTTCAACAACATCGGACCCTGATTACGTAACACCCCCATTCAATTTGCACAAGGAATTTATTGCTTTCGTGCATGTACAAACAACCATGTTCTATTCTAGGGTCTCAACAAAAGAATTGTGTTCCCTGTTCAACAACATCGGACCCTGATTACGTAACACCTCCATTCAATTTGCAAAAGGACTCTATTGCTTTCTTGCATGTACAAACAACCATATTCAATTCTAGGATATCGACAAAAGAACTAGATCAATCCCAGATATTTTAGTAGCAACGATGTTTAAGATTTTTTTTTCTTTCTCAAGTTCAAAAAAAGGTTTAAACAAAGATCGAAGATTTTTTTCAATTAAATTTTCACAAATTATTGAATAAAAAATTAAATGAATTTTTTACTAATTTATTAAATAAATAATATTCAAACAAAATCTTATTTATTTATTAATATTAATTTAATATTCTAATTAAACTAATTTCAACAGCCACCTACGGCTACCAATTGACAACCGGCAATCTTACATTTGTTTAGAATTTTTTTTTCATAAAGTTTATGTGATTTTTTATCTTCGGAAAGGTATTATAATGTATTCAAAAATGATAAAATGGTGTCAAAGATGAATGAAAATGAAATTTTTGCATCATTGTATTTAGAATATGCTGGTTTCAGCAATTAGCATTGATAAAATCGATGCAACACATTTGACTTCAACGCAAAATCCTCTTATTTGTATTTATCTCAGTTTTATCCGTAGCGGATCGCTGATTCCAGATCGTATATCTTGTTAAAACAAACACACTTTTTGTTTTGTTTGATACAGCGCAAGGTAAGATAAAAAAGATTCTGAATTTGTTTATAGCTTCCAGGTCTTGCTGTTAAAGGTAAGATATCTTGAGATCTTTAAATGCTAAGAATGGATTATAAAATTTATTATCTAAGCTTGAAATGCCAAAAATTATTGCAAATATCAAAAGTTTTATTTATGACTTCGATTAGAATCGATCTATCCGAGATCTATTCGACCAAGCAATATCCGATTCACGTTGAGTCCACTGCTCGGATTAGTGTATCATGTGTTAAGTTAAATATCTTGGTTAGATAATTTTAATTAATGTATTTTCTAGCTTCTTACTAAAATTAAATAGCTAAAGTAAACAATTAAAAAATTTTCAAGTGAGAAGTATTTATCTATTTTTTATTTATTCAAAAATTTTAAAATGTGAAAATATGATACAATAATATAAACAAAAGAAAGTTGAACATATTAAATATTGAATTGAAAAATGTTGAGCCAACTTCGTGTTGATTATTTGCTCAATTGAAACTTGTTTTAATGCCTGACAAAAACAACTTAATAATTCAATGAGAAATAGTTTCCAAAACTTCTACATTAATAATTAGTTTTATCACTTTTGAAATAGAAAACAAAAATTTCACTAAATTGTAAACAAAACACTTGGATCATGTTTAGAAGTGGACCAAATGTTTCTAATTTATTTAGAAGCTTGCAAAATATAAACAGTAAATTGAGAACACGGAAGCTTTAAGAATGTTGCTAATAAAATTTTTTCATTTTTCAATTTTCAGTAATTTTATTTCATTGTGAAGATCTTTTTCTCTGATTTTATTTTTAAACCAAATGTAGTCAGCTCTAGGCCAAACGATATGCACAAAGTTATCCAGAGTCACCATAGATGAAAAGAGAGACACTTTTCATGCACCCTCTCACCATAAAAAAGTGAAATCGATTTCGATTGTGTTAAAATTCAAGCTTAAAAAATCAAGTAGATACAGCTGTCTCTGTGTCAGATTGAAGCATTCGTTTACCATGAGCGTCCTCGCATAATATCCTGATGGAAAGCATGAGAAAAATTATCTTTATTTTAAAGAAACTAATAAAATTAAATAAACATTGTATTCTAAATAATTATCAAGAAAAATTTATTAAAAATTTTAGATTGTGTTTACGCACTTCAAAGATTTTTTAATAAAGTATTGCTGATTTTTTTCTGATTTTAAATAAATTAATTTTAATTGAGATTATTCCTTTTTTTACTTTTCGAAGCATAAGTCACGAAGTAGCTTCAAAGAGTTATTTAAAACTCAAGATCATGATCGAATATAAAACAAACAAAAAAAAAATTCAAAATTAAATTAATTGATTATTTTAAAATAATGTGTTTAAAGAAATTAAAAAAAAAATAAAAAAAGCGCGATAAGGATCTCAATGAAACATTTAAAGTGACAATTAGATCCACTGGGATATTAGTGAATTATTGAAAACAATTTAAAGTGTTATTAATAAGGATTATAAAAATTATAATTTAATTTAATTTCTTAAGTACAAATGTGAATAAAATCGGTTCTCTTTTTTAATGATACTCTTGACACTTGAAAAAAAGCTATGTTTGTATTTTTACTTTGAATCTGATCGAATTTTTAATCTTACACAATAAAAGTTGTAAATTTTTTAAAACTTATTTGGCCATGAGAATGATTTGAATAAGCCGACGTGTTTTTTTATCAGATTACTTAAAATGAGATAAGTTTATTAAGTTTTATTTTAAGCTAATTTGATATAACATCAGATTAATGCTAAGGTTTTTGATTGAAGATACAATTTGGCTTTGATTTGTGGTTAAAACCTTGGATTAAAAAGGTAAGCTTGATTCTATCAGTATCTGGATCAGCAATAAATTGATAATATCTCATTTACTATCATTCTTTTTTGAATTTTACTTTGATATCTAAAAGTGGTGCTAAAATTGTTAGGTAATAATTAATTTTAAAAATTCATATGAAACACTTTTGTCGAATTGTTTTTCTTTACAATTTTCTTGCAAAAATAAACACTGAAAAAATTTTGGATTATTTGATGAATTTTTTTTCAAATATGAAAAAAACCTGCTAAATTTTAATAAAAATTTATTAAATATAATTAAGCTTTTATTGTTATAAAACATTTTGTAAAGCATTTGTTTCTAAAGATTTTTCTTTAGTTTTAATTTTAGAACAAGTTAAATCTTAATAAATTATCAAACCTAAACATTTCAATCTAGAATCTTTATCTTCTCCGTAATTTATTTCTGACAAAAAAAATTCAAAAATCTGAAATTTTTTTTTAAAGACAATTAAAAAATTGCAAACAAATAAACAAAATTATTCTATTTTTTTATTTTTATTTGACAGTTCAATTTTTGAAAAACTTTCAACCAGATCGGACCAAATCAGCTGTAAAACCTCATCCGTACTAAAGGTTCACATGACATGAAATGTATATGGAAAGTTTTTTTTTCTATTTTACATTTCTTTAAATAATTGCGTAATTACATTTCAAATTTTAACATGCTTAAGTATTGAGTTTTAATGAAACAACGTAATTTCAAAATTTCAAAAAAGTTAAATAGAAAAAAAAACTTGCCATATATTCATTCAAGTTTGGTCTCATTTATTTGTAACAACTAATGTAAATTGTTACATTAGGCAGCTTTTCTTTAAGACACAGTTGAAATATTTTCTTTTTGATTTTAAAATTTTTTTCTTGTTTTTTTATAAAAAAATTTTTGGGGCTGATCAATTTCATGACCAGTCGGTCTTAATTTTAATCGGAAAAACGCCAATTTAATTTATAGACCAGTTGGTCTCAAAATTTATTTGAGAAAAAAATTTAATTTTATGACAATTTTTTTTTGTTTTTTTAATCATAATTTTTAATTAAAAAAATTTAAGTAAAATTTGTGAACAAAAATTTTCAAATTTGAATTAAAATTTTAAAATTACTAAATATAAATTATCAAAATAAAATTATCAAATTTGCTTGAATTTTAAAATGGATTTCAACGATTAAATGCCACGGAAAAACTAATGTTGCTGCTCTATCTGATAGACATTGGTATTTTGTTACCACAAAGAGAATGCTCAAAATGTCAACGGAAATGTGGCTTAAAGTTTCGAAAAAATTTTCCTGAAAAATATGCTAAAAAACAGCAAATTATTGATAATCCAATAAATAAAATCTCAAAATATGGTAACATAGGTAAATATGATTTAAGAAGTATAAAAGACAAAAATTAAAATTAAACATATTTTTAATTAAACAACTCTCTCTTCAAGAAGATTTTATTGTAAAATGCTCGGAAAAAAAGAGCTTATATATTAAAATGTTTTCATTTTTGTTGATTGCTTTTACTGCCCTACTTTTACAAAAAAATTTCAATCAAGCAAATCAGTACTTTTTTATCTTTTTTATTAAAATAATAAGAGGACCGCGGGAAGTCTGGAATGGTAATTCTCCCTTTCAGCCCCGTGTTGAGTAGTTTTGATAAATAAAAAAAGTGGTCAAAATTTTGAAATTGTTACAAGAGAAACAGATCAAAATTATGTTTTTTTGGATCACTTGAGAAATAAAAAATTGGATAGAGCATAATAAATTAAGAATTAATTTAAAATTGTATCAAATAACTGTATCAAATATAATTACAAATTTTGTTAAAATTATTAAAATTCTTCTAAATTTAAAAGACTCTTAAATCTAGTATTTGATTAAATATACAAAATGTGCTTATTTAATTTTTCTTTTATTTAGTAACTATTTTTAATATGATTGATACTATCATATTTTTGCTACATATTATTTTTGTTTTCACTGAAATCTAGAAAAATTAACGGACATTGCGATATTTTTCGTAATCTAAAGCTTACAATTTAAATTTTCTAATTTTATTCTGAAAAAATTTAAAAAAAAATTTTCAACATTTTATTGCTTTTTTACATGATTTTACGTAAAATTACATATTTTTTGGTTAAATTTGGTAAAATTTTGTTAATGAAAATATAACTCATCAAACTAAAATTCTAACAAGCAGGATTTAGACAAGGTAGAAAATGCATAGGCCAGATATTTGCACTTAGTAACATCATAGAACGAAGTCTGGAATGGAATAGTCCCAAAAAGAAAAAATTTTAAACTCCATTGACTTCAAGAAAGTCTTTGATAGCAAACACAGAGAAATTATTAGCGTGATTCTGGAAAAAGACAATCTGAGTGCTTCAATGTGTGTATAGGAGTCAGACAAGGGTGCGTTCTCTCTCCGACACTATTCTTAAAACTGATTGACTATGTCATGAAGAAAACAACTGTCAGTGCGAGGGGTTTACAATGAGGATTAACAGCATAGCTTGAAGACTTAGATTTTGCGGACGATCTGGTGCTAATATCTAATACAGAAGCATAACTCGAAATAAATTGGGCCAAAACGAAAGTTATGAGCATAAACACCAAATTGGATACCTCGATCGCCATCGATGGTACACAAATTGAGTGTGTAAGTGAATTCACATACTTAGGAAGCACTATCAGGACAGCGCTGGGAACACACAGAGACATTAAGAATAGACTTGCCGAAGCAAAGAGTGCCTTTGCTAGACTCCGACCAGCATGGAAATCAAACAGCTACAACTACAGCAAGGAAAAAACATTTGTGAAAAAAAACGGAAGTGAATGTTGAGGGATGCGTGAATTTGACAGGAAAAGCCTTAACACCTTCCACATTGGAGGCCTGCGGAGGATTCAGGGGATACACTGGCCTAAGACATTGTCGTCGAATGCTGACCTATACAGAAGAACAAATTCAGAGCCAGTATGTCAGTGTATTAAGTATAAAAGAGTCCAAGCGATGGCTTGGGCATGTACTAAGAATGGAAGAAACACGGATACCAAAAAGAGCCCTTCAATGGACACCTCAAGGGCGACGTAAGATAGAACGACCAACAGTAACATGGAGGTCAACAATCACGAAAGAGCTCATCGAAATGGGAATGACACGGGGAGAAGCAAGGGTTAAATGCATAAGAACGACTTGAGTGGAAATCATAAGTAATGACCCTATGCTCCACAAGGAGCGAATAAGGAAAAAAAACTCAAAAAATTCAAAGTTATCTAAATAAACAGTGCTTTTTATTACAATTGAACAAAATTTACCCAAATTTAAAAAAATTTTAGTAAATTTCCGAGAATTCTGGTAATTTTACGGAAAATGTAAGAGTAAAAAAAACAGTAAATTTACCGATTTTACGAAAAAATCCAAGCAACAAGACCAAAAAATTCCAAATTTTTGCAAATTTTTTACAAATTTTTACGCTTTTTTTAGTTTTTTTCAGGATTAATAGAAAACCTTAAATGAAAAAAATTTATATTTAATAATAAAAAAAGTTAAAAAAAGAAAAATTTAAATTAAGTTTGTTTTAATATTTAAATAGTCAGATAATTAAAATTTTAGCGATTTGACCAGTCGCCATCTTTCTCAATTGTTTTTCACTTTTGCCATTCAACGCACAGCTCCCAAAATTTTTGTAAATTTACTAAAATTTAAGAAAAGCTATGGAATTTTTCGTTTTTTCATAATAAAATTATTTAGTTTCATTTTTTTATTTTTTTCGGAACGATTTTGCTCAAAGTTCCGCTTTTGAGCTTCTATCGAAGGTCCAGAAATGGCTAAGTTACATAATTTTCCATTATTTTTAGCAAACTTACGTAATTTTACTGAAAATAATGAAAAATTTTCTAATTTCACATAATGTCCACTTTTGAATACTTAAAAAATTTTTAATATTTTTTTTCAATTTTTTTCAAAATTAAAAAGCAACAACAAAATTCTAAAACAGCAACAACAACAACGACATCAAAATTTCAATTCAAATTCAGAGCTTAAAAGCAATTTTATTTTTTCACCTCTAAAAATAAAGAAGACTAAAAAAAGAACAATTTATTTTTAGCTAAAAACACAGGACTAAATTTAGACGCCCATCTCTCCGTTTCTCTCAAAAGCTCAGTAATGCAAGCAAACTGATAAGAAAACAATTTTCTCTCACTATGCAAGTAATTTCCAAATTACGAGCTTCTTTGCCACACGTTCACTGCTCGCCCTGCCATATCTATGATCAAACAGCTCCACTTTTTGCATGCACGCATTGTCAAAATGTGCTTCTCGGGCTAACTGCAACCAACTTATCTCATAATCATAAATTAATTTTATATTTAAGCATTCACCAAAACCATCACTCTCTTCATATATCCAACAACAAAAACAACAAAATTCATTCCATCAATTCCACATTGTTCATCTCATGCATTTCTCAAAAAATCCAAAAAAAAAAAACCATCTCTATCTGTCTCTCCACGCTGCAAGCACCCACCGCTAACTCATAACTCAATGAGCACAAGAACTAGCTTTTAAATTTTGTTTTAGTTTTAGATATACCGTTTAGAGTGTCGAGATATATCCAAAATGGTAGGTGCAATCACGAGCGGTGGCGTTGAATGAAGGGCGCACTCAGGTGCATCGACAGTGGGCCTAGGTCGCCAGCGCCTTCACTCGACCTGCACACCGCTCGCTCCGCACACAGCACGTCTAAAAAAATTTTTTTTTCCATCAAGGTTAACTTCACAATAGACGAAATCCGTGGTCTCATGGACAAGAAGAAGAACATCCGCAACATGTCCGTGATTGCGCACGTAGACCATGGCAAGTCGACGCTGACCGACTCGCTGGTCAGCAAGGCTGGTATAATCGCGTCGGCGAAGGCGGGCGAGGCGCGCTTCACAGACACGCGCAAAGACGAACAAGAGCGCTGCATCACCATCAAATCGACGGCCATTTCGCTCTTCTACGAAATACCCGCCAAGGACTTTGCTTTCATTCAGCAAGAAAAAGAAGAGGACAGACACTTTTTGATCAATTTGATCGATTCGCCAGGCCACGTCGACTTCAGCTCGGAGGTGACAGCGGCACTTCGAGTCACCGACGGCGCTCTAGTCGTGGTCGACTGCGTGTCCGGTGTGTGCGTGCAGACGGAGACGGTGCTGCGTCAGGCGATCGCCGAGCGCATCAAGCCCATTTTGTTCATGAACAAAATGGACCGCGCTCTGCTCGAGCTGCAGCTCGACCAAGAGGACATGTTCCAGACGTTCCAGCGCATTGTGGAGAATGTGAACGTGATTATCGCGACGTACAGCACCGAGGACGGCCCCATGGGCGACATCCAAGTCGACCCGACCAGAGGCACTGTGGGCTTCGGCGCCGGCCTGCACGGCTGGGCCTTCACCCTCAAGGAATTCGCCGAAATGTACTCGAGCAAGTTCAAGATCGAGGTGCCCAAGCTCATGAAGCGCTTCTGGGGCGACAACTTCTACAGCGCCGCCGAGAAAAAGTGGTCCACCAATCAAGGTCAAGGTTACGTGAGAGGCTTTTGTCAGTTTGTCCTTGACCCCATTTTCAAAGTGGTCCAGTCCATCATGAACTTCAGAAAAGAGGAGTACTTGAAGCTGATCGAGAAGCTCAACATCAAAATACCCGCCGAGGACAAGGAGAAGATCGAGCCGGGCGGCAAGCCCCTCATGAAGTCGGTGATGAAAGCGTGGTTGCCTGCCGGTGACACTCTGTTGTCCATGATCGCTGTCCACTTGCCCTCGCCCGTCACTGCCCAAAAGTACAGATCCGAGATGTTGTACGAAGGACCGCATGACGACGAAGCCTATATTGGTAGGTGTCATTTTTTTTGTCTGATTTTTTTTCTTGGCAATTTGTTTGCGTTGAGCATGTGAAACGAGCTCGGCGCCGACCCTTCTAGCGCCGAGCAAAATATTCATGCTGAGATGATCAGCGGCTCTTAACCATTGGATGGTCGTTGATGCCGTCGGCCATTCCATTGATGAAGACTCCACACTTTTTTTCCTTTTTTTTTCCCAAAGCATGTGAAAATATTCGAATTTTATTATCATCGTTCTTATTCGAATAAATACCATGCTGACAGAATGCTTACTTTAACCATTGACTGGTTTTTTGATCATTGGTAAACACGGTCATTGATGAAGATAAGACAATTTTTGAGAAATATTTCATAATTTTTTGAATTTTTTTTTCTTCAATTTTATTAATTTAAAAGAAAAAATTTAGATTTTTTTTAATTGTTATTAAATATCAAACAAGTTGAAGGCAGTTATTTTTGATTTAAGTCAAAGAAAGATTATCTTTGTTTTTAGTTAATTTAAAAAAAAAATTAATTTTCAGTGTGAAATTTTGTACAGTACAAAATTAAAAAATTTACGACTTTTTTTAAATGTCAAAAACTTCTTCTGCAAATAAAACAACTTTAGCGAAGTGTGCAAAATCTTCGCGTTTTAGTTTTAACACTTTTTAGCAACTTTGCAGAATTCCGCATCAGGTGAAGCTAAAGCTACATTTTTAACAAAATTTATATTTTATTTTTGTATTTGAAGTTTTAGTATGAAACTGAAATTTCTCAGTGGCTTTTTAATGAATGTGAAGATTAGGATCACTTGAGGAAGAGAAAAAAATTTTTATTTTAGATGTTATTTAATATCAAACATGCTAGAAAAAATTAAATAATTTTTTTTAGAAAAATTGAAATTGAGCTGTCACTTGAGAAAAAAATTTGTTTAACTTTTTGTTGAAAGTTGAAAAAGAATTAATTGAATTTTTTTTTTAAGTAAAATAATTCTTTTTAAGATTATTGAAAATTGAGGGTCGCCTAAAGAAAAAAAAATTAAATTTTTTTAGAAAAATTGAAATTGAGCTGTCACTTAAAAAAAAATATTTGTTTTTATTACTTTTTATTGAAATTTAAAAAAGTATTAATTGATTATTTAAACCTTATTTAGATTTTGGAAAACTAAGGGTCACCAAGAGGAAAAAAAATTTTTTTTTTTACATCCTATTCTCATTCTTTTTTAGAACCAAGCATTCTAGTGTAAACCAATGCCATTTTTCAGTTGGCAATGGACTCAAGGGACGAATGCTAAACTAAACTAGCCAAGGGTCTTTGCATCTAGTCCATTTAAGTCTATCTTTTTTAGACTCAAGACCTTTAACTACAATAAATTCTTTTACAAAAAAATACAATTTAAAAAAATCTAAATTTTTATCAAACTGCACAAAGTCTTTATTAAATTGAAAATTTTAAAGCAGGCCCTTTAAATAAAATTACAAAAAAACATTTTCAATAAATTAGATATTCAAAATTTTAATCAAAATTCTATTTTAAAAGTAAGACGGAATGAAATCATTTGCAACAATCCTTAAAATTTTAATGATGTAATTTAAATAAAAAACTGTGTTTTCTTAAATTTCTTAAACTATAATTTTTAGAATTAAAATTTTTATTTAATTTTAAATTAATATTTTGAAAGGCATGAAAAATTGTGATCCAAACGGTCCATTGATGATGTACATCTCAAAGATGGTGCCGACCTCTGACAAAGGCCGCTTCTACGCTTTCGGTCGTGTCTTCTCAGGCACTGTCGCCACCGGTCAAAAGGCCAGAATCATGGGCCCCAACTATGTGCCCGGAAAGAAAGAGGACTTGTGTGTCAAGGCCATTCAGCGTACCATTCTTATGATGGGCAGATACGTTGAACCGATTGAGAACGTACCATGTGGTAACATTTGCGGTCTAGTTGGTGTCGATCAATTTTTGGTCAAGACTGGTACCATCACCACATTCGAGAACGCTCACAACTTGAAAGTCATGAAGTTTAGTGTGAGTCCGGTCGTGCGTGTTGCCGTCGAGGCCAAAAATCCGGCCGATTTGCCAAAACTAGTCGAAGGTCTCAAACGTTTGGCCAAATCAGATCCCATGGTCCAAGTACGTAGAATTTCTCTTTCTTTTTTCTTTTTAACACTGTGCTAGACTCTACCAAGCCATTCAATTTAAATTATCTGTACTTGAATGGTGTGGATGATGTCTAAAATGAAACTTTTTTTATTCTCTAAAATATTTGTCTAAATTAAATCGAATATTTTATGTAAACAAAAAATACATTTAACAAAAAAATCCAATCAATTTTTTTATTCATATTATTTTAAGCACAGTCATTGATTTAAATCAGATTTAAATTAGATAATTTTTTTAATTTAACACAAATATTAATTTAGATGGTTAAAAAAAAATTTTTTCATAAAATTAATTTAAATAAGGATTGAAAGAAATAAAATTTTTTATAAAAATCTTAGAAAAAACATTATAAAAAAAATTATTTTTTTAAATTAATTTACTAAACTTTGGTCAAAGAAAATTTTTTTCATTTTTTTTTAAACACATTAATTGATTTAGATAGTTGAAAAGAAAATTAATTAATTTAAATAATCATTTAATCAATGAAATCAAGGATAAAAAAATTTATCAAAAATAAAATTATTTTTTTAAATTAATTTACTAAACTTTGGTCAAAGAAGATTTTTTTCATTTTTTTTTTAAACACATTAATTGATTTAGATAGTTGAAAAGAAAAATTTAATTAATTTAAATAAATATTTAATCAATGAAATCAAGGAAAAAAAAATTTATCAAAAAAAAAATTATTTTTTAAAATTAATTTACTAAACTTTGGTCAAAGAAAATTATTTTCATTTTTTTTTAAACACATTAATTGATTTAGAAAGTTGAAAAGAAAAATTTAATTAATTTAAATAAATATTTAATCAATGAAATCAAGGAAAAAAAAATTTATCAAAAAAAAAATTATTTTTTTTCATTAATTTACCAAACTTTGGTAAAAGAAAAATATTTTTTTAATATAAATTTAATTTAAATAAATATTAAAAAAGAAAAAAAAATTTAAAATATTTTTTTTAATTCTTTTCAATTTAAAGTGTATTATCGAAGAATCTGGTGAACACATTGTCGCTGGTGCCGGTGAATTGCACTTGGAAATTTGCTTGAAAGATTTGGAAGAAGATCACGCTTGTATTCCAATCAAAGTGTCTGATCCAGTCGTATCCTACCGTGAAACAGTAGTCGACGAATCCTCTGAAATGTGCTTGTCCAAGTCACCCAACAAACACAATAGATTGTTTATGAAAGCCGTACCAATGCCCGATGGTCTACCAGATGACATTGACAAAAACGAAGTCAACGCTCGTCAGGACTTTAAAATCAGAGCTCGTTACTTGAGCGAGAAGTACGAGTACGATGTGACCGAGGCCAGAAAGATCTGGTGCTTCGGTCCCGAGGGCACTGGTCCAAATCTATTCATTGACTGCACCAAGGGAGTCCAATACTTGAACGAAATCAAAGATTCCGTTGTTGCTGGCTTCCAATGGGCCACCAAAGAAGTAATTACGCCTCTAATTATTTTTTCATTATGTGCCCAACTTCCAACTAATGTGTCAAACAAGAGCGATAGTTCTACCAGCCGAGTGGCGACCTTGCTTAAGGCCTCTGCGTAGAATGTATCTTCATTCTTGTTTGATAAATAAAATTGGAAGAAGACTAGCTTTTGTTAGTTAAAACTTTGCGTCATTTGGAAATGCTAGAACCTCTTTCCTAATGTTCGATGATTGTTTCCAAGTGACTTAGATGCCAAAGCTTCATTTTCACTTCAAATCAAGCATTCTAGTGTAAACCAATGCCATTTTTCAGTTGGCAATGGACTCAAGGGACGAATGCTAAACTAAACTAGCCAAGGGTCTTTGCATCTAGTCCATTTAAGTCTATCTTTTTTAGACTCAAGACCTTTAGCGACAATTTTTAAAATAAATTTTTTAAATAAAAATTAGAAAAAATTTTTATTTATTTTTTTTTTGAAAATTTTTAGGGTCCAATGGCCGAAGAAAATGTTCGTGGTGTCCGATTTAACTTGTATGATGTTACCCTGCACGCTGACGCTATTCACAGAGGAGGTGGTCAAATTATTCCAACTGCCAGACGTTGTTTGTATGCTTGTATGTTGACCGCTTCGCCAAGATTCTTCGAGCCAGTATACTTGGTCGAAATTCAAGTAATTTTTTTGTTTTTGTTAAATTTAAAAAAAGAAGCAATTTGCATTTAAATAAGCCGACTGTTTTCGGTCTATGTCCTTGAACAGTGTGCAGACAATGCATAAATTTTATGCCAGGTGAACAAGGTATTTTGTATTGGACATTTTTTGTCCGAATTCGCGCCTTGTTCCCACATTCCTAGTCCCAAAATAAATTTTTATTTACTTTTGTCATTTATTAGTGTCCAGAGTCGGCCGTCGGAGGTATCTATGGTGTATTGAACAGAAGAAGAGGTGTAGTCATCGAAGAGGCGCAAGTCGCTGGTACCCCAATGTTTGTTGTCAAAGCTCACTTGCCTGTAAACGAATCATTCGGTTTCACTGCTGATTTGCGTTCAAACACTGGTGGTCAAGCTTTCCCACAATGTGTCTTCGATCATTGGCAAGTATTGAACGGCTCACCAGTTGATGCCAACACCAAGACCAAACAAGTATTGGACGACACCAGAAAACGTAAAGGTCTAAAAGAAGGTCTACCAGAATTGGATCAATACTTGGACAAACTATAAAAACCTGAACCTTAATTTAAAATAACTTGAAAAAAAAGAAAAATATTTTTAATAAAAAAATATATTTTAATCGATATTTTTTTTGCTTCCAATTTAATCCTTGCCAAAACAAATTTTTGTCTCTGCATTAAAACGATATTTTCGCTTAATTCTATGCAAGGTTTCTGATTTTTTTTAAGTCTAATCTTTGACTTAAGTTCAGGATAAATACCTCCACGTCGGTAGGGATTCCAAGCGCCCACTGCAAACTCAAGATGCGGTCTAACAAATGACTTGAAAAGCAGATTTACCAGATGACGAGAAAAGAAGGTAAATGTATTCTTGATTCTACATGCTACCATCATGGCCCTTGCTGCTGCTCGCTTGGCCAGTTCTCCCGACTTGAGATCACTTGTAATGATTATTCCCAAATCCCGCTCTCTGGTTGTTTTTGCAAGGCTCTGACCACTCATTTTGTATTCGAAGCATTTGTTGTCTGCTCTAAGATGCATGACTACGCATTTTTCTTTATTGAAGCCCATTTGCCAAAGATTTGCCCATTCAACCAGATTGTCGAGATCCTTTTGAAGCTTTCTGGTTCTAGGCGCATTACACCATGAATGGAGCCTACGCCTTGGCACTACAACGGACGCTTATAAATACTAGCTGCTCTCCGCCATATCGGCAGCTTTCGAACTTTTTTAAATTATTTTAATAAAAACGACTGACTCGTGGTCAAACCGCCGGTCAGCCAACAATTAAGACACAAATCTAGTAAATTTTTTTCATATTTTTCACATTCGCTTACAGTGTAACATTTTTAATATCAAATATACTTAAGTCCTAGATATTTTTTTAATACCATCCTCACTCTCAGATAGAGCTGTTGACTTCAAAGTTCTGATAGATGATGATATGTTGAGTGATCATTTTCCTATTCAAGCATTTATTTCTATTGAACACGCTCTTATAGTTAATTGTTCGAATTTTAATTTTGATATTTTTAAAAGCAAATTGGGGACTCGATCAGGAATTAGTTAAGTTTTCAAGTCATCATAATAGTTATACATAAAATATTGACGAGCTAACTGGACATATTTCAAAAAAGATCATTCATGCTGCTCAAAAAAGTATACCCCTCCACTATCAAAAGTTTTTTAAATCTAGCTTACCACCAAAAATATTGTCGCATTAATAAAGGAACGGTGACAAGCAAGGAGGCTTTTCCAAAAATCTAGATGTCCTTCTCTTAAGGTTAAAAGAATTCAGGAACCAAAACTGACTTGAGTTAATAAATAAAACATGAAGAAATCAACTAGACCTTTTTGGAAGAAAATAAATAATTTAAGACCAAAAAACTTACAAGACAAATCCCTTCAATATTTAAAGATGGAGAAGAATATAATTCAGATAGAGAAAAAGGAAAAATTTTTGGCGATCTTTTAGCAACAAATTTTAGTCCTCATCTTGATTTTGTTGAATCCGACCTTAATAATAGTGAAGTATCTCAAGAAATAAGAGATTTCTTAAAAAAGGGTAAAAATAATTTAAACGAGCCTATCACTCCATTCGAAATTTCAAGATTGATCTCATCAAAGATTATATCTAAAAGAAATATAGATAAAATTATATAGAAATTATATAGATTATATAGAAAAAATATATCTTTAAGAAATGTATCACCTATTTATAAATGCGTTATTCTATGATAAAATATGGTTAATCGTAAGATGCGCTTGTATATGGACAAAAAAACTTATTCTGAAGTAAAGTCCAGAATACGATTTGTTAGGTATATTTACATTTCAACAAGTTAATTTGGAAAAGGTAGTTTTCGACAACTTAATTTCGACAAATAAAAATTAAGAAAATTAATTTTCGACGAAGCAAATATTACTCGACAAATTAATTTTCGAATAATATATATTCGACAAAACTTGACAAGATTTTTTTTGCATGCCTTTTTTTTTTTATTTTATTTTATTATGGATGATTTAGTGAACTCAATTAAAAACTTAAGCCTTGATACATTATTTTGGAAGAACGCAAGAAATCAAATTTTAAATGATTATAATGATCAAGATATTTATCAATACTTAACTAATTTTTCTAAATTAATTCATTACTATTAATTTTTTTCTTTATTTTCAATTTTTTCATTTTCAATTAATTTTTCTTCATTAAAAATTTTTTTGTCTAATCAAAAATTTTTTTTAATTTTTTAATTTGATAATTAATTTTTCTTAAAAAGTTTTTTGTCTTATCTTTATTTGCCCAATTATAAGACGTTTGTCGAAATACTATTTTACGAAAATAATTGTCTAATTAACAATCTTGTCTAATTTATCTTGTCGAAATTTACTAATTATTCTACACTAGATAAATAAACTGTACTTCCTTTTGAACTTTTCTTGGATATCTCAAGGAGATGTGGAAAATTTATAATAGGAGGTGATTTCGATGCGAAATCTAAAAGTTTAGGTTGCTTTTCAGAAAATGAAAATGGTTTTATCTTAGAGGAAATTTTTACCAAGCTAAATCTTTCTGCAATAAATAACAGAACACCAACATATAATATGTTTAAAACTGATCACTTTGAAGTCCTTGATCTTTTCTTAATATCATCTTCAATCTCGGACAAGGTTCTAGACTTCAAAGTTCTTAAAGATATGTTAAGTGATCACTTTCCTATTAAAACATGTATATCAATTGAACATTCAATTACACTTTAACTTGATTTCTACAAAAAATTTATATTTTTATGTAAATAAAGTAATTTTATAAAAAAAAGGTATTTTTATATTCATCAAGTTGAATTGGCGAAATATTAGTAATTTTAGTTAATGAATTAGAACACGTCAAAATTAACCTTAACCACAATGGTTGATGAAATAAAACAACGTTGTAATTCAAGGCTAAATCAAATAAAAAAATTTGTCAAACAAAAAATGGGGTCTAAACTATTAGGCTTGGAAAACATATCAATTGACATTCTTTTCTTAAAATAACTTTAATTTTTTTTTAAATTTACCTATTCAGTTTCACAATTTAAGGCAATTTCTAAATCTTGGAAAATTATCTGGGACAAAAGCGAAACATTGAAGCTTTTGTACCCATTTTGTACAATGTTTATTAGTTGATCACATTTTGGACAATTAGCGGATATTATAAATTTAATTAAAAAAAATTGATTAATTAATTCAAAAAAATTATTTAACAAGTAAAATTTTATTAAATAAAATAAAAAAAATTCAAGTTTATTGCTGAAGTTATATTAAAAACACCATAGGATATTTTTTTTTAATTAAAAAAATATGTCTTTTGTCATTTTTTCATTTTTAATTTTAGACAAAAAAAGTAACAAACTAAATTTCTTGTATTTTTTGGTTCAATTTTTCCATAAAAATTATTTGATTTTGGTCTAAGTCATGTCATTTATTTGTCATTTATTGTCGCTTTTTTTCAACTCTGATTCTAATATGATGTATTTTTCAAATCTATTTTATTATAACTCTTGATTTCTAGGAAGCAAAGAATAAAAATTTCTATAAATTCCACCAAAGTTAATGCACTAGCTCCTAAAAAAAGTCCACCAACACCTCCAATACTTGACAACAAATCAACAAACTCAACTGTTGCACTTTCAGTTATTTCTGTATATCCCAAATTTTTATAATAAATGTTCACAATAGCTAAATCATCAAATTTTGCGTTTTTATCCAAAAACAATTTATCAGATCCATTGTAATTTTGAATAAGTTCTTGATATTTTTTTGCAGAGTACTTATTTACTGATACTGTTTTGTCTAACCACATACCTCTACATTCTAAAGGGCATTGATCCATGCATGCTTTAAAATGTTTTTCAGTAATTTTTTCATCCAAAAAAAACTTTCCCAAACAATCTATCTGACTTTGGTTGATGCATGGAATGGAATCGAAAAAATTCGGGTAATTGGGAGTGTAACAAGAACATACTTTGATAAAAATAAGTTGAATACACTGGTATGTGCACATCATTTGTGAATATCCCTTAGTATGATTGTGTATTAGATAATAAGGCACAGACTTGAAGTAATTTTTGTCATTGGTATTTTTATCACAATTGCTGTAAGGTTTTTCTTTTAGCTGATAGAATGTTCTCGACAGGGCAATATTTGTCTCAGTATTTGGAGATAATGTCACTGGATCTACAGCCATAGGATGAGTTGTGTGATTATGAATAACAATAATTCCACCAATATTTGGATTGATTAATTTTAAGCTATCTGGAACACTCAAGTTCAAAACTAGTCTTAGTCCAACTAGTCTTTCAGTCAAGTAAGTTGCCTTTAAGTCAACAGAATTTTCATAATTGTCATATCCTGGATTGAATTGAAAGCAATTTCCATAGTTCGGGTGAAGATAGTAGTTTAATTCTGAGCGATTGCAAGGAATCATTTCAAATAAACAATCAGCTATTAATTTTTCCTTTGAATCACCAAAAAGATGTTTAAACTTGGTATGGTATTCTGGCATTTTGGCCATACTTTTGAGGGTGTATTCGCGTAAATCCGAGAAAGGGTTGCTGTTTTTTGTTTCATTTATGAATTGGCTTGAGAAATTTACCGAAAAATCTGAGCTAAAAAAGTTCATATTGCAAATGGTAATGGTGGGAAAAACAGCGCTAAATTGGTTGACCACTCGTATTTTAGTGTTCACGTCAAACTTTAGGTATTTCGAAATATTCTCGACTATCATGTAACTGCAAAAACAAGCTGATGTCACTGTAAACAAGGCCCAAATGAGTCTGATAAAAAGGTTTTCTGCTTTTATAAAATGCGGAAATCCATGGCTGGTAGACGAAAGCATGCATTCTTTGAGAACTTCGTATAGTCTGTATTTTAGAGAAATTGATTTCTTTAGATTCATTTAAAAAAAATTTAAATTTAATTTTGTGTAGAAAATTTATTTAAAGGAATGCTTTTTAATAAAAATTGAATTTTAATTTAAAAAATAATTTCCAGACTTTAATATCCGTCTAATTAATCATTAAAAGCAAAAATGCGATAAATTATAAGAACAACTAAATATTGATTTAGTAAAATTGAATTTTGTATTTACATTCTTTTTAATTTAAAGAATAATAAAAAAACATTTTAACAAGCGGATTTTTCTGAATTAAGCCAATCTTTTTATTTTTTTAAAAAAACATTTTGACTTATTAAAAATTAATTTTTTTTGATGGATTATTTTTAATGTAAGGAACATTTAATTTAATAAATTAATTTTTAATTTTTCAAATTTCAAGTTTTCAAAAAAAATTTAAAAATAATGTTTGTTGTTTTAGTTTGTGAAAAATTATAAATAATTTAAATATCTTAACTTTTCTTTAAAAAAACTTAACTCATTTTAACAGAATATTTTAGTATCAATTCTGTTCTTTTATTTGTGTAAAAAAAATATATTTTAGTTAAGGATCAATTTTTAAATCAAAATCATTTATTTAAAGTTTTGACATGGTTTAAATTTTTTTTAACCAAAGACTTGATTTTACTTTATTTCAAATTCCTTCAGTTTTTAGTCAAAATTATTAAGACACTTTTATGTTTTAGGAATTTTTTTTTAAATTAAATCTGTAAAGGTAACTAATGCACTATCATAAATGTTTTGTTCTTCTAATTAAAAAAAAATTGAAACAAAATAAGAATCCGTGTCAGCTTTCTGTCAAATAAAATCTCATTGTTAATTCTAGCAAGCTTAGCTAATAGTTTCACTAAATGAATTTGCAAAAAAATTGAAATTAATTTTTTTTCTCCAGAATTACAAAAACTTTAAAAATTTGACTAAATAATAAATACAATAAAATTTTTTTTTGTCACTCATTATTTAAAATTTACTCAACTAAAACAAAATTTATTCACTTTAATTTTTGAAAATCTTAAATTTCAGCATCACATAGATCCTTTAGATCTCAGGGATCATTTTTATACTCATTAGCCATAAATTGAATTTAACAAGAATAATAATTAGTGGAAAGGAAATGTAGGCAATCGTCAAGTTTACGCCTCAATTGTGTAGAACGTTGCAACTGCCTTTTTTGATTGAGAGCCAAACGAGCGTAATTCTTGTAGATGGTGGCAATCAGATTTGGACTTGCTGACTGTGTATGGTAGCACGGGGTCACCAGTTCTTAGAAAAAAATTTACTGCTTGTAAGTCAACTGGCTGATTAGGTTACTGAGCAGGATTTTTATTTTTTTTAAATTTTGAGAACTGAAGATTCCTGTGGATAGATGCTTAGATTGTACTACATGAACACCAAGTGCATATTAAAAAGAGACATACAGACAGGCTAATTTGGTACAGATGGGCTTAGCACGGCTCTTTTTCCCCCTCAAATCGAGCATTTCGTGGAAAGAAGAGTGTCTGCTTCGAACAAAATATGGTGGATGGTTGGCAACTGAATAGGATAATATTCAAAATTAAATTAATTGTATTTTAAAAAAAAATTTTTTTTTACTATTTGAAATTGAAACTAAAATTTAAAAAGTCCTTTCAAAACATGAGGGACTAAAATTTAGTCATTAAGTCATTCCTGAGAATCATTCCTTGATCTAGTTCCTCAGTATTCAATATTAAAATAAATAAATTACTAAATTTTTTCTTTATCTGTACCGAGCTAACACTGATTTATATTACAAAATAAAAATTAAAAAATATAAATTTTTTATTAATGAATAATTTAGATAAAATCAGTTTAAAAAAAAGTTAATATAAATAAAAAATGAAAGCTAAATAGCATCCTAAAGTAAATATTTTTAATAAATAAAAAAAGTGAATTATTAATTATTTTTATAAGAAATACAAATTTTCTTGTTTTTTATATTTTTGCATCAATTTACACAAATTTATTCTGTTTTTGTGATGGATAGATACAGGATTGTTTAAAAGTTCCAAGTTAAAGCCAAAGTTACTAAAATTAAAGTCTAAGTCCCGACTTAGACTTGACTAAAGACTTTTAACTTTTTAACAACTCTAGATAGACATTGAGATTTAATTAAACATGGTCCGATAGTATTTCAAAAATATTATGTTTAGCGATTCGGGTATTTTGTAGATTAGAGAGCTATTAATAAAAATTAAACTAAATAATTAATTAAAATCTTAAATTTCTAAGAATAAAAGACCCAACAAAAAATATCGATTTCTTTAGTTTAATCTAAAAATTTTAATAAAATAATTCAAATTTGACAAATTTGTTAATTATCACATGATTTGAAGAGATTTTTTAAGAAAAATAAAGCAATAAAATAAAAAAGTAAAACCATAGAATTGTTCAGAATTTTGTCTAGATTTGAAAAAAAAAATAATTATCTTGTCATAATTGATCCCTCGGAGGAGATACGATTTAAACCAGAAAAAACAAATTTTTTTCCTTTTTTTAGCCAACAAAAACCGCCACACCCTTTTATTTTTTTTCTAAATTACATTAGCATGTAGAGAATTTTATGCTATTTCAGAATATATATATTTTTTTAGTATATTTAAGTTTTATTTTTGAGATTTTGAGTCTTAAAGAACAACAACTTTTTAAAGGGTTTACTATTTTTGGAACCCTGGGTGTAAAAATTTTTTTTTTTCCCCCTTCAAAAAAATTGTTTTGAGGGCGTAGATTACGAATTTTGGGTCAAAAATGTGAAATTCAGATAGCACTAAAGTTTTGAATTTCGTGAACTTTACACTCAATTTTTTTAGAAGATTTAATTGCTTTTTTACCAATTTATTAAATTAAAAGAAATTTTTAAAAATCTGTGATTGATTCAACAAAAAAAAATTTAAATAAAGAAAAAGTTTTATTTATTTCGACATAATGAAAATTTTTCATTTTTTCTCTATAAAGCAAAAGACTTTAGAAGCCAAGCAGAAAATAAATTTTGGGTGTATACTTAACTAACATGTTCTCTGTTTAAAACAAGGCTGTTGTTACATTTAGATCAAAATGCTCTCTAAAAAATTGACCAAAGTGTGCCACTTGTTTGCAAATTCTAAAGTACAGATAAGAAATGCTTCAGGCTTTAAGTTTTTGCCCGACACCGCACCTACAGACTTGGGTGAAACCACGAAAATGAATCTCTGTCAATCAGTAACTAATGCTTTGGACATATCTTTGTCCCAAGACAAATCTGCAGGTTTTTACAAGTTTCTGTTCGGAAAAATTTTGAATTTAATTTAAGTGTTTTAGTTGTTTTTGGCGAAGATGTGGCGTTTGGCGGCGTATTTCGCTGCACAGTCGGTCTCAAAGACAAATACGGAAAGGACCGAGTGTTTAATACGCCTTTGGCTGAGCAAGGCATTGCTGCATTTGGAATAGGCTTGGCCGCAGCTGGAGCCACTGCCATTGCTGAAATACAATTTGCTGACTACATATTTCCGGCTTTTGATCAAGTTTATAAAAAATCAAAAAATCAAAAAAAATCAAATTTTAAATTAAATTTTAGATTGTTAATGAAGCAGCTAAATTTCGCTACAGATCTGGAAATTTATTTGATTGTGGTAAATTAACAATAAGAGCACCGTGCGGAGCTGTTGGTCACGGAGCTTTGTACCATTCTCAATCTGTAGAGGCTTTTTTTGCACACAGTCCTGGATTAAAAGTGGTGGTTCCGAGAAGTCCAATTCAGACCAAAGGGCTTTTGCTCGCCTCAATTAGGGACCCCAATCCTGTGATTTTTTTTGAGCCAAAAATTTTGTACAGACAAGCTGTTGAAAATGTTCCGGTGAAAGATTTTGAGATTCCGCTGTCCAAGGCCGAGGTGTTAATGGAGGGAAATGATGTGACTATTGTAGCTTGGGGCACCCAGGTGCACGTGGTCAAAGAAGTGGCCAATGTTGTCAGAGAAAAACTTAATATTTCATGTGAAGTTATTGATCTGAGGACCATTGTGCCATGGGACTATGAAACTGTCTGCAATGTAAGATACTTAAATTTGAAATTTCGAAAAAATAAAATTTTTTTTTTGAAGTCAGTGGCAAAAACAGGCCGATTGATTATTTCACATGAAGCTAATTTAACTATGGGCTTTGGCGCTGAAATAGCCGCTTTTGTTCAAGTATTTTTTTTTTTTTTTTTTTTATTAATGAAAAAAATATTGAATATGGCTGAAAATTTAGAAAGAGTGCTTTTTGAATTTGGAAGCTCCTATTGAACGAGTTGCCGGATACGATGTACCTGCTATACCTCACGTATTTGAGTGCTTTTTCATGCCCGACAAATGGAAATGCATAGAAGCAGTCAAGAGAGTTGTAAACTTTTAGGCCAATTTTTAAGTTGTTTGATTCTATATTAAGCAAAAAAAATTTTTAGATATGTTTTCTGTTTTTAAATAAAATATTAAATATCAATTTATTTCAAAATTAAAATTCACATTTTTAAATCAAGGTGGGGTTTAAGTAAAAAAAAATGCAAAATTTTTTTTAAATTAATGTAATTTAACAGAAAATTTGATGCTGAAAAATTTTGTGACAAGTGTATCATTTTCTTTATTCTTTAGTATTGATTAAGTATTAGTTAAGCATTAATAGTTATGTTTAATTGAACAAACAAAGATTTTAAAAGTAATAATTTGGTCAGAAAAACAAAAAATTAAATTTTTTGGACAAAATTTTTCATTTTTAAAACTTCTAGCAAATTTAATGTTAAAAAAATGAATTACTGAACGAGATATCAAGATGGTGTTTTTTAATTATAAAATTTATCTTCTAAATTAAACCAATTAAATAACATTACCAAATGGTCCCAAAACTTAAAAAAAAAATCTGAAATAAACAAGTAAAAAAAAACTAAAATTGAAAAGTAAAATTTAAATAAATTTGATAAAATTAAAAAAAAATTTTAATTATCTCTTGAAAGTTTTATCTTTTTCTATAACATCTAGCCAACGATCAACACAACGTTTTTTGTATCCAAGACCAATAAATCGCCTTACGACTTTAGCTTTTGGCAAATTTTGGTGAATTTTTACAAAGTTGTACAAATCTTTTTTGATGGTTTCGTATATTTTTTACTTAGAACTTATCGAAATTCAACTTTATGATATAGTTTATATTTATTTTAAAGCAAGGATCAGTCTGATTTTAAATTTTGAAAAAAATTAGTAAAGGTCTTGTCCACTCTTATAGCAAATTAAACTTAACTTTTGTGCCATTTTTTATTCTACACCGTTAGTACTGAAAGTATACAACTTTTATGAAATTTATCTTTTTTTTTAATTTAAACTATTGATACAATCAAATGCAATTATCTCTCATCACAGTTTTTAAAATCATTGAAAATTTACGGCCCTTCCAAATTTCCTAAATCTTTTCACCCACTCCAATCTGGCACTTATATCCTAATACTTGAACGAAGATAAGCAAATTTAAAAAATGCAAAAATTATAGTTTGCGTATTTTACATGAAAGACGAAAAATTGGTTCAAAAAGGAATGAATTCATTAGAAGATAAACTTTTTGACAGATACTTTTTTTAGCCAAATTTTTATTTTTACTCAATTAAAATTAAGTTTTGAATAGATTTATCCAAATAATAAGTTATTATCTATTTTTATCCTTTAGATTCCATTAAAACAAGTCATTTTGACTCGTTTTGGTGCTTCTAGTAGTTAAAGAAGATTAATTCAAATCAATAAATAAATAAATACAAATTAAGGTAATCCGAAAGGATATTATGGAAATGATGTGAAAAAATTTTTTTTTATTTTTATTGTAAAACTAATATTCCTTTGAAAAAAATATGATTTTTAGTTATCTTATAAATTTCTCTTCTTTTCATGACTATTATACAAGAATTTTAAATTCTTACCATTTATTATATTCTTTAAATTTTTATTAAACGCTGAATTTTTTATTAAAATAAAAAGGGTGAAATGATTAAAAGTTTTTGGTTTTCATTAGTTTTATTGTTTATTTTTTAATCCGTTCAGAAATAATTTTAAAAAAATTTTAAATTTAAAATGAAATTTTCTTAAAATTAATTTATATTTATGGTAATTTTTACTAATTCTATTGTTTTACTAAGAAACAGTCTATAATTTATTCTATTTAATTTTTTTGAATAAATAAAACATTTCTTCTTTTTGCATTTTAAATTTTCGCTTACTTTTTGGAACTCGAATACTTTCTTCTACCAAAATTTGAGTTATCGAATTTCCTTGGGTAGTAATAAAATGTCCATTTTTGGCTGTGTCTGAAAAATCAAAATTGTTTGTAGAGGAATCATAAACAGCCTCAAAAGAAAACTCTGGCATTAAATATGTAGCTCTTGCATCTGAATGAGCATCAGATACCAAAAAATATCCATCAACTTTCAAATATTTAGAACATTCTTTGGAAACAATTCCTGCACATGAAGAAATCATCAAATCAAACGAATTCAACTCTTCAAATATTTGATTAAAATCATGATTTATGAATTTGATCTTAGGTTCTTCTTTATAAAATTTGTTATTTTTTACCCAATTTAGTACTTCTTCATCATTAAAAAAATGCTTTATTTTACTATCAAAGTCATTATAAGTTACATCTGAAAAAAAAAGCGATGGACTGATATGCTTGTGACTTCCAGGATAAAGAACACGTTTTGCATTTGTAAATTCATGAACAGCTCTGAAAATTGGTATATGCCAATCGCTTAAACCTTTGTAAATTTTTAAAAATTGGTTTATTTGGATTAGACTGATTTTTTTTCCTTTAATAAGTCTTTTAACTTTTTTGGTCTTTTTAAATTCCATAATCTACGAAATAATTAAATTATTCTTATTTTTTTTAGCTATAATGAGTTATCTTTAATTTTTTTAAATAAAATTGTTAACTTAAATTTACAGTTATTTCATTTGGTATGAAATAAAAGAACTCTCTTATGCATGCTTTTGCTACAAAAGGTAAAAATAAACCTCAAATTCCGATTCAAATGCCAAAACCTATTATATTATATTTCATTTATTTTTAAAAAATATAATTTAAAAAAATTATTATTTTTTTCTTCATATTTAAAATGCATTGATTTAGAGTTCCTTTCAGAGATTATTTAATCAGCTGAAATTTTTTATTGAAAAAGATAAATATTTTTTTGTCCAGGAGAAATTTTTGAATGAAAAAGTCACCAAGTTTGAATTTTGCTATGTGTAAATCTTCAAATGTGTTTATTTCAGAGTTGGTCAAAAGTCAAAGTCAAGTCTGGACTTTGACTAAAACTAAAAATTTTTTTTTTTAAATTTTGTTTTAAATAAAATTTAGTTCTCGAATTTCAATGTTTTTAAATTAAATTTTATCATTGTTAATTTTCTGTAATTTGGTGCTAATATGGAATGATGAGGTCTAATGTTATAGCCTGAGTGGACTCAAGTTAAAGTCAGACTTTGACTTTGACTTTTAACGATTCTGACTTTAAAGTTTGACTTTTGACCAACTCTGCTTTGCTGATCCCATCGCCATTTATGGAGCCAAAAGAATATATTAGAAATAATTTGATAGATCGGATATTTGATGGTCACATTGCATATCTTATCAAAATCATTATCATAAAAATGATAGAATGAAAATTAAAAAAATCAAAAATTTAAATCAAAAAATAGATAAACTAAATTAGATTTTTGTCTTTTTTATATTATTTAATTCATTTAAATTTTCTACATCGAAATGATGCACATGACACAGATTCCCAAGGTATCAACATTAAAATTGGTATTTGAAATTTTAAATACTGACGTAATGTTGACTGAACCTCTTATTGAACCATGATTTTAATATTATTTTATTTTAGTTTCAAAGGGTCAAGAGGAAGTTAAAAAATTTGATTTTTTGATATTTTATTATTATACAAAAAACTAAAATAAGATTAAAAATAATTAAATAAAAGTTTAAATTAACAAATATTTATTTTCATCTTAAAAGAATAATATTATCTTTTATGGTAAAAAAATAACTTATTTAGCCAAAACAGTTTCTTTAATTTTCAATAACTAAATACATTTATTTTAAGGGTAAAAATTTAGGCAGAATACTTCATTTGCACTGATCAACATTCTGGCAGTAATTTTTTCCATAATTCTGCATGATTCATTGCGATATCACTCGGTAATGAACATGATATTTTTCAAATTGCTGAATACAAACAAAAAAGTATACAATTTGTGTAATTTATTAAATTTACATAAAAATTAATTTTTTTGTGCAATTTAGTTAACACTATCGAGCAAATTTTCTATTCAACACTGCACAATCTCTTGTGAATATCTTGTGATATTTTCCCGTGAACTCCGTTGCAAATTTAATAGAAAAGAAAATTTTAAATTAAAATTATCATAATATCATCAACAACTAAAATGAGCGCTCAGTCGGTAAAAAAATTACCACATTGAACAATTCTGCCCAAGTAAGAGCTTGATTTTACTAACATTACTAAAAAAAAATTTAGTCAGCAAATTTTAATTATGAAAATTAATATTTAAACATTATTTACAAAATAAATTTTATTTTCTAGTTTTTTTGATTTTAAGCTGTTGGCTGCCTTGTACCAAGCTTCTTTGAACGTGGATCCTTTTAGAATAAATTTTACAATTTTTTGTTTTCTCAAATCAGTAATAATGTTTAAATATTAATTTTAATAATTTGTTTAGAAAAAAAATTAAATGAAATAATAAAAAATCCATTTTTCCTTTTCTGTTGAATTTTTACCATTTATTACAAAAATTTACCGAAATTTACGTCAATTTTCGTCACAAAATTCAATCAAATTTTTTTTTCCTTTTTCAAAAATTCAAAAAAAAAAATTTTTTTTTCTTGAAAATCGTTTTTTTTCGAAAAATTTTGGAAATTTTTTTTTTCACTGAATTTTACGGTATTTTACGAAAAATATCCTTTTTTAGATTACCATATTTTAAGGTAAATATGGCGAATTCAAGGTATCGTAGCAGCACTGTATAAAACAATATAATTATTTTTTTGGTCAGCTAATTTAAATTTTATTGAGAAAAAAAGCTTGAATAGAAAACAAATTTTTTTTGGTTAACTAATTTTTATTCAAATTAAGACAGATAGCTTGAAGAAAAGGGGAAAAAATTCGGAAAAAAAAACAATTAACCTTTAAGAAAAAATTTATTTAAAAAATTGAAAAAAAAATATTTATCTTTACTAGCTTTCAAAAGTCCAACTTTCTCTTTTTGTTGGTGCCCTCATCGAAAAACAAATTTCCGAGCAAACAATCGGATTCGGTCAAATTTCGATTAGGCTCATATCTAATCCGCTTGATAGCAGCTATATTCTGGTCTATTTGATTTAGCGAAGCCTGCAACTGTTGTGAAATGTAATCAGCCTCGTTGAGCAACAAGTCCAAGTTGTCTGCGTCCGTGTCCACATCAGCGCACTTGGCGCTCAATTTCTCTTTTTTCGCCCTGAACTCGCTCAGCTCGCCACTCTCGCCCTCTTTTTTGTGCTCAATTTTGTACTTATTCTTCAAATAGTTTATTCTGTCAAAAAAAAGCTGGTAGCTCTTGTCAATTTCTTTGACTATTTTGGCGCGGCTTTCCCTCAGCCTGAACTCGATGTCATCGAAATAGTTTTGGGTGAACAAAGCTTGTCTGCTCTGGCCCTTTTCCAATTTGGACAAATAGTCTTCTATTTTGAGCAGGGACTCGGTGAGCATCTTTGACTTGTCGCCGCTGGGCTCTTGGCAGTGTTGTTCCTCGGGGCAGAAGTTGTCCGAGTCACTGTGGAAGTCGTTCAGATCCGAGAGCTCCTCGTTGAACGAGCCGTGATTGAACACACTTTCCATTTTGACGGGCACATGGGGCATGCAAGCAGGCAGAGACAGCCTATTCTTGATGTTCTGGATTTTGTTGCGGACATAGTTGCGTATTTGGGTGAGAGTGGGCATCACGGCCAGCTCGTACTCGGCCTCTTTCTGCTCCAAAATCTCCAGTATCTGCTCAGGCTTAGTCACGCTCTGCTCTATCATCACATTTTCGATTATTTTCTTGCACTTGCGGCTCAGATGGTCCTCGACACTCTGGTCCGGGTTGCAGCTTTGGTTGTGCTCATTGGCGCTGTAAATTTCTATTTTGCCGGCGGTCTCGCAGCTCAGCACCAGGAACCTGGCCTCGCAGCTCGCACCGCACAGCCTCGAGTTGCAGTTCAGGTACTGCATGCGCATTTTGTGCGCCTCGGCGTCCTTGGTGCCGCACAGGCTGCAGTTGGTCAGATGCGACTTGGCTATGGTGGTGGGCCGGTTGGCGTCCAAAAACGTGTCCAGCTCGTCCTCTGAGTGACAGATGGTAATGAACTTCCAGTCGATTCTTTTGCGCATTTATTAGCTTGGTTGTGTGCTGAACAGAATGTAAGAACTAGTTTGATTAGACTCGGCATACAATTTTTCATCAGCAATGCCTCCCATTTAGTGAACACATTTGTGTGATTTTGGCTTTGTGTGATATTTTTTTTGTCTTAAAAATGCCATATGTGCATTTTACATGGAGTTTGTTTTTTGAAATTTACACAAATTAAAATTTGAATAATTTAGCTGCTAATTTGAATAAAATATGGCGTTTGATGGTGCTCTGGCGAGAGCCCGTTCGCCACCGCTTGTCACACTGGACCAATGTGGCGCTTTGACCGCCCAGGCACCCTCCCGCACACCTCATAAGATTTTTAGAGCATTACCACTATAGACTAATTGTTTTTGAAATGGATTTTTGGTTCATTTTCACACAAACAAATTTCTTAGATGATCTAAGGAAAAATATTTTCTAAAGATATGAGCCTGAGGGTTCAATTTGGAGAATTTTTTTTCGAAATTATCTTATCTTTCATTTGGATCATTGATTCAGTGGATTAAAATTTTTTATTTTGTTTTAAATTTTTTCGACCCTGTCCACCGAGCACAAATAAAAAATGAGAATTTGATTTCTTTTCAAAGTTAAAATAATAATTAATTTTTCTCTTTAATTTTTGATTTTTTTTATTTTATTTAAAAAAAAAATTATAAATGGGTTTTGTGTCCGACAAAAAACGATTAGAAAAAATATCTTTTTTCATTTAAAAAAAAACAATACTCTTTAATTATTTTTATTTTATTTAAAAAAAAAAAATTATAAATGGATTGTGTGTTCAAAAAAAACGATTAGAAAAAATATCTTTTTTCATTTAAAAAAAAACAATACTCTTTAATTATTTTTATTTTATTTAAAAAAAATTATAAATGGGTTTTGTGTCCGACAAAAAACGATTAGAAAAAATATATTTTTTTATTTAAAAAAAAACAATACTCTTTAATTATTTTTATTTTATTTAAAAAAAAAAAATTATAAATGGATTGTGTGTTCAAAAAAAACGATTAGAAAAAATATCTTTTTTCATTTAAAAAAAAACAATACTCTTTAATTATTTTTATTTTATTTAAAAAAAAAATTATAAATGGGTTTTGTGTCCGACAAAAAACGATTAGAAAAAATATATTTTTTTATTTAAAAAAAAACAATACTCTTTAATTATTTTTATTTTATTTAAAAAAAAAAAATTATAAATGGATTGTGTGTTCAAAAAAAACGATTAGAAAAAATATCTTTTTTCATTTAAAAAAAAACAATACTCTTTAATTATTTTTATTTTATTTAAAAAAAAAAAATTATAAATGGATTGTGTGTCCGACAAAAAAAGTATTAAAAAAACCATTTCAATCAAAAAATAATTTTCTCTTTCTTTTAAAATTATTGTAATTAAATGACCCTCGCGCTAACTGCTTATCTTTATTGTTGCCGTGTCACTATATTATATAGGCGTAGCTAGGCCCCGGTTATTAGTCCTTTCATATTCATGAGTGTCATGAATCTAGTTGCTAGTTTGTTAGTCTAACTCAACTGAGTGATTGCTGGCGCCAAGTTAAGAAATATATAAATATAGTTTAATTTGAAAAAATAGTGTTGATTTTGTGTTCTGAATAGAAAAATTTTATATCTTTTATGTAACACTACTCCCACTACTATGTCAAAGAGATCCAGTCAACCTACCCGGCAACATTTATTATTTAAAATGTCATGTCCAATACTTTTTCCCAAATTTCTGGTCGTAAATTTTTTAACCGGAAGACTCATGTCGGAGATTTTTTTTAATATTAAACATAAGTTTTGGTAACTCATTGAGTGACCAGGGAAATGGAAAATGAATTTTAGAAATTCAAAAAAAAATTTTAAGCAAAAATTTTCTATTTTGTCTTTAAAATTTAGGAATAAAACTAATTTCATTTTTTATTTTAATTCTTAATTGTAATCATAAAAATAATTTTTTGGATCAGTAAAGTTTTTAATTTATTTTATTGCAAGAAAAAAATCAAAAAAAAACAATATATTCTAATAAACTTTTGATTAGAATTAAATTTTTTTACCTGCAAGTCTAATCTCAGCTTGAAAAAAATAAAGTATCACTTATTAAGTAAACTGAGTACAGGTTGATGATTTTTCTGATCTTCAGGGCATGTCCCTTTTCTCTCAAAATTCTTTTTGTGTCAACCCTTTTCAATTTTTTTATTTAAAATTGAATTAAATTTAACCACAAATAATTTATTATTTATTCTTTTTTAATTATTTACTTGAGTTCAAGCTTTAAAAATATTTGTAAATTTTAAAAACTAAACAAAAGGTAAAAAGAAAAAAAATTCGACAACTAAACAAAAATATTATAAACAAAAGTTTATTAAATAAAAATGTGGCAGTAAATGAAACACACTATGCGAATAGTACAACCTTTGTGAATTATTTTAGATTATAATAATAAATTTAAATTATTTTAAAAAAGTCAGCTCTTGCTTTTAAAAATTATCTCAGATAGAGAGAGAGAGAGGGGGGCTCCTTTCTTATCTTACCTTTGAATTGAATTGGATTTTTAAAATGTTTAGAAGGTAAAAAATAAATTAATTAATTTTTTTATATTCAATTACTATGGTCAAAAGGTAAAAAAAGAAAAAAAAAATCATAAATAAATTAAAAACTCTAAAATTGAATAGACTTTTGGGTTTGAAGTACACCAGCAGGTCCAGCAAGCGATGAATATCCCATTAGATCTTGATCGATTTGTCTGGCAGCTTGTCTGCCCTCATGGATGGCCCAAACGACCAAACTTTGTCCGCGCCGGCAATCGCCAGCCGCATAAATCTTGCCAATGCTAGTGTTATACTTGGACTCGGGGGTGGATATGTTGCTCCTAGGGTCTTTCTTTAAATTAAGCTGCTTGATCACAGTTTCTTCGGGTCCTAAAAATCCCATAGCCAACAAAACCAAATCACACTCGTACACAGTTTCACTGCCGGCCACTTCGGCCATTTGCCATCTGCCATTCTCATCTTTTTTCCACTCGATTTGAACAGTTCTAACTCCGGCAACATTTCCATTTCCGTCATCAATAAACTCTTTGCTAGAAATTTGGTAGACTCTGGGGTCTTTGTTGAACAAATGCATGGTTTCCTCGTGTCCGTAGTCAAGCTTGAAGACTTTGGGCCAAGTGGGCCACGGATTGTCGCCGGCTCGGGCCGACGGCGGCTTCGGCAGTATCTCAAAAGTGATTATGTCCTTGGCTCCTTGACGAAGCGAAGTGCCTATGCAGTCAACTCCGGTGTCACCACCTCCTATGACCAAAACTCGTTTGCCCTTGGCCAACAGTTTCAGTTCGTCTAAATTTTTGTTCTTGGCATTTTGTTGCTCTTGCCAAGACTGCAAAAAGCTCATGGCAAAATAGATGCCGTTCAATTGACGACCAGGTATGTTCAAGTCGCGGGGCCAAGTGGCTCCAGTGGATAGCAAGACAGCGTCATACTGTTGCAACAAGTCGCCAGAGTCCACATCTTTGCCAACTTCAACATTAGGTCGGAATTCAATGCCTTCTTGGGTCATCAGATCAACGCGTCTTTGCACAACGTCCTTGGAAAGTTTCATGGACGGAATGCCGTATCGTAGGAGACCGCCTATGGCGTTGTTTCTCTCGAACACGGTGACCAAGTGTCCCACTCTGTTCAGTTGATGTGCGGCCGCTAGACCAGCCGGTCCAGATCCGATCACAGCTATTCTCTTTCCGGTTCTGTGCTTGGGAAACTCGGGCTTCATCCAGCCCTGCTCGAATGCGTGGTCAATGATGGCGCATTCTATGTTCTTGATGGTCACTGGCTTGGCATTGATGCCTAGGACACACGCGCCCTCACACGGCGCAGGACACACTCGTCCAGTGAACTCCGGAAAATTGTTTGTCTGGAGCAATTGGTACAGGGCCTCTTTCCAATTGTTGTTGTAGACCAAGTCGTTCCATTTGGGTATTATGTTGCCGAGCGGACATCCGTCTTTGGACTGACAAAATGGTATGCCACAGTCCATGCATCTAGCTGCTTGGGTCTTCAAATGTTTCCTGACACCTTGGTGATTGTGAATCTCTTTCCAGTCACTTAGTCTGTCCTCAACTTTTCTGTACTGGTCCATGTTTCGCTCATATTTGTAGAAGCCTTTTAGTTTGTCGGCCTTGCCCGCCGAATCCTCGATGTCAACAATGGGATTTTTTTTCGCCTCCACTGGCACTGTTGCCACAGCCTCTTTTTTTCTGCTTTCGAGCACTTTTTTGTACTCGTTTGGAAAGACTTTGATAAAGCTAGCAGTTGACAAGGGCCAATTGTCCAGAATGGCCTTGGCAACAAGAGACCCAGTGGCCTCGTAGAAATCGCCAAGAATCGATTTTAGATAGACCAGATCCTCGTCTTCGACCACTTTGTACAAAGAGACTGATTCCTTGTTGCACTTTGGTGGAAAAACACCAGTTGGATCATAAATGTACGCAATGCCACCTGACATGCCGGCAGCAAAATTTCTTCCTGTCAAGCCCAGAATGACTGCTACACCTCCGGTCATGTATTCACATCCGTGGTCACCACAACCCTCGCTGACCGCCACAGCGCCACTATTGCGCACACAAAACCTCTCGGCAGCTTGGCCCCTAATGTACAAAGTTCCCCTAATGGCTCCATACAACACCACATTGCCAACTATGATCGCATCCACACTCTTGAACTCACTCTCAACCGGTGGATAGACGACAATCTTGCCACCCGACAGACCCTTTCCCACATAGTCATTGGCATCGCCGACCAGCTCCATGGTGACGCCTTTGGCCAAAAAAGCCCCAAAGCTTTGGCCTGCACTGCCCTTTAGTTTCAAGTGTATCGAATTATCTTCCAGACCCTTGTCTTTGTATCTAAGAGAAATTAGGTTGGAAAGACTGGCACCAAAAGCCCTTTCCACATTGCTGATTGTGTATTGAAGCGAAATGGATTTGGTACGCGCCTCAATCACATCCTTACAATCTACCATTACTTTTTCTTCCAAGCGTTTCTCAAGCTCAAAGTTTTGTTTGACTGTGCCACCTCTAATGCTTGCACTGGGTCTCAATGAGCTTGCATTTAGCAGAATAGCGTCGTAGTTTAGACTGGCTTCTTTGTAGTTGGCATCGTTATGCTTCGGCTTGAGAAAGTCGACGCGGCCCACCAGCTCGCTGAATTTTCTCACACCAAGCTTGGCCATGATTTCTCTGCACTCTTCGGCAACAAGGAAAAAATAGTTAATGACATGTTCCGGTTTGCCGATGAATTTTTCTCTTAGAACAGGGTCCTGTGTGGCTATGCCGACCGGACATGTGTTCAAGTGGCATTTTCTCATCATGATACAGCCGAGAGTGATGAGAGGCGCTGTGGCAAAGCCGAACTCGTCCGCGCCGAGCATCGCAGCCATAACAATGTCAAGACCAGTTCTGAGCTGTCCATCAGCCTGAATGACCACTCTGGATCTCAAATCATTCAGTACTAGTGTTTGATGAGTCTCGGCAAGGCCAAGCTCCCATGGCAAACCGGCGCTTTTGATTCCTGTCCAGCTGCTTGCGCCAGTGCCGCCATCGTGACCGCTTATGGTCAAATGTTCGGCTTTGGCTTTCACTACACCACTGGCCACTACTCCTACGCCAACCTCTGATACCAGCTTAACGCTGATCCTCGCCTTTGGATTAGCACATTTAAGGTCATAGATCAACTCGGCCAGGTCTTCAATGGAGTAGATGTCGTGGTGAGGCGGCGGACTGATCAGTCCGACCCCAGGTATCGAATTTCTGCAATTGGCAATGTCCTGGGTAACTTTGTAGCCAGGCAATTCGCCGCCTTCGCCAGGCTTGGCGCCCTGAGCCATCTTGATCTGGATGTCGTCCGCATGCGACAAGTAAACACTGCTCACTCCGAAGCGGCCCGAGGCCACTTGCTTAATGGCCGACCTGGTGCTAGTCGAGCCATCGGCACCGTCAGCGTCCAACAGACGCTCAGTGTTCTCGCCGCCCTCACCCGTGTTCGACTTTCCCTTTATTTTGTTCATGGCCCGAGCCAGCGTTTGATGCGTCTCGATCGAAATCGAGCCAAAGCTCATGGCGCCAGTGGCGAACCGCTTCACTATCTCGGCCGCCGACTCCACTTCGTCCAGTCCTACAGGCACCGCTTTGGCATAGTCCACCTGAAACTGGCCCCTAATGGTACAATTGCGGTTGGCTTCGGTGTGCAATTGAGAAAATTGCTTGTAAGCGAGGTGACTGTTTTTTTGGGCGGCCTGCTGCAGTGAGGCAATGGTGCCCGGGTCGTTGATGTGTCTCTCGCCCGAGTTGCGCCAGTGGTACGTGCCCGGGTTGACCGCGAGCCGGTCGTCGCCGCCATCGCGCGGCCCATACGCCAGCAAGTAGCGATTGTAGGCCTCGGTGGACAAGAGGCGAAAGTCGACGCCGCCGATGCGCGACGACGTGCCCTTAAAGCACCGGCTAACCACCTGGCCATGGATGCCCACTGCTTCGAATATCTGAGCGCCTTTGTACGACTGCAGGGTCGATATGCCCATTTTGGCCATCACTTTGGCAATGCCGTACTTGGTCGCTGTGGTGTAATTGGAAAATATCTGCTCGTTGTCGAACTCGGTGTTGAGCAGCGACTGCGAGTTCAGATTGCGAATGGTCTCGAACACCAAAAAGGGGCAGATGGCGTCGGCGCCAAATCCAAGCAGTAAGCACAAGTGGTGAATTTCGCGCGCCTCTCCCGTCTCAACCAGCAGCGCCACTTTTTTCCTCAGCTTTTTTTCTATCAAATAGTGATGCACTGCGCCCACTGCCAGCAGCGGACTTATCGGCAAGTAGTTTCGGCCCGCCATTCGATCACTCAATATCAAGTAAGTGTAGCCTTTGTTGGCCGCCTCCACTGCTTCTTTGCATATCGCATTCAAAGCCTTCGATATAAAATCCTCATTGGGTATGTAGTCTTTGATGTCGAAGACTATGTTTATGGAAAAAGCTTTGAAGTTTCTGTACTGTATGTTCTTGAGAACGAAGAGGTCTTCCAGAGAAAGAATGGGCTGCTCGACGAACAAGCGTTCGCATTGTTCGGCGGACGGCTCTAGGATGTTTGACTCTGGGCCGATGGGACACGCCAGCGACATGATGATTCGCTCGCGTATCGGGTCAATGGGCGGATTGGTCACCTGGGCAAACAATTGCTTAAAGTAGTCGTAGATCAAAGGATTGTATTGGGACAGACAAGCTAGCGGCGCATCGTTGCCCATGCTGCCGAGACTTTCTTTGGAATTTTTGATCATTGGTAGCAGCAGCAAACTCAACACTTCCACATTGTAGCCGAACAGCGGCAGTCTACGGTCCTCTTCGACCAGCACGTACTCTTTTTGGCCCGGCAAATTCGACCTGGCCACCATGCTAGTGCTCATTATCTCCTCAAAATTGGGATTTTGAGAGCGATAAATTTCGTGCAAGTCCTTGATTGTGGTCAGTTTGCGCACCCAATTTTGCACTGGTCTCAGCATGGTCACCTCATTCTTGATCTCAATGTCACTGGTGATTTGTTTCTTGAGCACATCGGCCAAAAGCATGCGTCCCGGCTTCAGCCGACCCTTCTGAATCACCTCGCTGTCGTCCACATCTATGACACCCACCTCACTGGCCATCACCAAGTGTTTGGACTTGAGCACGTAGAATCGCGACGGTCTGAGACCGTTGCGGTCGAGAATGGCGCCAATGTAGCGGCCGTCAGTGAACGTCAAGAGTGCAGGTCCGTCCCACGGCTCCATGGTGCACGAGCTCCACTTGTAGTAGGCTTTTTTCAGATCGCTCATGAGCTCGTCGCCTTGCCACGCTTCGGGCACCATAGTCAGCATGGCCTCGGGCAGCGATCGCTCGCCACACTCCACCAAAAACTCCACCACATTGTCCAGACAGCCCGAATCGGACAAATTTTGCTCCACCACTGGGAACAGGTTGTTCAGCTCGTCGCCAAACACCTTGCTTGTCATGATGCCCTCGCGGGCGTTCATGTAATTCACATTGCCTCTCAGAGTGTTTATCTCGCCATTGTGGGCCACGTATCTGTACGGATGGGCCCGTTCCCAGCTCGGAAATGTGTTTGTCGAAAATCTGGAATGCACCAGCGCCAAATAGACCTGGTAGTCTGGCTTTTTGAAGTCCAAAAAGTAGTCCCAAAGTTGCTCGGGCGTCACCAAGCCCTTGTAGACAAGAGTGTTTGTGGAAAAGCTGCATATGTAGCCATTGATACAATTCTGGTTGTAGATGTGAGTGGTGCGCTTGCGCACTATGAATATGCGCTGGTGGAAGTTGAGGCGGTGGCGCGAATGGCTGCCAGAGTTCTGGTCAACGACAAACGCTTGTTTGATGAGCGGTTCGTGCTCGCGCGCCACCTCGCCAATCGCTTGGCTGTCGACTGGCACAGTGCGCCAATAGACCACTTTAAGGTTGTAGCTGAGCGCCATTTTTTCGAACTCAATTTGGGCCTGGCGCGGATTTTCGCGCGGCATAAAAATCACTGCCACCGCGTACTCTCCACTATCGGGCAATTGAACGCCCGACTCGAGCAGTTCGCTGCGGAATAGGCTGTCCGGTATGGTGGTCATGACACCGGCACCGTCGCCGGTATTGTCGTCGCAGCCACAGGCCCCGCGGTGCGCCATCCGTGTCAGCATCTTTTTGGCGTCCAGTATGACTTGATGAGACGCGATGCCCTCTATGTTCACTATGAAACCGACCCCGCAAGCGTCTTTTTCATATGATGGATCGTACAGACCTGTCGGCTCTGGCAAACCGCTCTGCTTGTTTAGCTTCATTCTTCTTTTCAATTAGTTTTTCTTTTTTTAATTAGGCTAAAATAAATTTGAAAAATAAAGGGTTTTTTTTATTTTTTTTTTGAAAAATTTTATTGACAGCAGCCAGCAGGATGTTGGTGAAAAATTTGAAATTTTTTTCATTTAATAAAAATTTAAAAATAAATAAATCGAAAATTTATTTTCTAAATCAAGTTAAATCGCTGCTTAGAACAGCTTTTGTATGAAGCTCACGTTCAACTAGCATGATTTGGTATTATGCAATTTTTGTGAAAAAAAAGAAAACAAAAAAGCTTGGTTTTTTTAAAAGAAGAATTTTTTTTCCTAGATCAGAATACACATGTAGCCATCACAGCGGCACTTCCAGTGCGGCATGCCTTGCATTCTAAGCATAAAGTATCAGCTGGTAAAAAAGAAAAACTTTTTCTTTTTTTTTTCTAAAAAGCTTAGCTGTTAATAAATGATCGAAATTAATAGAATTTAAATAGTGTTGTTGAATAGAGCTAAAATGTGGAATATTAATATCTAATCTTGAAGTCAAATGGTAACTTAAAAACTGCTTTCTCTTTTGATTTTGCACCAAAGTTTTTACATATCTAAACACATTTCTTTTTATCGTTGGTACATTTTAGCCACGATAAGTAATTACTTAGCTAAACTAATTTTTTTCAAAAAAATTTATTTATTTTTTTCATCGTAAATAAACGCTTTACTTATATCCAGACTATAATTTATACATTTTTTATTCTATTATTCAACAACTAGAATATGTTGCTTGGTTTAAAAGAACAACACCAAAAAGCTAAAATAGTGTTATAATAATACTTTTTATTGATTATGAAAATTTTCTTCTTACATTTACCCTGAAAATTTAAAACAAAGTCTGACTGAATTAAACAAAATTGCATTTTTAAAATTCTGTCATGAAAAAAGTTTATTTTTATTTCGACTTTTAAGGTTTTTCAAAATCAATTGCTTTTAGACTAATTGACAATTCAATTGAGGCTTAGAGGAGATTAAAGCTAAATTCTGCCAAATATACATCGATTAATTGATTTTTTTCATATTACATAAGTAGCGTTTCCTTTCACGCTTATTATGGAACATTTTTGGAAATTTCTGTCAATAAAATTGGGGCTTGTTTGCTTTCGAACCGATTATTTCCTCCTTTTTTTACATGAATCATGCTAAAAGTATTTTTAATTCAGTTATTTGATAAAAGTCTATTTATCTTATCAAATTTGATTATTTAAACATAAAAACATTTCTTATTAATTTTGGAATTTATCAAACAAATCCGCATTGAGAAATTCGTGACAAAAAGATTTTTATAAAAATTTTTAGATTAGATTTTAAGTCAAACAGAAAAACTAAAAAAATATTTTATTTTGATTTTAATCAGTTTGGAAAGTCATGATTTGGAAAAATTTATCTAAAAAAAAATTCATTTTTTCAGCCAAATTTTTAGTCTGTTTACAACTTTAAAAATTTTTTAAAAATTTAGTAAAATAAAATTTTTTAGACTATTACTATACTCTAAGCATCTAAACAACGAGTTTGGATTATGTTCCAAAGAATCACTCTTGATCTCTTTTAAAATAAAAATTAGCGCATTTGCTAAAAATTTTAGTTCGAAAAAATTACTTTTACTGAAGATAAAATGATGTTTTAAATCGACGTATATTAAAGTAAGCTTAATATTTGCCTTAATTATCTCATTTATTCGACTCTAAAAAAATAAATCAGTCGATTTTTTTCTATTCTTTTTTCATGCTGTTTACCTCATAGATTCTTTTAATCTTCGTATCTTGTTCGAACAAAATTTTTTCTGCAACTTTATCTTTTTCGATTTCGAATTTTTTGACTAAATCCTTGATCTTAAAGAAAATAAAATTTGAAAAATAAAATTAATTATATTTTTAATTACCTCTTTAAAATAATCATAAGAATGCATTTTATTAAAATTTTATTATTAAAAAAACAACAAAACATTTATAAAAGTATTAAATTATCATAGTATCCTTTAATTGTAAAAGTACTCGAAAAAATGTGATTATTTTAATTTCTGAATTTAAAAAGTTGCTCTCCAGCTTTGATGAGTCTGTCTTTATATTCCAAATTTTTATAATTTATCTCTGGTACATCTTTTAGCCCATAAAGAGCTCCGTACCAAGCACCAGCTAGGCATCCAGTCGAGTCGTTATCTCCACCATGAAGCATTGCTCTATGACAAAGTTCTACCCAATTGTCTTTGGCTGCTAGAAGACCATCGTAAGCAATTAAAACCGAATCTAGTCCAAGTGCACCAGCCCAATTTCTACACCCAGATATAGTCTTATAAAACTCATCTCTTTCTTTAACTCCGTAATTTTCAGGAAAAACTGGATCTTCTTTTAAGTCCAAAATTCCTCGAGTTTTTAAATATTGGGTCCACGGATCAATGAAAGATTTCCTTTAAAATTAAATAAAATTTAATTATTAAAAGAAAAATTAAATTATGATAAATACCAATTTTTTAGATTTTCGTCGGAACAATGGCCAGATTTTTTAATGTAATTTTTGGCAATTTCAAAATGATCCAAAGCTATTCTTCCCCAAGTGCTTATATTTATGCCTTGAAGAGCATAACTAGTAAACAATGCTGCAGCCACTGATCCCATATAGCTATATAAAATTAATAAATTTTTCTATATTTTAACTTGTGATGTGAATTTTAATGTGATCTCTTTTTATAATCTTTTGAATTAAAGATTAATTTCAAAGTTGATTAAGAATAAAAGATTAAAAAAATCAATCAAGGGATAAGAAAAATTTCTGTCATTAAATTTTCAAAAAATTAATACGGGTAAAGAATTTATACAATTTGTTTACCTAATTATGGCATTGATTGATTTAAATTCATTGTTTAAAGTGGATAAAGATAACCTTGATTTTTTTTTGAAGAGACGAAAAGTTTTCGTTTTGAAATTTTTTAATTCTAATATCAATTTTAGTCTAAATTTTGAAAGCAAATTTGAAATTATAAAATTTAAAAATTTAAGACTATTCTAATGGGATTGTAAAAATTTGTTTTTTATTAACACAAAATGAAAAAGTGAATATAAAACGTTTTTAAATTAATTTAAATTTTAGCTCAAAATTTATCATCATTCTAATTTGCTATTAATAAAAGTAAAAATTTCAATTTACCCCATCGGATGATGATGAGTCATTCTCCCACTTTCTACAGCAAATTCAATTAACTCGTTGATGTTTTCTGGTCTTGAATACAAAATAAAAAATAAAAAAAATTAATTAATTTGTTTAATTACTTTGAAAACCTGAGTCCGATGCATGGTGATCTCATTGATGCTCCACAGCCACCACCCCTATAATCAGAAACAAAAAACTTTAGAAAAAAATAATGGTTAAATCTAATAACTTTTCATTAAAAGGTATTTGAAAGCCTTTTTCAGTGTTTCTTAACAAGTGAACACATTTAATTGTGGTATTTCCGGGAGCTCTTCCGCTCATGTCTCTCATTCCTTCTTTGTAGTATCCTATTAATTTAAGATACCAAGCATTTGTTAATTTGTCTTCTTTTATATTTATCAAACATTCTGCCACTGCCAAATGCAACACAGTATCGTCACTTACTTTCCAGCTTTTCAAGTTTAAATTTTGCACATCGCCAAGATTTTTGAGCTCCTTGTGAATGTCTTCTCCGACAAAGTTAAACTCCCATTTTCCATTCTTATATCCCATTGCATCTCCGACCCCGTGCAGCAGCATGCACGCTTCATATCTTTTTTGAAAATTTTCCATAGAAAAAATTTCTAAGAGTTCTTAGTAGCATATTTTTTATAAAGAATAAAAGTGATTAACAGGCTAATTATAATTTTTTTTGTTAATTTTTTTAAAGCTGTGATTTTACTAAATTTAAAAAAATTTAAAAAAAAATAAAATTATGTGCATTATCGCTTTATTTGAGAATTTTATTTTAAAAAAAAGTAATCGTAAAAATGATGTATTAATTAACTAAAAATATTATAAAAAACTCAAATCTTATGATTAAATAAAAATAAATTAAGTTAACGAAAAAAAAATACTTGCTTTTAAATAAGATTTTAAAATTTTTTATCAAAATTTTTACATCATTTTAATTTATAAAAAAAAAATTAAAATAAATTAAATTGAGATCTCGGTAAGGAACTCAACAAGCTTAGCTTTAATTATATTTTGGATATTTCATGTTCATGTTGTTCATCTGATTCATTTGATAATTATTTTGTGGATAATAGTAATCATACTTGTTGTTCGAACTAATGCTTGGATTGAAGACATTTGACGAAGCAGGTTTTTTAGCCGGAGGTAAATAACTACTTGGCTTTTTCAAGTTAGGCTTATAGTAATTCATTGTACCACTGCATGTTTGTTGAGTATATCTATCAAAACAGCCTTGTTTTGGCTTGCTGAACATAGTTCCAGGTGGACAAATGAATATGTTGTCTCTTGGACCAGCACACACGTGATAAATGTTGCACCAATCTTGATCTGGATGAAGCATCTGCTGCGATTTTTGATCACAAATAAATTTTGTGGGAAATTGTCCTGTCACATCATTTCCATTGAACATAAGAGTTCCATCGGCTTTTGGCTTGGGCCTGAGTATGGTCTTGGGTGGCGGACAAAAGGACGAATTCGAGTCCAATTGCTCTTCAGATATATAATCGCACTCTTTTCTAATATCGTTGAATATTAAGCCAGCTTTAATTAAAATAATAAAAAATTGATTTTGTTTAATTTTTTCATTTATTTAGTTACGTGAACATTCCATGGTTATGGCTACGGCTTGAGCAGTACAGTGGATGTATAAATCACAATATTTGGTGTGAGAAAATAAGCCCTCTCCTCTGGAAATACAAAAATCTGATCTCAAAGTAGCCATTATGTCCACTTGTGATTGCTTATCAATTAAAAATCTTAAAAAAATTTTTAATTTGATAAAAATTTTTTTTTTTTTTTTTTATTAATTACATTTTTTTGCTTCCACAATCAACACCATTCGAAATTCTGCTATTAAGAGGCCAATCGCAAGTTCCACTAGTTAAGGTATCTTGTCTCCAAACCAAACCATTGGCACAATACTGTACCGTATCAAAACCACCGTGGCAATTGTGATAAACATTACAATAGTACAAATCAGCATAATTGCCATTTTCTTTTATCATGCAAAATTTGGTCACTCGGCCTTTTCCATCTCCGCTAGCCTGTGGCTTGCTCTCATCGTCCAGCCCGGTTGTTTCGATCAATTTCTCTTTTCCCTTGCAGTCCACTTTATCTTCCCAGTCACATTCTCCCTTTTCCTCATGAAACATAAGACGGTTACTGCACCGTTTTGGATAATCAGTGGCAGCTTGGCATTGATGAAAAATGTTACAATAAACAGCGTCTGGATAGTTACCATCAGGCTAATTAACCAACAAAAAAATTGAAAAATTTTCAAAATTAATAAAATATGAAAAAAAGTACTTTATTTTTACAAAAATTTTCCTTTATACCCTCCCACATGTAGTCTTGTTTGCCAAAGCAGTTTACATTGACAGCCCAGTCGCACTCTTGTTTAGTCGAGTTGTATCTCAAATTATTCTGACACGTGAAAATAATGTCTTTTTCATTTTGGCAAACATAGTATCTATTACAGTGCATTTCGTGTGGATATTTACCATTCGGTTTATCCGAACAAAATGTTTTTTTGTCCATGTCACTGGCATCCTTGAGAATATTTCCGGTTGAACATTGGGTCGTGTCGCTCCAGTCACAGTCTTTCTTAGTCTCGTTCCAAATCAAACCATCAGGACACTTTGTCTTAAAATCAACACCTGACAAACAATTGTGGTACACATTGCACCAATTGGGATCACCATACACTCCGTCCAATCTTTCCATACAGAACAAAGTGGCATCGGTACTTAATGTGACCAAAGTTCTGCCTGTGCACTCTACATTGCCTGACCAGTCACATCTTTTTGTCTTCGGATCCCAGAACAACTGATTAGGACATTGTCTGATATTATCGGTGCCCGACTCACACACATGATACACATTACAGTACTCCTGGTGAGCGTAAGGACCGTCCGGTTTGTTAATACAAAAAGTTGAATTGTATTTTTTCTCCGATGGCAACATTTTGTCACTACACTTTACTTCAGACTCCCAGTCGCATTTTTTTTCTCTGTCATTCCACTGCAGCTGTCCATCACATCTGACCAAGTTGTCTATTCCGCCGACACAGTGATGAAACACATTGCAGTAAACCGAGTCAGAGTATTTGTTATCGGCCTTATCGGTGCAAAAAGATGTTTGACCGTGAGCCACCGGTATAATCCGGCCGGTACAATTAACACTTGTTTGCCAATCACACATTTTTTTTCTGTCATTCCAGACCAATTGATGCGGACATTGTTCGGCATAGTCAACACCAGCTAGACAATGATGATAAATGTTGCAAAATTCCGGATCAGCAAAGTAGCCATCGGCTCCCAGTGAACACTCAAGAGAACCATTTATGATGCGCGGACTAAGTCCAGAGCTGTAATAGTCATGCATAAAATCTGAGCGTGGCACAGCCGAATGGTCGAAATTCAATGCTTTGCGCTTGCCGCAATCAACATTGTAATTTCTCTCGCACTTTAAACTAGTCGCAGAAAACAGTAGACCATCGGGACATATTTTTGTTTGGAGTATGCCATCTATGCATAAATGGAACAGGTTGCAATAGGTGTTGTCCGGAAACTTTCCATTTTGGTTGCCATGGCAACCGTAAATTGGCACCTCTTTCCTTGGTTCCGGTTGATAGATAAAATTGTTGGAATAGGAGTCGGCAATTTGTGGCCGAACTGGTTCAGTGGTGACTTCTGTTGGTGGGACGGGCGATGAAGAAACGGAAGACAAGGCCGCTTCGTTGAAATAGCGCGCAATTTCCTCATTCTGCTTGAATAATTCGGGTTTGGGCAAAATTTGTTTTTTTGACTCGGCAATTTCAACAATCTGAGTTGTGTCCAACTGGTTCGAAATTGGTTCGGTCGAGTGCATTTGCTTTACTTTGGGTTGAGCCATGCTCAAACCTGGAATGAAAATTTGCTGCGGAATGGCATTGACTTTTTTTAAAAATAACATTTTTTTTAGAAAAAATGGGAAAATTTTTTTATTTTTTTTTTCTAATTTACTTGTCGCTAGATTGATCAGCAAGTAAACGGCCACAAACGAGTCCAAAGCCCGTTTTCTACTCATTGTCATTTTAAACTAGAATCTGAAATTTTATCAAATTTTAATAATTGAAACTTTTAACCGAAATATTGAGAATTTATAGTAAAAATTTTGTCCAACTTTATGTGGGCTTAATTGTAGCTAATTGTAGGCCTACGTAATATAGACGCATAGCTACATAAATTAATATCTATTACAAACATTCGTGCTAGTGGTGAAAAAATCCCAAAACTTGTCTCTTCTTGGTTGTGTAATAAGCTTTTGGGCCAGCACAATTAAAGCATTTCGTTTGTAATTAAACGAAAAGATTAGTCAGATTTGTTTATACAAATAGGTCTAAATTACAAGTTTTTGCTTGTTTCCTTGTTTATTATAAATTGAGATATTTTAATCTTATCCTATTTTGTTTTTTCTTAACGATGTTTACCTTTATCTTAAATTATTGTCGCTCTGTTTGCTACTCAATGCTTGAAAACAATTAAAATACCTCTTAATCATCGGGATAAGATGAACCCAAAATCTTATCCAAAAAATCAATCTTGCCACAAACAAACAAAATTGCATAACACAAATCCACAGATTTCGGCGCACCAACCTGCCCGAATTAATGAAATTTAAAAAAAATTCATTTTAAGTTTTTTATTAATAAAGAATAACATTTTAGATTTGAAAAAAAAATTTAATTAATCTAACGAGTTATTCAATTTTTAAATCCTTTTTGTGTTGAAACTTAAATATTTTATTAGAAAATTTGGTCATGCTCGTTGAGTTAAGAGGCTTTTAAATCATAAAATACTTTTCTTTTTCTTTTTTTGTTAATTTAATAAAAAATAATCTTGGTAAAATGATCAATCAAGTTTGTGGTGAGTAAATAAAAAAAATTTAAATAAAGAAAGATTAGGACAATTATTGTTGAAAAACTCCTTAAGTTTTCGAATCCTTTTAGAGTCACATTTTGCACTAAGAAGCCAGTTTACGTGACATTTTGCTTGTAATTTTATGCCTCAGTCAAATTTTATCATGTTTGCTAAACTGACAGCGCCTTGCTAAACAATCAATCAGAACATGTTGACAATCATGCACAGATAAGCTCCTGGGAAAGCAAATCAAGTAAATTTTGTTGGCAAACAATTTTGCCGGAAACTCTCTTTAGCTAAAATTTTAGCAAATTTCAAAACTAAAATTTATACTTGATCCATACTGAGGCTTAAACTCGAATTTAAATTAGATAAAAAAAAAATTTATTTTTTTTTTATTGATGAGTATGTATGTTTATTCAGATGAGGACTAATCTGGTGTATGTTTGGCAAGTGCTTTGTACAGTGTTTATATTTTATAGAATTAATTTAATTTTACTGACCACAATCGATCTAGAAATCGATTCAAGTGTTTATGTTTGTTCGGGAATTAACTTAGAATTATAGGCCAGTACACAAGGTTTATAAAAAGCGAGGCTAACTTTTTGACTAATTGTTGGACAAACCAGGCCACTCAAAATCGCTTAATCCGAGATCGACTCAACCGGTCTTTATTTCCTACCACCTTTGCGATTGTTTCGTCTGCCTGGACAATTTATCCACAAAAACGTTTTAGCTGATATCTGATACACGTTCATTTGTGAGCAAATGTAATCTAAGATATTGTACATAAAATTTACAATCAAAAATTGTCTTTGTTTTTATTTATTTATTTAAGATTTTGGATAAGAAAAAATTTCCAAGACAATTTTTTTGTATCACGCGAACATCCTAAAAAAAACAGCAAAAGGTTTTTTTTTCAAAATTTATCTATTTTTCCTAAGCCTTTTATCACAATCTCCATGATTTAATTGACTGGAAGATTATTTAAGATTTTTTATTTTACCTAAAAATATTCTGACAAAAATTGAAAAATTGAAACTTATCAAATTTATTACAAATTACAGAAGTTTTAACCAAAAAAATTGAAAACAAAAAATTGCTTCAAAATATTTAGAATTCTTGTTGACACTTTGAATCGACATAAAAGCAAGTCTGATCCCAATAGTAAATAAAAGTTTAATGACAAAACAATTGAAAACATTTCATCAAATAATTTGTTTTAATGACACTAAACGCACCAAAATGAACAAAAAATATTTTATCTTTGGTTTTATCATGAACCAAATAGCTGTTTAAATGGATCATAATAATCGATTCTTGCAGCTATTTATAATGGGAATATTAACTCCCCACAAATGAAAATCAGCTCCCCACAAACACGAAACTTTTCAACACAAATGTCTTTTTAACACAAAAAATTTGTGTGTAAGAGATTAAATATTTAATAATCATAAATTCAAAATAAATTTTAATAAAATTTTATTTAATAATCGTTTAATAAATCGTTGCTATATATGTAATTTTATGTTTATAAGTTTATAAAAATAAAGCCAATTTTACCAATTATCCTGTTGACTCAACAGGATAATTGGTAAAATTGGCTTTGTTGTAATACCATTTTTCCGAATCTTTTGGTCTACCACGCTCTTGTTTATTAACAAATTCTTCGTCTTTTAACAGCTTTTTAAAGCTAACTGGTGAGAACAAAAGCCAAATTTGACAAAATATTTACAATCACAGTCTTTTATTCTTGCATTTAAAGTGTAATAATCACTGAATTTATAAGTATATTTTCCAACACGTTTAAATTCTTTCCAGGTGGTTAATTTTTTGGAAAAATTAATACACCTTGTGGTTGGAATCGGGTAATGCTCATGAGTTTTGGCTCCAATTGAATAAAATTTAATAATTTCAAAAGACTTAATGCAAAATATTTCCGCTTTGGAAAATCATTATTTAAATAATTTGAAGTTTGTTTCTTATTTCTAAGCTGCATTGAAGTTTTATGTTTAATTTTAAATTTGAAAAATTTAAATTTTAAAGAGAAAAAAATTATTTAAAGCTTTGAAAATTATTTTTTTTTGTGTTGAAGAGTTTTTAAATTTTTCTTAACATTGGTGTTAAAAGGTTTTTCAATTTGTGTTTAAGAGTTTTTGGTATGAAATTTTCATTTTTGTGTTGAAAAGTTTTGCGATGTGGGGAGCAGTTTTTTTATTGTGGGAGAAGACTTTCATTTGTGGGGATGAGTGAGACCCATTTATAATTAGGATTTAAGCAATGATATATTAATTTTTTTGAAAAATTTTCATTTTTATATTGACAAAAACAGAAAATTTTTACTAATTTTTTTTACATATTTGATATTTGTTAAAATTAAAAATTATAGTTTAATCAATGGTCGTTTTTCCTATTTTATTTTGGCTAAATCAAAGATATACATAAAACTTCTCATTTTAAAGAGAACTTAACAAGTATTAAAAAATATTTTCTTTAGAAAAAATAAAAAAAATAGAAAAAAATATATTAATAAAAAATTGAGTAAAAAAATTCCATATTAATTTTTTCATTAGAATGAGGCGTTTAAGCTTAAAGGAATTAGATTTAAAGAAAATTTAAAATTAATTCTAATCAAAAATTTTCATTTAAACTTCTTAATATTGATCAAAATATTTCTTATTCAACTTTAAAATATTTAATCAATTGATAACTCATCTCAAGTATAGAAATCATATGTTGGCTACCCATTTTCAACTTTTAATTATCTTTTAGTACTTAAAAATAATAAGCAAAAATGGCATAATGTGATTTTACATTATATTTAAATAAAATAACATTAATTCATTCAAAATTGATTTTGTCGCCAAATTTGAAATTTTTAACTTACCTTGTTTTAATTTTTTTAATATAACTTTGTGATCAAAAACTTTATTTTAATTTTATATTTTTAATTTTATTAAATTAAAAATAGTATAATGAACTTAAAAATTAGTAATTTTTGAAAATCTCAAGCCAAATAAAATCCATAAAAAGCTAAGATTTAACAGATCAAAAAGTTTCTGTACGATCATTTAAGACCTGTTAATATTTTATTTTGTAGATTAATTTTATTTGTTGATCAAAACCACTGGCACATCTCCTCTTAATGGATTTATCTTAAAACTATTAATTTTGAATCTGTAGTCACAGATAGTTTTGAAACGGTACATATACTTTTACATTATTTGGAAAAAAAAATTTAAAATTTTACACGCACCTGTATTTTTTAATTAAAGAATTTTATTGAATTCTACTTTTCAAAAAAAAGAGAAATCTATGGAATTTTAATTGTACATTTGGAAGAAATGTATTTTGAGAAAATAAATTATGAAAAAAAGAAAATTGTAATAAAATTTTTTTTGTTAAAGAATTAGTATCTTTTCAATCAAATTCACAACAAGAGTAGCATCTTCTGTATCTTGGATAGCAATCACAACAGGCTGACTGACAGCAACAGCTATGGCATGATCTGCGGCAAGAATTTCTGTATCTATTTCTACGGTGGAAGTAGCTTTGTCTGTGTCCATAATAATCATCGAACAGGGTGTCGGCGACCACAGGAAGAGGCGCCCTTCGTGATGCAGGTGGCTGGTTTCCCATTTATGAAGATTTCTCCGAGCTTTTACCTTAAAAATTGATTTTATTCACAAAATCGCTCGATCAATTAGGAAAAAAATGAAAAATACTTAAGTGAGAAATTGATAAGAATAATTCAACAAAAAATAGCAAAGAGTTTTTATATCTATTTTTTAGAATTGAACATTAGATTTTATCTAAAACTTTTATTTAGTATGGTTTTCAAACCTTTTCAATTGAGATACAAATAAATAAAGAAAAGAAATATTTAAAAAGGTTTATTAAATTTTTTTTGTAACAAAATATCAACAAATTGAATAAGCTACAGCGTATCCTGAGACAACTCCTACTTGACTTGGACAAGGCGTAGGAGTACAGCATGGAGGCGGGCAACAAACGACCTTACATTGATTTCTACAGCTACAACAGTGGTTTGACTCGCGAACCGGATATCTGCGCCTTGGTTTTCTTTTGCTTCCACTATTTCCCATTTTGTCTAAATGAATGAAACAAAGAAACCAAAATTTGGTTTTTTTATACGAACATTTTATTTTTTTGTTTTCCAAATTGTGTCTCCTAATTGAGCCCTCTGGAATGCATACATTTAAAATCTCTAAACATTGAGCTAATGTTTTATGCCATCATCATATTTTATTTAATTGGAATAATTTGCTCACATCAATTGCTTGCCTCACTCACCATCGAAAGACTCTCAGCTGTCATTTTAATTTAAATTAAAAATTGAATTACTCAATCGAATATTTTGAATGTGGTTGTTTTTTTATCTTTATCTTTAATTTTAAAAAATTTAATTAAATTTTTTTTATTATAAAAACTCAAAAAAAAATACACTTCAATTCTACAAAATTTAACAATAATTGTAAGATACAAAAAAAATATTAAGAATTTTGATGCTTTTAATTTTAATTTTTAAATTAAGAGACATGTTTCTTTCTAATAATTAACAAAATACAAGGAATGGTCTTTATTGAGATTTATCCTTGAAGTTGAAGAAAATTTAAAAAACAGCTAATTGAAGATGGCTGAATCCGAACGAATTACATGAAGGATAAATTGGATAGAAGCAATGAAGGTTGTTGTTAACAATATAGGCTGGACAGCATTTTTCACAATCATCATCATCTTTGCTCTTCCAGAATTTGGCTCCACAATTACCCATTCTTTCATTTAAGAATAATTAATTGATTCTTTTCAATTAAATACCCTAAATTTATTTAAATTGGTTGTTTTTGTTTTAAACAGAATTTTAATTAAAATTTTCAAGTTATTATAAACTCATCTGTATAAAATTCACTGAATCTAAAAACAAAGAATCCATATACTTATAAATAAAAAACTTTCAGCTCCCAAAATAGCTAAACAAAATGAAATCACTCGGATTTCATCCTTTCCAGTATCATTTAAATGTCTGACGCATTAAAGGTTCATCTTATTCTCATAAAACACTTTTTTCCCTATTTTTCATATTTATATTATTTTCCTTTTATAATTTTGTGTGATTTACTAACAATTAAATATTTAAATAAAGTATTTTTTTATTTATTTTCCTCTCTTTTTACTTTTTTAAAGACCTAAAAAAAGAGAATTTATTGTATGGATTTAAGAATAAAACTAATATTTGATTATTAATAATTTTATTTTATAATTTTCTTACATAAAATAAAAATAAAATCAATCGTAATTTTAACATCCTAATGGTCTCATTCCACCAAAGCCACCCATTCCGTAGCTACCGAGACCGCTCATGCCGTAGCCACCAAGACCTCCCATGCCGGAGCTACCGAGACCGCTCATGCCATAGCCACCAAGACCTCCCATTCCGTAGCCACCAAGCCCACTCATGCCACAACCACCCAGACTTGACATACCATAGCTTCCCATTCCACCATGGCTTCCCATACCACCATAGCTTCCCATTCCACCATAGCTTCCCATACCACCATAGCTGACTGGGCTAAGTCCTCCTGCGCCCAATCCTCCAAAGCCTCCGGTGCCACATTGATTCGTTTGACAACATTGTCTTTGTGTGCCACAACATTTACTTGCTCTGCTACCCATTTTTGATTTTATATTTTATTTTTTGGCTAAATTTTCAGTACTATAAGAAAATCGTTTGGTACTCAGATATAAATAGGGAAATACTGGTTCAGCTAGAAAGACAATTATCATTTTAATTTAGAGCCATGTCTTTTACGATATTTTGCCATTTTTGGTAATTAATAACCAACAAAATAATGACGTATTTTTTAATTAGTATTTTATTTTCTAGATAATTAAAAATTGGCAAGCAAACAAAAAAAAAGAAACGTTTTTTTCTGTCTGAATTTGCTCAAATTTAGCAAATCTTGAACGATCTTGAAAAATTATTTTTGTGTAGGGGTTTTCTTATTATTTATTTTTTTAGAAAAATATCTAATGTGTTTATTGCTATCCAGACTGCATGCTTCATCAAGTTAAATTTTCACAAAGCGAAACGAATGACAGCAACTTATTTTTCCATAAATCATGTAAAAATATCAAGAATCAGTTAAAAAAAACATATAAATAAATATTTGAATGAGATAATTGACTTTAAATAAAACTATCTATTAATATAATTATTCTAAAATTAGTATTTTTTTGTCATCATCATCGCGTGTATAATATAAAATAAAACGCTCATTTGATCATTTCTTGTGATCTTGATTGTAAATAAAATTAAAATTGTTATGAATTTGTATATCTTTTTTCAAAACGTAATTGACTAGATTTTTTTATAAATTTTATTCAATTTTAATTAGATCAAGAGATAATTTTGAAAAAATAAAATGAAAAATTTTGAAAATGGGAAAATTTGGTTGTTTGGGATAACAATAAAATTATTTATTTATATTAAAACATCAAATTAGCCCAGGATTGCAAAAAATTTGATACAGAAAAGTAAACAGAAATTTTTTAAATACTACTTAAATTATTTTTTAAATATTTTTTTGATTAAAATCACCAGTTTAAACGTTCATTTATAGTAAATTAAAATAAACAACAAAAATTAATTAAAACTATACCATTGGTATCAATAAAAAGAAATAATTAACTGATTTTAGTTTGCAAAAGTTTTTTTTAATACTCAAAAATATTTTAACATTTAAAATTTCCTTCCGATAATCTAACAAAAAGCAAAAGTTATGTTGAAAATATTTGATTAGAAAATAAAAAACAGAGAAAAAAAATTATTTTGGATTTTTATTTTGGATATAAGAAATGAAAAATATGTTAAAGAAATAAGCGTAGAATTTATATAATGCCAAAAAAATTTATGAGTTTTTTCGGTTCTGAATATTTTTATTTATAAAAAACGGCACAAAATCAGTCAATTAAGAAAATAATACGAGAGTTTAATGTGAGAAAATTTTTTTAATCAAAGTTAATTTTTGAAAAAAATGTTAAAAAGAAACAAAACAAAATTTAATAATTTCAAATTGTTCTTTATTTAATAAATTGTATTGCGATTAAAATCTGTTTTTATTTTTTCGAGCTTAGTGAAACTTGTTTATTATTTGAATAAATAAATCAAACCTAATTCCATATAAAAAATTTGATCCGTTTTACAATACAATTTTGAGGTTCGTATTTAGTTTTAAAATATTTAAATTTTTAATTCAAATTTAACATAAACTTTGGAAGCATAAATTTTAAGAGAAATATACTTGAAAATTACGCAACAATTTTTTTTACTATTAATTAATAAATATGTCATCAAAAAATGTTTAGTGTGGCTTTAATTTTTAAGGTAAGGACTCAATTGGTTACAGTAATCAGATATTCAAATAGAATTCAACTAAGTGATATTTTGAATATTTGGAATGTTTTAAATTTCAAAATTCATTTTCAACCAAACTTGAATATCATACTTAATTCTTTATTTGAATTTTTATAATTCCGAATATTATTTAATTTTTATTCTGTTTAAATATCTCATGTTTGATTTCAATGCAAATCTAAAAATAAATTTTTACGGAAAATTTTGAAAATGCAGACTTTGTTTAAGAATATGACTATTGGTTCTTCATTATTCAATTCTAATTAAGAAAAAAAATCTATGTTCACAATCCAAATTTTATTCCATTTTTCAGTTTTTTTTTCATTATCATTTTCATGTGCAATTTTTAACTTTATCACCTAAAGATCTCTGGTTGTAAAATTCTCTTTTGTCCTTCCACAGCGTCAGTCATAAACCTTGAAACTGGAAACCTACGGAAAGTTTTCAAGCAAAAAAGTAGCATATTTACTGCGAAACACAGATTTTGAGTCGAAACTGTCCGAAACATCAAGATTAGCTCAAGCCGCACTGGTCATAGATAAATACGGCTTAGAGGTGCTAGGTAAATGTGAAAGTCGTTGGACTGGGTCGGGACAAATAAACAACAGTACATGGACCTTCCTGTATTCTGAATCTGAAAAAGCAAGACAACACGGCGTAGGGATAATACTTTCAAAGCATGCCAAGGATGTGATGATGGAATGGTAGTTAATAAGTGATAGACTGATTCGCACATGACTAAAGAGCCAGCATTGTTGCACGTCCATTTTACAATGCTATGTCACAACTAACAAAGCCAATTACGATGAAAAATCTAAATGCTACGAACAATTACACAACTATTTAAAAAAATTAAGTGCCTCGACATGACCTTATGATTGTCATTGGCGACATGAACGCGAAAGTTGGCAGTGATAACAATGGGTTTGACAAATGCATTTGCATCATCAATAAGAGATAGTGGTCTATCAGAGTAAAGCATATCAGAGAAATGCAAAGAAAAACAATATTGGACGCCTAGATCATCCCAAACGCAAAGCAGAATACAGCACAAAGCTTAGAAAGAGCCTCCAAAAACTTGAACACCGAGAAAAACAGAAAAGATGGTTTGAAATTCGGGAAGCCTACTGCAAAACAGCAGAATAGGTTCTGGAATTTTAACAACACTAAAGGAAGATATGGATATTCGATTAGAGATGGACACTGATAGTTAGAAAAGGGGGTAAAAAAGCGAAAATGCTCCAAGAAGTCAGCTTGAAAGGTAATCTCCATTGCACAAGATCAATAATGCGATATGTGACTCTTCACAGAAAAGAACATCATTAGTGAATGACAAAGAAGGTCGTAACTGAAAGAGAGCAAAGACAAAGAAGGGTTGAGCACTTTAGAGAAGTTCTAAAAAGACCAGAACTTAAAGAGTTTTTTCAACCTGAACAACTGGGGTCATACCATTAATATGATATAGAAAATATAAAATATACAAAATTTAAATAGAAAATAAAATGAAAACAAAGAAAAACCTTTTTTTTTATTTATTTATTTTTACTTTTTTTCTGTACCGAGCTAGAGATCCTTCAGAATAAATTAAAAAAAATATAAAATAAAAATAAAATCAAAAAAAAAGTAAAAAAAAAGTAAAAAAAAAAGTAAAATAAATTAAAATAAAATAATAAGATAGTTTAAAGACATATATTGAAATAGGTTGTTACATGTGACAGATTTTTACATACTTGAAGCTTCATGAAAAAAAAGGAAACAGTTACACAATAAAGTTGGGTATTCAATATATCTTGATTCGAAACCTTGCTTGTATTCCTCCACTAGTCTGATAACCAATAGTCATTGGTCATTGGTTTATAGTATTTGGTATTTGGTATTCGAAAAATTTGTACAATCTTAAATAGACTATACGTTCCAGTAACTTTCCTAAACAACTAGTTTTACAAATTGGTCTGTAATTTGAAGGATCTTGTAAAGTAGAGGCCTTTTTTTTAATCATATTAATATTCAATGTTTTCCATGCTTTCCATGCTTTTTCTGATATTATTTTCTAAAAATGAATTCGGACTCAAAATAAATGGGGCCAAAACAAAAGTTATGTGCATCAAAACAAAATTGGATACCCTGATTACCATCGATGGTACACAATCGAGTGCGTGAATTCAGATACTTAGGAAGAACCATCAGTACAGCGAGACACTATTAAATGTTGACCTATACTCAAGAACAAATTCAGAGCCCTTAAGTCAGTGCATTAAGAACAAAAGACTGCGATTGCTTGGGCATGTACTTAAAATAAAGGAATCACGGATACAAAAGAGAGCCCTTCAGTGAGTATGTAGCGCCCTTATTTAAAGATAGATGTAAAGATCATAGAAAGAGTTCAATGAAGAGCGACAAAGCTTGTAGATTCTACCAGAGTAAAACCGTATGAAGAGAGGTTGAAAGACTTAAACCTAATGAGCCTTGAAAATCGTCGCCTGAGAGGTGATTTAATTCATATGTATAAAATAGTTAATGGTCTAGAAAAAGTATCTCTAATGAATGGTATCAACTACACTAAAAAAAGCACAATAAACCTAAGGAGACCACACGACTACTTGTCCGTGAAATAAATCGAAGAGGTTCATCAAGATATAATTTTTTAACAAACCGTTTGGAAAAGGATTGGAACAGCTTGAAAAAAAATGCGATTAGTGCGAAAACAATCAGCTGTTTCAAAGCAACTGTTGACAAAGAAGTGTTTGGATTAGTGAGAAACAAAGACTGCCAAAGCCTTACACTAGATAAGGCTAAACGCCTCAGTGCGTTGGTGTAGATAGAAGTATCTATACTGCAGTTTAACTACTACTACTACTACTACTTTAATAAACACCTCAAGGGTGACGTAAGTAAGGACGAAAAGCAGTAACATGGAGTTCAACAATCACTAAAGAGATCATCGAAATGGGAATGACATGGGGAGAAGCAAGGATAAAAGCAAATAATCGATTTGAGTGAAAATCAAAAGTAATGGCCACATGCTCTACAAGAAGTGAATAATGGATTTATTTTGAAAACTTCCTCACCCCCAATTTTTTTTTAAAGCAAATATATTTTTGAAAATTAAGTAACTTTTATTTTTTTATTAAGATTTTTTTTATATTTTTAAAAACCTAACTCCGTACTGACATTGCAATTTTATACCACTCACTTACAGCTTAACCCCCATTATTTATGTAGAGAATTTCACAAGCTAAGTATTTTCAAAAATAAGTCTAGTTTTGGACCTGGAAGTTTAGTTTATCTTCGTAATAACTTGCTACGTAAATGACAAAAAAAGCAAGAGATAGCAAACATAAAAACAAAAAAGTACCTATCATTTAAATATATTAGATTTTTTTCATGTTAAAATATTTAAGAAATATTTTCTATTTTTTAAATTAAACAAACAAAAAATATCAATTATCACAATTAAAATTAAGTTTTTTTTTTAAGTTAAAAAATTTTTCGAAATATCTAAAAATTAATACTTCCATGAAAAAAATTAGAAAATTTTTGGAAAGTTCGTGAAATTCTCTACAAGAATAATTAGGAATGAGGTGCGGCTGAGCCGTTTGAAATTAGGGGATCAGTAGGGGATCAGGTTTTTTAAAATATGAAAAAATAAAAATCTTTAAAATAAATGACACCTTAAAACTTTTAAAAATATATTTGCTTTTTAAAAAAAGTGGGGGGAAGTTTTCAGTTGTTTGAATTTAAGTAAAGCTTTAGCTTAAAAAACAACTTCATTTGTGGCATATTGTGCAATCAATTTCTAATTTTTCAAAAATTTTATCAGTATTTAAATTTCTTAATAAAAAATATATTTTTAACAATTCACAATTAAAACATACAATTTTGAATAGTTTATTTCTGCTTAAAAAAGAATTGATTAATGACAAAATAATTTTTCAATTGATTAAAACGAATTTTAAGGTCTAGATTTTGATGTGGATGAAACAGGAGGGAAGTGATTGGAATTGCTGTTTGAAAGCATAAATTTACAATCCGGAACAATTGTCGTAAAAAATAGAAATTAAAGTTTAAATTTGGAAACAAATTGTTCAAAGATAACATCATAAAAAATACCATGCTGCAAAATTCTAGACCATTAATTACAATAAATTGGTGGGCCAGCTTTTTCTCTTTTTTGTGCATTTTTACATGAGACTTGTGCTCTTCTTTTTTCATTTCTCTATGGCAAGTCGAATCTTCGGCCTCTAGAGCCGAAATTTTCATTCTGGAATTGTGTTCCACATGGTTCAAATGTTTTGATAATTTTACCAGCTTAATTTGAATTAGTGCGTAGAAAACTGTGACTAGAATCAATGGCAACGCGTAGCCAAATAAAGAAGTTAGGAAAAAATACAGCAAATTGTGTTCTCTGTTAGATGAGTAGCCATCGTAGCAGTAGATAGTTCCATGAGTTGTTTTGGCAGAAAATTTAGAAACTAGAAAAATAACTGCTGCTATTAGCCAGTTGATCAAAATAGAAAAAATAATAATTTTAACTGAAGTCATTTTTTTGTACAAAGTTAGCCTAGTCACGCCGATGTAGCGGAATACAGCTACAGCTAAAATGGAGTAGGCCCGCGCATATTTTGTCACTGCCCAAAGCACTTCAGACAAAGTACAAAAAAACTCGTTTAAAAAATCACTGGCAAAATTTGGCTCATCGGCTTGGATCCAAAAACAGTAATGAATTGCATTAATTAGACCTATGGCGTTGGTGTGATGCATGGGCACTTGGGGAAGGCACTGCAGATCTTTTAGAAATATCACGGCCACAAAATAGAATATCTGGGCCAAGAGGTTCGCCATTCTCATCGTTATGTCCAAAAAGTCCATCGTTGGGTCATGCTCATGACCGTGACCAATTACTGAATGATTCGAAGTTAAATTATGCATCTCTTAATAATTTTAAGTTTTAAGCATTTTTCTAAATTTAATAAATTAATTAAAATTCAAATCAAATTTTTGTTTTTTTTTCAGAATGATAAAAACAAAATAGATAAAATCAAAAATTTAGATTATCTTAAAATATTCCATTGAATAACAATAAAAAATGAGAAATAAAATATTCTGTTTAAAATAAATGAGAGTTTAAATTTGTTTAAATTGAATGTAAAATCGATTATATCAACTGAAAGCTAATTGAACAAAATTTTAACAAGCTTCCTTTAAGTTTTTGTTTTGCAATCAAATCACTTGAGATAACACATTTGAAGAGCAAATACCAGGCTACAGTCTGTTCTATGACATCAACATTTGTATTTATTTAGAGTATTTTGATTACTAAAAAGGAAATTGTTGCCATTTTAATACAAACTTTTGAAAATAATTTTGAAAATTAAATGATGAGAACATCAATTTAGTTAGTAATGTTCTTGTTGTGAAAGCAGATAAAATTTTTCCAACACCCTTAAATAAATCCAAGAAGCACATGTTTATGCAAAAATTATATAGATTTGAGATTATAGACAAACTAGACCTTCAGGAGAATTAATAAATTGTTACTTGAGGAATTTTCTTAAGGGTTTTCGTGTCTGAATTTCGCATCGAACTAATTGCTTAATTTATCTTACCTAACCACTTGTAGAAATGGTGTTCATAAAGAGCGTGACATTTTCTTGATTAGGAAGCAACTTGATAAAAATTACTCTTTTCATCAAATGATTATTTGATGCTGTTTGAAAATTTTTTTAAATTCTCTCAAAAATAATAAATTAACCAAAAAAAAAATTTAGTACAGGATAATTTTTTCAGCTCGTTTAAAATCATATTTTTTTAATAAAAAAGTGAAATATTTTTTTTTGAAATTGAATGAATGATTTTTAAAAATTAAATAAGCCTAAGAAACATGTTTCTAAATTATTTCTACCATAATGAACAAAAAAAGATGATTCTTTAAGTGAAACAATAAAATATATTTTTTTTCATTTTTTCAAATAAACAAACACTTGAATTTAAAATGTTTTCTATATTGATAATCGGTTTTATTAAGCAAACAACGCTATTTTCACATAAAAACTAAGCAAGTTTTTATTTTTTTAACTAAAATTAGTGGAATTGATCGATTCCAAAAAAATTGAAATTTTTTAGATTTTTATTTTTAAAAATTTAAAAGCAGGATTTCTGGCAAAATTAAACAATTAATGTACAATTAAAACATCCTTATATTCTTTTTTTGTTCTCAACTACTCTAATTGTGCTTAATTGAGAAAAAATCATAAATGGAGTATTCAAATAATCTATTTAGATTTAAATTTGAACATTGGAAATTTTTGAAAATTTTAACACGATTTAGCAACTTTTTTCATTCAAATTTTTTTTATTTGAAAAAAAATACAGATTAATTTTCAATATATTAATAAATTAGTGAATCACTTTCTTCTGCTCTTTTGTTTTAAAAAAAATTAAAAATATTCACTTAAATTTTAAAATCTAAAACAAACAATTCAAACAAATAATAATTACTTCAATTTAGATTGAATTTAGAATTAAACCAAAGTTTCAAACTTAAATTTATTTATTTATGTTGGGTAATTCCTAATATTGTTAAAAAAATAAACTCAATTTCATCAAAACTATTTAGTTATCATAAAAAGTTCCAACAAAATACTATTTTTATCGTTTGCAATCAATTCTATAAAATTGGCTAGTAAAATTTAATTTTTTAAGCACATCGATCATCGATTATAAATTAAAAAATGGAAATTTAGAAAATTTGAATTAAAAATAGAAATAAAAATACATTAAGTTAATTTAAGGCTGATTGGATTTTCAAGTGAAACATATTGATTTCGCTAATATTAAAAAAAATTTAATCAATTTAAATCAATAATGGAGATTTTGATTTATCAAAAATTCAATTTTGGAAACACAATCTAGAAAAATGTCTGATAAATTTATTAAAAAAGTCATTTTTTAATAATAACAAACTTTTATTTATATAAGATTTAGAGAAACAGGAAGGGAAATAATAACAGTATTAAAATAAAATTGCTAAAATAAATAGAAAAAAAAAAGCAACACAATTCAAAGCATTTCGTGATGAGACCCGATAAAAAAAAATAATCAAAATATTCGTTAATCGGTGCAAAAAGTTTTTTTTTAAGATAAAATAAAATGGATTTTTATTTTCTTGGCATACTTATAAAAGAATAAAATCAAATTTTTAATAAACAATAAAAAAAAAATTCCAAAGTATGAAAAAAGACAATATTATCAATAATTTTGTTCTTTTTTTTATAAGTGTTTAATAAACTTTTTTTATGTGCATGTCATTTTGTCGATTCTTACTCACACATTCGAGTTTAATTTGTTAGCTCGCCGCTTTGCCAAGCTGGAGCTAACAACCGGCGATAAATTAAGCATCGGTCCGAGCATGTTCTCTGGGCTAAAAAGCTTGAAAGCTGCCGCCAAAGCACCCTTAACACTTTCGCCATCTTGAATAGACAATTTAAAATCAGGTAGACTATCAATGTTGCTCAGCCAACTGTGTCTTTGAATACTGTAAGCGCTAATTCTCATTCTTGGATCCAAGTTGAGCATTTTTCGCACTAAATCCTTGGCTTCATTGGACACAAATTTCCAATTTCCATGCTCAAAATTGAGCTTTGAATCACCAATTTGTGATAACAATTCCTCGCTAGAGTCCCCTGGCGACATTTTAAATGGCATTTTTCTTTTAATAAATAGTTTTAAAATTTTAATTTTTTTTAATCTAAAATGCTACCCTGAAAGCATAATGTATAATAGGACACCTAGAGACCAAATATCGCATGCAGCGTCATATCCTTGTTTTTTCAAGACCTCCGGAGCTGCATAGTGAGCAGTGTAACACGGAGTCATCAAGAGACCGTTGGCATCGCGCAATTGCTTGGCAAAACCGAAATCTATTATCCTTAGTGACTCGGGTCTATCGCCATTGTCTGCATACAGGATGTTGGATGGCTTCAGATCTCGATGCACAACGCCTTGTCGATGCAGGTATTCCACTGCGTTAACGATTACCTTTAGAATTTGAGCTGCTTCTCGCTCAGTTAAACACTTTTTAGCTATTATTTTATCTAGTAATTCACCGCCTGAACATAACTCTAGAACTAGATAAACCTTTGAACCATTCAGAAATATCTAAAATATAATTTTTTTAATTCAAATTTGTCTTTATAAGTAATTCCCGAATTAAAAAAGAAAAACAAGTTTTTTGTTCATTATTTATTTATGCAAAAAAGAAAAATTTTAATATTAATTAAAGCAAATTTTTGGTGAATTTTTAATTCAATGAATTCATTATTGGCACATGATCACATGAATCAGCAAGAAAAAACTAAATTTACAGTTTTGGAAACTATTTAATTTAATTGCTTTTAGTGTTGATTTAAAATTTAAATTAACAGGTGTGGTTGAAAAGTAAAAAGAAAAAAAAAACACTCTAAAAAGAGATTTCACTTGGCAAACGTGGCCAAGTTACTTCTAATATTTGATCTTTGATCAAACTTTTGCTAATCATTTTTTCGGGAATTATGTAAATCCAATTAATAATTAAAAAAAAAAATAATTACATCTCTACATGATACTATGTTGGTATGGAAACTATGTCGCAGCAATATCTCAATTTCTTCTTGAGGGTCCTTTTGCAATATGTTCATTATTTTGACCGCGAATTCGGTCATTGTTTTTTTATGAAGACATTTATGGCACACACTATACGAACCGGAGTTTATTTTCTAGTTTAAAAAAATAAGTTTATTAATAAAAAATTGAAAATTAAAATGAAAGGAAATCTACTTCTTTTATGACATATTCATCTTCGAACTTGTCCAATTTAATGAGGCTAATACGGCTCAAGTTTTCTCTAATGGCTTGAATATTTTTTTGGCTGATATCTTTTGGAAGTGGAGGTACCATCGGTGGTGGCATTTCGGTCTGTTGCTGCTTGGAGATTGAGTTAAACGACGAGTTGGACGACGATGAAGATATCAGCGTATTATTGGCACTATTATTGCTGTTTGTTTCACTGTAAATAATAGGTGCTACAAAACTAAAACCGCGGAAAAGTTCGTGACCGGCACTGTTCAACGGCGCGCCGGGCGAGTCACGAGGAGTACGCGAGGTGAACTCGCGGTCAAAGTAATAGGTTTCATCCGAATGGACGGTAGGTTTGTATGGCGGACTTATTTCTTTTCTGTACAATTTTTCCCAGTCAATTTGGGCAAAAAATGGATGAATTTTTATTTCCTTTGAGCCCATGGGTCCAGCTCCAAGTCTATTGATGGGATTTCGCTTGAACAAGGCGCGAAGCAGAGACTGCGCCTCGGCACTCAAAAATTCTGGCATCCTGAGCTTGGCGCGCAGTATTTGTGTCATTGTTTGCTTGCGGTCCTTGTTCGAGAAGGGTAGTGTGCCGACGAGCATTTCGAACATCAAAACTCCCAGCGACCACCAGTCACAGACATGGGTATGACCCTTGCGGCTCACCACTTCTGGCGCCATGTACTCTACAGTGCCGCAAAAACTAAAGGTTCTATCCTCTTCTTTGAACACAGACTCTTTACTCAGACCAAAGTCAGTCAACGCTATGTGACCATCATAGTCCAACAAAATACTTGAGAAAAATTAAATAAAAATTAAAAAAAAAAAAATTTTTTTTCTAAATTTTATTAAATACTTTTCAGGCTTTAGATCGCGGTAAATAATACCAAGTGAGTGCAAGTGATCGAGTGCTAGAACCAGCTCGGCCATGTAAAATTTGACGTCTTGTTCAGTGAACATGATTTCCTTGGCCAGGCGGCCGAACAGGTCTCCACCGCGCAAAAAATCCAAGACCAAATAAAGCTTGCCCTCGGTCTGAAATGCATAGTGCAGTCGAACTATGAACGGATGATTGATGCTTGCCAAAATGTTTCTTTCCATTTTAGTCCTCTCACGATCCCTGACTTAAATCAACAAAAACAACAAAATTAATTTAAAAAAAATTTTCATAAAATTTTTAATAAAAAAAACCTAATAAAAAAATAAACAAATAAAGACAATTTTTCACCTTTAAGAGTTGCTTTCTTCAGTACTTTCATTGCATATAGAGTTCCGGCGTCCGGTTGTGTTATTTTACGCACTAGGAATACTTTGCCGAACGAGCCCTCGCCGAGCACCTTTAAAAGCTCAAAATGAGATGGAGTCGGCTTGTCGGAACCCTCTTTGGTTATGTTTTTTATCTCAATTTCAGTTTCGTGCTGGGTCTCGGCATCGTACTCTTGGTACTCGAAATTTTCGTCATTATTCAACAAGTTATTGTTCATATCAGGCTTTGTCTGCTGCATTTTGGCCTCAATTAATTTCTTTTTGCCATGGACAGTGTCTTCTTCATCGTTTGTTGACGATGATGATGATGATTCGTTTTGCTACAAAGACAAAAATAGATAAATTACGTAATGTTTGAATTAGACGGAGGAACAAAATGAATGAAAAAAAATGTAGAAAATTTTCGTCTTTTTTATTCTTATATAATAATAAAAAATTATAATTTCTAATTTTTTTAAATCGATATTTAAAATGGCAAAAAAAAAAATTGTGAGACTAAGACTTCAAAAAGCTCTCAAGTGCCGAGAACAGGTAAACCAAGAAAATACTTACGTCTAAGTTGTAATCATGTCTGATTTGAATTTTGAGAAACGGATCGCTTAAGCCTGCTAATGGCATTATATCAACCTAATGTTGTTTGTTTTCAAAGAATATTTTTAAAATAATAAAAATTCTAAACAAAATTTTAAAATAAAATTTATTCAAAGATTAAGTGAACGCATTTTCTAGTGTAAATGCTTCGTTTAGACGCATCTTTTCCAAGTTTTTTCTTAATGAAAAAATAAAAAACTAATTTAAGTTTGTATGCTATGAAGAGAGAACATTTGTGTACAAACTGTAAGAAGATATCAGCTGACATCACGAATCAAAATGAACAAAATTAATGATTTAAATGTTGCCAAGATCAGTTCAGCTATACAACCCACTTTATTAAACCTTGGAATTATTCGGCGTAGGTGTCATTGTTTTCACATATAGATAGATAAAAATCAAAAATTTTTCTTAGCAATTGTGGCCAAGTAAATTTAAAAAAATGTCTAAAATAATTACCATTTTTGGTCCATTTGAACCCTTTGATATGTAGCTATCTTTCATCTTTTATCTTATTGCTAAACACCGGTGCTTTTTGTGCATATGTTTTGATTATTTTAAGATTTACTGAAAATAATTAAATTGAAAATTAAAAAAAAAATTAATTAAAATTTTCTACTAAAAATTGATTAAATTAATTTTTTTCAAAGAGAGAAAATATTTTTTTTCTCTACTTATCTGAATCTATTGCTTTTAGTGGCAAGAGTCAAAAGAGAGTGACACCCATTGCTGGTTGTCTAGTGAACAAGATTTGTTTAAAATTCATTTTTATCGAAAAATCTACTTAAAAAATGTTTATAGAATTTGAATGAAAAAATTCCATAAACTTAGCTCTTCAAAATAAAATACTTGAATAATTTCGCATATTTAAAAAAAAATGATTATCACTAATAAACTTTAGTTACCGCTTAGTCACAATTTATTAATCTGAAAATATTTGCTTTAAAATTTAAAAAATTCTGAAAACTTCAATTAGAGCTTGTTTTGTGGGCGAATTTAATTTTTAAACTAAAATAAATCCAAAAGGAATTAGCCGGAGGAAGAATTTTGAATTGAATTCGATGCGAGTAGGTTCCGCTTGGTCACATTAAATTCCTAATTTAATTGATCTGTTGTGCAATAGTTTTCGAAATTCCGCCTCCGTTCAAACACCTTAGAGAATGCATTAATGTTTTGGCAACAACAAAATTCTTTTTCATCAAAAAAATACCAAAAAAATACACTTTAATTGATAACTTTATTTTTTTGTGTTGGGCTAAATCAATGAAATAAAAGATAAAAATTATGATTAAAATAATTTAGTTTATAATAATGATTAAATAGAGTAAGAATCATAAAAAAAAGAGTTGAGAGAGAATTTATCATTTTATGAAAAGAACTTAGAATCACATTAATTCAATTACATATCTTTATGTATCGTGCATTTTGACATATAATAATGTAAATGTTTAGATGTATGTTTGTTTTTGTTACGTAACTAGAAAGCGTTCAAAGGCGCCGGTATAATTTTGGTATTTTTAAGAATTTGATAATTAGCATTTTCGATATTTCAAGTGAACCTTAATTTGAAATTTTTTACATTTTTTTCAAGAGGAGTATTTTCGCTCGCACCATAATGTCTACACTTTCGCTCTTTTATCTTTTATAAAGATTTTGCAATATGACTTAATATACAGTCTTTCTCAATAGATTTTGTGTAGGTACACAAAATGATTAGGTTGTTTTATCTTCTCGTAAGAAAAACAATCTTAAACTGTGCTTTAGCAAAATTCATTATCTTGAATAAAAAAAAGGTTGTATTAAGATTAATTTTTATTTTATTGCGTCATTAAAATCTGGATTTATTAGAAGAAATTTTTGCCTTGAATTTAACTTAAAAAATAATTATTGCTAATTAAGAAATAAATTTTTAAATAGTTAAAATATAAAAAATGTTGTCTCATTTCGTAGTATTTATTTAAATTTGAATTAATAATAAAATTGACTTTGATGTGAATTGATTTTGAAACTTATTATTTTGACAAAAATTAAACACAATAATCATTTGATATAATAAATGATTAAGTAAATAGAACTAAAATATGTTTTTTATAAAATTGATTTTCAAAAAGCAGTCAGTCATTAGCAACAATGAACAAATCGGTTATAAAATGTTTAACCAGATTAAAATATTAACCCACTCTTGGTTGGCAATTTTGTTCTAAACTTAAATAGAAACCAGAGCGTAAATAATGAATTGTCAGCTGATGAAGCAAAAAGTAAAAACCAAATTTATTCATGTACTGCATTAAAAAATAATTTCCTCTATATTATCATTTTGATTTTAAAATAAAAACAATAATTAATTTTTTAATACATTTTTTTGATTATTTTTGGCTCAGTGTGAAACTGATTTTGTTTGTCACTCTTTTCATCTATTTTTAATCAAGACATTTAACAAAATGTTTGAAGCATTTCATTTTCATGCTATTCGAAGGCTCATAATCTAAAAATTAATTTGCCATTTTGAAATTAATTTTTGAAGATTAACTTTTCCACAAAATTAAACCATTATATTCCAGCTCTTAAAAATTAAATTAAAATTGTTTAAAGTATAATTTTGCATAATTAGACTCTTAGTCATTTACTCCAAGTTCAAAATTTTACTAATCCTTTGGCATTCTATAGCGAAAAGGATCTAAAAAATTTATTATTCTATTAACAAAAAAAAAGCTCTCAGATCAGAAAACAAATTTGATTATCTAAAATAAAATTTTTTTCTCCAACCCCGCTGAATAATTTATTTTTAATATTCAAACAATAAGAAAAATAATTTCTACTAAACAAAATTAAAACTTATTATGAAAAGAATTGATTTGAATATGAAAATATCAAAATTAATTCTCGTAAACTAAAGCTTGATGCGTTCGCTCACCTAATACTGTCTATAACTAAATCCTACATAAACTGCTTAACAAGATTAAAAATGTGTTTGATTCAGGCACGAAAAAAATTTTAAAAAATGTAGAATTTATTATTTGTGCTTTTTCCGGCATTCGCGGAAACTTAATTAAGATTTCTCCATGTCAAAATCAACTAAATTTAAATTTCCTCAAAATTTGAATCAATATTTTTACTTGCTTAAAACAACAAAATCCAGACCCATTTACAATATCGGATCAATTTTAGAAAAAAAAAGGGGAAAATTAAAAACTTTAAAAAAAATTACTTTTTATTTACACAAAATTTAAATCGAAAAATTTAATTAGCTTCAAAAAGAAAAGTTTAATTTTGTTTGAAAAGTTCTAGCTTTGTTTATTCTAATTTTAGTAATTTTGACAAAAGAAACGGTGGGTGTTAACAATAAATGGTTATATTAATTTATTTTTATTAAATAGCAGTTGAGCTCGTTTGATAGGAGCTCAAATTTTGAAAATTTGTTTGGGGTTTAAAATTATAATTTAAGGTATTTTTGTTCGCCGAACAAAACTCATTTGATTTGGGCTTAATAATTGTGCAATTGGTGTTTGCTATATTGAATGTACTTTTCCCAAAGGTTTTGAGAGATTTTTGCCTGCGTTGATCCAGCTCATCGGTGCTGGTCATATTTTGCTGCATTTTAAAAACCAATTCCTGCAGTTTTTTCAATTCATCTTCTTTTTGTTGAAGTAATTTTTCAGTGTTATCTCTAGAATGCTTTTCTTTTGAACTGTCCCGAAGAGTAGTTGATTTTATTAGTTCAGTTCTGTAGTTTTCATAGTGGATATCATGTGTAAGGTCTTTGAGGTCCTGCATGTGACTACTGTTTATTTTAAATTTTTTAAAAATTTTTAAATTAATAAAAGGGTGTTTGTCAAATTTTTACCTGCATAAAAAAGTTCTCAATTTAGAAAAATCACAGCTCTCAGACTCGATATCAATGATACCCCATGGATAAGCCCTGCCCCTGATCCGTTTGCCCCCAACTTCCATTACCGTATTGCTTCCGATTATTCCAAAGGGAATTGAGTTCTAAAATTTTTGAAATTTCCAGCTATTTTTTTACCATAATTGATGTTTACTTTAATTTTTTCATCTATTTTTTTAAATTCTTCATCATCATCAGAGTCACAAGCCGGAAACTCATAAATTTTAATATCATATCTTTCAATATCATTCAATATCTTTTGAAAATATTAAATTATTAAAATTTTAACAAATAAATAAATTTTACTTTAATTTTCAATGCTTCAAGTTCAGATTTGGTTAGTGAATCTGCTTTGCCTATTACAGGCACAATGTTCACTCTAGTCTGCAAACATCTCATTGTTTCTATATCAATTGGGCGCAAGCTTGAGTAATTTATTAAAAAATCGAATTTAAAAAAATCCAAAATAAACAATACCCTCGGACATGAGGTGGCAAAAAATACAGACAGCAATGAACCCTGGTGTCGTTGAGTCGGCGTCTTTCGAGGCCACATCCGGACTCGTGTGTGTAGTAGGAATAAAACTGTTCATCAACATACTCAGCTATTTTCTTCCAACTAATAAAAATTTAAAATTATTTCAAATTGTTCTATTTATTAGACAAAACCTTTCAGAAGCATTGAGGGAATCACCGAAACCCGGTGTATCAACTACAGTCAATTTCAATTTGACACCTTTTTCTTCAAGCTCAGCCGTGCGGGTTGTAATAGATATAGTTTTTTCATATTTATCTTTATTTTTTATTAATAAAAGATTCCAAAGAAAACTAGCAATTATTTAAAAGATACCTGTAACTTTGTCCAGAACTCTGTCCGCATAAAGATCGGTCATAAAAAGACTATTTACAAGAGTACTTTTGCCCATGCCCGAGTCACCCACAACTAGAAGAGTAAACTCGAAGCCTTTTTTGAGACTTTTGCGGTGAACTTGTTCAGGAAGACTCGAAAATCCAACATGTTCCTAAAATAAATGATTTGAAAAATGATAAAATTTGGGCTGGCCAAGTTTCCAAGACATACGACTTTGGATCTACGCTTGCGCGTACTTAATCTTCGTAGAGCCATGAGAAATTAAAGCTTTAAATTTAAATATTTAATTGAACTTCCAGGATTAAAAGCTGAAATTTGATATAAAATTGTGGGATAAAAATTTTTTATTAAACAAATAAGCTTGACCGAAATATTTTTTTTCTTTTTTTTCTTCTAAATGTCAAAAATAATTGACCATAAAAACCTAATCTCACTTATTTAATTACAAAAATTATCTTTTTTTTAATTTAAAAAAATAAGTTTAAACCTGTTCGAATTGTTTTATTTTTTTAGTAGAGATTACAAGTGCTCGAATATCTTGGAAACAAGTTTTTTTCGCTTTTAGGGTTGCTTGACGAGATTTATTAGAGTATCGCGAAAAATAGGCTACACAAGATTCAAGCTGTTTACAAGCTGCTTACCAAATCATATTTCAGTCTGTTGAGAGAGCTTTTGTTCTTTGTTTCAGAATTTACCGATACTTTTTCACTCATTTGAGAATTTTTTTTTCTAAATTTATAAAAGCCCTAAAAATAAAAAAACAAAATTTATTAAAATTTTTAAATAACAATTGTAATTGAGACTATTTGCCCAATTTGAACTTTCGTTTCTGAAATTTAATTTTCTTATCTAATATTTAATTAAAGTCAATTTGAACCGATGAATATTTCTCTAGATCTAAAATAATTGAATTTTTTTAATTGCTTTTCAAATGAAAATATTTGAATTGACTGAGACAAAAAAATTGAAAAAATACATCGGAAATACACCAGTGTCACAGAGAAGGACCTTTAATTGCGCTTCTAATTTTTTTAAATGCCATTAAATATTAATTAAAAATGCAAATTTTTTTTATTTGGATAATTTTTTGTCAAAAATCCGAATGATCACGAAATTTTTTTCTATGCAGGCTTTACATACTAATAAGACTAGTTTTTTTTTGTTACTTTTGTAAATCCTTAGTTCGCATCCTATATTAAATCAAATTTTATTTTTATTTTTTTACCAAAAACGAGGATTATTTTATAATTATTAATTAAACCAATGTTTATTTTGGAATTAAGGTCCCGGCTTTTATTACCGGGCCAAAATTATCAAAAGCAAAAAATCGAAAAATGGGCCTAAATTGACCGCAAATTACTAGGTCGAATTGAACACAAGCAAAAGTGATGAAATAGAAAAGCAGATTAAATTAACTTTAAAATTTATTTTTAGTCACAATGAAAAAAATTAAATATTTTCTTATTTTCGTATGAAAAAAAAAGAATAAAACTACTCGAATTTTTAGATAAGAAATTAAACTGGTTAAAAAAACTTGTTGAGGTGTTGATTAGCTTCTTAGAAATAATGAGTTCTTTGAAAAAAAATCAGCATTATTAAGGCTTTTAGAAGAAAAAAAATTAATTTTGTTTTTAA